>OY977944.1:30147582-31347582 GCA_963854355.1 Epinotia brunnichana
CATTGAATTTTCTTGCCCTTTCTATTACTGCACTTAATATTTTATCATGATCCTCTAAGTTATCCCCAGCAACAATTATGTCATCGTAGTACACATTAACCCCTTGTATATCACTAAATATAGCTGTGTTTATTCTTTGCATTACCTCTGGGGCCGAGCAGATTCCAAACGGCAAGCGCTTGAAAAAATATCTTCCATAAGGGCTACCGAAGGTGCAGAGCTTTTGTTCATCCTCCAAACCGACTTGGAAAAACCCATCCTTCAAGTCTAGTACTGTGAAGACACTTTTACCTGCAAGTGAATTATATATTTCTTCAGGTGATGGGATTTGATAATTTTCTCTAAGAATTGCTTTATTTAATTCTTTGGGATCTAAGCACAACCTAAGTGACTTATCTGGTTTCTCTACAATAACCAGATTATTGCACCATGCTGTAGGGCCCTCTACTTTTTCTATTATACCTCTACTCTCATAATTATTCAATGTATCTTTAAGTCTCTCCTTAATAGTCTGTGGTACTCTTCTAATAGGTTTAATTACTGGCTCTGAATTTTCTTTCAACTTTATTCTATATGTGCCGATGTTACCTAACCCTGTGAACACATCCTGATTTATTTGTATAAATTTATTCTTATCTTCGGTCACTAAGACATCTACTTTGTTGATGATTCTTCGGGTCTTCTTCAATAATATGACAAAGTTTTAAACTTCAATTGGCTTTAATTAACCATATAAAAAATTACAAAAAAGTACGATGTGCGCTTGAGCGCGGTTGGATAGCGTCTGTCCTTTGCGGGCGCGGGGTGCGATCCCATTAGACACGGTATCGACACCGTGTCGCGGCGCTGTGTCGCGGGGTGTCTCGCGGTGTCTCCAACATGCTCCCGCGCCTTGAAAGCTCCTGCTTTCAAGAGGTTTGTTGATGAGCATCTTCATCTTCATCCAGCAGGGGGCAGATGCAAGAGATGCCACGTCGTACGATGCCCTTATTGGTTCTAACGTCGACTACGCGGCAGAGCCCGTCAGAGCCCTTGTGTAGCTGTACGATGCGTCCTAGCGGCCATGTCAACGGCGGGCCGTGGGCTTGCTTGACGAGGACGAGCTGTCCCGGCTGCAGGCTAGGCTGTTGTACGCGCCACTTGGCACGCTGTTGTAGCAGAGCCACATACTCGCGGCTCCACCTGGCCCAAAAGTGTTGTCGCACTTGCTCAATCTTTGCATATCTGTGCAATTGGTTCGGGTTTGCTTCCTCTAAATACGGCGCTGGCAGCGAGGTTAACGGTCGTCCGATGAGGAAGTGCCCTGGGGACAACGGGGAAAGGTCGTGAGGATCGGATGATAGAGGACAGATAGGGCGCGAATTGAGAATAGCCTCAACTTGCGCGAATATCGTTATAAATTCTTCATACGTAAAATGCATATTTCCAATTATCCTTTTAATATGATATTTCGCGGACTTCACCGCGGCTTCTATTAAACCAGAAAAGTTAGGTGAATACGCGGGTGCGAATCTGAACTGTATATGTTCATTAGCAAACTCCTCTGACACAGAATCACAAGCGTTATAAAGAAACTGACCTATTTCTTTACTCGCACCAACGAAATTTCGGCCGTTATCGGAAAAAATCTCGCGTGGCCGCCCTCTTCTAGCAATGAATCGCCTAAGAGCTAAAATAAAACTTTGAGTACTAAGGTCGCTTGCGATTTCGAGATGTACGGCTTTAGTTTTTAAACAACACATGATACACATATAGCACTTAATTAGTCGTGCTCCCCGTCCCTTTTTATTTAGTATTAGGAACGGACCAGCATAATCTAAAGCCGTGACCTCAAATATGTACCCTGGCGTTACGCGCTGGGATGGCAAATTTCCCATAATCTGGGACGCAACTGCTCCGCGCACGCGTTTACAAGTTGTACACGATTGATATACTTTTCGCGCTAATACTCTTCCTCCGATAATCCAATACAGTTCGCGTACGCTTGAGTGCAGCAGTTGAGGCCCCGTGTGCTTTAATTGTTTATGAAAATGTTCATAAATTAGTGTGCTTAAATAATGTTTGTTATCTAAGATAATGGGATGTTTTTTCTCGTAAGCATAATCCGAGTTACTCAATCTACCACCCACGCGCATAACGCTGTCGTTGTCAATAAATGGATTTAAAGACAATAACTTGGATTTTTTATTTATTGGAACATCATTTTTTAACCTGTTAACCTCGTCAGAGAATGAATTTCTTTGAGCCATTTTTACAAGCTCAATTTCAGCCGCTTGCAATTCTTGTACATTTAATGGACCTTGAAATTCATTCTTTGTCAATTTACAATTATTTATAAATCTTAAAATGTATGCGACTGTCCTTCTCAACCGATTAAAACTAGAGAAATTTTCCATGTTTATGAAATCCGTTGATGGATTCAAGGTAACGTTCATAACTTTAACAGTAGACTTAATTTCGGGTATATCTGAAATTAACTCAACTGATTCATTGTGAGAAGACCACTCGGTCTCGCCGCGCTGCAGGAAACTCGGCCCTCCGAACCACATCCCGTCCGGCGTCAGCTGATCGGGCAACACTCCGCGTGATCCTAAGTCAGCGGGATTCTGCGCAGATGGGATGTAATTCCATTCAGCGCCGCGAGACAATTCAGTAATCTCAGATACTCGATGTAACACAAATGTTTTTAATTGCATCTTATTAGAATTATATATATTCAACCAAGCTAGGACTATTTTTGAATCGGTCCAAAAATACACCTTATCGACATTCTGGCGTAATGAGTTTTTTATTTTGTCGTATAATCGACTTGCTACCAATCCGCCTAATAATTCTGCCCGCGGAATCGTCACCGCTGGCTTTAAAGGCATGACCTTGGCCTTCGCACAGAGCAGACGAACCGTTATGATTCCCTTATCGCTTACTGAGCGAATATATGCGCACGCAGCATATGCTAATATCGACGCATCAGAAAAAAAATGAAGTTCTATTCTTTCGGCGTTTGATTGCAATACGTAACGATCAATTTGGAACGTACATAAAGTACCTAGTCCACGCACGATTTTATGCCATGTTTGTTTTATATCGGAGGGTACCTCATCATTCCAGTCTAACTTCAAAACCCACAGCCGCTGTAGTAATATTTTAAACGTGATTGTACACACACATAAGAGACCCAGCGGGTCAAAAATGCTTGCTATGGTGGATAAAATCGTTCGCTTTGTACATTTTTCATCATAATTACCCACATCATTGAAATCTTTAGCACAACTAATTGATAGTTTGTCCGACGCCGGGTTCCACTTAATTCCGAGCGTTGAACACTCGCTATTAAAGTCGACATTCGTTTGTTCGTTGAAGTTATCATTGTCATTAAAGAGGTAAGTACAGTTCGATTTTATTTTACGCAATTTCATTTGTGCGTTTGCTAAGGTTTGTGACACAGAATTTAGAATGTAGGTCAAATGATCAGGATTATCCGTACCCGTTACCAAGTCATCGACGTACATATCTTTTTCAATTATGGTTTTTATTACTGAGTCATCACAAGTCTTAGCAATCTCATGTAAACATCTTATACTTAAGAACGGGGAACTGGACATTCCATACACGACAGTATCAAGACGCATATACCTAATGGGTTCCGTACTATTTTCGCGCCACAAAATTACTTGTAGGTATCTATCTTTTTCGTTTACAAGAATTTGGCGATACATTTTTTCAACATCTCCTATCAACACATATTTATGCTGACGGAAACGAGTGAGAATTGAAAAAATGTCGTCCTGAATTACAGGTCCAACCATCAATAAATTGTTCAAAGAAAGACCAGACGACGTTTTACAGCTCGCGTCAAATACCGCACGACAGCGCGTCGTGGTACTTTTTTCGCGCAAAATTGGGAAATGAGGTAAGTAGTTAGCTACGTCTGGTTTTTCTATTTCCGTTAAGTGCCCCAGCTCTTGATACTCGCGAATGAAATCACAATATTGTTGTTTTACGTGAGGTTCCCTTTCGAAGCGGTTTTCTAAATAACTTAATCGTCGTTTTGCTATATAAAATGAATCGCCTAATTTTTCGGGTGACTCTTTCAAAGGCAAACTCACGCAAAACCTACCGTCAGGCAATTGATGTGTATTTTCGACAAAATGAGCTTCGCATGCTTCTTCTTCGGCTGTCCATTTCTCCTTCTGTGGCAGCTCTTCCAGCTCCCAGAACTTTCTAAGTTGAACGCTGATTTCGTGGCTAAAGTTACATTGTATTTTGTTGTTTTGCGATCTATTATAATTGTCATAGGCACAAGCGGTTGGACCTACAACAAGCCATCCGAAATGCGAGTTCTGTAAAACTGGTTTATTTACTCCTAACTTGATTTGACCTTGTAGGATGAAATCCCAAAAAACATCAGCCCCTAGTAACAATTCTACTTGAGAGGGACTATTAAATGTCCCGTCAGCTAATTTAATATTTTTAGGTATTTCAAATGATGAAATATCGACCTCGTTAGCCGGGAGGTTATTTGCAATTTGATCGATTACGAAACAATGCACGGATCTTTTTATAGACCCATCCCTGGCTTGCAAGTTTATCTTGCACCGTCGTATAGCTGTAAATGATATATTATTGATGCCTGTGACATCAGTGGGCTTGGTTTCAACAATGGGAATATTTAATCTTTCTTGTAACGATTTCGTTATGAATGAAGATTCGCTCGCGCAATCGAGCAATGAACGTACGCGATGGCACTGGTCTACCGCTTTGTTTACGACATCTACTATGGCTGTCGATAGCAATACTTGCGTTGCTACACAGGAAGACAATGAAACCGGGCAAGCATTTTTACTATGGCTATCACTTTGCGGCGAGTTATTCGCCTGCGACGTAGTAGGTACCTGGCTATTATTAGGCACGTACGGTCGATGTAATAATGAGTTATGTTTATATCCACATATTTTGCATGGATTTGCTCGGCACTGATATGCGCGATGACCACCTCGAAAACACACTGCACATACTTTTAATTTATATATCTCATTACTTCGCATTTCAGGAGTCATTTCGAGAAATTTACTGCAAGTGTAAACACGGTGGTCACCCTTGCATATCAAGCAGCATACCTGAGGTAAGTTGGTCGTCGTTGGTTTAGAAACAGCGGCTACAAATGTTTTTTGTGCTTTATCTAATCTTTTTTGGTATATTTTTTCAGGTTTATCAACGTGACTGCCACCACTTCTAGCCAACGACTCCAGCACATCGGCTCTGCAACGAAGAAACTCTGTAAAATCAGAGAGCTTCGGCGAGTCTTCGAAACTGATTCTCTTTTCCTCCCATATTCTTAATGTGATCGGATCAAGCTTGGAGGAACAAAGGAAAACAACTAGAGTGTCCCAGCAGTCCACTTTCTCGCCGAGGGTCTCCAGTGCTCGTAAATTTCTTGCTACGTCATCAATTAAGTTCCTCAAAGCTTTATCCGACTCTTTTGTCAAAGCCTCCATATGGAATAAGGACTGTAAATGGTTGTGAATCAACTGTCGCTTATTATCATATCTATCACATATTAGTTTCCAAGCTACGGCATAGTTGGAGGCAGATATTTCTAATGATTTTATTACAAGTGCGGCGCTGCCCTCAAGAGAGGTGCGTAGGTAATGAAACTTGTTTATCTCATTCAGTGAACTGTTATTATGCACGATAGAAGTATATGTATCCCTAAATTCAAGCCATTTGCTATAGTTACCATCATACGAGGGCAACTGTATTTGAGGCAATCTAACATTTATCTGTTGGCTTGATTGGCTACAAACACTCTTATCGTCAGCATCACCAAATATTTGTTTATTTTTTTCGATAAATTCTTGTGCGCAATTAATCAGCTGAATGAATTCGTTTTCAATCTGTATGTTTTCTGTCAGCTGGTCACTTTCAGTTAATAACTCAATTTGGTCCCGCACTGCATCAAATTCAGTAAACACGATTTCAAATCTGCCCAACCTTATGTTTAACTCATTAATTTTGCTCAGCGTGATATCTTTCTGGTTTACATATTCCGCATACTTATTTCTAAAAACAGTTACTTTCCCTTTAATTACACTACGCTTTTTTAATAACTCTTTTAACTCTGTGTCAGACATCGTAATTAATGAACGAGTAGTAATAAAATGTTATAAATACCGTTTAATTCGGCAAAACTTGTAAGTAGTTCAGATTCAAACCCACGTCTTCATAGGCTTAATGATGTGCTAACACGCCGATCGAGTGGCCGATGCGCGTGATCTTTTGTTCTCCGCGGGTGGCAACAGCCCTCCGGCCGCTCGACTTGTTTACGCAAATCTGGAATAATCGGCGAGTGCAATAAATACCTATGCACCAATGCTGCAGTTTTATATTTCTGATTGCTAGCTGGCTATAAATGAGATCAAGGGGAATCAATTCTGATATTATATCTAGGGATATTTTCGATTAACTAAATTAGGTATGTTACTTATTTCGCAATTAAATTCAATATATGAGAACGCTATCTATATCCATTAGACTTAGACTTTATTTACCTAGTTGGACACATTAAAATGCAATGCTAAGCTACTAGTGCCAACTGCCACGTGCACGTGCCGTGCCATATGCAAAAACCACAACGGTACTCGTTTAGTTGAGACTTTCTCTGGAAAGGAAGTTGGAACACTAGGAATTAATGGAATGAAAAGGAATGGCACTCCCCTGATATTTGTAGAACTGCAGTCAGGAGTCCAGTTCTTCGCGCCGTCCTCTCTTTGCTTTGTACTGAAGGAGCATCCAAAGAATCGGAAGATTGCAGGGCCTTTCTGTCCTGTCACACGGTCGCCATAAATGTTGATGATTCTTCGGGTCTTCTTCAATAATATGACAAAGTTTTAAACTTCAATTGGCTTTAATTAACCATATAAAAAATTACAAAAAAGTACGATGTGCGCTTGAGCGCGGTTGGATAGCGTCTGTCCTTTGCGGGCGCGGGGTGCGATCCCATTAGACACGGTATCGACACCGTGTCGCGGCGCTGTGTCGCGGGGTGTCTCGCGGTGTCTCCAACAACTTTCTTAATTAAATCAAGATTGACACAATCTGGTAAGCCTAACACTGGCTGAATGGGCATATCCACAACACAAAATCTAATACAGCATTTTTTTCCTTTTACTATACAATTCAAATCAATACTTCCTACGGTTTTGAATTTTTGTCCATTATACACTACCAACACCGTAGGTTCACCTAGTTTGCCTTTATCCAACTTTAGCTTATTGAATAAGTTTAATGGTAGTGTATTACAGTCAGCACCTGAATCTAGTTTGAAATTGATTTCAACCCCTTCAACATTTATTACTTGATACCATTGTAATCTATTGCAACTACTTACTGAGTCCACCACAAATTCATCTGAACTATCGCTGTCGTTTGTAGACTCCTTAATGCCATCCACTTTTTTATTAAATCTTTGCTGCTGATGTGGTCTCTCTTCTTTCTTTTTGTGCCTACACATAACTGCAAAATGATTATAAATGTTGCATACTGCACATCTTCTTCCATACGCTGGGCATCTTCTTGGATCATGCTGTTTTCCACATTTATTGCAACTGTAACTCATTGTTTCTTTTCTGTAACGCGGACTTTCCTTAACCAGATCCACCGTCTGTATTTTTTCTTCCAACTCCCTCATATTTTTCTTACTATACTCAGCTGCTTTGCATAAGTCCAACGCTATGTCTAAAGTCAAATCCCGTTCTCTTAACAACCTCTCTTTTACATTTCCGTCTCTCAATCCAATTACCAGCATGTCTCTTACCATCCGGTTTTCCTCCTTAAAATTACACATTTTAGCTGCATTTTTCAATCTCAATACAAACCGTTCTACTGGTTCATCCTGTTCCTGTTTTATATTGTAAAATCTGTAACTATTTACTACCGTGTTTGTTTGGCTATTAAAATGGGCATCAATTTTTTCCAATAACTCTGACCATTTTAATGACGAACTGTCTGTCATTCCATTATAAATCTCCAAAATCGCTTCTCCCGCGCACGTTAGGAAAATGGCCACCTTTTTCTCATCTTTTTCCTTTTCTAACTCTGTCGCTTGTATGTACAAATTGAAAAGCTGCTTGTACCTTCTCCACGCCTCTGTGTCATCTATTTTAAAGCCTTTGGGAGGCTGTAGCTGTAACCCCCAGTTACTATTTTCTGACATTTTGTTTTTGTACTGTTATCCATCCACAAAGGTATTTTCTTAAGTGTTTATGTTCTTTACCCCACACCTGACACCATGTTGCATATTAAGTATCTAGATATGCAATCACATGGAACATGGTTTTAAATAAAAGACTCACTTAGTATGTTCTTGTGTATTCGACGCCATATCTAATCCGTCCGGCCCCCCGCTACCACAGCGTATGCAACATATGTCACAGTCTTCCCGAGTCAAAAAGAAACCGATTTTGTACTAAATATGAACTCAATACTTGATATCCTTTTAAAGTGGCTTGAGGACCATAACCTGCAGTTAAACTTAAAAAAGACGAATTTAATTCAATTAAGACCCTATCAGAGACTCCCGTTAGATGTTGATTACACATATTCAGGCCATACATTTCAACTTATTAACAATTGCAGTCTACTTGGAATTTATATCGACGAAAACAATAATTGGAAGTCGCATATTGAAAAAATCTGTACAAAACTGTCTCGTTTTACGTATGCCTAACGAAATATAAAGAAAACCACAGATTTTAAAACTGCAGTTTACCCAGACCTGGCTGCAATATGGGATAATTTTATGGGGCAATAGTACAGACCTACCGGATTTATTCGTATTACAGAAACGGTGCATAAGAATTCTCACAAATATTAAAAATAATGAATCATGCAAACCCCACTTTAAAAGATTAAGCATTTTAACATTACCCTCTCTCTATATTTTGGAAACTTGTAAATTTGTACGGAAGCATCAACATTTATACACTCAAGCCAAAAACCGTCACACTTGCACCCTAAATCTAAGACATAGAGATAAAATAGCCCTCCCAACAAGTAACTTACAAATGAGAAATACCCCATATGACAACAATACGCATTTACAACAGCCTACCTAAAGAAATAGCTGATGAGGTCAAATATACTAAATTTGTTCAAAAGTTAAAATCATATTTAATAGAAAACAATTTTTATTCACTGAAAGACTTCTTCAATGTAAATAGTTACCATAGATAATCTTCGCAAATGTTATCCTAGATATTGATACCTACCTACATGTAAATCTTAGTTTAAGTACTATAATTTTTAATTTGTAATGTGTACCTACGTTTTGAGACGAAGAATTTGCAATACCCTTACAGGGTGTCATGTTGTACCTACTATAGACTGTAAGATATATAAGACCTGACATGAGTGCAATAAAGTATTCTTATTCTTATTCTGATTCTAAGTAGTCACGTAGCTAATGGACGCTTGCAACTCCTGCACGGCTATCACAAGACGGCCGCGACATACTCTCGAGCTCTCTCGCACTATCCGTCTCTCTCTTATTAGACCACTTAGAAAGAGATGGATAGTGCGAGAGAGCTCGAGAGTATGTCGCGGCCGTCTTGTGATAGCCATGCTGGGGGTTCTTGAAGAACCCCGTGATATATTAATAATCAGCGTTGCAGTGTAGGTACTCAGTACTTACTGCAACAGTATGCTGAGTCTAGCCCCTTTTTAGCATCACAAAATGTTAGTGCCTCGTACGATATTGTTTGTATACGTTTTAAGTCTATTCCTAAGTCTAATTTGTACACTGTATCTTTGTATAAAATGTGATGTTAAATAAAGTTTTTCTATGTCTAATAACTCGGGAAAATCCTCGGCATGGAGCTCATTCCGCAACCTGGACGTTCGTGGGAGAAAAATCTTCTGACACCGTACCGTACGTAAATCTCTGTGACGTACTAAGAACACCTTGGAACCGTAGATACTAACCGTGGGCATAGGGCCATTTTACGAGCAGTGGAGGTCAATTCTTTAATTCGATACGAATTCACAGTTTGATTATTACGCTATGACTACCATCTGTTGATGAAGTCATAGCGTAATAATCAAACTGTGAATTCGTTTGCGGTATATCGCTTCGAAAGATGCAGCTATTACAGCCTATCATGGGTACCTACATACCCATGATAGGCTGTAACCGCTGCATCTGCATCGCTTCCATCCTGAGGTACGGTCTGATTATTTGGGGCAACTCTGTAGAAGTAATAAGAGCATTTAGAGTTTTAAAAAAAGTATAAGAGCTATCGTAGGGGCTAAACACGATGCAGCCTGTAATCCTTCCGCTTCCATGTATGTACGTACATCAAGGAAATATGCATATTCGTCAAAGAAAATGAGCACTTGTTCCAAGTGAATAACACGGACGGTAAAAAACGCACAACTTGTGCAGCACAAGGAAGGATAATTATTTATGTATGCCTAGATGTTACTTAACTGTTTATAGTAAAAATGTCTATTGTATATTGTATGTGCATCACATTATTTAACAACTGCCGAAAAATTGCTATGACATGAGAATTAACGTATTCAAAAAAATGCATAACTGGTTGCTGGATAAATGTTTTTATCCAATTATTCAAATTAACGATTACATGAGCCTAAATGAATGTAGGTACTTAAACTTATTTATTTGTATTTTAATGTTTTAATTTAGAGTGAATTCTAAGACCACAAGTTGCACGCCGAAGACGGCAGAGCATGTGGAACTAGCAGCTGTAATCACCAATAAAAAATAAATAAATATTTTTTAATCACCATTAAAAAAAAAAACCAATATCACCGATGTTTAGCGATAAATAATTTCATTTCATTTCATAAAACCATTGGGACTAACAGGCATTCAGTTCTGGTAAATCTGAAAAAGTTCTGAAGTTCAGAAGCGCTGATTTACCAGAACTGATTTACCAGTCAGATTAGCAGTTCAGAATCTGAACTGCTAATCTGACTGGTTCGTTATAAAGGTATTCATGGGGTTGGGTGCTGCCATTGTCGCGGGTGATACTGGTGAAAGCACTTTTTAGTTGAGAACAAATATGTATCCAAATTGATAGAAAAGTTTAGTTCGAGTTTGGAGGCAGTGACGATGAAGGCTCAAGTGTTTGGCGGTTTTGTAGGTACGTTATTTATAATATTTTAGTGTTATTTTATTGAATTTATGATAGGTTCTCTCTTGTATGAATAAGAAAACGGTTTTGAGCTATTTTAAATGTTTGAAGAATTACCGTTGATCACTGTAGACGTTGACAGATCATTAATTAATTGACCGAAAGAGCGAAGCTAACGCCTGGTCCAAAATTCTTTCGTGTGTCCGGAAGTCCCGCTGTCCGACTGTACAGGCCGCATTTCTCAAACCGATTCTCCTGAAATTTTGTGAGCTGGTTCACTCAGTGTTGTCACCTTTATTACAACTCTATTGTTAAAGTTACACGGCTCAAATTAAAACGAAAAGTATATCGGTATTAACAACTTTTAATATTTGTGTCTTTTAATCACAACATAATGGTAACATAATAAAATAAAGAAATATAACTTAACTAAAACTAGGTATATAATAAACTAAAACTATAAAAAATACGAACGAGGTATCAAGTTAACTCTTTAGGGTTATACTTAGAGTACAACGTAAACAATGAGTGATTACACTACCCTTCATCATCATCATCATATCAGCCGAAAGACATCCACTGCTGGACATAGGCCTCCCCCAAAGAGTGCCAAAATGACCGGTCCTGTGCCACCCACATCCAGCGGACTCCCGCGACCTTTACCAGGTCATCAGTCCACCTTGTGGGGGGCCTACCCACGCCTCGCCTTCCGGTAAGTGGTTGCCACTCCCTTTCCGCCCCAACGGCCATCGGTTCTACGTGCAATGTGCCCGCCCACTGCCACTTAAGTAAGTTTAGCGATTCGAAGGGCTATATCGGGTACCTTGGTTCTGCTGCGGATGGCCTCATTTCTGATGCGATCACGCAGAGAAACTCCCAACCATAGCCCTCTCCATTGCCCTTTGGGTGACTTTGAGCCTTCTTATGAGGCCCATTGTAAGCGACCACGTTTCAGTGCCATATGTCATTACTGGCAACACACACTGGTCAAAGACTCTCGTCTTGAGACACTGCGGAATATTGGACGAAAAGATGTGCCGTAGCTTCCCGAACGCTGCCCAGCCGAGTCTCTCTTTCTCGAAGTTGGAACTACACTTACCAATGAAATACAATGGCTATGTCTTCTCTTTGCGCCTAGTACAAAGAGAAGTGAATTCGTTCTACAAAAATGATTCGCACCATAAGTGCGTCGCATACAGAGTCGAAAAAATAACGTCGTCGCTCCTGTGGCCTGTAGTTAATAAATAATTCGCAAGAAGGTTTGTCACACGCTTACTTTGCATAGTAAATTGTTAGTTAACTTTGCAAAAAATATTTTTTATTGTAGCAGATTGAGATCCCGAAAGTCGACAACGCACAAAAGTTATAGAAAAAACCGGCCAAGTGCGAGTCGGACTCGCGCACGTAGGGTTCGTACCATTATCTATAAAAAAACTATTTTATTATGTGTTTTTAGTATTTGTTGTTATAGCGGCAACAGAAATACATCATCTGTGAAAATATCAGCTGGAACTATCACGGTATTAGTGAGATACGCCTGGTGACAGACAGACGGACGGACGGACGGACGGACGGACGGACGGACGGACCGACGGATGGATGGACGGACGGACGGACAGCGGAGTCTTATTAATAGGGTCCCGTTTTACTCTTTGAGTACGGAACCCTAAAAATGCCTGCTATTACACAGTCTGTCTGAAAATGGTCTACCACTTTTGAACCTGAACAAGTACAAAAGTGATATGCTACCTACTGCAACTACGCTTTAACTAGTAAGAGTTGTGCTTTAATAATAATAATACAACTAAATTCAAGAAATACCATAAAAGCAGTAAATACTTACGCAATCCCTGTAAAGTAAAGTAAAGTAAATCCGATCTTAAATCTTTCCAGCGCACCATACACACCAATATGACTAAGTTCCGAAAACACCATCCTAGATCCTGCATACAAAGATTAACTCTGCCAAGAAAGGAGGGTGGTAGAGATCTCATAGATGTAACCAACTTACATAATAAACAAATTACAGCTTTAAGAACATATTTTCATCAGAAATCAAACTCCTCTCTCATTCACGCAGCAATAGAGCAGAATGACCACCAGTTTACACCTTTGAATTTAAAAGACCGAACCACCAAAAAAACCGAAGAGCTCACCGACCATACAACCAAAATAGCCCAGTGGAGTGCGAAGTCTCTACACGGAAGACACCGCCAAGATTTAAGCCAACACAATGTCGACAAAGTGGCGTCGAACGCATGGCTAAATCACGGCGAACTATTCCCAGAGACTGAGGGTTTCATGATGGCTATTCAGGATCAGGTTATCGAGACCCGCAACTATCAAAAATTCATTATAAAAAATAGAACTTTAGATTTATGCAGGAAGTGCAATAGCCCAGGAGAAACCATTCAACACATCACCGGAGCATGCAGATCAATAGTTCAAACTGACTACAAGCACAGACACGACCAAGTTGCCAACATAGTACATCAGAAACTAGCAATTAAATATAACCTAATTCCTCATCCAGCCATTTCTTACTACAAGTATACGCCTGAAAATGTGCTAGAAAACCAAACCCACAGAATGTATTTCGATAGAGCCATTTTAACAGACCGAACTACACACTTCAATAGACCGGATATCACTGTAGTGGACAAAATCAATAAGACAGCTCTTTGAATTGACGTAGCAATTCCAAACACCCATAACTTACAAAGTACAATAGCTGGTTAACTAACCAAATATCGGTATATTTAAAGGATGAAATAACCAGAATATGGAAACTGAGAAACGTCACCATAGTACCCATCGTGTTGTCCACTACAGGTGTCATCCCTCAACAGTTGCATACCTCTATCAAAACCCTATCATTACCACCGTTTTCTTATATTGCAAAAAGCTGTCATTCTAAACACTTGTAGAATAGTCAGAAAATTCCTACAGAATGATTCACTCAAATCCAGGCACACCCATCAGTTTCTCTTTTTCCACCCGAGTCAAACCATAACCAAGAACATCTATCCGATCATCATCATCAAGATGTTCTCTCAGATCATCATCATCAACATCTTCTCTCAAGTCATCATCATCAAAATCTTCTGTCTTAATTAAAACGTAATAGGTATATGAGATGCACTTGGCTTCGGCCCGTGCTTCCCAGTACACCAGTATTTAGGTAAATACTGAGAAATTTAAAGAAACAAAAGAATAATAATAATAAACCGTAAAATTACATTTATTTTTGGAATTTTCGATATATCTGTTACTACTTATTTTTTGCGAAGTTAATATACACCTTTTAAGAAGTTGAGAGTACTTTTCGTACTTTTTTTTGTTGATTCTTTTGTTTTGTCCGACTTTTTTATATGTTAGGTACAGCTGCCGATTAATAATACATGATTTTCTTAATCCTTTACTTAGCCATTTAGTTTTCTTTGATCTTGTCTTTACTTTGACTAGTTGTACGGGGAAGCACAGGTTATAGAACAGTAGCAAATATTCATGAAATAATCCAAACGCTTGATTTAAGGACTCTTTTTCATATATTTCAGAAAAAGTAAGAGCTTCCAGAGATTCCTTAAATTTATTAACGTTATCTTTGTTGTAATCTCTTTTGTATTCGAACCAGTGGCTTGAGGTTCGTTGCACTTTCGATCTGAAGGATATAATTTGTGCTGTTTCGTGATCTGATAATCCGAGTTTAAGCAACTCTGAATTAGCTTTTTTGATATTGCTAGCTATCTGGTCAAGGCACGCGTTTTGCCTAGTAGGTAATGTAATGTGTATATCTAGATTATGATTCTTCAAGATACTTGATAACTGTGTCATGGATTTGGTATTCTTTAAGAAATCTACATTCCAATCTCCGCAAATTACTATCTTTTTATTTTTAAACTTTGAAGTAATATGGTGCAATAATCCCTCCATTTTTTCTAAAAATATACTCATATTACCCCTAGGGATTCTGTATATGCAATCGACTATTAATTCGGATGCAGGTATGTATGTGCCACAACATTATATTTACATGCGTATTGTCGACCCATTAAAAATGTAATACTCCGTTCTTGAAGAACGCCGTGATTTAGTAACTCGGGAAATTCCTCGGCATGGAGCTCATTCCGCAACCTGGGCGTTCGTGGGAGAAAAATATTCTGACACCGTACTGTACGTAAATCTCTGTGACGTACTAAGAACATCTTGGAACCGTTGGTTAGTAGCCGTGGGCATAGGGCCATTTTACGAGCAGTGGAGGTCAATTCTTTAATTCGATTTAACGAATTCAAGGTTTGATTACTACGCTATGACTTCATCAAAAGATGGCTACTAAAAATAAAACCTTAGGCACTAACAGGCATTCAGTTCCGGTAAATCAGCGCTTCTGAACGGCTAATCTGCTACAGGTTGTATGAGAACAACCCCAACAGCAGCACTAGAAGTCATGCTAGGACTACTACTTTTATATATGCACATACAAAAGGAGGCAGCTGCGACGGCAATACGCCTAAAAAGCCTCAACCTATGGACGAAACTAGACATACCCAACATGAAGATCCATAACAAACTGATCACAAGCCAATAGACAATGATGGAAGCTTATATCGACAAAATACCAAAAACTGCAGTCTTTAGGAAAGACTATGGCATATACCTGACGGAAGACTCGAAAGAGGGGCTAAACATAACAGACCTTAGAATCTTTACAGATGGTTCAAAAACAAATACGGGAACTGAATGTGGTGTGTTCTCAGAGGATTTAAACAAACACATATCCAAACCACTGGGTGGACAAAACACGGTATTCTAGGCTGAATGCGTTGGGATAATTGAAGCTTGCAATGCCATAAAGAGACGACAAGTCGAAAACACAAACATACGGATACTCTCAGACAGTAAATCGGTACTACAAGCACTGAGCAGTGATAACATCACATCTAGCTTGATATACGAATGCCACCAAAACCTCACTGAGGTGTGCGCAGATAAAAACAAAGTTACTATACAATGGATCAACGGGCACAGTAGCTCAAGAGGAAACGATGCAGCGGATGAACTGGACAGGAAAGGCTCAGAGACAACGGCATACGGATCGGAGCCAATGTTACCCCTGCCACAAAGCTACATATACAATCAACTGGACCAACACACTAAAGACCTACACCAAAGATACTGGAAGGAGACAAACACATGCAGACAGACCAAAGAGATTCTGTCGAAACGCGACTACAAACTCACAAACGCACTACTAAGGACACATAGAAACCAACTACGCAAGATAGTAATAACAGGACAAAACACCTTGAACAGACACCTCTATTACTTAGGTATCACAGACAGCCCCATGATCAGAGCGTGCATGGAGGCAGAAGAAACGACTAAACATATTCTACTGGACTGCAAGCAGGTAGAAGTATACAGAATAAAGCACCTATGTTCTCCAGACAGACTATAGGATGCTCTCACTCACCAACTTTCTAGACGAGCTGGGGTGGTTAGAGTAGCGCCACACCGCCGTTTCACGCAAAATATTAGGCACAGTGGATGTCGACTTGCGGAAAACGCCCAGTATAACTAGCTAACGGCTAATCTGACTGGTCTATGGTGATTATTTGAGTTTATCGGTGTTATCGCTTCGTTATAAAGGTTTTCATGGGGTTGGGTGCTGCCATTATCGCGGGAGATACTGGTGGAAGCACTTTTTAGTTGAGAACAAATCTGTATCCAAATTGATAGAAAAGTTTAGTTCGAGTTTGGAGGCAGTGACGATGAAGGCTCAAGTGTTTGGCGGTTTTGTAGGTATTTGTAATATTTTAATTTAATTTTATTGAATTTATGATAGGTTAATTGTGGGGCTCTCTGGTATTTAGTTAACGTTTTCTCTCTTGCATATCCTGCATGAATCAGAAAACAGCTTTAAGCCATTTTAAATATTTGAAGAACCGTTGACCACTGTGGATGTTGAGAGATCATTAAATAATTGACCGAGCGAACGAAGCGAACGAAGTTCTCGGTTTCAGCTTAGGCAAAAATTCGTATGTCCGGAAGTCCCGCTGTCCGACTGTCCGACTGTACAGGCAGCATTTCTCAACCGATTCTATATTTATTATTACTACTCTAATAGTGACTCTATTGTTAAAGTAACAAGGTTCAAATTAAAACGAAAGGGGCTGAAAAAAAACTGTCGGGAGGCAGGCGATTGCAAAGCATATCATTATTTAAACAGCGTACACACTTTCAGGCAACCGCTGTTTCAATCGGCTGCCTCGCCACATTTTTTTTTCATGCATTTTCGGGAGCTGAAATACCTCGAGCCATCTTGGATACTGCAACTACGCTTTAACTAGTAAGAGTTGTGCTTATAAATCGCGCGAAAAAATAATGAAGAACAAACAGAAATCGGCTATTTAAGCAAAGTGTACAAGTCATTATCATCATCAACCTCATCACCCTCGTAGCGTTACTCCCGGTTGGACCCTAAAGGAGCCCAGACCCCCTTCGAAAGTGTACAGTCAAGATATAAATAACGTCAATATGCTACCCACTGACACTAACTTCATCTAACCACCACAACTTCTTCTTCTAAAAATCAGTAAAAACGAAAAAATTCAAACCTTCATGGAGAGAATGCCCTAAACCAGATCTTCTGAATTAAATATATATTTTCCTACATTAAATACCCAAGTTGTTTTGTATGGCAACAATGGGTATAAGTATGACGAATTTCGTCGTCGATTCCCCAGGAATCGCATACTCGCTGGTAATCAGTTCTATTTTAGCTTATATGAGTTTTTTTTAAATTTAATGTTACCTCTCCAGCCTTGTTTTATCTGTTGGCCCTACGAGCAACGCTGGTCACCACCAAGCTCGTCCACGCTCCAACAAGAAAATTGGGAGACATCACCATCCTCGACTCAGCCCCAGAAGAAGCGGAAGAATCTAGCAAGATCGACATATCCCCAGAAGTGGTAGAGGCTAACAAGACCAAAGATGTATCCCTAAAGGAAAAGGATAAGGTCCCTGCCCCTGAACCTGGCAGCACATGCGTCAAAGTAGATGGCATCTGTTACAACCGCGATTACCTGTTGGAGTTGACCGCCCACTTCGGAAAACTAGTCGTTATCAAGAAAATGGGTATACTGAGGTCGAAGAATGTCTTGTACTACAGCTTTGAACCACTATTCGAAGATCCGGAGTATTCCAAAGTCGCTTACGTTCGTCTAGACTCCGGCACCTCGGTTCGTTCTCATATTATTAGAGGCAAGCAAACATTTAATTTTACTGCCTTTGATATCAATCAAAGAGACAACCTCATATATCTAGGTGGTTCCGACGGTATATGGTTTCTCAAGCACCCTTATAAAGCCACTGCTGTACCAAAATTTTATGCTGCTAAAGGTGATATGATTTATAATGTTATTTCAAAGGACTACGTGTATTTCTCTAAGCGATATTTTTCAGGAATAATTAAAAATAAAGACGGAATATATGAATTTATATTGGAGGGTAACGCGATAAAGAATTTTGTTATCGATAAAGTTGTTGAGTATAATGTGGTATACCTCAATGGTACTGGGTTGTATGCTTTTAATAGTAAAACGTATGCCGAGGTAATGTTATCAAGTGATAATCAATTCAGAGGTCTTACTCTTGATTTGAATGGAGTTGTGTATGCCTGGCACATATATGGGATATATAAAGTATATTTTGACAAAGTTTATTCACAATCCAACTTGACTCAAGTGTCCGATATTGAAGTAGGCGCTATGGTCTTTGATCATAAAAATAATATTATATATTCAAAAGGAAAGTATTTGTACAAGCTGACTAAATTATACACCAAAAACTGTTAGGGTTTGCGATATTTATCACACTTAAGGATGACTCACGCTAGAACGGGCCGTATCCGGTCCGGGCCGTTTTCTAAGAAAAACGACGGCGTTTTTGCTCGGCCGAACTATACCCAAGCCCGGCCGGGCTGTGCCGACACCGAGCCGCTTCCGAGCCTCGGCCGTGGCTAGGCCGGGCTTGGGTGTGGCTCGGCCGCGCAAAAACGCCGTCGTTTTTCTTAGAAAACGGCCCGGGCCGGACACGGCCCGTTCTAGCGTGAATCATCCTTTAAGCTTAAGGAAGTACCTACCTATGTCTTGTTCTATTAGTTTTGCCTAAAATTTAAAGGTATACTTTTTTAAATCTCAATATCGTTATATCTTTTGGTAAGAATAGGAATGATTACTTTTAGGAGTAAGTCTGAAAAGTTTTAATTGGTTACTATACTTACATATTGCATAAAAATACTGTTTGAACATAACCAGGCATTTTCTGGGTGAGACATCTAAGGCACTGGACTGGTCCCACCGCCGGCGAGTAAGCGATGAGCTATCGGCGATTTTCTCGCCCAAGAAACGAACAATATATAATCGCTCCCGTGTAAATAAAAGACAGAGATATATATTTATAGTTCATCGCTGGTTGTTCACACCGCCGGCGATGAACTATAAATTTATTTACACGGGTGCGATTATCTTTTGTTCGTAATCGCCGATAGCTCATCGCTCGTCGACGGCGGTGGGATCAGTGCCTTAGGCCGTGTACTAATTTTCCATTAGGTTAGACGAAGGTCAAACACAATTCCATTATTATTATTTTTTAAATATTTAATTTTGTTAGTTCAAAATATACAAGCAGAGAATATATAATAATAATATTTACATTAAATTAAATTAAAACTAAACTAATACAATTAAGTAAGCCTTAAATATGGATAAACACAAGTAGTAAGTAAAAAAATAACTAGAAACATAATACACAAAGGAAAAAATTAAACAAATAACGATAAGATTATAAATAAAAAACTTGTCCCAGATCGGCGCCAGGCGGCAAGGTGCCCAGGAGGCTGGCGGCATTGCCACGTTGTATGGCAATACTTATGCGCTGGGCTAGGTAAGCGCCAGTCTTCTGGTCACCAGAAGCTTCGACAAGGCGCATAGAAAGCATTTTATATAGTTTTAATGCCAGCGTAAAGGAACACCCTGAAGACGTAAATACTTCTTGACGGGAGCTCACGTTTCCATAGACATGCCCACAATGGTTTAATTACCTTTTTCTACTCCTGTACCGTTATCTGTTATTTATATAGGCTGTAGCTCAAATATAATGACACCACTAATAAGTCGTCGAAAAACTCTATGCTCTATTGCCCAAAAACGAACTATTTAGCGTACTTTTTTTGGTTCATACATTTTTCATAAAAGCACTGTAATTTTTTTTTTATCGGCCGCTATATTGCAGTGGTGCCAACTTCATAAACAAATATTTTGAAATAAAAATATTTATTTACGATTTAACATTTGTATATTATCAATTATTTACTACAATAATAATAAAACATCATCTATTGTGTGTTAAATTACATGTTTTATAAATTCTTGGTATTATTTATAAAAATAAATAGTTCGAATTCGGTCCGGGTCCGGATTCGGTTTGGTTCGGATGGCAAGTGCAAACAAATTAAAAACAAAACAAACCATAAGCAATAGCTGTCACATTTCCGATTTCCCACCAAAATACAGTTCAAAATGAAAAGACGAAAGATGATAAACTATTAGTCCTAAACTATTAAGATTTTATTCGTGTTTGTGAAGACAAAAGTGTACGCTCCTGTTAAAATGGTCGAAATAATAACTGCACTCCTGAAGAAATTGTGTGAGTAGCAAAAGTACGAATAGAAAACTTGCTGCCTAAAAAGTTTAACTATTCTGTAGTCTGCTATTTATTTAAAATTTGTCGTAGAAAAAGTATTGTATGCAACGGTGTATAACTGGTCTAAAAACGCTCGTGTGTCTTTAATTGCGATGCTCGCCAAGGCTCGCATCGCAACCCACGCCACTCGCGTTTTAAGACCCTTCTTATACAACAGTTGCATAAAATACTATTATCTACCCACATGTTATAAATCCTCTAGAATGTGTTCGGAAACCATATATAACGACCACCATAATTGCAACCAGTAACGTAACATCAGCGTTTTATCTGTGCCAGTGTTATTATAATGTATGAAAAATCATAATAGCATCGACAATCGATGTTATTATGCAAATCAGGTCCAGTGTTGGCGTCGTGCAGCATGATGTTGTCGGTCATGATTTGAAATCTAGTCGGCCATGGCGGTGCAATGGCGGTTATTCTAATGGTTCCCGAACACATCATTGAGGATTTATAACATGTGGGTAGATAAAATAGTGTATGTAACTGTACATAATTAGGCATTAAAACACTCGTGTGATGTTATTATGAAACTCGCATAATAAATACCATCAGGTATAAATTATTATGATTGTTTAAATCTACCCTAATTAATAAATATTTTCAAGTAAGTGGATTACTTACCCCCAATAGCTTTATGATGATTGTGTAGGGCCTACCTGAGGAGTAATCACGTAACATTTCGAACGCGCTTTAGGACAATTCAACTATAATTTTTCTATATAAAAAGTGACATGTATTTAGATCTACGTGCGATGCGTTACGTGATCAACCTGCTGAGCTAACATTATTTTGTTCAGATAATCTTTTCTTTTTGGAAATTACGAGGGCGTAATCCGCTGTCAGGATAAGCTGAGTGTTAGTTATAAGCAAATTATGATTCAATTTAGTCGAATGAACTTCAAATGTTTACAAATGATGACACTTGGCGTCAGTATTGCCACGATTAAGTTATCCTGAAAGTGTGAAACATAATTTTATCCGTGTTGCCAGAACGTAAACAACCCGCCAGTATCATCATTCAATCATTCGTTCAGTAAATTGTTCGTTCACAAATGTTCATAAAAGTAGCGGGAGCGTTAAAATCGCCCTTTCTCTGGAATTAATAAAAATCGTACTTCGTGTATTATTTAAATTTTTGAAAATAACACAATTTACCTTGAATACTGAAGTTGTTTCCTTTCATCATCATCAACATCATCATCATATGAACAGAAAGACAGCCACTGCTGGACCTCCCCCAAAGAGTTGTTTCCTTTACTATTACGAAAATATTTACTCTTTATTTTATTAGGGTTCCGTACTCAAAAAGTAAAACGGGACCCTATTACTAAGACTCCGCTGTCCGTCCGTCTGTCTATCACCAGGCTGTATCTCACTGATACCGTGATAGTTCCGGTTGAAATTTTCACAGATGATGTATTTCTGTTGCCGCTATAACAACAAATACTAAAAACAGAATAAAATAAATATTGTTATTGATAATGGTACGCAACCCTTCGTGCGCGAGTCCGACTCGCACTTGGCCGGTTTTTTTATGATCAAAACATCCATACTAATATTATAAATGCGAAAGTGTATCTGTCTGTCTGTTACTCTTCAGGCTTAAACCGCTGAACCGATTTAGATGAAATTTGGCATAGCGATAGTTTAAAACCCGCGCGGAAATCATCCCCTAAGGGGTGAAATGGGGGTGAAATTTTTTATGGAGCTACGATATAACGTTCCACGCTGACGGAGTCGCAGGCAGATGCTATTTTTAGGGTTCCGTACTCAAAGAGCAAAACTGGACCCTAATATTACTAAGACTCCGCTGTCCGTCTGTCTGTCTGTCTGTCTGTCCGTCTGTGACCATACTGTAGGTATCTCATGAACCGTGATAGTTAGACAGTTGAAATCTTCACATATGATGTATTTCTGTTGCCGCTATAATAACAAATACTAAAAAACAGAATAAAATAAATATTTAAGGGGGCTCCGATACAACAAACGTGATTTTATTGCCATTTTTATACATAATGGCACGGAACCCTTCGTGCGCGAGTCCGATTTGCACTTGGCCGGTTTTTTTTATATGCACGAAAACTACTTAGTGACCACAGGAAAGACGACTTTTGTTTTACTCAACCTGTATGACCCAAATGTGATATTTCATTCCTGCGAATGTAATATTTCGCGGATTCTTCGATTATTTCACGGACAGATTGAATAACGATCAGAAGCGATGGACAAAAAATATATTACTTTTGACTCTAGATTTCCGGTCACTGACCATCGTCTGAATTATAATAAAACATATACCGTACACGCAACCGAAAAAGTACCTATACCAAACTGTAAATATTTTGTATCGAATTTAGGATGTTATGACTATTACTCAAAGTCGTAATTCCAATGTCGTCTTTTTCGAATTACATCCATTTCACTAACCTGTGTGTAAAGACCTAGCAACAAGTAGTCGTATACAGTGTCGCTAGATGGGGCTCATGTGACATTCTAGGGTTGGTTGACATGCTGGTGGACAGACAACAGTCGACGTCCATAGTTTGTAAAAGTGTTTTAATTGTGTCTTTTGTTCGAAACCACACTCTGGATCGAACGATGTAGGTATGGGGATACAGAATCTACCTGTTTTAAGTTTAGCACAAGTAATAACTAAATCGTCTGTTATGGTGCGAATCATTTTTCTAAAACGCATTCACTTCTCTTTTATACTATATAGGCACAAAGAGAAGAAAAAGCCTGTCTTTAACAGTAAGTACCTACTTCGATACCAACCATTGTGGCACTCTTTGGGGGAGGCCTATGTCCAGCAGTGGACGTCTTTCGGTTGATATGATGACTTCGATACCTCTTAATTTTTTTCTCCTTGCAATTATATTGAACCTTTAGAATGTATAATAGTAATATTAAAGCTGTGTATTGATAGTAATAGATAGTAGTCTATATAGATAGTAGTATAAGTAAAAGTCACACTAATCACACTAAAATTATAAATGTGTTCGTATAGGTTGTCAGAGAGACATAATAAGTAATAAGATGCTGAAGGAAATTGTATTTATACAACGGATATTAAAAACTTCAATAGCGCGATGCAGAACATCACACATTTTCACGCATATTCTATTCTAATAGGTAGGTCTAGTTTCGTTAGGCATTAGCGTATTCTCAATAACATACCTAATTACGCTTGGTTACCCTACTACGAATCTCGGCGTCAAGACATATTTGTGTTTGACGAGTGAGGTGAGGTTAACACTAGTTACAGAATAGCGGGGCAGGGCATAGACCTAACCTTCAAACACTTAAGAGGCCGCAGTAAGCTCGGCCGTATTACACCTTCCCATACAAACGGAGTTACGCTCTCATTTTAAAACTACGTGTTGGATTGTAACGAAACTTTGCATATGACATGAGGTATATCTATGTCTGAAATTAGTTAATATAGACCAATCAAATTAGCTTACCCTGGACATAATTCGTAAACTCGTTGTTTTTATTGTTTTATCGGATTTTACTATTCAGTATCAAATATTAATGAAAAATATTAAGTAAAAAATCCGCGATCGTAACCGTAGTTAAAAAAAAACACGAGTTAACGTACACTACCTAACTTTTTCCTAAAAGTAAAAAAGGTAACCAAGTACCTTGTTAGTATAACTTTGAGGTACATTCAAATGCGATCACTTAATAGCAAAATTAAACTGAAATCGAATTCGCATATACGTTTTTTTTCACAGTTTTCCTCTGATCTCATTATCTAGACAAGCCAAAATGGTAACTATGATATTTTTATCTGTTTAAGGTATATTGCGTCTTTTTAGACATTTAAGACAATAATTAAACATTTATTTTTAACGTTTTAATAATAATGTATTTCTCAGTAATTATAAATAGTAACTATGATTTATTTGTTTACTAATAGCCATTTGTGTACGATAATCATGTTTTCATCAAAATTAAGCATGTTAATTTCACGCTTAAGAAATTGAAAATTTAATTGAAAATACTCGCGACCTTGTCGTGGAGCCAGATGCATGCGGTGGGTGCGAGGCGGGGAGAGTGGGGCGCCAGCGGGCGAGCGCACGGCGAACACGTCATAACGAGTTTATTTCAATTACGTGTTTTGCACCGACCGCGCCGTGTATAAATAAAACAAATATAATGGAATATCCTAATTGTAGGATTTTTAGCTCTAATGAAAAAATCACAGTTTGTCCCTTACGCCCTTTGAAAACTCTGGTCCAAAGGGCGTAAGTAAGTAACGATTGATTTGCTTTTATCATCGAAAACATAAGTAAACTCTTAACTGTTAAGTAAATGAAAGAGATGATGCCATGATCGTGGTTAGCATAAAAAAAAACCGGTCAAGTGCGAGTCAGACTCGCACACCGAGGGTTCCGGACCAACCCGTACAATAGAAACAAGTCCACTATAAACTGACACTCACTAAGTATGTATTTACATACTTAGTGCGTGTCAGTTTATGCCGGACATAAATTTTTCAGTGATGTAACTAAAAATTTACGGTTTTCGCAATTTTTCCTTTGTTTGTGCTATAAATACTACGCACCAAATTTCAAGATTCAGAGTTCACGAGATATGGGCATGGGCAATTCGTCCCTTACGCCCTTTGAGCCTACGGTAGTCGATATCCTTTTTGGCAAAATTGAGCCGACACAGTTGGCCAGAACGCCAAAAAAAGAAGATATGCTTATTGTCACCCACCCAGAGATGGGCAAAATTTATTCGAATACGAATAATGTTTAAGATTAAATAGGATTATTCGCGAATGACGAATAAATATTTCGATTAATTATTCGCCAATATTTATTCGCGAATAACTTCTTCATTCGCATAATCATTCGTAATGCTTTTCGGGAATAATATTTTGAACGAATATTGTAGGAATGCTTTTTAATGGAATATATCTCAAAAACGAAATATTTTCCTACAGACAGAACAGTCATACCTAGTTTTAAAATTTGATAGAAAAAGGTTACCGCTTCATCAAGGGTACCAATTATCATCGCCGTGCATGGTAAAACGGATATTAATTGTAATTATTTCACCTGTTTTATTTTTACTATTTTGGCTTTACCACGGGTGAAAAAAAACCGGTCAAGTGCGAGTCAGACTCGCGCACCGAGGGTTCCGGACCACCCCGTACAAAAGAACCAAATCCACTATAAACTGACACTGACTAAGTATGTATTCACATACTTAATACGTGTCAGTATATACTGGAAATTAAATTTTCAGTTATGTAACTAAAAATTTACGGTTTTCGAAATTTTTCCTTTATCTGTGCTATAGGGCGTTGCTTCGCACCAAATTTCAAGTTTCTGAGTTCACGGGAAGTAGGTTTTGATTCCCTTGCGGGTTTCGAAAACTTGCGGAAATTTGCGGCATAAACGGCTGTATCTTTTGATTGCGTTGGCTTAGAAGTTTGATTTTTTTTTCACAGCTCCAAGAGACAGTAAACCTGAGTATTTGATATAAATTTCAGCTTAATTCATTTATTTGTTGCAGTATGGGTCTTACAAGATGTTACATATAAATACAGTTCCAGCATAACCATGTTAGGGCACAGCAACATTAATATAAAAAAATATGAATTCTAAAATAATGCATACAACACACTATGCATAGGAATTCAAACTTTAAATGATTGATACCTCCACGCGTTCCTGAGAAAAAGGGTATTGACAGACGGACGGACGGGCAACAAAGTGATCCTATAAGGGTTCCATTTTTCCCTTTCGAGGCACGGAACCCTAAAAACACACAGATATAATATAACATAATTAGGTACATACAATGTACAATTAAAGGTATATAATTGAACAATCTTACATGCGTAATCGCCTCTAATAACATAACATTGATCCAATTACACTGGCCACATAGATAAACAAAAAACCGGCCAAGTGCAAGTCGGACTCGCGCACAAAGGGTTCCGTACCATTATATAGGCAAAAAAAACACGTTTGTTGTATGGGAGCCTCCTGTAGCCTAGTTGGTACTTGGTAGTGACCCTGCCTACGAAACCGGAGGTCCCGGGTTTAAATCCTGGTAAGGGCATTTGATGATGATGATGATGATGTAGTCCCGGCCGATTACGGCCACAGCGACTGCGTTCAGGTATGTTGTTGACGGTCGTGTGCTCGCATGTGACTTATGTAGCCAATCTTCTTCGTGAAGGGTATTTATTTGAGTGATGAGCACACATATTTGTTCCTGAGTCATGGATGTTTTCTGTGTATTTAAGTATTTATTTATCTATATTTATCGTTCGTCTAGTACCCATAACACAAGCTTTGCTTAGTTTGGGACTAAGCCGATTTGTGTAAGATTATAAAAGAAAAAAAAACTGGTTTTTAGTATTTGTTGTTATAGCGGCAACAGAAATACATCATCTGTGAAAGTTTCAGCTGTCAAACTATCACTGTTGTTGAGACACAGACTGACAGACTGACAGACAGACGGACAGCGGAGTCTTAGTAAGAGTGTCCCGTTTTACTCCTTGAGTACGGAACCCTAAAAAAACAATGGTTCAGTTTCAATTGTTTTTTCTAGCTGTTGAGTCGCCGCTGAAGATGGAATTGTCCCGTAAAAATTTAAGAGCTATGATTTATTACGACTTTTAAAGTGGATTAAAACAAAAACAATGTGGAGACCGGATAATTGCTGCTTTTAGTAATGAAACATCTTCAAAGACGACAGTATACAGGTGGTATTCAGAATTCCAACGTGGCCGAGTATCCCTCACGGACGACGCGCGTGAAGGTCGACCAAAATCGGCAGTTACGCAAGAAAACGTCCACCTTGTGCGTCAGCTGATAAAAGAAGACAGGCATGTGACATATCGGGAAATTCAAGAGTCTTTGGGAATTGGAATGAGTCAGATACAAATTATTTTACAGGAAGAATTAGGTGTGCGAAAGTTGTTTTCCCGTTGGATCCCTCACTTATTGTCTGACGAGCAGAAAACGACTCGTGTCAATTGGTGCCGCAAAACATTGAATAAATTCAACGGAGGAAGCTCAGATGCAGTTTTTAGTGTCGTATCAGGTGACGAGTCGTGGATATACGCATATGAGCCTGAAACTAAAAACCAATCTCGAGTATGGGATTACGAAGATGAGCTCAAGCTTACAAAAGTTATTTGCTCTCGCAGCAAGGCCAAGAAGATGGTGGCTACGTTTGTCTCCAAATCGGGTCACGTGGCTACTATTCCACTTGAAGATCGTAGAACGGTCAAAGCCGATTGGTATACAAGTGTTTGTTTGCCGAGTGTCTTTGCTGAACTTAGGAAAAAAGGCCTAGTCGCCGCATCATCCTTCACCACGACAATGCCAGCCCTCACACCGCTCGTAAAACAAATGAGTACCTGGAAGGTGAAAAAGTCGAACTACTGGACCATCCTCCATACAGCCCCGACCTAAGTCCCAACGACTTTTTCACATTCCCCAAAATCAAGGATAAGCTGCGTGGTGGGCGCGGTGTTTCAGACACCGGCAGAGGCAGTGGAAGCTTTTAAAATGGCCATTTTGTCGATCCTTTTTCAGCGTTCAATGTTTTAACGACTGGTTTGAACGCATGGAAAAGTGCATAAAATATAAAAGAGAACACTTTGAAAAACAATAAAAATACTTTATTCAATGTAACTGCATATTTTTTTCTATTCCCGAAACTTTCAGTTTGACCCTCGTAGTGACTCTGCCTGCGTAGCCGGAGGTCCCGGGTTCGAATCCCGGTAAGGGCATTTATTTGTGTGATGAGCACAAATATGTGCTCCTGAGTCATGGATGTTTTCTTTGTATTTAAGTATTTATTTAGCTATATAAGTATGTTTATAATCGTGTAGTACCCATAGTAGTTTGCTTCGTTTGGGACTAGATCGATTTGTGTAAGATTGTAAAAGAAAAAAAAAGAAAAGAAAAAATATGTTTTTTAGTATTTTTTGTTATAGCGGCAACAAAAATACATCACCTGTGAAAATTTCAACTGTCTAACTATCACGGTGCATTAGATCTTTGAGTACGGAACCCTAAAAACGATGACGTAATATATGGACAAGCCCACACACATGACATATTGAAACAAACCTGCTGAATGCCCCATGAAGCGACTCATTCAATTCACAAAAATATTGTTAATTAGTAGAAAAGGGTATTATTAATACTTGAAAATAGGTACACTTGTAGTGACCGTGTTAAATTCGTGTACGTGTTATAACGAGCAACCGCATCCTTTAATATTATTCGTGGATTATTCGAGGATTTATTCGAATGAAAGGAGAATAAATTATTCGTCATTCGAAAGTGTAGACGAATAAATGTTAATTCGAATAATTATTCGAATAAGAATCATTCCAATACTGCCCCTTTCTGCACCCACATAAGTAACATATTTTATCTAAATAATTCTATACAGAAGACTGAGTGCTTATAAATAGGTAATCGACATTCCACGACAATTATGTCTCATGCTGAACAATTTAGTTATTATCGATCTAATGAACACAATATTTCAATAAATTTCTACCCTAGCCGAACCGTGGTAAATGCCACGTTCATGTTTATAAATGTTTGACAATCACTGACCTATCCATAATAAATGAAGGCCGAAACGCATTGACAGCGGTGGCGAAGCGGCGGCGCGAGCAGTGTGGAGGTGGTACCGGCTGTAATGTTCGATCTAATACGAAAGGGTCAGCACAGAATACCGGCCGGGAAAACAGCGTTCGGATCCTTTCATATTAGCTCAAACATTACAAGTACCGCCTCCGCGCCACCCCGCGCCGCTTCGCCACCGCTGTCAGTGCGTTTCGGCCTTGAATGCCTGTGACTCGCGTCAGCACAGTTGAGGTGCAAAGCAATGACGGCCTTATTCTGCAAGAGATAAGGTTCATATTAAAACTTTAGTACGAAAAAATATGAATTAATTAATAATCGTGGATATTTTCTGTTTAATTTGTTTTTTATAGTACTAATAATATGTTGACAGCATAAATCAAACACTTTCCAAGTAGTTATGTATTTTGGTTTTCCAAAAACTACCAATATTTGTGACTTTAGAAATCCGCAAAGAGAATCTGTTTAATTTTTTATAATTTATCAACACACATAATATAGTATTCGGAATAAATTGTTAAATTGCAGTTACCTATAATTTCTGGTAAGATAAGCCAGAAAATGTGTAACTTACTGAACTTTCTTTATTAATGATAGTCCCGGTTGATTAATTAGTTTAATTTTGATTTATTTAACTGGAATGCAAGCGTCATATCATAATAGAGGCAATTTTACAAAGTTACATATTATGCTGCACTAATGAAATCAGAATTTGTTAAAAATTTAGATTTTTGGTTTTTTTACAATGACGCGGAACCCTAAAATGTTTAATTCTTTTTATTTTAACTATAACTAAATATACTTTACATCATAGAAAAAGAAAATTACAGTTATCGAATTATGTCCGGGTTTAGCTAATTTGATTGGTCTAATATGGCTCCAGTTTATAAAACAAATGAAATGCAGCAAAAACAAGTTTTGTATGCAAAACTTAAATTTGCTGTATTTTTTTCCCAATGGTATCTGAAGCCATATAAACTAATTTCAGACATAGATATACCTCATTTCATTGTATTTGCAAAGTTTCGTTACAATCCCACACGTAGTTTTAAAATGAGAGCGTAACTACGTTTGTATGGAGAATCGAGCTTACTGCGGATTCTTAAGGACAAGAAGGATATTCCTACGTTTCTCGTCTTTACTGACCCAGATTATTAACATAACCATATCGTGGGCCTACATCGCACCCAGCGTGCAGCGGAGGCGTCGTCAATTCTTTAATTCACATTGCGTGTATAATTTCGTTTGATATATTACGCTGTCCTGACTTCACCGAGCGATGACGTCTAAAAATAAACCTTTGAAGCGTAAGGGAGTAAGACATTTAGTGTTCCAAAGGTATTCGACGTTGGTAAATCAAGGGTACTGAACGCTAGTACGGTATGGCGTTTCGTTCTTTTTGTTGTTGTTTGGAGTCGGTGTTTTCGCTACGGTGTTTAAGCATTAATGGGGTTGTACTACTCGTATAGTGGCATTGTGGCGTTCAGTGCCGATGGTCGCGTTATTGTTTAGTTGAGATTAACTGCGAGTGTCGGTGATAATGAAGTTTCAAGTGTTTGCCGGGTTGTGCACAGGTTTGTTATTTTTTTTTAACCAAAGTCAAAAATGAGGAGTTTCTCAATTCGTCGGTTTATTTTAATTTTATGTATGTTCCCCGATTACTCGAAGACGCGTGGACCGCTTTGGAACATTATTTTTTTGTTTGAAAGGATATCCTTTCCCTGCTAGGAAATGGATCTGATGATGGGATCCTGGCTAAATCGAGGGAACTCTTCAAATTTTATCAGCACACTTTAATTAAGCGATTTGGGTACTGATTTGAAGTCGGTTAAAACTTAGGTTTTAAAGTAAATTATATTTTTGCTAAACGAGACTTAGTCGCAATATTAGCTATGACAATCTAAAAGCTAAAATTGGAGTAATGAACACTTGGTTAAGTGCCGTTTTTCGTTTGTCTTTGCTCTCTCACTTTGACATTTGTATTAAATTAGAATTACCGACTAAAACACAAATTGTTATGTTTTATGAACTGGGTACCTAAATAATAAACCTTGTACATAATTTAGTTTATCATTACAGTTCCAGCAGATCTACTTTCCGTATTGTTGACAGTTCCCAAATTTATTTGCCGAATCCCAATTTAGTCAAACACCTAATCAGTTATCACTAGTCATAATATTACGAACAATATACCAACTTTCATTAGGGACATAGTTCTTTTGCCAAATGCGCTATGTAGTTAAAATATAATTCATGCACATGTAGAGGTCGAGTGAAATTATATTATGTATATAAATACTGTTTTGAAAAAAATATACCTCGCCGAGTTTTTACGCCGGTTCTTCTCGAGGCAGAGGTTTTCTTTCTTAACCGGTGGTAGTTTATCGACATTCATATGCCTAAACTGAAGAATACATAACTTTGGCTTTGACTTCGTGCGCCTGTGAAGCGAAGAACTGACGAAGCGATTTTCTGGCTAACCTAAGCGGAGGGCGAGGGATTGCTTTCCAGAAACGAAGAGTTGACCGGGGACTGAAGTCTTAAGGCGCTGTCAACACCAAAATCGCGCACACTGTCTATTTGTATCGGAGTAAACGAGAGCGAGTGTTACTTGGGCGGCCAGGTTTTAGAAGAAAAGAATGAATAAATTTTAAAATGAAAAAAGTGTTGATTATTTGTGAAATATGGCTCGTTGGCGGTTTAGGTATGATGATGTGGACATTATGTTTTTAATTGCAGACCCATACGTCAAAATAATAAGGACTTAGAACCGTTTAAGATGATTTTAAGACCAATCTTTGCAATTATTTTCTATCGAGCCGATTTCGTCCAATTATGTTTCGAGTACGTCTACGGTCTTGGAAATATGATGAATATTAACTTATATTCTTTTTGATCTCCTTTGACCCATTCTTTTTCTTAAAAAACTGCTTAAATGATATCAATTTCAACTAATTAGGTCTTGTCAGCTCTTAACATGTATTTTGCAAAGCGTTATGTTTGCCATAGTTTGTTTTGGGAGTTGTATGTTTGGAATCTGACTAATTAGTGAAATTGAAATGGGGTGAAATATGCGACACTAACTAAATTAATGACTACTAAACACGTATTTGGTCAAACTTCGCTTGCAAAAGATGCTTGTAAGTACATGTTCAGTTCGCAAATACTTTTTTTGCCAATCGTTAAAATCGGTAAAGCATTACGGACATATTCTACCCGCGAGGCGAGACACGGAGGCGCGGGAAATTACATACTATCAGTGAAGGATAAAGTATGCACTTTTTATGAAATTCTCTCTTCGACTGGCAAATGGAAAAGCTGCTTTAAAATGGATAAGAACAATTGACAAACGCATTCTCACTCGCGAGGTTAGGTCGGCTTGTTAGAGTAATTCAATATACTGACATTTATCTAGACAAGGTTGTAAGTGGCGTCAGTTTTCCACTATGACGAGTCTCTTGTAAACTGGACAGATATTGTTTCAATGTTAGTGCCGTTATGCTTGTTAGGAAAATGGGTTCTAATCGTCCCGTTCACGCCTATAGATAGCGAGTGCGTCGAATATCCTATACTATTAAAGCAATATTTGTATATATATATGTATGTATGTATTTATTTGCAATCACGTTCTCGGAAACGGCTGTAACGATTTCGATGAAATTTGGAATGTAGGTGGTTAAGGAGCCGTTCGAATCGATTTAGATAGGTCTAATGTCCGGGAAAATTCGTTTTCTCCGTATTTTTCCCATTTTCATCCGAGCGGAGCTACGGTGGGCCCTGTAACAGGAGCAGAAAATTAAACGGTAGGTTATTAAGCTTGTGAATTCCCGAGTGGTTACTCGGGAATTCACAAGCTTAATAACCGACCGTTTAATTTTCTGCTTTTTTTTTACATTTAAAACCTTAAATGTAAAAAAAAAATGTTTTTTTTTCTTTAAAATAAGTAGGTCTACGTGCATTTTTTTTACTCTTCTGAAATGCTGTAACTGTTATACTCATTACTTACATGATGCTACTTCAAAATCTGCATTGACTGCTGTGCTATGATCTCGTGGTGCCAAGATATATTACTTGGAGGTCAAAACTTTACATCAAAATTTCTCCGAATAAAAAAAAAAGAAAGCAAATGAGACTGCAGATGCTCTAAGGAAGCGTCCATTTGAATATTTGCTCCCGTTAAAAGGCCCATCCCGTATATCTCTACGTGCAATGTGCCCCGCCCACTGCCACTCAAGTTTAGCGATTCGGAGGGCTATATCGGTCGCGGGAGTCCGCTGGATGCGGGTGGCGCAGGATCGGTCATTTTGGCACTCTTTGGGGGAGGCCTATCTCCAGCAGTGGACGTCTTTCGACTGATATGATGATGATATATATCTCCTCCTCCTCATCTGCGCATAAACTGACACCTCTATTAATAAGAATTAATGTGCCAAGTAATGGTCCAATGTCTACCACTGGGACATTTATCTTATTATCATCATTATAAATTTAATAGTTAAATTATTGTCAGTAAATTTAATTCAATTTTGTTCTGTATTGTATAATTGACATCGCATCACTATATATTCGTAGCATGACATTGACATTCTTATTTTTTCTTATATAATATTTTTTTTGTTGTTTTACTTTTATTATCATTATTGACATACTTACCAATATTGAAATACATTAATTCAATGACATGCAATGAATTAATAAATTCAATAAATATTGTGTGCCAAACTCTGGCTGATTGTGACGAACAATAAAGATACTGTGACCTTTTATAACACTCACTATCAAACAATACATTATTTGTATTTGTATTGTATTTGTAGTTCTCTTATCAGTTGCAAGATGGGGAGGATTGTGCATTAGGTTCCCATTACTTTCTGCACCGCAGTTTGAGAGTCAGTAATGCTCGCCAGTCTAGTCAAAAGTTCTACTAGAAGCATCGATTTAGAATACCCTAGATACACTATCACCTACAAATTCAAGTCGAAAAAGTGTCCGATGCTAAGTTGCAAATGTGTGCGCGTTCTAGATACACACAAATCACGTAATGTGTGTGCCATTTTATTGGTTGCAATATTGACCCTTATCTCGCAAGCATATCGTTTTAATTTAAATGCTAGCCTTTGTCGGTTATGATATTACTGAATGCACAGTGGAAAAATTACCAAACATGTTGCCTTGACAACGGACCTTGAGCGACTGTGAGTGCAACTGTGCTTAGAACGATTTTAAGCACAGTTGTATCGAGACACATTTCAAGCGTTGACGGTGTATCTAAATCGATGACTAGAAGTCGATTCTTCGACCCTTTCCCAATACTGATAATCAGGTGATAATTATTCTCTTCTTCTTCGTCATAATTTCAGGTGTTGGTAGGAAGCTTCATAACACGCCGCCATTCCTCTCTGACAGTATTTCTTTATCCGATGACCGCTTTAGCCTAGGTGGTAGGCTCTGTCTACGAAGCCGGAGGTACTGGGTTCGAATCCCGGTAAGGGCATTTATTTGTGTGATTAACACAATTATTAGTTCCTGATTCATAGATATGTTCTAAATAAATACTTATCCAATAGAAGTCATTAGGTTAGTTTAGGTTTGTTTTGCAATAATCCTATAAAAACCGGCCAAGTGCGAGTCGGACTCGCGCACGAAGGGTTCCGTACCATTATCTACATAAACGGCAAAAAAATCACGTTCGTCGTATGGGAGCCTCCTGTAGCCTAGTTGGTAGTGACCCTGCCTACGAAGCCGGAAGTCCGGGTTCGAATCCTGGTAAGAGCATATATTAATACATCATCTGTGAAAATTTCAACTGTCTAACACTGTTGATGAGATACAGCCTGGTGACAGATGGACAGATAGACAGACAGACAGACGGACAGCGGAGTCTTAGTAATAGGGTCCCGGTTTACTCTTTGAGTACGGAACCCTAAAAAATAGTATTTAAGAAGAAATGCATTAGGTCTAGTTAAACATTAAGTTAAACGAAACATTAGGGCTAAAGTCGTTAGGTCTAACAAGGGAGACCCATGTGAAATAGATTGTTTTTGTCCAAATACGCTCGAAAAATATAACCTCTTTTTGAGGCAGTCGGGTAAAAATTCCCGCGGAAGGAACACACAGACGTGTGAGTTACCTACATTGTACATGCTATACATATGTATATTTACTTCTTTCGATGTGAAAAAGGAACACACAGACGTGTGAGTTACCTACATTGTACATGCTATACATATGTATATTTACTTCTTTCGATGTGAAAAAGGAACACACAGACGTGTGAGTTACCTACATTGTACATGCTATACATATGTATATTTACTTCTTTCGATGTGAAAAAGGAACACACAGACGTGTGAGTTACCTACATTGTACATGCTATACATATGTATATTTACTTCTTTCGATGTGAAAAAGGAACACAAACGTGTGAGTTACCTACATTGTACATGCTATACATATGTATATTTACTTCTTTCGATGTGAAAAAGGAACACACAGACGTGTGAGTTACCTACATTGTACATGCTATACATATGTATATTTACTTCTTTCGATGTGAAAAAGGAACACACAGACGTGTGAGTTACCTACATTGTACATGCTATACATATGTATATTTACTTCTTTCGATGTGAAAAAGGAACACACAGACGTGTGAGTTACCTACATTGTACATGCTATACATATGTATATTTACTTCTTTCGATGTGAAAAAGGAACACACAGACGTGTGAGTTACCTACATTGTACATGCTATACATATGTATATTTACTTCTTTCGATGTGAAAAAGGAACACACAGACGTGTGAGTTACCTACATTGTACATGCTATACATATGTATATTTACTTCTTTCGATGTGAAAAAGGAACACACAGACGTGTGAGTTACCTACATTGTACATGCTATACATATGTATATTTACTTCTTTCGATGTGAAAAAGGAACACACAGACGTGTGAGTTACCTACATTGTACATGCTATACATATGTATATTTACTTCTTTCGATGTGAAAAAGGAACACACAGACGTGTGAGTTACCTACATTGTACATGCTATACATATGTATATTTACTTCTTTCGATGTGAAAAAGGAACACACAGACGTGTGAGTTACCTACATTGTACATGCTATACATATGTATATTTACTTCTTTCGATGTGAAAAAGGAACACACAGACGTGTGAGTTACCTACATTGTACATGCTATACATATGTATATTTACTTCTTTCGATGTGAAAAAGGAACACACAGACGTGTGAGTTACCTACATTGTACATGCTATACATATGTATATTTACTTCTTTCGATGTGAAAAAGGAACACACAGACGTGTGAGTTACCTACATTGTACATGCTATACATATGTATATTTACTTCTTTCGATGTGAAAAAGGAACACACAGACGTGTGAGTTACCTACATTGTACATGCTATACATATGTATATTTACTTCTTTCGATGTGAAAAAGGAACACACAGACGTGTGAGTTACCTACATTGTACATGCTATACATATGTATATTTACTTCTTTCGATGTGAAAAAGGAACACACAGACGTGTGAGTTACCTACATTGTACATGCTATACATATGTATATTTACTTCTTTCGATGTGAAAAAGGAACACACAGACGTGTGAGTTACCTACATTGTACATGCTATACATGTGTATATTTACTTCTTTCGATGTGAAAAAGGAACACACAGACGTGTGAGTTACCTACATTGTACATGCTATACATATGTATATTTACTTCTTTCGATGTGAAAAAGGAACACACAGACGTGTGAGTTACCTACATTGTACATGCTATACATGTGTATATTTACTTCTTTCGATGTGAAAAAGGAACACGCAGACGTGTGAGTTACCTACATTGTACATGCTATACATATGTATATTTACTTCTTTCGATGTGAAAAAGGAACACACAAACGTGTGAGTTACCTACATTGTACATGCTATACATGTGTATATTTACTTCTTTCGATGTGAAAAATCAATACAATGATATTAATGGCGTTTGTTTCATTAAATATTGAGTTTCCGCGACGATCGCGTGCTACTGAATGAGGCAATATCCTTTTAATTTGCGGTCAATTAGGGCGCGTCAATAACCCACATAGACAAAAAAAAGACTGAATCATTGATAGCACAAACTTCACTCGGATATCATTTTTAACTTTTCTGAGATAAAATATTACATTCACAATTGAAATTAAGTATGTTAGAGATTCCATCTACTGTAATGTATGTAATAGTAGTAGGTACCTCGTATCTGTTACTATAGTAACTGCGATGATGTAAGTCCAGCTATTACACATATAACATGGATAAACTCACGCATTTGTTCCCAAATTAATTAGTTAAAAAAGAAAAAAGATGCAATGAGAGGTTGCTAGCCTATCCCCACAAGCCCACAACATACTTTAATTCTATTCCTACAGTTGATTCTTACGGCAATCAATTAAAAAACGCACTCTTATGTTGAAAAATTTCCAAATGCTGAATCGGCAAAAAACCTATGTAATTATCGAACCTGATTACAAATTTTCACGAGAATCGGTTGAGTAATGCGACCTGTAGAGGAAAACAGCCGGACAGCCGGACATCCGAACATACAAAATAATTTTGGCCCAAACTGAAACGAAGAACTTCGTTCAATTCGCCTCGCTCGTTTGATTAATGATTTGGGAAAACTAAAATGAGTTGGGGAAAACTAAAATGAGTTGGGAAAAACTAAAATAATACGGAAAAACCAAGCAGTCAACATTTTAATTGTACTAAGGAAGTAAGACACAAAACAACTTTCAATTGCTCAATAGAGCCGCCAATCTATCGTTAATCCTCCTCAATTGGTTAATAGAAACACTGGCGGTGCTGGGAAATATAGGTACTCTAATTAAGAACATTTTATTTCCAATCCGGAGTAGGCCTTGAATTAATCAAAGTCACGGCCAAGGTATGTCATGCGATGAGATTACATTGATGGTTCTCGTTTTCACTTTGACCAGGCCCGGTGCACTTCACATTTAGGCATGAAATTGCAGAATTTCCAGCACCGCTATCACAGTTCGGCCCACGAGCTGTGTCGCCGCTACATATACAATCTGACTCTTTCTAAGCGTTCTAATTAGAAAGGGACTGATGCTCGTAGGCCGACCCTCTGACAGCCGTTTAGAAACGTATCCCGCTTGGTGGCGTTAATGCTGTGCTGTGGAAGTCTGAGCTATTAACCCCGAAATTCGAATTTCGAAGTTCGGATATTTTACAGAACGACATAGAGATTCGGTTTTCGGGGTAGCATAGCATAGCTTTTGAAGTCAGGGCCCCCACGAAATGCAATCCTGTCAATCAAATACGGTATTTGACCAGATAAAAGTAAATAACTCTTACATATGCAATAACAAAAAATCACAAATATACTTGGAAAACATCACGTTAGGTACAACTACGAGTATACGAAAATTCAACACATTTATTAACACAATTTTTTCCTCATTCCAGTCCTCTGTTGGCTGCTGGGCAATACGTCAGCAATCTCCACCGAGATCATCGACGTAGTCCCAGAAGAGGCGGAGGAGTCCCCCGAATACTGTGACACTTGCGTCAAAGTGGACACCATCTGCTACAACCGCTCATACCTCTTCGAGTTGACCGCCCCCTTCAGAGACTATGTCATGATCAAGAAGATGGGTATCCTCAGGTCTACCAACGTCTTGTACTACAGCTTTGCACCGACGCACCCGGACCCTGAATACTTTAAAGTTGCTTATGTGTCTTTGGACGGTAACGCCACGTCTGGTGTCATAAATAGTACGAGGACTTTCAATTTTAGTGTTTTCGATATAAATCAGAGGGAGAACAAAATATATCTAGGCGGTTCCGATGGTATATGGTATATCGAAAACGCAAATGGAGCTCTTCCGCGTATGAAATATTTCGTTTCAAATGGTGATACCATCACTAATGTTATTGTGAAGGACTATGTGTATTTTACTAAGGAGAAATTTCCGGCAATAATTAAGGATAAGGACGGTGTGTTTGAATTTCCGTTAGAAAATAAAACCATAGACATTTTCGTTCTGGACAAAGATGTTGAGTATACAGTAGTCTACCAACATTACACTGGGCTGTATGCTTTCAATAGTAAAACGAAAGAGGATGTAAGGTTATCTAAGAATCGTTTCTTCAGAGGTCTAACTGTTGATTTGGAAGGAGTAGTGTACGCCTGGTGGTTGGATGGTATCTATAAAGTAACTTTGGACCCCGTTTTAACACGCTCAAGGGTGGCGAGAGTTTCTGACGTTGTAGTGGGTACTATGACGTTTGATAGTTCAAATAATATTGTATATAACAGTGGAAAGTCGTTGTATAGGTTGACGAAAACAGATACCACAAAATGTTAGGGTTCTGTATGCCTTGATTATCTTAAGCTTAGGTAAGGCATATCCATGAAAATAATAACGGGTAAACATACATTTGTGGAACTAAGTACCTACAACAACTTGCCCTTAAAGTTAATAAGCATGCAGATAACTAAAGTAGAAAACTAATAAATATATACATAAATGTTCAACCCCCCTTCGAAAAGAAAATGATTTTAGAACAAAGAATTTATATCGATATCTACCCATTTTACGAGCTGTTACAAGTAAGAGCGGGCTCGTTTGGCTGATCAGCACTCCTTGCGCTCTCAATCGGGTTCGAACCTTACGCCTGCAAAACAGGTGGTACCGCCGCACTTATTACATCAGGCAGGATTGAACCCTGAGCTGGTAGCTGCTTCCCATGCACATTTTGATGTGTAATTTTTCATTCATTTTTTATTCTTTGCCCTAATAATATTATTAAGATGTGGGCCCAGAAGGTACACAACCATAAGGAGAGAGAACTATAATATAGAACTTGTATTGTGGTATTAAATTGGACTCAATGTGTTCATGAATTTATTACGAACATGACAAATGTAATTTTGTATAAAGCAGTTACGCTGCTAACGATATTTATAAATTTCAAATTAAAGGAAAAATTTAAAAAATTAGGCTCCGAGCCGGACTCGAACCGGCGACCACAGGCATACATAGCCCTACTTATTATACTAACCAAGTGACACACGCCTCCCTAAGGCGTTGTAAGAAGGAACTAATTGAAAGATTTAGGGACTGAGACTGATTGTTCCGATAGCTCAGTTGGTTAGTAGCGACGGGCCATGTATGCCTGTGGTCGCCGGTTCAAGTCCGGCTCGGAGCCTAACTTTCTAAATTTTTCCTTTAATTTGTAATGATAAATGTACTCGTACCAATAAATTTATAAATACCTATATTAAATTGATTTGGTAGTAACAGTATCTATAAATAGTAACAGATCCCTTTTATCCTTAATCCATTCCATTTTAAGTACAGTAGATAGGTGATTAACTAATTACTTTGTACATAGGGGTGTACAATGTACGTACTTATATAGTCACGTATATCTTTGAATAGTTTTAATCTCATTAACTATAAGTATCGTTAAAGTAATATATTTGTGATCACATAAACTTCTGTGATTTGGTGTAAAATTAAATAAATTTATTTAAACGTATGGCTTACATTATTTTGGCCTTTGAGTTTAAATGATTCTTTGGTATGCGAATATTCTGTATGTTTAGAATGTTACATAATACATTAAGCCCCAAATATTGCTTGCCCAATTTATCTGACCAGGTAAACTATCGAAATTACCAACTTAAACCTAATCTCGAAAAGTAGTTTTCCTTTCAGGGTCAATGTTGATGTTTTTTTACAAGCTTTTATTTAGTTTCACCTGTCCCGGTATCTGTAATGAAATCTTGCAAGTTAAATTTGACGCACTTCCCGGTGCCGGTCGGTATAAGTAGGTATAGTTTGGAATTTTGGATGACAATTCAATATTATGGTACCATCGAGCTGATCTGATGATGAAGGTGGCCGTGGGAATTCATTACTTAACCCACGTAACTCCGTTGAGTTTGGGCTCGTTAGAATCGTCTTGATGAGTAATTGATGACGGCATACAAAAAAGTACAGTCAGCAATAAAAGCTTGTACCAAAAATTTAATTTTTGGCAAAACCTTATTTTAATATTGAGGGGATGATGTATTAAGGATAAAAATATCCTACGCATAATTTCAACTAGGTACTTAAATGAAACTTATTGTAACATCATAAACATATCATTCAATTTTCGACCTTATCTCTTGGCAATACGATCCTAGAACCACCTAGACGTATACACGTTAATGATGCTGACTGTACTGATTCTTACGACGTAATGGACCCACAGACTCTATATATAACTCTCTCTTCAATTTAACAGCACTATTGTTAACTTGACTGTTCCATTCTTACATAATCGCAACAGGCCTTTCATTCTACCACTAATAGTAAAAGATTAAAACTAAATCCTTTAGCAGCAGGTTAGCTAAATTTCAAAGCAAAACCAAGAGCTAAGTGCGTCTGTGTTGGTTCGCCGTTCGGTTTAACAGCGGCGCCCGCTACACAGGCTGTTCTGTAGAGACCACTCACATTAACTATTGCGGGTAAGGACCGACTAACTTTACTGGGATAACTTTTTAGAGTTCCGCGGGAAAGCTTAGTTAAGCATTCGAAATTTGTTATTTTTAAGCGCTAATCAAATATACATTTATAAGGAGCTGTCCTTGGTCCGTTTTTCCTTTATTCTAGGCCCACCTTAACAAGTATCCAAGTTCTGAGAGAAAGGTATTTTTGACGTATTTTACATCATTTAGGAGTTCCATAAGTAATCTTTGGTCTTCATCATCAGCTCCACTTCACCAATGTTGCGATTTCCTGGGCTAAATACACGAGTTATAATAGAAAATACCGAAATCACTACACGCGTGCCCATAAACAATTGAGGATTGCCCTCAATTTTCCTGGGATGCCATCCTCAGACGATGGGACGACATCAGGAGTTGTTGGAGTAAAAAAAAAATTTTGAAAATCAGTCCACAATGGACAGAGAAATCGGTGAAAATACCTGGGCGAATCTCCTAGCGTTTGAACCGCTCGGTTTTAACGTCATTGTCGGCTCAAGATTATTTCAGCAGAGGTAAAACATATCGCGAAAACTTCAATCAAAAAATACTTAGATATTTGTCTCCTTTAATAGGTAGTATTTGCTGGCCAACAGCTGGCGACGACAGTGACGCCTTAAAAACGCTGAATATTTGCCCACCTACATTAAAAAAATACATACATTGGAGTATAGAACCTCGTCCTTTTTTCAAGTTGGACATATTCACTGCCAAGAATCGCTATGCCGATCCCGTGGTTTTCCTCGTACGTAGCGGAAAGCGACTACTGCGTAGGAACTCCTGACAGTGAAACTGTTAAAAAGCGGGATGCGCTAATAAAAAACATTAAAAGGCGTATACGGACCCCAAACGGACTTTCCACCTGGCAGTCTTACCTCCTGTTTTTGCTGCACCGCGCCAGCATTGGGATTAAAGTTGGAAATTGTTTATTGGCGCCGTTCAATTTGCGCGCAATCCGCTTTTTATCTGGCAATAAAGCGTAGATTGGTATCGTATTGATCTCGAGAGATTTTAACATAACCTTTAAACAGTATAGTACTACAAGTATGCAATTAAGGCATCCACTCTTGGTATTGAATAATATAAAATACAGCTGTTGCAGCTGTTTAATGATTTTTTATATCACGTAACCACCAAACTTAGATAGGTACCGTCAAACATGCCTACTTTGCCACCAGGGGGAACTTTGCCCAAGAGGAACATTTTAAAATTTGCTTCTTGGGCAAAGTTCACCCTGGTGGCAAAGTAGGCATGTTTGCCGGTACTAAGTACTAAAGAACCGAAAAACAGTAAAAAAAAGATTGTAACCCGACTACGGATAAGTACTTGAAAAAAACATACAAAAGGTAGCGTATGTGACCCGGAGGGTAATTTAGAATCGATTGACACCTCATTTATCAAAATGGGTTCAGTATCTTGAACGCTACGGTGGAACACACGTAAATACAAACACAGACTGCTAAAAACATATCCCTTCCAAAACTGAAAACAAAGGTACTTAAGTAAGTTAATTTATGTACCTACATACGTAAGTATTCGCACTCCTTTGAATAAATTGCACATGTACCTACAATTTATACCTATACGCGTACGCGGCAGTAGAAAACCCACTTTGAATTACCGGAGAAAATGAGGGAAAAAGGAAAAACAATAAACTGGTTTCGTTCATCGTTTCTTATTATAATAATCATTGTGGCGGGATCGGTTTTTTACGAGCCTGCGCAAAATATTCATGAGGTGAGTAGCACAGGTTTGTTCCTGTGATGAAAATACTTGGTATTGGTTATACGAGTATTTTAATACTCACTGCACTGGCTTAACGACCCGAAATGGATTTTAGCCTCCTGCGTGAGACAGTGTAGTATAGACAGTATAGTATATTCCTCCCGTATCGTCCGGTGACAGCGACTCAGTTAGCAATTTTTTTTAGAATTGTGGAACGCCCTAATGTGGCTTGCAAAACTAAACTTTGTTTTGAATGACATACTTGATACACACAATGAAACTACATTCGCACTCTTTTTGCTCATGGTGTGATTATTGTATGTTTGCGCCAAGGTATAACAGTTCCTAAATATACTAACTACTCCTCAATACCGACGAAAACGGGCTGACTTTATTTCGATTTGTATGCAAATCGACATACTTATATTAAAAACGGTATACCTAGAGTTGAACAGTACTGAGTACGTACGCTGATACAGCACAGTATAACATCACTTGACTGACCAACTGAGCGCCTTACTTATTGCTCTTGGGGTAAAGTGTTAAATATGCTGGATGTAACTGTTATTTGAAATACCAAGTATAAATACTTCCATCCCGAGCCTTACTACGAAACGCTGGGCAAATCAGAGTCGACACGCTGCCCTGTCTTAGCTTGTTCTCGAGATTGGCTCCGACTTATTTTCATATTTTTATCATTTAGGACTTCCCCAATGATTTAGCTATTAGCTGAGAGCGTATTAGCCAATTTGGGAGAGGATTTGGGTCCTTTTAGTCGACTTCCTTGTTTGCTTCCTCCTCCCAATCTGGTTACTGCCATTTTTAGGCACGATCTGTGCTGAAGCAAACGCTTTCTTTTAGGTACTTACTCGTATGTCAGGTGTTATGGATTGATGTAATTGAGTTGTCAAGTGAATGTCAAGTGTCAAATACTAGACCTTACTCTGTTAAAATATAGTCAGGTTTACAGATGCTGAGTCAACTTTGTCGATAGTAACACGTGTTCTCACTAGTCCCACAGATCAAAAATTAATGAATGGCTCTTGATTTTGGTTATATCTACATTCTTTAGGAAATACGCGAACTTAGTCCAACATCTAGTATTGCGTTGTCTGCGGCATGAAAATCCACAGGCACTTGGGTAGTTTTTTTTATTTTGGTGCAATAAAGAATATAAATAAATAAAATAGTGAATTAAGATTTAGTTAACCCGTGAAATGGTCCTTATATTCGAACCGCTCGCTGCGACACCCGCATAGACTCCTCCCGGCGGTGGAGCGACGGCTGGCGAAGTCCGAAAAGGCGACTCACGTAATAGGACCGATGGTAAGTAACCGGTAGAAGTCACCTCGGCCCCCTCACTGCAATGTTTCAAAAAAATGGCCTTGGCTTCTCGAGCACACATTTTTGACGAATTTTTAAACATTAAATTATAGTTAAAATAACTTTTAATTGAACTTTTATGATGGACTGCATTTATTACTTACTAACCAATTGGTTTCACTTTTATTATTTTATTTTATTTAAATTGTAATAAATTGACATGTAATATACTAATGATATTATCAATAAATGAATATGAATAAACAAGACCACTGCATTGCTAATTAAATTCTAAGTATGTGCAGGTAGGTTTCAAATATGGAAAAAATTACGCGGGTTCCACGGGTTAACATAAAATCTTAATTATGATATGAATCGTTGAACTTTCACACATTGTGGCCAAGCGTTAATGCAAAAGGCTCCAAGCCACCCAAAGGGCAACGGAGAGGGCTATGCTGGGCGTTTCTCTGCGTGATCGCCTCAGAAATGAGGCTACCGCTTTGACGACCGCTTTATATAGCCTGCTGGTGGTGACCCTGCCTACGAAGCAAGAGGTCCTGGGTTCGAATCCCGGTAAGGGCATTTATTTGTGTGATGAGCACGAATATTTGTTCCTGAGTCATGGATGTTTTCTATGTATTTAAGTATTTATTTATCTATATTAGTATGTTTATCTTCGTCTAGTACCTACCCATAGTACAAGCTTTGCTTAGTTTGGGACTAGGTCGATTTGTGTAATATTGTCTGCAAATATTTTTTTTTTTTTTTTATCCGCAGCAGAACCAAGCTAACCGATATAGACCTCCGAATCCGCACTGGTGCCGAATCCGCACGTGGACATTGCAAGTAGAACCGATGGCCTTTGGGGTTCTCGAGTCGCAGCGTGGGTAGCAAGGTGGTCTGATGACCTGGTAAAGATCGCGAGAGTCCGGTAGATGCGGGTGGCGCAGGGCCGGTCCTTGAGGCACTCTTGGGAGAGGCCTACGTCCAGCAGTGGATGTCTTCCGAATGATATGATGATGAGGATGTTAATGTAAACATAAATATTCTACTTAAAGGTTCCCAATTTAATCTAAGCATGCTAGTGGCGTGTTCAGAAATTCAACCCTTGGCATCGACATGAAGGGCGGCAGACGGCAGAGAGACGACGCAGCAAAACACCCCTAAATATATTGTATAGACCCAATTTTTATCATTTCGAATGTGTATGTCGAAGTTGATATAGCACCCAACATACGAGATTGTCAGACTTTCGACGAATTTCAAAACAAATTAGCTATTCTGGTTAGAATTTTCAAACTAATATTAGTAGTCTCGTCTCTCTTACAGCGCAGCGGGTCGGGAAAAGCATACATTACTGCACTTGTTTCGCAGTAACGCCGTCAAGTTAGGAGTTTAGTTTAGTTTCAAAAAGCATAAACATTAAAAGATGAAAGTTTCCATTTCGTAACCAAGTTCGTGCGAAACAAGGAGCCGCTGTGAGGCATTGCGAGTGTGGGCAGCTTTGTGTGAACTCCCCTCCCTTCGCATTTTGTAAAAATTTGATTGCCAACGCTCATTGTCTGAAGTGACATAGGCGTCATCGTCTGTCCTGCACCACCAGCTTCTCCTACAACGCGCCGGCGTGAGAGAACATACGCCCACGCCCTATTGGTCCAAGCTGACATCGTCAAGGCGACCAAAGAACGACCACATGCGCATAGACGATTTTTCAATCAATTTGAAATGAAACTGTCAGCATTGATTTTCATTTCTGTTTACGTTTAGTTTTGATAGTTATAATATGTGATAAGGCGTTTTAATAGGATATTTTTTATAAGAAAACGATTTTTTTATAATTTTAAATAAGATAATCATAAGAACCAGTTAGTGCCTGTTGCCCCGGATGGAATGCTGTGTTTGTCAAAAGATTTTTTCAACGGCAACAGGTCTACGTATCCACCAGGGACGTATCCACCAGGTCCGTATAACCTCTGTTCCATCTACAGCACACATCCCGGCTCCCTGCTCTCATCCTACATTACCTCCCACACCCGACACTCCTCTCCAGACTCCCCTCGGCCAACTCAAGCAGTCAACTTCCATAATAAAACGTATACCACGCGGTGCCCGATCGACGGTTTCAGAGGCATTAACGGGTGCAATCAATAATTGCGTTAGAAACAACAATAGTAATTCTTGGCAGGACCTCCTTACCTTTTCGTTTAAAATTCTCCATGTTTCAGAAGAATCTAACAGTAATATTTCCCTAACGCAAAAAATTAAAAACAACATTTAAATCCGTCTATACCTATTTGCGCCCCTTCGTCTGGAACTCACAGAAAGAAGTATGACTTGTTTGGAAAGGTCGAGGAAAAAATACACGACGGTGATCTCAAAGGAGCAACACGCCTGTTGTTCTCAAACGACACCTTAGCACCCGACACACCGGAGACCAGAGCCGCATTACAGTCCAAGCACCCCCCAGGCCCTTCCACCCCGTTCTTCGTAGACCCTCCATCCGACCCCTCAGCCTGCCTCCACGCCACGGCAAGAGACGTACTAACAGCCCTCGTCTCGTTTCCAAAAGTATCGGCATCTGGTCTAGACGGCATATCCCCACAGCATCTGATTGACAGGTGTAGCTGGCGAACAGTTGACCAGAAGCCTCACACAACTGGTCAATCTCATGCTTCTGGGAGATGTTTGCCCGGATGTGACGCCGCTTATATATGGAGCAAATCTTATTGGCTTGGCAAAAAAGGATGGTGGCGTACGCCCCATCGCAGGAGGCTCTACATTCCGACGTTTAGGAGCCTAGATCTGCGTCCGGCTCACTAGAACAAAATTACATGCCCTCTTTGAACCCGTACAAGTCGGCTTTGGAACTCATGGAGGTTGCGAGGCAGCAGTCCACGCTGTTCGTACCTTTGAAAAAGTGATTCGTGCGAGGTTCTTCTAAAATTAGACGTATAAAACGCATTTAATTCGGTCAATAGGGACACCCTGCTAAACGAAATTAAAACGAATGTCCCAGAAATTTATAACTTCCTTCTCCACTACCACTGCCCCTCAAAACTAGTTCCAATCCAACGAGATTCTTTCGGCCGTCGGTTGTCAGCAGGCTGATCCCCTCGGTCCAGCGGTTTGGCAATAAATGCGATAATCCACAACCTAAATTCAAAATTAAATATTTGGTACCTCGACGATGGGACATTAGCCGGAGACGCACAGACAGTTCTAGCAGATTTGGGACATTTTAAACGGCACTTCAATCACATTGGTTTAGAATTATATATTAGAAATTGATTTAAAGAAAGAATTATATATTTCGGACAAAGTTAATCCACTAACCGCTTCCCAAATCGCTCAAAATTTTAATACCGAAGCTCTTAACATAAAAGTAGTATCGAAGGACAGTCTGCACCTCCTCGGCTCCCCCATCTTCGAGGAGGCCATTCCTCTTCTCTTAAATAAATCAACAACAAAATTCAGCAAAAATTCGGACCGCCTTGTCAAAATTAGCAGCCACTCAGCTTTATTTATTTTAAAATTCTGTCTGTTTGTCCCCAAATTCACTTACCTGCTTCGCTGTTGCCCATTTGGAAATGCCCCCATTCGACCACACCTATCGACAGTCTAATGAAATCCCAAATTAAAAACATTGTGAACATTCACTTCAGCGAACAGGCATGGACCCAAGCCGCCTTACCAATAAGGAACGGCGGCCTGGGAACCCGCAAAATTTCAAGTGTAGCTTTGCCTGCATTCCTGTCTTCAATCCACAGCACGCTAGATCTCGCAGGTAGAATACTAAAAGCCCCAGCGGGCATTAACTGCGAGATTGCATGTTTGGACGAGGCCATGAATGCCTGGCTAGCTGGACCAAATCTCCTGTCCAAACCACATAGGCAAAGGGCCTGGGATACAATAGCTTCCGTCGCCACCTTACAAACATTAAAAGAGCCTTCAACAGGTAGGGACGCCAGGCTGTTAGCGGTGTTCAAGCCAGAATCTGGTTACTGGCTCCATGCATATCCCTCGCCCAACACTGGTACTTTTATCGACCCAGACACTCTACGCATAGCCGTCGGTCTCCGGCTGGGAGCTGGGATCTGCACAGGTCACAACTGTGTTTCTTTTCTTGTGGGGCTCCAGTGGACCGATGCGGCCACCATGGCCTCTCCTGCTCCTCGGGCGCCAGCCGCCTGTCCCGCCACGCCGCTCTCAACGACATTCTCAGAAGGGCGCTCGTCAGTGCCAACATTCCCGCTGCTCTGGAGCCCCAGATTGTGCGGAGCGATGGCAAGCGCCCTGACGGGATGTCGTTGATACCCTGGAAGACGGGCCGTGCGCTGGTGTGGGACGTCACCTGTACAGACACCCTGGCGGTGTCCTACCTACCAGCGACTACCAAACGTGCGGGGGCTGCGGCAGAGAGACAAGTACAGCTGTCTCGGCGCCCAATATCAGTTCTTTGCTTTCGGCGTCGAGACACTAGGTCCTTGGGGTAAGGGTGCGCTGGAGCTCCACAGGGAGCTCAGCAAAAGGTTGAGGGAGGCAACGGGTGACCCTCGCGCCGGCAGCTTTCTCGCGCAAAGAATCGCAATCGCAGTTCAGCGCGGGAATGCTGCCTGCGTGATGGGCACCCTGCCAAGAGAGGCCCAGGCCTCTTATTTAATTAGTTATTTTATTTTTTCTAAGTTTAAGTAGTCTTGTAAAAGTTTTATACATGTTCTTATACTGGTGTTTTAATAAATGAACGGCTGACATTGGCTTTGCAAACTGCTTTAGTTCTATGGTTTGTTACGTGACGGTGGAGAGGTATTTCAATGAAACTCACTCGTACTTTGAGTTACTTTTACCGCCCTAGGTGAATTATCTATACTCATATTATAAGAGAAGAGAGTGTTTGTGAGATTGTAGTTTGTATGTTTTGGGTGACATCCATAACCGCTTATCCGATTTCAAAAAATCTTTTACCTGCGTGTAGAATAGACTGTCTGGATAGTTGTAGGCTATATTTTATCCCGCGGGTTTGCCTGCGTTCTTTGTAACACGCGGGTGAAGCCACGCGGACAGCTAGTATATTATAATGCATGTCGACCAGCAAAGTAGAATGCAACGGCGCAGGAGCGTCGAGTGAGCGAAATGAGACTGGGGAGAAAAGGACGCGGTAGATTAACGCGCAAAACGGATTCAAATTGAAATGCGATTGTCATCGGAAGCGACTGTCAAAAAAGAACTATGTAAAAACGATAACAACGATATGAATTAAGCACATTGCCGAGTCTAAATACCCACTCATTCGATAGCACACTATCCGAATGTGAATTCAGTAAACTTCCCACATTCACCAAAATGCAACTATTTACTTTAAATTGAAACAAATCAGTTACTGTTAAACTAGAACCATTAACAATCAAACTATACACTAAACGTCCTAAGTATCGCTTTAAACTAGGGCGTTAGGGCTTTTTGGTGTGGGTAGAACTGTAAGCGATACATTACAATCGTGGAAATAATTTATAGTTTGAGTTGTATGGCGCGAGGATAGTTGGGATTCGGGAAAGTTTTAAACGTTCGCTAAGAGAATCGATGGTTTGTTGTTGCTCCTTAGTGTGGTTGTTTAATATAATAATGAAATTTTCAAGCATATAGTGAGAATAATTCCTCTAAAACCCCTCCCTCGTTTGAAAACCATATGCCGAGACATTCGTATTCGGAACTTGAGGAGGGCAAGCGAAAGCATGGCGGACAACTCCTCAGGTATAAAGATGTGCTGAAGCGGCACATGATAAAGTGCCGCTTTGCGCCCTCCCTGTGGAAGAAGGAGGCTGCCGAAAGACCAAAGTGGCGACAGCTTGTTAAATCAAAAGTATCTGATGTTGAAACCGAGCGGCCCTTTGAGATAGATTCGAAGCGCGATGCATTAAAAGCCAGACCACCTGCGGCAATCAATTATAATGCTGCAATCACATGCCCGCAATGTGCGGGGACCTTCACGAAGAAGATTGGCTACATAAGTCACATGCGAGCACACCACCGTCAACTCAACAGCATACGAGTACCTGGCCTCGTAGCATAAATGGCCTTATCACGCGATAAGTGACAAGATAATAGCGTCGTCTCGTTCTATCGAACGGTGTCAGCCAGGGACGGATGCTCTATCATGTCACTTATCGCGTGATAATCTCAATCATGTCACTTAATCCATGCTACGGGGCCTGAACGCAGTCGCTGTGGCCGAAATCGGCCGGGACTACATCATGCTGCACCCATTGCAATTTAGTATTTTATATTTTAATTCTAAGGGATTGTTTAAGTTGGGTCATTGTCAGATTTAGGTTCGCGTCTCTTCGGTGGACATTGCTAAAGTTAAGGACTATAAAGCCTAATTTCTGGTTGAACTCTATATCCGCATAATCGGCGTTGCCCCTTCTACAATTCTATGTGATAAAAACATATTATATGTAAACGTAAGCCCTTAACTATTGACCACCGGAAAGATGATTTTTGTTTTTGTGACTGACAATGACCCAGTTATTTCATTGTACTTATGTTGAACGTTATATTTTGTTTTCTTTTGGCAATAAATTAATTTGAATTTGAAATATTTTTACGGTTAAAATTGATAAATATAGAATAAGCACGTAAAGTAAATAGGACGCTTCTAACAGAACTTATTCAATAACCGTAACCAAATGGCACTTTAAAACTAAATCCCTAACTTATCAGGTAAAACTTCACCTAAACATTACTCAACTTGTATACCTCTGTCCTTTACAAACCGGTAAGTTTGAGAGGGACGTGGCTATATCAGGGTTACAACCGCAATATTCGGGTGTTTCTTGATTTACGAGGCGGGCTACGAATTACGTAGGAAATGGAAGGTTAGTTTTGAACTAATTAGGACGCCAAGAGCGTAGGCGGAACGTAGAGATTCTTTAATAGTATGTCAAAAGTTATATGTCGTGGGTGTGTAAAAGGTAAAATTTGACATGTTTTCGGGACAGCTTGTGAAGCGATTGTCAATAGTGGCGACGTCAGGGGATTTTTACAGAAGGACCAAAATTTATGGGACGGTTTGTTCGAGAGTTAGAATTTTTTTCCCGACTGCGGCTGAGCCGAAAGGAATGAAAATGATTTTAGCAGTCTATGTTTGTATTTACCTGTGTTTCACACCGTACCGCTTAAGACACTGTACTGATTTTGATAAATGAGATGCCAAGCGATTCGAAATTAAGCTCCGGATGACAAAGGCTATCTTTTGAATGAAAAAAACTAGTTTTTTTCAGTAAGTTTTTCGTAGTCGGTTATGCTTGTTTTTCTGTACTGAAAATTCTAAGTTCATGCCTATTCAATGGTATTTTCAGATGAAATCTGTCTATAATAAGAGATAGGTATTAAATAGTAGGATTAACTACCAAAATTGAGAGAAAAATGCGCAGAGTAACGAACACCGTGCCTATGGGAGCGAGCGAAATTGATCCAAACGTTCTATCAAACTTTAGCCCCAACGGACCCACAAGCCACGCGTCTCGGGACATATATCGGAATGCGGTTCCATGTGAAGTGAACCACGTATACTCGACCCAGCAAGTAGGTTTAGTTAAGAATCATATTTATTTATACCCTAGAAACATTTTGCTGGGCGTTTTAGGTTTTAATTCACTGGAGGTGAGGCGAAATTTCGGACTTCTTACCTTAGCTTACTTAGCGTTTTGCGTTGTGATTCATGCAGACTGTCCCGAATTAGTAGCTCAGTTGGTGCGCCTGTATGCTCCCTCACCCCTTAGATTAATTTTCGAGCTCGTTGTCGACATTTACTAGCGGCGCCGGCAGCGAGAACGTTGTCTCGCAGAAAGTCCCCGCTTATTCGAGCTTTGCAGGTGCATAAGGTTTATAAGGTTATAAACTCGTTGCTTGAATCAGCACTAAACTGTGATGTAAGTTTTTGTTAGCAGATGGATCGATTACTTTTTTGTATAACGCAGTTACGCTGCTAACGATATTTATAAACTTCAAATTAAAGGAAAAAATTAAAAATTTAGGTTCCGAGTCGGATTTGAACCGGCGACCACAGGCATACATGGACCGTCGCTACTAACCAACTGAGCTATCGGAACAATCTGTCTCAGCTCCTAAATCTTTCAATCAGTTCCTTCTCACAACACCTTAGGGAGGCGTGTGGCGACATCTAACTAGAAGACATATGCTTCTTTAACGGCACTAACATCTCAAATTATATTGAGAAATCGTCAGTAACGATGCGCCACCCCATACTAAATTACTTTTTTGTATAACGCAGTTACGCTGCTAACGATATTTATAAACTTCAAATTAAAGGAAAAATTTAAAAATTTTGGTTCCGAGCCGGATTTGAACCGGCGACCACGTTACTGACGATTTCTCAATATAATTTGAGATGTTGGTGCCGTTAAAGAAGCATATGTCTTCTAGGTAGATGTCGCCACACGCCTCCCTAAGGTGTTGTGAGAAGGAACTGATTGAAAGATTTCGGAGCTGAGACAGATTGTTCCGATAGCTCAGTTGGTTAGTAGCGACGGGCCATGTAGGTATGCCTGTGGTCGCCGGTTCAAATCTGGCTCGGAACCTAAATTTTTCAATCTTTCCTTTAATTTGAAGTTTATAAAGATGGATCGATGTGTGTGATGAATGTTTGACGTTCCGCGAGAAGATGGATGCACGACCTTCTTCAGTGTAATTAGTATTATTTGTTTCTTTTGTGTATTATTTTTTGTCTCACTGTGCTTTGGTACCTATTATAAATGAAATGGAAAAAATTAATAAATAAATACCGAGAGACAAGCCTTTCGATACGAGTTAGAGTCTGGCCAACGAGCCGTGACAAAATAAATAAAAGTGAGGGCCAAGAATGCTTTTAAAATTTCCCGCATTTTTCTTATGAAACGACTTGGTAATCAGACTGAAAGCCACAGACAGACGCACTGATACATACACAGATGCACACACAAATATACATGTTGAACTTATACATACACCCCTCTTCGGCGGTTAAAAACCCCCATTACACGGACGCAACAGAAAATACTGACTATTTGGCTTACACGTACATTGTTGTATGCCACTAACGACCGCCCGATAATTACTGGCTATGTTCAGCTGGCAACAGTTTTTACGATTTTGGTAAAAAGAATGGTCGCTAACGCAACCAGTAGCCCGATTCGCGAAACCAAAATTTTACAAGTCTAAAGCTCCAGGGGATTTATTGAACGCGCGAGCAAAGCGAACGAAGTTCTCCGTTCAGCTTGGGCCAAAATTCTTTCGAATGTCCAGAAGTCCAGGTGTCCCGCTGTCCAGCAAGCAGTTCTCCTCTACATGTCGCATTTCTCAACAGATTCTCTCGAAATTTTGTAATTTTTTTTGTCGTTTCAGTTTACCGAATCTTAATAAAAAAGTAAAAAAAAAAGAGAGGCTCTTGATTACTAGACCCCGCTATCGGAGGTGCAAAATGGTAGCTGTCAAGTTCTAGGGATGGATAATAAATATTGTGAAATACTAGCTATAAGTCGATAATTATAACTATATGTCGATAATTTTCCTTTACTATAATGAGAGTCTAAGACTTTAATTAAACGTGTTTATTTTATAAAACATATTTAATATTATAAATAAAAATCTTCAATCTTTCATCATTAGGTACTAACAAATTATCGTTATTTTCATAGTACGTACCATTCATAAATTAATTAAAAATTAAATAATTAATAAATCTCTCTTTTATTTCCACCAAAAGGGCTATCGTATTCTTAATGAACAATCAGTTTTTTTAGATTCTCTGCACTAATTTAGTGCAGCCACGATGAATATATTCAACAATAAACCCTCTATCGAAAAGGTTTATCTCAAGACACTCAAGAGCGTTCATGCACTGCCCTGCAACTCGAAACATTAGAAAATTAAAATAGCAACCATAGTATCTTTGTTGTACTGATAATGGTTTTTATTTCTAGTGACAATGATTATCATGGATCCCAAAAAAACATGTTAAATTGTAGTCTAAAAAATGGTATACATATAAAACTAAATGTACAGAATAAGTAAGAGTATCGATTTCAATATCATAAATATTTTTCCCATCCATAAGAACTTGACAGCTACCAATTTGCACCTCCGATAGCGGAGTCTATTGATTACACAAAGAACCACTAGTGTACAGGTAGGTCTATTTGAATTGACAAAAATGTGACGACTCCGGCTTGTTATGTAGGTAGGTACTCGTAGGTGGGGGGGTAATCTTTTCTTTTACCTGTGTAGTTTCTGCGTGGACATAGGCTATATTTCATCCCGCTGGGTTGCCTATATTATTATTATTAATGTTATTTGCAATACGCAAGCGGAGCCGCGCGGGCAGCTAGTCGACCTTTACTACACAACAATGAGACAGTTAACTGTTAACTTTTGGCATAGTTTCGTGACGCAACATAACTCCGTTAATAGCCCGGTAACTCATCTTAAGCATTAATGCTGCAGCTAAGAGCCACTTTGGCGCGCCGCCATCGCCAGTCCAATCCAGGTCTAACGCCCCTACACACTTTAAATATTTAATTTACAAGATACAACAGGCTTGGAACAAGCTATACGGGTTAATATTTTTATTATACTAGTATTTCATGTATTGTGGCTAGCTTTTGCTTCGTCCGTGTAGAACTCAATCAATCAATCCATCCTCACTATTTATTTAATCGTATGGAGATCTGTAGAATAGGCCAATATCCATGTGATATTTTTTATAGTAGCGCCTATTTGCCGAAAGTATTATCACTTATTTAGCACCACCCAGGGGACACGTGTGTGGGAGGTAAATCCTGCGGACGCGAGCAACAGATTGTCCCCCAAACGTCATCACTAAATAATTGGCAATGCTGCTAACACATCTGATGAAGCAAGCGTCCGTAGACGATGGAGACTATTTGTGCCGCAAGTTTGTTTACCACCGTCGTACTTAGTAAAATTAATAAAAAACTTGTTAACCACACATATTTCCATCTAACCCACCCGCTTAGAAGTGGATTCCCACCTTTGGCACTTCGTGCAAATTTTCAATTAAACCTGTTAAGCATGATTAGGTAACAATTAGACACGAGCGGAGTTACTTTCGGATTTTATAATACGAATGTATTCTGCTTTGCTTGTGAACACGTGCTTTCACAGCATCAGGAAATCTCCGCATCAAGATTGTAGGATTATACCGGTCGCATGACTTCAATTACGAGTGTACCAAGAACCATAGTGGCAACATAGTAGTAGGTGGAGGTGGTTCGATGGAATTGAATCATGGTTTTTGGTAAAGTAATGCACAGATAACTAACTATACATAAGTAGTTTTAAACACAAGTTGTCCACTTGACTTCTGGACAAGTGCTTCTATAGAGTAAAACGTTATTTAAATCAAAGGTGACATTGAATTTGAAATTTTAAGCCAGTGATCATTGTGATATATGTTTAAAAAAAAGTTTATTTCGTAGTGCATCCATATATGTGTATGTATAAGTAACAATTTTTTATTTTTACAAATTTTACTTATTTTATAATTATTACCTACTAATTTTGTGAATTCCATTATTTTTTTATTCTATTCTTTGCGTATTTATTAATGTTGACATAGGTATTGTTTTAAATTATGTATCGTAACGTAGCACTCGGACATGTTTGCATGCCTGCATGCAGGCTGAATACAACGAACTGTATTTTAATGTATACGATCTATTTGTACCTACTGTATTCCTGCAAATAAACGATTTGATTGATTGATTGATACATACATTTAAAGTTTAAAACATCCCCGACGCAGAAAACATAGCTAAGAACCACCGCGACAGACAAGACTATCGTTAAAAAAAACCGCACTCAAATAGGTTCATCTGTTTAAGAGCTGCAATCCACAGACAGACACACATGTTGCATAGACATGTTAAGAGTTATTTGTTATACAAGGGTGCGAAGTTGTATTTTAACCGCGAGTGTGGAATTGAAACGCGAGCCAGCGATTGGATTCTAGGGTTGAACCACAAGCGAAAAGAGATGTAAAATAACGGCACCCGTGTGTAACACAAATCTTTTCATCTCACTAAAGCGAAGTAAATACAGCATCAGGAAAAAACAACTGTTGGTCGAAAATTTTCCTGTCTGGACTGGCCTTTACATGTTATTATGTTTAAGAAGTAACTAATAAAACGTTCCGATTTCAAATATTCTTTGCACTCTTGTGGATAAAATGCAGTGTTGCTATCTGTTTTTTAAATAATAAAAAACAGGCCAAGTGCGAGTCGGACTCGCGCACGAAGGGTTCCGTACCATTATCTATAAAAAATGTTTATTTTATTCTGTGTGCAACAGAAATACATCATCTGTGAAAATTTCAACTGGAACTATCACGGTATCAGTGAGATACAGCCTGGTGACAGACAGACAGACGGACAGCGGAGTCTTAGTAATAGGATCCCGTTTTACTCTTTGAGTACGGAACCCTAAAAAAGGGCTTTCCGAGCTAGCGAGGTGAAAACTTATACAACACCCCGTTGGGGTCGGAGGTTAAAAAGAACATCAAAATCTATGGCCCATTGCTGTGGTAATAAACAAAGAATGCCAAAGATAAATAGCTCCGTGTGAACACAATAGACCTAGCCATTTGGCAGATTCCCGCCTTCATTGGTCTAGACTAGAGATTGATCACTATAGTTCACTATCACGGTAGATGAGAAAAGGTACAAAGAAAATATTCTCCTAATAAACGCTTCTAAAGGCGCATTGTCATTGGTCGATAAGTCGGTCGTTATACAGCATGCGAGTATTCGCAGACGGGCTAGCAAGTATTGAAAGGGGTACAAATTCAAATATCTTGAATAAAAAATTGTATAAAATGTGGCGACATTTAAAAAAAAATCTCTACGCCATTGTGGGCTTTGCAATGAATTATTTCAAGTCTTCGGCCAAGTCGGCCAGCCGATAGAAGAGCATCAGCCACGTCCGCAACCAGAGCTATAACCACGAACTTCGAATCTCTATCGCACTTATGGTGTATGGTATTCGAGCGACAGATGGTATAGTACTGACAACGTGGACTTCTAACCCCGGGGTGTTCTGATATTTAAGGACTTCGATGATAATTTTTTACCAATGCACCTGCATAATATTCCTACGTTATGCCCTTATTCATAAACCTCCATCATCGACATCATATTTTAGTTGAAATGCCGTTAAAATTTATTTGTCCGTATCTGTCACTTTGACATTTTGTTTGGGTGAAATACATACAGCCCGTGATCATTCGGGTCTATATTTATCTCTTGCTTGCTCATATACGTAGGTACTTACTTCTGCCAAAATAAACGATTTCATCCAAAGCCGAATAATTTTCTAAGATGTCTTGGACTGTGAACTTTTAGTTAACAGAGGATTGTTACGTTTTATGAATGCGTTAGCCTCTATGAAATTTCAGTTTAGGCTTAAGTTAAGTCCAGTCTTCGTAATAGCAGCAAACGAATTTAGGTGGGAGGAATAGCGTAATAATAAACGCGTCCATATAATATGACGATATAAAATTAAATTAAACAGATGGGTGCAGTTCGAGCCTCTATTCATATCCTAGGCTACTTTATTTACCACACATAGAGAGTCACAGGCTTCGCAGATTACTTGCAAACTTACAAAAAGTTACCCCGGGGCCATATTTACAGCAAATATTCGTCCTTCATAGCCCAAGCAATAGTAAGTTCGCAAACGAATTCCTTTCTCATCTGTGCGTGACCGGCATGGCAGCCACACTCCATTGTTGGCCAGTAGTGCCGGCCTAATGCCAGGCAATTTCGAACCTTATGTCTCCGAATAATACCCGTAATTTTACGGGTATTGAATGAAATCGGAGAACAGATGTAGAGCACAGTGTAGCAGCCCGAGGTACAGTCAGCATCAAAAGTAGCTACGCAAACGAAGACGTCAAAAGTTTTTATTGAAAGGGAATAAGAACTTTTGACGTCTTCGATTGCGTAATCGTGAAATCAGACTTTTGAGTCAATGACTTCACATTCGTGTGACTTTGCATCTACAGTTGAGTCCTATATTAAGAGAGGGTGACCGTTGCACAGTAATCGGCCACTGGGGTTTAATGTGTTCCAATTCGGCATGGTTTAACGACAACTCGTGATATAACTAAGTAGCGAGTATTTTTTCTTAGAGCATAAACTAGTAAATGATGAGACGTGATTTCACATATTGAACAATCCGTACTTGAAGCTATCGATAGATTTGATTTTTAGTTACTCTTAAGTCACTGCTTTTGTTTCACGTACTGTTACGCCACTTACAGTAATCACTAATCAGTCATTTATTTGCTAAAATATGGTACAAATGTTAAATATACGACCTCCTTACTGTAATTGAAGAAAATATTTATTGAGAAAAATGTAAAGTTACATAATACCTACAATATAAATTAAAAAATATGTACACTAAAACTACAATATTAATACTAATGTAATAGATTCCCGGGACAGCATTATATGCTGACCGCGTTACCCCGCTGCACCGCCAACGATATGTGCTGCACCAGATACGAGCCGGACCTAGGATCGCGACCTCTCTCCCGCAATCGTTGTCCTACTGTAATTTGTAATTGAAGTTTATAATGAAAATAAATATATATCAGTCGCTAAAAAGTCGCTTCAGGTCATGGGCTTGACGCTGAATTAAAACTAAGAAAATAAATAGAAAATACCAGTTGTACAATACGATTAAAATCAGTTAACGATTCTGATGTTAGCTACTAGTAGCGCTGCAAAGGTGTCAGAGGGGTCGGACGGGTATGCGGGGGAGGCAACTCGAGGAGATACGCGAGACCTTTCCTCTTCTTATTCTAAGGGAAAAGTCGAGTTACCCTCCTGTTTCATACAGAGCGAACGAGGCGGATCGCCGGTTCCCTTTTACTAGAACTTTCCTGAAAGGCCAGACGCCTGATAGTGATAGCGTTCTGGGTAAGATTTGTTTGTTTATATTCAGATTTGGCTTGTAGTTATGTCAACTGTGTCGTAGGTCTTACGTTTTCTATATTTACTTCGTAGCTTTTTGGTACGGGCCACGAGCTCTGCCACACCGTGTACCGTGATTGACTTTGAAGCCAGTGTCGGAGCACAGGAGGCCCTGTCGTGCGCTTGCTGCCAAACATAAGCGTAACCCCGCTGTTCTGTCTGAGCGCAAGGACTTGCACCGTGCGCATACTCCTCATCGGGAGCGGACCTCCGCTAAGGACCCGTGATTTTTCCCTTTTTTTTAATCGAGTTAAGTTGATTATCCATAGTAAGGGTGGCTTAGGAAATCATTCTAAAACCTTTTTATTGCAACTAGATTTTTACCTATAACATAGTATGTACAATACTCTCGCGTCCTTAGCGGGAAATAATTTTAATATTCGGGTAGCGATTTGCTATCGCGCCGAGCGTAAATAGTCTTGCTTGGCTCTCCCGATTTCACCTTATTTTCTAAATCCCAAAAGGCACCTTGCCCGCCACCGTACACTTTTTTTAGTTTATTTCTTTGGAGGTTCAGAGTCATCACCCATTCCACTCATCAATCATTATACTTACCTTTTCCTATCTACTCAGCATCCACCTTGGAGCCGGATTTCTGAGGCTGAGGCACAAATTCCTTCAAATGCCTGCATGTCTTCTGTCATTACTATGACAAAATATTAAAATAACTAAATTGTTTTGAAGTTTAGGCATTATGAGACTAAGCTATTTTGAATTTTGGCCATATTAAGAATATGGTGTTATGAGAAAAAAAGTTAGGTATTCTGTGATTTAGGTATTTTGACACTAAGTTATTTTGAGATATAGGGTAAAATGGAAAATAGGTGGCATAAGCCCTACTCGTTTCACGTTTACTGCTACGAGTTTTCTTACTATCCGTTTCTTAAATATTTAATGGGCTTATTCCAACAACGATCATTTAATAAACATACAAAAAGCCATTGTATGAAACTAATACTGATATCTTTCGTCCAAGCCCAACTTGGATATTTATAGAGGTAGCCTAAATGTCGTAAGTTGTTTATAATAATCATCGCGAGATGTCGTGGGCGTGCCTAAATATCCACATATTACTTTGGAAGCGAAAAGTAACTTTCTTATTTCCGTGTCCGAGCTATATAAGGCGATTTCGGGGAAAACTTGGCATTAGAAGTGTCGGAGCGGAAACCATAGTTTTCTATTAGTAGTTGGGGTTCGGGACGTTTGTGACGACGAGCAATCGATTTAGGAGGAGATTATGGGTGTATTGATCAAACAGTATTTATTATTTAGGTTTGAATCCATAAAAATCCTCGTATAAGTATCTTATTTTGCATTAGCACAATTGGCGCATTATTTAAAGTTATTGTCTCTTGTATTCTTATTCTGTTTGCTTGTGTAGTTGTGTATGTAGGTACGCACTGTGTTTAAGTATTTTGATAAGCGCTATCTGTGAGATCCTGTAATTGGCTTTTTTGTTAATATTCATGTTATTAATACGATTTATAGCTGTTGGTTCTCCTGAAAATAAATAAATAGCTACATGGATGATAATATACGGGTCTTCCATAGTACAGACCAGTTATAGCATATCTAACCAGGTCGTACAGTATAGATAGACCGATTAACTTAGTACATAATACTATGTCCTCCATACTAGACTTGTCCCGTGGCCCTCGTGGGGTCCATTTTTCTGTTACCAAAATCTATCATTTAGCGTTTACTGTTATTATCTGTAGCTTGTGTGTGTGGGAGTAAATGTGTTTTGTCTTCACACGCACGCACATTTTATTTCTTTTGTCCGCTAATCGTGTGTGTTCCCTCTTTTTCGTCACGCGACTCAGTCTCTTCTGTTACACATAATTATGCCTAATGATTAGGATTGTTCCCAAATGATTATTTGTGCGCATATGGTTTACTATGACTCCTCTCTTAAGATTGCCTGGAATATATCCCTCTTCAAAGATAAGACTGTTGTTTACCTCTACTTACATTTTATTGTTTTGTGTCGTTTGTGTGAGGTGAGATAATTCAATTAGGTAGGTATGTAATTTTGTTTAGTATTTCGTATTTTTTTTGATATTTGGAAATACGACCTGAAAAGGCATCTACCCTCATTACAAAATTTTCTTTTAAGCCTACTGTCGACTCACCTCTCTCTCTCTCCTAATTTTGTATTGGTTTTAGAATCTGTCATTTATTAGTTTATGTCTTGTCGTAGTCCAGTAGTCTGTTCTCTAGCTTCCTGGAGTAAAGTCGTTTGTACCATGGACCAATGCCTATTCTTTCCATAAGTTCAGTCAGTTACAAGTATACCTCCTATTTTTCGAGTTATTGATATTTTTAATATTTTAGTATCTTTTTTGGTCTCGTAGATACGCTGAACTCAAGTATCTTGACCATCTACGCTAAAAAACAAGCAACTCAATATGAGATACCTGAAAATCAAATAGTTTTGGAAGATACTTTGCTATCGCCCACACTTTCAACCACCATCGATCACTGTCACGCATATCATCCGTACTTCTTCACTTTCAAACTTCTTTCACGTATCATTCCCACTATCTGCCACATTTATATCATGACTCGTATATTAATGTCGTCCGTTCGCAATGAAAAATTGCTGTCATTGAGATAAAGTAAAACGATTTTAAATAAGTACGCGAAAAACCGGGATAAACTATAATTTGTGCAAGAAGGACCGTAACCAGTTTGAAGCTTATTACATGTGGCGGCCACCCGAAAACCTGCACTCGGAACATCGGGTACGGCAGGCCTCCATTAAATGAACTCCCTTTCAGCGCAGACCAATCCGTCCCTCTCGGCCTACGGTCCTCTACCGCACGGTCCTTCGTCCTCTTTTTATCCCCGCGCTATCATACTTGGTTCCATAATTGACAAGACGTGTGTAAAGGACTGGACCACAAAACTGGTTGGCAACATCCATTTATTGGATGTCTGGGATCCATATACTATATAACTATATATACTGGGGCAGCGCTGGTAAGACGATACTGCTTGGACTTGAGCGCGCGCAGCGTGCAGTCATTAAGGTTATGCTGAAGAAGTCTTTTCGATTCCCAACAGACACGCTATACAGAGAAACCGGATACCTTAGAGTTAGGCAGTTATTCATCCTCAGCGCAGCTGTTAGAGTTCACCGCAGTATTGCGAAGTCTTCTTTGGAAGATCACGTTATAAACAAACGAATATATAGGATACCAGTGCCCCTCGTTAAGTCCGCACACGCTAAACGTATTGCATTTCACTCACATCCGTTTGTCTACAATGCCGTCTGCAAAGCCTGTAATCTAAAAGAATGCACAGTTTACAAATTTAAATCCACGATCAAACAATGGTTTACTACTCTGTCATATGCTGACACTGAAAGTCTCCTACAACCATGTATCTAGGAGTCTCACACTTATTTAGTAGGTATGTTACTCGCTCTAATATCCATACACTTATACACACATACACACACATACACGCACAATCACACAGAAACTCGCTTGCCTACCTGTTTTACAAATAAATTACCTACTAGGAACTTTTGAAATTTTGAGTACAAATATATTTATTAAGTTTACTGTTTAATACTTTAAAATAATGTTTGTCACAGTTTATAAACTTTCTTTTTTATAACACAACTTCTCTCTTGTGGCTCATTACTCATTATAATTATAGATAACAGATGTAACTGATAACTCCATGAGTTCCAAGATACAGGCTCAGCCTAGTTTGGGACTCACCAGATATCGCTTTCCTATTATGTAACAGTGTCTTTTTGTGTAATAAAGTTATTATTCTTATTCTTATTCTTATAATAGAAGTCAGATTGCGGTGCGCTATTTTTGCAAAAGACTCCACTCCCTACTCCTGCCTGCTCTACTACCTGGATACCCAATTTCATGGAAATCAGTTCAGTGGATCAAAAGTTTTATGCGAACATAAAATAAATGTTGACTAAAATCGTAAATAACGTATTTAACTCAAAACTTACTTGCATTTAATGAGTTGTCGCAGAGTTGAGGTGCCCAAGCTAAATTCTAGTATCTCAAGATACTTGTTTTCATATAGAAAGTTATTCGGATAATGTGCTTCCGTTCTACGCAGTAAACTATTTTTGCTTGTCAAAATCAAATTACGCAAAAGAAAAAAATATAATAATCGGTAGATGGAATTTACCATACTTAATGCACTTACATTTGTTTAAAATACATTTTATTATTAATAGTTACTAAAAATGACAATTTAAGTTATGTCGCCCTCCTGAAAAAGTCAGAACTGAGATAAGTTTACGAGTAGGTACTTATCTCAGTTCTGACTTATTTAGTAGGTACTTGATTTCGGCGTAGGGCAGCCGATTTGTATTATATTCTATTTTTTTTATTTTCCATATCGCATTGCATTGGAAGTATTGGAACTCCATAAATTATTAATTTAACTTCACCGGAGTCTAATAACAACAACATTGAAACAGTGAGCCCTTACCGATATTTCCGTATTATTTAAGAGGGATAATTTAATTAACAATATGCGTATTGACAAAGGCTCAGTTCAGGGTGCTCAAAATTAACGTTGGAGGCAAATTAAAACGATAAATCGACGGCGGGCCGGCCCTTCCTGTATTAGAAGTGAGGACGTTAAAACGGCGCTGTTATTGATTTTTCCATGACCTATCATTGTTTATTGTATTAAACAAGTAATTTCAAAAGATTTTCCAATAAACTCCTCTGCTTTTTTCGAATTATGTCACGATCATGAGGAATCCAACGACACCTGAGGGGTAATCAAACCACGTAACGTTTTGGACGCGCGTTAAGACAATGCGACTGTCATTTGCAATATAAAATTTACATATAGGGGGAAGCGGGGCACAAAATACAAGGGGCACATTCAAACACCTACATTATTTCCTCACTGAGTAACTTAAATTCACCTGCGGCGACACTGACGCATGACCGTTTGTACTGTTGTATTGCACGTTTGAGTAGCTCGCCTGCGACGGCGCAGCTCGCCAGGCTGCCGTTACCGGCGAGCGAGTCACAACGTGTCTACACAGCCGCTTACTAAAAATATACCTAGTGTTTGTTGGAGTTCTAGTGCCACATTTTGTACTTTATTGGATGCATAATATGGTAAACGGTAAGTAACTAGGACTGGTCACTCGCGCACGCGGTCGACTTACTGTGAATATTGTTTGTGTGTGTATTTGAAATATAAAAAAAAAAAAAAAAAATAAAAATCATTTATTTCGGACTATTCATCCATAATTTGTTAGTAATAAAATACAGGGCGTCCCACGCCTATGCCACATAGAGGAAAAGTACCTTGAATATTGTAGATGGATGTGATTTAATCAACAATTTAAACTGCATTCATAGATTTTTAAATAATTACATGGTTATACCGAAAATCGAACCCGCTACACGAGAAAAAAAAATACCTTGTAGCTTTATCATACCGATCGAAAGGCTCCATCATAACAATTATTTTTTGCTAAATAACATAGTGTCAGAAATAAAAGGTAGACCATGCATTTTAACATTTGATGTGAAAATTTGTTCAGAGAATTAACACCTGACATTGCCGTAAGGACATACAACGGACATTATCATTTTAAAGTACCTATTACTAATGAATGAATCAGTACCCACTTGAGAAGTAAGCATCATTTCCCTGGTATAATTTAAGTGCATGATAAAATTATAAAGAGATACGTAATAAGTAGGTACTATCAGCCAAAGCCAGAGTCGACCACCTTAAAGGAGCATTTTGGTTAAAGCCAGAGTCGACCAGATTCTTTTTTGAATCTGGTCGACTCTGACTTTGGCCGACGGTACCTGGTTGTATGCAACAAATCGAGTTTCTGTCCAATCAAGTTTCTGCTGTATCCTGAATCTGCCGAAAGACGCGTAACTAATTTTGAGCTTTTGATAAATTAAATTTATTAATTTTGAATAAAAATGTTAAATTCATGGTCTTCCTTTTATTTCTGACACTATGTTATGTAGTAAAAATTAATTCTTATGATGTAGCCTTTCGATCGGTATGATAAAACAACAATGTAAATTTTTTTCTCGTGTAGCGGGTTCGATTCCCGGTTCAACCATGTAATTATTTAAAAATCTATGAATGCAGTTTACAATTGTTATTTAAATTAATATAATGCCTTCTTTTAGTAAAATCTTCTATCTACAATATTCAAGGTACTTTCCCTCCATGTGGCATAGGCGTGGGACGCCCTGTATTTACTTAAAAACTAGTGTTAGTAACAAAAAAGTATTCTTATAGATTTTTGTTTTATTTACTTGTATTCACATATCTCCTCACTTATCTTCAGTTATCTAGGATAAATTGGCATTTCGAAGTAATACTGAACCATTTATTTTGTATTATTATTTATTGTTATACCATATGCTACTTATAAGTAGCATATGGGGTACTTTATTACAAAACAGTATGGGGCAGTTTTGTACGTATCAAAGTACCCCGTAAGTGTACCAATCTGCCCTGCTAGTTTTTTCTACCGAAAATATTAATGACTTATTTGTTTTGTTCGAACGTATAGGCCATGATAAAACTGCTATATCTGAAGTTGTGGCCAAAACACTATCGCTGAGAGCCGCCGCATCCAAATACATGTAATATTTCTTTTAATACATATGTTACCTTTGATGACTGATTCAATGTAATGTAATGTTCAAAGGTATGTTTAGATAGAGAAAAAAGTTTTTATTTATTTACATCATTAAAGTAGATTTTTAAATTATTTTAGACACAAAGGGGGCACTTTGATATTCGTATCAAAGTGCCCCCAAACGATGTACCCTGCATGTGGGGCAGAATTGGAAAAATCCATTTTTTCCTTTAAATCCATGTCTCAGGTACCTAATACGTATAATCTAGTCAAAACATTTATAGAATTTTATACCCTGGTAGTTACGCTCTTAATCAGGTACATAAATTAACAGATTTTAGTTTACCTTCTTGGTTGGTAAAACGCGATGTGAAAAAAAGGTGTGTTCCCCCTAGATCTACCTAACGTAGGACGCAAATATCAATCCCCACCCATCTGCCAATCACGCGATCGAGACGGCACCCCCCCCCCCCCCCCCCCCCCCCGCTGTCGCACCTCACCGCCTTCTCCCAAAAGCTAAAAACCGCTTCTACGTGTACTTCTACTAGTCAAGGTCATTTGTTCAAGATGTTTGCCGTCTCCTCCTCCTCCTTGCATCGGTTTCCTCATTGCGCGTCCCTTCGGCGTCCATGCGCACAGAGTGGAGTTTAGCTCCAAAAAAAGATGGATAAGAGAAAAAGAATATGCTGAGGGCCGTGGATTGGGATATCTCTGGAATATTTTTTCTCGGATGACGTATCTCCATCTCTGCCTATCTGTAGCCTAGTGTTGAGCGTCGTGAATGGTTGTATCAAGGGCTGCGCGAATTTCGTCTGTCCAGCCCATCGTATCGGGGTTTGGCGCCATTTTAACCGTCACATTACCGTCCACCATTTTGTTTAGCGATCGCTTAAAAACGTCGCGGCCACAGCGGGCCGGTTTATCCGCTGATTTATCCGGTTTTCCCGCCCCCCGTGACTTATGACGTATCATTTGTTATTAACCGTGTTGGGTGTTATCGGGAAAAAGGTTTTGGTTTAGTTCATTAACGCGAAAACAAAGGTTGAAATGTTGTCTGAAAGAGCGATTTTAGCGAAAATAGATAGATAGATTCATTTATTTCACAACATACAACTGCACTTAAAATTACACTAAGTAAGTAAATTTTTAGGAGTCTATGTTGTGATCGTGGGTTTGTTTTTCAATAAAGTCAATTAAGTAACATTTAAATTATCATACGATTAAGGAAATATTTATAGGTATATGTCAACAAGTTACTAAATGAACATGTCAATAAATAAAAAAATTAACGGTCGTCAATAATCTGGGAATTACATAATCCAAACAATTTAAAATCTAGGCTCACCAATCCTGGATGAAGCTTTCCCAGGGTACATAAACGAATGACATCAAAATTTTAGTAGCTATTCGGACCGTTTACTTAAAATTAACCCTCATATACAATAATTAAATTCTGTTTGTTTGTTCCCAAATTCACATATATCCTCCGTTGCTGCCACCTTTGGAAGTATCCAAAACTTTTGGCGAAACTAGACAATCTTGTAAAATCAACAGTTTCATCTATTTTTAATATAGAATTGGATGAACGTCAGTGGACCGAAGCCTCATTGCCCATTAGGCACGGTGGTATTGGGATTCGACAAATTTCTAAAATTGCTCTTCCTGCCTTCATTTCGTCAACTTACCCAAAATCTCTGCACCAAAATTCTAAAATACAACCCTAACAGTTTAGATTCACCTTTTCTGCCGGAGGCCATCGATAGCTGGGGCGCTGCCTGTCCGAATACTGACCTGCCGACGATTCGCTATTCGCAACACCAATGGGACGAGCCGCTTTGTGTGCTGGTACGGGATAATCTGTACGAAACACCTACCAGCCCCACAGAGCGAGCTCGTCTCCTTGCTGGAACGAAATGGGAATCCGGTGCATGGCTGCAGGTTTTGCCTTCGAAAAACATTGGCACACTCCTCACCAGAGACGCTTTTAGGTTTGCGGTGTCGCTACGTCTAGGGGCAGCATGTGTGGTACCGCATCAATGTCACTGCGGTGTAAAAGTCACTCGTTTAGGCCTACACGGCTTGTCGTGCACTAAAAGCGCCGACCGGACATCGCGGCATGCCAGCCTGAATGATATTTTGCGCCGGGCCCTCGTCACTGCCGGTGTGCCGGCAGTTCTAGAACCATCGGGTCTCGCGCGGGACGACGGCAAGAGGCCCGATGGCATGACCATCGTTCCCTGGAAGTTGAGACGGCCCCTAGTATGGGATGCCACATGTGTGGATACTCTTGCCCCGTCCCATCTCTATCAGGGACTTCGACAAGGGCTGGGGCTGCCGCTAACACAGCTGAAAACCTCAAGCGGCACAAGTATGCAGCCATTGATTCTGGCTGCACGTTTGAGCCGTTTGGGGTTGAAACGCTTGGGCCGTGGGGGCCCGGAGCGCACGCAGTGTTCAAAGAGCTCGCGAAGCGAGTCGTAGAAGCAAGTGGTGACCAGAGAGCTGGCGGCTATCTCGCGCAACGGATCAGCATTGCTATCCAGCGCCGCCAGCTTTATGGGCACCTTGCCGCATGGCACCGATTTAGAGCCGGTGTTTTATTTGTATATATGTAGTTTTGTTATTTTTTGGTTAGAATGTACATATTTAGAGAAAACTATTTAAGAAAAATATTAGGTTTAATACAGATGTCACTAGAAAATACAGTATAATAAATATCTCATAATACTCCTTTATGGAATATAGCGGATTTTCCAATAAAAAGTTTCTCAGTCGACTTTTAAATTTTATGTCAGATGTTTAGTTTTATAGTTCTGGGGGTAGTCGCTCATAATATGTCGGGCCGATTTTTCTCTGCAAGTGCCATGCGACTGGGGACTGTTCATAAAGCGCCCGTTGAGTGAATCACCTTGTCCAAAACTTCTTCTTTCGAAAATGTCGGCAAGTTACTTTTGACAAATATCAAGACTTCGAATAAGTAAAGTGAGTAGTGCGTCATAATATGGTTCTCAATGAAGATACCCTACCCTGCATGAATGTCTTGTTTTCACTCCAGTCATTGTACGTAGGGCGCGTTTCTGCAGTATTAAAACTCAATTGACATCTGTCGAATTACCCCACATGAGCGTACCGTACGACATTAACGGGTGAAACATTGCAAAATAAACAGATCTTAATGTGTAGTGTAATAGCGACAAAGCGTGTAGTTTTACCTTTAGGCGCGACGGTTCGCAACATTGTAGGCCAGTACCTCAGTTTGTATATGTATTCAAATACTGTTTTTTTCGGGTCTAACGCGATATTTATTTATTTAACGCGATATTTTGTATATGTATAAATTCTGCACGGTACCTACTTCACACTGCACCGCACCTCCGTCCGGCGAAATTTGTACGCGGCTCCGCACACCGCAGCGTGATGCGGCGGCAGTCTGTGATGCACCTTTTTGTAAGATAATTCAAATTGGCTTGGTTGGCTTGTGTGTCTCAACTGCTACTGCTGTGCAACAAACTGCAAAAAACAAGCCCAAATGCGATGGCAATCAAAAATTATAACCAAATCAGTGACGACATCAAATTAATACCAGAAGAAAAGCAGTTCAAGAAACAGTTGAAGAATTGTGTAGTAAAAAAAAAACTATTATACGCTTTTTTGATTTTTTGACGATAAAATGTAATAATTATGGGGTTAATGCTGCGGGCATCATGGGGACCTTTGAGCTGGGTGCGATGCGGGGTGGGGAAATTTAGTTATTATTGATCTGTATTTTTTTATCTTTGATCATATTTATACTTAATAGGTTATTTTCATTATTTTTATTTAGTTTTAAGTTTTTATTATCTGTTATTGTGATATTATTCTTTAATAAATGTTAATACATTCCTAATCAATTGAATAACATAAGTTTGAAACTAGGTATTAGGAATTGTGATTTCATAAGAGGTTCAATAAAATTATGTGCAGTGATTATTTGTCTGGTTCAGTGAATAATGTGATTCGCAAATGTGATGACTTATGAATCGCCGATAAATTGGTTTTGTGTGTCCAACATCGAAGTAACTTTAATTCTCTGTACTTTCTAGTGTACAATTCAGGAAGAAAGAAGGTACACGTCGTCTGTTAACAACAGTTATGAATCACTTTAATGTATTTAATAATTATTATTTTGTATTATGAAATGAAATATTATTTTTATTATGGACATTCTATATCGGAATTGAAATTGAATTGTAGAAGTCATAATTATTATTTACTTATTAACAGAATCTGATTATTGCTGATTAGAAATAAAGCAAAATTCGTTTATTTAAAGTTAGATTGTAATTACTATTATTTTTATCCTTGAAATTGCTGTCCAGGGTCCATGAGAATCTATGCCCTGCCTACGTAAAACCTATATTTGTACCATGGCTGCAATAAATTATGAATTATGCCATTCGAACCAGTTTTTGGAGAGCAACAAATGTTTGTATTGGAGTAACTACAATTCAAGAACATACCTAAATACCCAAAAATTTGAGTCAAAGACCTCGCTGGTGGCAGGAGAAACGCTTCATACTTACTATAGGTAATTGATATTAAAGTATGACGTCACAGTTTAATATTTGTACGAGAGGAGTGGAGGCGCTTGAGGCTAACTTCACGGACGCAAACTTACGTGTCGCTTATTGGTCGCTATATTTCTCACTAGCTTCCCGCGCGGCTTCACTCGCGTATTACAAAGAACGCTGGCAGACACGTGGGATAAAATAAAGGCTATAACCACCCAGAAAACAGCTAAGCGGTTACAGCAAGACCCGAGTAATACGGCGCGCGGATTAAGCAATAATAGCCGTTCGGTCAACGAATTCGCTTTGACGCGCGCCATATTACTTGGGTCTTGCTGTATGGAGATTACCCATAACATACAGTCGCCATCACATACATCGGAGCAAACAAGCACGTCACAAACATCGGAACACACCTCTATTTTCAAGGCATTAGAGTGCATGTGCCGATATTTTTGAACACCTAGAGTGTACCTATGTATGTGATGGCGACTGTACAAACTACAAAGCTACGATCTCACAGACTTTTCCTCCATCTGTACCTATTACCCATTATATGAAATCAATTATTATTAAGTATTGTATTTGCATCTGCTTTAATTACGAGATGAGAATGCTTTTATTTAATATATACTTTATAGTATCAATGTTTTGTTTCATTTGATTGGTAATATTGGTATAACTGCAAATCCACGTCAAATTGGTATTCCGATGACGTACGTACTGGGGTTTCCAATTAGTATTGGAAATATTTCCGTAGCAATTGGGAATGTTTCCGGGAATATTTCCTAGAACGACTTAATTGCCACAGAGCCAGTTAGTTAGTGCATGAAATCTAGATGCTATTACCAGCTGATGTTTTTTTGCTAACCAATAAGCAGGTTTTGTGCGGATGGATGATACATGCGTTGTGAAATTTCGATTCGTCTGGTAATTGGAGTCGGTATAGTTGATTGTACCAACAAGCGCATAAAAGGAGCCATTTAACCTGAGACGTTTATATCCACCCGAGCCACCGGCGAGTCGAGGGGTTAAATAGCTAATTTATGCCCGAGTTATACACACTGCTTTTCACTTCGATTGCGAGAAAATAACAAATAATTGCCAAATAATTTACTTTAAAAACAAAGTTTTAACCGACGAAAAATCAATCATCCCCTATTTTCGTACCCTTAAGGTTGGTTTTTTTTTCCAAATTTATATGGGACCAACTTCGGGGTATACCCTTTCCAATAAAAAAATAATTATCAAAATCGAACTACTCTGTAAAAAGTTATGCATGGTCACACATAAAATATATATATATATATATATATATACGCGTCGACTTGAGAACCTCCTCCGTTTTTTTCGTCGGTTGATAAAATAAAATAAGAGCTCATTCCTGTCACTTAACTTTTTAAAGTTTTGACACGTGATATTAGACTTAGGTACTTCATACTGCCAAGTAATTTAATGGATCAATACGTTTTAAAATAATAATTGACTCCTATTTTATGTGGTTTTATTGATTTGATAATGGAAAATACGGATGTGAAATGTATTAATGCAAATCAAATCAAATGACAAGTTTATTCTCCGAAGTTGTATTGTGTGTGTGGCGTGGCTGTTAGGCCCGATTATCTTAGTCCTTAAAACAATTTTACCTTGTGCACTAGAGCATAAAAGTGGCATTTTGTGCAGCATACATCCAGCATAAAGGCGAACTTTGCGAGCATGATAAGTGAAAAGAAGTCTAAAATAAACGTGTTAAGGGTCAATTAGTTAAAATTGTGTAAAATCATGGGTTATATACAGGGTGGAAAGTTAAAACGGGGCAGTAAGGGCTACTAGATCCCTTGCCGCCACGCTAAATGGCATTAGGATTTCATTCCTAACTTTTTAAGTGATGACATACTAAATTCACAGATTTTTGAAAAAAAGTACAGTCAGCAAGAAAATCATCAATTTTGTCGATTTTTTTTAATGCCATTCGATCCCATTCCTATTAAGAATCAAAATACTCTTTGGGACCGACTAAGGTTTGACTGCTAGAACGCCCAGAAATCAAAGAAAACTTTTTCCATACAGTTAGTATGGGAATCCCAAAGTGCAAGTAGTCCTTTAAGTTCACGATCATCAAATTGTATGGAGACGGAAATAACTTCATTTAGATAAGAAATGAGAGAATACATTCCTTTGTTAAAAAAAATATATATCCTATAATTTTCAGTCATCCGTGAAAGAACGATCCTATCGTGTAAGTACTTTACGCAATAAATAAAAAACTAGAATCAATTGGCCGCGGAAAAGGCCAAAGTTAACAAACACATGGGTCTCGGCGCTGAATAGGTACTGTTGTTTTGTTCCTTTCGGCGTCGAGACCCTTGGTCCGTGGGGTCCCAGCACCCTCAATCTTTGCAAAGAACTTTCAAAAACTATAGCCAACACCACCGGGGACCGAAGAGCTGGCAGCTTCCTCGCTCAACGTATTGCGATACAGCGGGGAAATACTGCCAGCAATTTCAGCTCCATGCCGCAGGGAGACATCTTAGTTTAGTTATAAGTAGTTTTATTTATCTTGAATAAAACAGCAAACCTTCTAATACTCCCGAAGAGAAAAAAATCTTGGGTCAAGACAATTTCATTTCAGTCGATAATTTATCAACTTCCTACTTATTTAATTTCTTGGTTTGAAGAATATTTACCGGAGTTAGCCGGTACAAATACCTCGGATATTGGCTCAATGAGAGATGGGACCCAGAAATGGTTATACGTATAAGGATAGAAATGGCTCGTGGTGCTTTTATGAAAATGCAAAAACTATACACAAATAAGGATATAAATTTAAAACTGAGATATGCAGATTAGTTAAATGCTATCTGTTGTCTTCGTCGACTTTAAATAAATCGACAACTAAGAAACTGAATGCATTTGAAATGTGGCTATATAGGAGAATGTTGAAAATATCATGGACAGATAAAGTATCAAATGAAAGAGTATTAAACAAAATGAAGAAGAAAATGGAGCTTGTAGTCAACATAAAACGAAAGAAAACGGCATATTTTGGCCATATTTACAGAAACAAGAAGGGAAAATAGAAGGTAGAACAGGCAGAGGAAGACCTAGAACAACGTGGTTGGGAAATATCAGGGACTGGACCGGTACTATTGACACTGCTGCTCTCGCCAGGACGGCGAAGAGCAGGGAAGACTTTCGCATGATGATCGCCGACATCCGTTAGGATATGGCACCCTAAGAAGAAGAAGAATACTTCCCTCGAAATAAGTTTTTTTCTTTGTATACCAAATTACCTATCTATTGTATGCCCGAGCTACATACTCGTACATACCCAACATTCATTATTTTCATCGCCAATGTATATACTAGTTAAAGGAGCACAAAGTTCTCAATAGCACTTGGGGGCCTTCCGCTACACAATATGGCGTAACCGATGTCCTTGATAAGTAGCGTGGGACGATAATTTCCACTCCCGAGCCTTGCGCAGCCGTACTATTTGCTTTTTTACTGTGACATAAACATTATCATTTACTTTTATTGATACGTAATGGGAATGGTTGAGTTATGGAAAATAACGCTTGGTATATTAATAAAATTTTGTTATAAACTTAAACGCTGTGTGTAAATTTAAAATGTCTGAACATACCACAGCCGCTGCATCGGCAAACTTATTACTCTATGACCATACGGGGAAATCAGTGATTATGTTCTTGTTGATTTTAACATATTGAATTTCGTTGTAATGTAAAATGTAATATGCGGTCTCCTGCGATACAGGCAAAGCCTAGTGCAGGGACTGGTACCTGTAATACTAATGTAAACGTCTTATGTCTTATGTATAAAGATTTTATCTGGGGGCACGGTAGTGCCCCCGCCAAGACGAGCCAAGCGAAGCGCAAGGGCAGGCACTGTTAGAGTTAAGCGACGCAGTGGTGTCGAAGGTTGTACCCTTATAGACTTGGAGAGTCTTTTACTGATTTAACTAAATAAATTACACATTAAAATATTTATACGTTGTTTTATTTTCATTCTTGACAGACACGAGTGACAACTACATGTTGCTTTTTTATTGTCTGAGTTTAGACAAAACCTCTTTCAACATCCTCCCTTTTTGCTAAACGTTAAAGATGTAATCCAAGAATGCCACAGATGAATGCCAGTCTTGGCTTAGATACAGCTTTTGTAAGGATGTCTGCACATTGGTATTCACTTGGAACGTATTTTACTCTCAATTCATTATTGCTCACAAGCTCTCTCACATAAAAGTGTCTTGTCGCAATGTGCTTCGTTCTCCTGTGCATTTCTGGGTTTTGAGCCAGCTTTATTGCAGCATCGTTGTCAACCTGCAGAGTGGGAATTTCTTTCAGCATAGTTATCTCCTGTAATAGTCGTTGTAGCCAGACTATTTCTCGAGATGCTTCACTAGCGGCAACTATTTCTGCTTCAGTGCTTGAAATTGCAACTGATGTTTGTCTCCGGCTTGCCCACGATACAGCAGCTCCTGAGTACATGCAAAGAATCCCAGAAGTGGAGCGCCCTGTTGTGAAATCTCCACCATGATCAGAGTCGCTATAGCATTCTAACACTCCAGGTTTGTGTTCTTTTCTGTACACAATAGTGGAATCTATTGTTCCCTTGAGGTACCGAAAGATTCGTTTGACCTTGACAATATCTTCAGCAGATGGGTTAGCCAGTGTTCTGGATACGACACTTATGGCGTATGATATGTCTGGTCTGGTTCCCGTCATGAGGTACGCCAGTGCACCAACAGCTTCTCGGTAAGGAAATTTGACTTCATTCTCTTTTCCCGTATCCAACTGTGCGTCTTTTATTATTGGTGTACTGATATGCTTACAGTTACTCATGCCAAATCTTTCTGGAAGCTTGTTTATATAGTGTTTCTGAGAAATTTTAATATTACCATCCTTTTCCTTCAGGATCTCCAGTCCAAGGAAGTAAGAAGCTTGCTTAGTTGTTATCTTAAACTTCCTTTTGAGTTCATTCAGAAACTTCTCGGATTGGCTTTGATTTGTTGAGGCAATCAAGCCATCGTCAACGTAGAGTCCCATTATAATCTTGTTTCCGTTTCTAATGCGAATAAATAAGCATGGGTCCATGTCACATTGCTTAAATCCAATTGATTTCAAGTAGTCAACAATGCATTTATTCCAGCATCTCGGAGCCTGTTTGAGACCGTATAAACTTCTCTTCAACTTACATACTCGGCTTGTACCATCATTATATCCTTCCGGCTGATTCATGTAGATGTCTTCGCTTAATGAACCATTTAGAAAAGCGGTGGCAACATCGAATTGTATGAGAGATAGTCCTTCGTTTGCTGCAACACTTAGGATTGCTCTGATTGTCGCCATTCTAGCAACAGGACTAAATGTTTCATCATAGTCTATTCCTTTTTCTTGGGTGTAACCTTTCGCTACGAGACGAGCTTTGTACTTGTCAAGGCTTCCATCAGCATTGGTTTTCTTTTTGTAGACCCATTTGCAGGAGATCAGTTTTCTGTCCTTTGGTCGATCTACAAGAATCCAAGTTTTGTTGATATTTAAGGATTTTACCTCACTTTCCATAGCTTCTAACCATTCAGCTTTCTGAGGACTTTTCATGGCTTCTTTGTATGTCTTAGGTTCATCAGAATCATGAACAACAGCTGACATAATAAAGTCATCATATCTAACTGGTGGCCGTAATGTCGATCTATCGCGGAGGGTTCTCGTTGAAGGAATTTCCTCATGATCTTCGTCAGTATCTGATTCAGGAGTAGCATACGCTTCATCGAGATCTTCTTGACTGGATAAATCATTTGGTATTTGAGGCATTTCAGAAGATTCTTGATCATCTTGTACTATATCCTCCCTTGCATCAAAGATCGGATGATTTTCTTGTACGATATCCTGAATATCCTCCCTTGCATCAGAGATTGGATGATTTTCTTGCGTCTTAGGGAAGTTCATCTCTATTTCAGTCGTCGGACTTCGATCGTCTGCTACTGGATCATCTGATGCTAATCCAACAGATTTGATTATCGATTGGCTTTCTGGTGGCACTAATTCGGGTTGGATAGATAATGGATGATGATGTACGTCAAGATGTGAAGTTGGTTCCTCGGTGCTGATGGCGTTTTCCATCGGTAGTTGCAGTGTGTACTCCCTCGTATTTGCGTCATTATTTGCACAAGGTGGGTGAACATCGCTGTTGGGTAATGGCTTCTCATCAAACGTTACATCACGCGAACGGACGAGCGTGTTCCTTTTTCCATCGGTTATCCAAACTCGGTAGCCATCTTCGTCATAGCCGACAAGTCTTCCTTTGAGGGCCTTCTTATTCATCTTCTTTCGTTTTTGTTTTGGAATGTGGACGTAGGCATTGCAGCCTATGATGCGAAGATGCTTTATAGTCGGTTTCTTTCCACTCCAAAGTTCGTATGGTGACTTGTTGTTCGTGTTTGTTGGACCAGTTCTATTTAGGATGTATGCAGCTGTGTTTATAAGTTCTGCCCAAAGTTCCTGTGGCATCGATTCGTGCGCATACATCATAGACCTCGCAGTTTCCACCAGAGTTCGATTTTCGCGTTCGCTTACGCCATTCTGTTCAGGCGTGTAGGGCATTACCAATCTCTGGTTAATTCCATGGGAGTCCAGTAGGTCTCGAATGGACTTGTTGTCAAACTCACCACCGTTGTCGCTTAGTAGGCATTTTATAGTATGTCCTGCAGTTTTGGTCTGAGCTAACATTAAGGCGAGCTTATCCTTAACCTCTGACATGCGCCTCAGGAAATATACCATACGGTAGCCGGTGTAGTCATCTTTGAACAACACGTAGTATCGGTACTTTGAATAACTTGGTTGGAACGGTCCGCAAACGTCAGTGTGTACGAGCTCTCCTGGCGCGGTAGCTCGGGCTCTCGTACCGAATTTGCGTCTGTGTGCTTTCCCGTATATGCAACCTTCGCATAATTCTTTGTCGAGAGGAAGATCTAAGTTCAGTTCACGTTGAACTGTAGCTTTGATGTGTCTCTTGTTCTGATGCGCCAACCTCTCGTGGTACAGTTGCATGGTATTGGACGTAGCACAAACTTCAACGGGGTTTACTGGAAGTACGACTCTTACATCCAATTTGTATAGTCCTCCTTCTTTCTGCCGCTTTCCTATTAGCCGCGCTTCTCCATTGACATAGACGGTGCATTCTTTAGTCGTTGATGAGAATTGGCTGTTCGGAATCTTATCATGGACAGCTAGAACAGAGAATAAGTTTTTTGTTATAGCTGGAACATACCAAACGTCTTGTAGGGTCACACGTTGTAGCTTCCCTTTAATGTTTGCTTCAATAATTATTGAACCTTTGCCTTTAGCATTGATCGTATTACCATTGGCCGTTGATACAGTACGAATATCATTGAAGTGTTCATAATTTTGGAACATATCAGCTCGGTTTGTTACGTGGCTTGTGGCGCCGTTATCCACATACCAGTTCTCGTTGTCAGAATTGATCGAAAATATTTCAGTGTTTTCTATAGACATAAGGATCATGTTTGCAGATTTAGAAGTAGAAGATGTTGCTTCTGGATTACTGTTTTTCGGAGGCTTGCCGTCTTTGATCCACTTCTGACAGTTTCTCACTCGATGGCCGATAGCTTGGCAGTAATTACATTTCAACTTTCTATCTTTCTTATTTGCAGTAAACGTAGTGCCGGAATTTGAGACTAGAGCTTCCTGTTGAAGCACGTTGTTGCTCCGCAGTGCTTGCTCAAATGCACACAGATGACTAGTTAGGCTTTCAATAGTTCTCTCGGCTTTTGGCAGCAGTAGCCAGCTGCTTCTAAATGAGAAGTAAGTTTCGTCGAGCGTATCGAGAATCTTGCAAAGGAGTAGCAGTTCAGGTAACTCGCTAGTCTTATCTTTACTAAACTCCTGATTCAGCTGCGTCCAGATGTTCTTAAGTTTCGACATGTGCGTGGCTATATCGTCTGCCGGATCCTTTTTAAAACCAAAAAAGCTCATGCAAAGATTATAGGACTTGTCTTCGTCCGCGCCGTCAAAAAGTCTATGCAATTCAATCCATACATCTCTCGCATTTGTAAACCTCATGACCTTTCTAAGTGTGTCTTCTTGCATATTGGTTGTTATTATCAGTAGAGCAGTTGCGTCGGCTTTTACATACCGGTCTAAGTTGGCATTGTACGTGGCAGCCGCAACTACGGCATCTCCTGATGAGTCAGGGGCGGATGTTGTGGGTTTCAGGAACGAGCCTTGCACTATCTCGAGCGCATGCGGGACGGTTCGTAGTAGACTTACGGCTTTGTATTTCCATGTATCCCAATTGGATTTTCCCTCTAGCAAACCAATATGTAGTTTCGTAAAATTCTCCATTTCGTAGCTGGGACCGATAACCTGTTAGAGTTAAGCGACGCAGTGGTGTCGAAGGTTGTACCCTTATAGACTTGGAGAGTCTTTTACTGATTTAACTAAATAAATTACACATTAAAATATTTATACGTTGTTTTATTTTCATTCTTGACAGACACGAGTGACAACTACATGTTGCTTTTTTATTGTCTGAGTTTAGACAAAACCTCTTTCAACAGGCACTACCTACCTTTTCTCGAAGCGCTTCGTCGTTTTTTTGAACCCTCATAACTTGTGGTTGGATTACACCAGATAAACAAAATTATCGGGATATGATGTCAATAGTGAACTTATTAAACATATAAAGTTTCAATTGCATAGCTCTTATACTTTAGATTTTATTGATATTTAAAAAACGCCGATTTCGTCACTGACTCACTCACGTTGATCATCAAAACCTCTAGGGTACTTCCTGAAGTCCTAGAAAGCTGAAATTTGGTATGTAAGCTAGTATTAGCGCACAATCAACAAAAAAATTCAGAAAATTGGATTTTTTACCCCCCAACCCCTTAAACTAGGGGATGCAATTTTGTATGAGACTTCCGCAAATTTTGATGGTAGAGGTCTGAAAATTGAAATAGGGACTCCTTATTATAAATAATAAATAAGTTTTCAGGATTTTTAGTAAATCACCCTTTGTCATAATAGCCTCCTTGCGTCTTTATAAGAAGACTTGTAAATATCTTATTGTCTATGGTGTCTGACATTGTCTGTCACTATGTCATTCTATCAACAACTATGTTTCTTTATCATTTCCTATTTTATTATTGAATAAAGCCAATATTCTATTTGGTATTGTCGAAACTTATAGCAATTTATTCAATAATATTTTTTTTGTGTGTCGCCAAAAATGACTGAAGGAAAAGAAAACTCATCTATGTCACGGTATTTGCGCCCCGAACGGTTTGACGTAGAACCTTCGATGACAGGTTCAGACCTCAAATGGGCCCATTGGAAATATTCATTTGAGAATTTCATCGCACGGGAAGCCGCCTCAGCTGATAAAATACTTAAGTACCAACTCCTTGTCAATCATATCTCTCCGCCAATTTACAATATTATTCAAGCAAAGACCTCGTACGACGAAGCCATCAAAACGCTCAATGATGCCTATGAAAAGCGACAAAACACCACCCTAGCACGACATATTCTAATTTCAAGGAAACAACAGCCGGGCGAGTCAATAGTTGAGTATTCGAGAGCCCTAAACGTACTCGCTCGTGACTGCAAATTCACAGATGTCACTGCAGCTGATTACCAAAACGATGTCGTACGTTTAGCTTTCATTGCCGGGGTATCATCGCAGAAAATCAAACAAAGACTTCTAGAAAACTCCACTGACACCCTGGAAAAAACCTTGAATCTGGCTTTGTCTCTAGAATCTGCCGAAAGCACTTCGCAATTACTTACATTGTCACCTTCTACATCTGCTCATGCTAATGCTGCCTCTGAAGCTCCAGAACGCTCGCCGATGACCAATTTAGCAGCTACAAACGCTCCAAACAGACCTCAACCTGATTTTTATCCTAACCACACCAGACGACGATGTTTCTTCTGTGGTGGCAGTAATCTTCAGCAGCGAAACTGATGTCCCGCGTATAACGCCGAATGTCAGCTTTGTTCAAAGAAAGGGCATTTTGCAAGCGTATGCCGTAGTTCTGGGCCCAATCCACGATCTGTTAATGCTATCGCCACTGATGACGAACAATCTCAACATCAATCTACTTACTCTAACTTGTCTAACATATCCGCCGCTGCTCCTGCAAGCCTAAGAAAAGCAACTATACCTATTACATATACAGTCAACGAATATCGTGCTGATGCACTTCTCGACACCGGTAGCTCAATTAGCTTTATAGACAAAAACCTAGCTCAGATAATCAACCTCAAACAAAAGCCCTGCAAGCAAGCAATTACTCTAGCATCACTCAATAATGTATCTCATGTCGACGGTCTATGCTTTGCAACAATTCAGATTGGTGAACACAAGTAACAACACCAACCACTGCTCATCATCAACGATCTATGCGCGGATATAATCATCGGGCACGATGCTCTCGGGAAGCACTCGTCACTCGTATTTCAATTTGGAGGAGACAAACAACCTCTTAAGTCTGCAACGTTTTAGAAGCGTCAGTCCCGCCAGCATCAGTTTTCACCAACCTCTCGCCAGACATAAAGCCTATAGCTATACGCTCAAGACGGCATTCTCAAGAAGACCAAGACTTCATATCAAACGAAATAAACAACCTACTTAAGGACAAAGTAATTGAACCCAGTATCTCGCCATGGAGGGCACAACTCGTTGCCTGCGGAGGCCATCACCGTAAGCGCCTTGTCATCGACTACTCGCAAACAATCAACAGATTTACTGACCTAGACGCTTACCCTCTCCCAAGCATTGATTCTATCATAGCAAAAGTGGCAAAATACAACGTTTACAGTCAAATCGATCTGAAAAGTGCTTACCACCAAGTCCCAATCTTACCGAAAGAAAAAGTTTACACTGCATTCGAAGCTTGTAGTAATCTCTATCAGTTTACAAGAATACCGTTTGGCGTAACGAACGGAGTGGCGGCTTTTCAAAGAACCATGCAATACATAATTGACACTGAAAAACTTAAAGGTACCTTCACTTACCTTTACGACGTAACTGTATGCGGTAAGGACAAATCCGACCATGACAAAAATCTTGAAATGTTCATGAAGGCCGCTGAAAAATATAAACTAACCTTAAACATGAACAAATGCACATTTGAATCAGAATCAATCAACTTGCTTGGATATACTATCACGCACAACGTTATAACGCCTGACAAGTCTCGATTGGAACCGCTAACGAATCTTCCAATCCCCACTGATACTGCTACACTGAAGAGAGCGCTCGGTCTCTTCGCCCACTATTCCAAGTGGATCGACAACTTTTCTACGAAAATCAGACCTTTGATCCAAGTTACTTTTCCATTATCTCAAGAAGCTACCACTGCCTTTCAAAACCTTAAATCCGATATATCGAAATCAGCATTAGCAGGAATCGACGACAGTGAAATATTTTCAGTTGAGACAGACGCTTCCGATTTTGCCATCGCAGCGACCCTATCACAAAAGGGTCGTCCTGTCGCATTCTTCTCTCGTTCTCTCAACGACTCCGAGAAAAGACAACCTTTGATTGAGAAAGAGGCCTGCGCCATTGTCGAAGCTTTGCGAAAATGGAGACATTTCCTGATGGCAAGACATTTCTTACTCATTACAGATCAGCAATCAGTCGCATACATGTTCAATCAAACACACTCTAACAAAATAAAGAACGAAAATATCGAAAGGTGGCGGTTGGAGCTCTCGTGTTTCAAATATGATATAGTCTACCGACCTGGGAAACATAACTTCACTGCTGACGCACTTTCACGAGTATGCATGCAAATAAATACTGCCGCTTCTAACTCTAAACTAGTGGAACTACACCGAAATCTCTGCCATCCAGGGGTCACGCACATGGTTCATTGGGTCAGATCGAAGAACCTACCGTACTCCGTAGAGGATGTAAAACGAATGACGGCCGCATGCCCAACGTGTGCCGAAATAAAACCACGTTACATGAAACATCAAGGACATCTTATCAAAGCGACAGCCGCGTTTGAAAGATTGAACATTGATTTTAAGGGACCAATACCATTTAGCACCCAGAACCGATACATACTGACAATCATTGATGAGTTTAGTCGCTTTCCCTTCGCTTATGCATGTAAGGATGTATCTTCAAGAACGGTAATCAATTGTCTCGAAGACTTGTTCTCCACTTTTGGAACTCCAGCGTACATCCACTCCGACAGGGGTACATCTTTCTTATCGGATGAACTTAGACAATTCTTGTCTTCCCTCGGAACATCATGCAGCCGCACTACACCCTACAATCCCCAGGGAAATGGACAGGTTGAACGTCTCAACGGCATGCTGTGGCGAACGATCCAACTAAACCTCAAATCAAACAATGAAGATATAGTAAACTGGGAAAAGGCACTGCTACCGGCGCTGCACTCTATAAGATCTCTCCTGTGTACGAGCACAAACACAACACCGCATGAACGCTTATTTAATCACCCACGCCGTTCGCAAAACGGACAGTCTTTGCCGACTTGGCTACATTCGCCTGGACCAGTGTTTATGAAAAGGCACGTAAGAAGCTCCAAGTATGACCTCGCTGTACAGGAAGTTCAATTGTTGCAGAGTAACCCAGAATACTCTTTTATAAGACTGCCTGATGGGCGAGAGACAACAGTCTCCAATAGATCGTTAGCTCCAGCACCACGAGCTGTTGACGATGACCTTTCAGATGACGAAGTTGACGATAACCAATCTGAAGAAATATCTGCCATTCAAGACCCGCCTACCAACATCGATCCGGATGCAGGAATCGGCCAACTTCGGCGTTCGGGCAGGGATCGCAGACCTCCAGCCTTCATGCATGACTACGTCTCTTCGTAGAGGGGGCGAATGTCATAATATCCTCCTTGCGTCTTTATAAGAAAACTTGTAAATATCTTATTGTCTATGGTGTCTGACATTGTCTGTCACTATGTCATTCTATCAACAACTATGTTTCTTTATCATGTCCTATTTTATTATTGAACAAAGCCAATATTCTATTTGATCTTGTCGAAACTTATATCACCCCTCCACCCTTGAAATTTGAGGATGGAAATTTGTATGGGTTTTCCTATACACTTCTTTAGAAATTACCTTACAAAAAGGAATGAGATCCCACCAAAAACATTACATGTAAAGTGACTGCCAAGACTCCCTAGCTCATATATATAGAATTTTTAGAGCGTGGCTGGTAGTGGTATTTAGGTTACGCCGTGTGGAGTAGGAAGCTTGGCGCTCCTTATGATCTGATATCTTTTTAACGCTGAAAGCTATATGAGCTAGGAAGTCTTGGCAGTCACTTTACATGTAATGTTTTTGGTGGGATTGTAATTTCTTGATCTTGTTGTTGTGTGACAAACAGTTTTATTTTTGGCCCATTTTGGTGACAATAGTTGAGGGTTGTAGTGAATGATGTAATGTAATGTGGCAGCAGCAGAGGAGATTAATGATTAAGAGGGTTGAATGACAAAATAAAAGATATTAGAGCAAGTTAAATTAAACTATTAGTGTCAAAACCAGGGATTGCACAACCGGTAAATTGAATACCTGTATATAAATTGTCAAACGATTACCGCTAAAAAATAATACCAATATTCGAATGAGAGGTAATGTTGTCATTGCGCTTTTGTCTTTTTCATTATGTTATGTATGCACTATTTACAGTATTTTTTACCTCCATTTAATACCGGTATTCATTGTTCTTAATAGATAAGGTGTCAATTAGCCATTATCTCATCACAGTCAACATTTAATTGTTAAAAAAATAAATGATGAGGCATCAACTGTGAGCTGTGGTCACCTATAAGTGGCTAAGCATCTTAATTGTTTTTTTTAATTTAAGCCAAATGTATTGTTCAGATGTGTTAGGTGTTGGTGGTCCTTAAATAAATAATAATTATAAACTAGCAATTGAATGGAATCGCAGACTGCTCAAGTGATAGACGTGAGCGTGTAACTCGTTACTATATACGGAGCATGATTCAGATTCAGATTCATTGCAAATAGCAATAGCTGCAACGATATCTTCTCGCAGCATTCGTGACAGAATAAACTTAGAAGTAGATAAGGTTCGAGACGAAATTAAAGGTGAAATTAAGTATAAATTAATCTGTCTGAAGGTTGATGCGGCGACATGCCACGATAGGGCATTTTTAGGAATCAATGACCAATATATATTAAATAATAGTATCGTCTTAAGAGCACAGGCCGTAGTGCAGCTTGACAGAAGTCACACAAGTGACTTTTAAAAAAATAAAATTATTTCTGTTCTCCACAAATAGGTACCAAATCAACTTAGAAAACTTGTATTCTATTACAACGGACAATGGAGCACACATTATCAAAATGGTAAAACTTTTAAACAAACACACAACAGAAGCACTGCAAGAGGTTGAAGAGTCACAAGAGGATTTAGCAGACAATTTAGGTGCTTTCTCGCTAACCAAAGAAGAAACCTCTGGAGGACCGATTTCCATTTCTGCAGTAAGGTGTGCGGCTCATACTCTGCAATCCACGATGCTATTAACTGAGATAATGAATGCAAAAAAATCTTATCTCATGTGCGATCGTGTGACCGTAATTTAAGGAGACCGTCTATGATGCCGTTTTGGCCAAAAAGCCAATTTTAGATTGTCCAACCAGATGGGATTCACCCTATAATATGAATATGATACAAAACCTTATGGAGCTGAAAGATTACATCTTGCCTGAGACAAGTAACACGGTAGAAAGTTACTTTTATTACTAGTGACGAGTGGTGAGTGACGAGCCGTCCAAAATTCTGTCAAAAAAATTACAGGAGGAGCAACTAACGTTTGGTGACTTTTGGTATCACTGGATAAAGTGCCAGTTACTAACTAAAAATATATCAACATTTTCGGAAAAAATTGTGAAATCTATTGAAAGAAGACAACAAAAACTGTTCGAGAGCGATTCCTTTTTAAGTGCAATATTTCTGGACCCTAGATACAATTCAAATCTGACATCATCGCAAATGGATATGGCCGTCAGCCATCTGAGAACCACGTGGCAAAAGCTTCAACGTTTTCGAGACACTCCATCACATTCTGCTTCGGAGGCCTTTACAACTTACTCCGTGAACAATTTTACAAGTGATGTTGACAATGTGATGTCATGTGGGATGTGTGTGTTACGTCTAGCCGAAGAACGAAAGGATAACAATTGGGTGGATTGCAAAAAAATTGTACATAATTAAGGGCCTTAATCTAATCTATGATTTAATTTTTTTCTATTGTGTAACGAAAGTTACCCATATAAAATGTATGGGTAATTGCCGTTACACAATGGAAAAAAGTTAATACAGCATAAGTATTGAGCAGATATTAAGAGATTTTATTAGAAACGAAGAAAATCGAAGAGGACATTCAGGACTCTGCATTATCATGGGACGGAGTTGTAAAAATTTAAAAAAAAAGCTCTACGAAGTCATTTGCACGCGGTTCTCATTGCGCCCATTCGATCCACTATGACTCCATGGATTCAAAAAAAAAAGTGGCAGGCACTTTGCTCACTGATTTTCAGCTGTACAACTGTTTGAAATTCACGAATCAAGGGAGTTAGGAGGTTAGTAATTTTTAGATTTAAATGCACAAAAACACGTGCCTTTAACGTAGATGAACTTTGGAACCACAATATTAAATTTACCCCTAGTCTGGGACGCCACCTGCGTGGACATATTGGCTCCGTTCTACTTACCCACCACTTCGCAGAGGGCGGGCGCAGCGGCAGCATCGGCAGCAAACACCGCAAATACACGGGCCTTGCAAGCAACCATGACTGTGTTTGCGTCTTTCGGAGTAGAGACCCTTGGGCCGTGGGGTTCAGACGCCTAAGATCTATACCGGGTTTTAAAAAAAACGTCTCTTCGAGCACACTGCTGACCATGGGGCTGGTTTGTTTCTCGGTCAAAGAATTGGCATCGCCATTCAGCGAGGAAACGTAACCAGCTTTATGGGCACCCTACCGCAGAGCGCCGACCTGGGGGCCTACTTTATAGGAAATTTGTAAATATGTAGGTACATATTTTAGCTGTAAGTCTTTGTGTATATTTGAATTGTTAAACTTAAATATATTAAAATAATAGTCTTCGTACTCGAACTTGTCAATGACACACTCTGGTAGTGCGTTCCGGAACGTTTAAAAAAAAAACAAGAATGAAGGCGGGATGTGGTCTTGTCTGTAGCATTTTGATCAATTCAATTTATACCTGCTCTGTGTGGCGCAAGCGCCGGGTTAAAAAAAAACCAAATGGTCTGCCTTTGGAATATCAGAGGCCTGAACGTCTGCCTCATCGATTTTCTTGGTTTTCATAAGGGATTCAAACATCAGTCCAATAGGCAGACGTGTGACGCATAATATAGCACACCTTTTCGTTTTTACATTTTTGGAGCACTGTCAATAGACAACGCAGAGGCAACATGTTAGCAGACTATTTTTCCGTGGTTCTTCTCATTGTTTTTGATCGAACAATTGAAATCTGCCAAGTGTGCACTTCATATACAGTTTTTTAAATCATAAAAATAATTTTTAAATTCTTTCGGAACTTTTAATAATAATAGATAAATTTAAATCCATTGGTTTAGAACTAAATTTTAACAAATGCGAAAATTCTTGTAACATTGATAATTTAAAACAAAAATTCGACCAACTCGCACCAAACTTTAAAATTCTTGACAAAAATAACCTTTACCTCTTGGGATCCCCCATCTTCGAAGAGAGTTTTCCTGATTTTGTTCAAAATTCTGTAACTAAATTACAAAATCATTCCCATCGGTTGCTTGAAATTAGGTACATTATGCACTTTGTATAATAACATTTTGCCTTTTCGTTCCTAAATTGATATATGTGCTACGCTGCTGCCCCCTTTGGAAAACTCAAAATCTTCTATCACGAATAGATTATCTAATCAAAATTTCTTTAGAATACGTTCTGAATATTCAGCTAAGCGAGCAGTCCTAGACCCAAGGATCGCTTCCCATCCGGTACGGTGGCTTAGGGATTCGCAAAATTTCGAGAGTTGCGTTACCAGCGTTTTTGTCGTCAGTCCATAGCTCATCCAGTCTCATTGGAAAAATCCTACGCATAAACTGTGAGACTTCGGGCCTGGCTGATCCCAAAAATGCTTGGTCAGTTGCTTGTCCCGGGCAAAATTTTCCGGAACATAAAAAATCTCAAAGTAGCGGGGACGACATTGCTTGTAAGTTGACTCTATCCTCCCTTCTCGATCAATTGAACACTGAGGGGGCGAGCCAGACTTTTGGCTCTAAGCTCCAAGGAAGCCGGGTACTGGCTCCAAGCGCACCCATCTCCAAACATAGGCACTTTTTTAGAACCCAACACCCTACAAATTTCAGTTTCTCTTCGCCTTGGGGTCCCGGTCTGCGCCCCACATCGTTGCCCCTGCGGAAGCGATGTCGAGTGACTAGGGCACCACGGTCTGTCCTGCCAGCGTAGCGCGGGCCGCTTCTCCAGGCATGCTGCCCTAAATGACATAATCCGCCGGTCTCTTGCGTCGGTTGGTGTGCCGGCTCTTCTAGAGCCGACCGGCATCTCTAAAACCGATGGCAAGAGACCGGACGGTGTGTCTCTGATTCCGTGGAGTATGGGACGGGTGCTGGTGTGGGATGCAACCTGCGTAGACACACTAGCCCCGTCGCATCTCCACCTAACCTCCGTGAGGGCAGCGGCAGCGGCAGAGGCGGCTGAGAAAGCCAAGGTGGGCAAATACAGTGGTCTCGGCGCCGAGTATAATTTTGTTCCATTCGGCGTCGAAACCCTAGCTCCGTGGGGCCCTGGCGCTCTGAGCCTCTTTAAGGACATGTCGAAGAGGCTCAGAGACGCCACGGGAGACCAAAGAGCTGGCAGTTTCCTCGCTCAACGCATTGGCCTGGCGATCTAGCGAGGAAATGCTGCCAGCGTCTTCGGTACCATGCCGCAGGGGCCATTTTTGATATATTTTAGTTTTATTTTGATGTATTTTAGTTTAGTTTAATTATAGTGCTGTATTTATTAAATGAAATAAAAAATCAAAAACGTTAAGTACTTAAATGACTTGTTTGAGAGTACGCAAAATTCTGAACGTGTTGAGAATCTCTTTATTTTTTAAATAACTTTATTTAAATAAATAAAAATAAATTGAATACTACAAAAGTCAGAGCCCTGATTGTCTGCCTTTTCGATTTTTAGGGTTCCGTACTCAAAGAGTAAAACGGGACCCTATTATACGTTAAATTTGCCTTCAATTCGGTCAACAGGGACACCCTGCTAAACGAAATTAAAATTAATGTTCCGGAAATCTACAACTTTTTGCTCCAGTGTTATCATTCACCTTCTAAATTGATGAATAAAAATAATGAGATTCTTTCGGCCGTGGGTTGTCAGCAGAGTGATCCCCTCGGTCCAGCCATAATTAGTTTAGCCATTAACACGGTAATTCACAGTCTAAATTCCAAATTAAACGTGTGGTACCTTGATGATGACACCCTAGGAGGTGATTCACAGACTGTTCTGGCAGTTTTATCCCAAATTAAGAACAAATTTACAGATATTGGCCTTGAATTAAATTTCAACAAATGCGAACTGTAAATTTCTGATAAAGTAGATCCTTCTTCGTCGTCTCACATTTTTCAAAACTTTGACAACCTCGCCCCAAACATACAAATAAAGACAATTTGCATCTCCTCGGTTCACCCATCTTTGATGAAGCCATCCCTCCCCTCTTGAAGAAATCTATATCCAAATTTAAAGACCATTCGGACCACATTACCAAAATTAGTGGTCACTCTATTTGTTTTAAAATTTTGTTTACTCATTCCTAAATTTACTTACCTGCTCCGCTGCTGCCCTATTTGGAATTATATAGTTCAACATATCGATTTACTTTTAAAATTCCAAATTGAAGCTATTTCAAAAATTCGTTTTAGCGAGCAGCTTGGACCCAAGCCTCCTTACTGATAAGGTTCGGAGGTTTGGGAACACGCAAAATTTCTAGTGTTGCTCTGCTGGCATTCTTGGCTTCCATCCACAGCACCTCCGATCTCGCAGGTAAGATCCTTAAAGCCTTGGCGCCCAATACGAATTCATAGCATTTGGCGTCGAGACACTTGGCCCGTGGGGTAAGGGCGCTCGGGAGCTCCACAAGGCACTTGGCAAACGCCTAAGGGAGGCAACATGTGACCCTCGCGCGGGCAGCTTTCTCGCGCAGAGAATTGCTATAGCAATCCAGCGCGGGAATGCTGCTTGCGTGATGGGCACCTTACATTTGGGTCCAAATTACGATTGCAATTTTGAATTTTTAGTTTTGTTATTATTACTTGTATACATTTTCGTACTATGTGTTTCGTTGTATTAGTTTAAGAGTTATTTATGTTAATAAATGTTTTTGCCATGAACAGGGCCCGTACTTATCATGCGGTTGACGCAAAAATGACGTCACGCTGCATAGAGTATGATTTTAATTATTATTTTGTCATAATTAATCGTTTAACAACCTCTGCAGATAACCGATATCGATACTTGAAATAATCAGTACGATGTCTAATTGACTTGTATCTTATTGTCACTCAACTAAATAACTGCAGCTGTCAGATTAAAATAATACAGTCATATTTTACTTAAAATTTGATATATTTGTTAGGTATTGTTGGAATAATTTAAATAGGCACATGTCATCTTTACACGAGTTTTGCTACAGATATCCGTTTTTAATCGTAAATTACGAAAACGTTCATTGCTCCTATTGTGATCAAAATATAACACGAAGGAAGATGACTTAGATTTTCTCTGCGTGGAAATTAATGCAAGAAGGATGGCGTGCTTCAAGTTAAAGAGGAATTCTATTTCTACGTAATTAATTATTGAAATGTGGTAACAATATCATATAATAAAATGTATATATAAAAACAAAACAAATTCTTTAATTTACGTTTCGCGTATCAAAGTAGGTACCTATTAATTATTCCACGTGTGAATTCCAATTAAAATGATTGACGACTAATGATTAATAATTAAAATAAAACTATTTGGGATCATGCTATATGCAGCGTGACGTCAAATTGATGTCATCGGCATGAAAAGTACGGGCCTTGGTCATAAATTTAATAATGTTAATGACAATTGCTTATGTCCAAGACAACACCATCAGCGTTACGCAAACTGTTGACAGGATTAACTAAACTTGGTACTTACATTTTGGGTTGAAGTGGTAAATGTCATCGAAAAATATAATTACACATAATACATTTCTGTTCATGATTCAGTCGTTTCATTTTCGTAGTAAGTTTGTACGTCGAAGTCAAAAATATATGTTAACACTTTAGTGCTTTGTCTAATTAACGTCATGTTCGAACTGCCATGTATGAATTGTCATCATCATCATCACTTAAGAGCCTTGCTCTTGTCGGTGGAGTAACCGCCACTTTTCTCTGTCCATTGCCAGCCTCTTGACTTCTTCATCAGCTTTATGTTTTATTTGGCTAGAATATGTTAGCCTAGGCCTTCCTCTGCCTCTCTTGCCTTCAATTTTACCCTCCAGGATGTTTAGGAAGAAACTGTCGTGCCGTATCAGGTGGCCCACCATCTTGCCTCTCCTATTTCTAATACATGCTAGCAAACATCTTTTCTCATCTACCATATGAATTGTAACAGAGATAAAAGTGACAAGGTACTAAAGCGTAAACATATTTTTGACTTCGACTGTAATAAAATCAATATTAATAAATGCGAAAGTGTCACTGTCTGTCTATTACTCTTTCTCGGCTACGCCGCTGAACCGATTTAGAAGAAATCTGGTTTGAAGATGGTTTATGACCCTGGGAAGGACGTCAGATTGGATTTTCGCTATTTTGTTAGGAAACGGCCTAAACGAGCCTGAGCCTATAGAACTACTTCGGAAAATAAATTATATTTTGTCCCATGACCTCATTGTTCCATAGAACAAATGGGAATCACAACAAAGTCCAAAATTCGAAGTTCGTATTGTACTGTTCGACAGCTCTCAAAGATGAGTAGGTACTAGGTATGTTAACAAGAAAACGAAAGGGACAGTATTATACCAACTAAAACTTAAATTTCGATCTTAGGAGTAAGTGGGCGGGGTATGGCCGGACTCTTTTTTTACTTTGTCTTTAAACTAAACATGAGAGCAAAAAAAGAAAAAAAAAAGCATTCCGTTTATCCACGAATTGGTAATATAATATTCACGAGAAAGACCGCATGAAAATCTTGTATATTATAATTTATAATGTATTGTGAAGCAGAACCATAAAATAATAGATGAAAAATCAAATGATACGTCAACGTCACGATCAAAATGAAAAGGACAAACCGATCATATGAAATAATGGTAATCTTATCGGTGATTGTCATAATTCAAAATTAAAAAAACTTGCTTGTTTGGACACAGACAGGTATTCCCGGTAATGGTTTTATTGGTAAAGTATCAAATAGAGGCAATGTTGTCAATTGTCGAAACCGCTATTACATTTGAATACCGGTTTTGATTATACCGCTTTTTAGAGCTTTAGTGATATAAATACTGAAATGCAATTAGGTATAACCGGTTATACCTTGTTTAGAACCGGTAATGATCCCTGGTCAAAACAAACTGATTTGGTTGTAACGATCGGCCGCATGCCTTCTCGGCGTCCCGCTGTTATTGCTCATTGATTTTAGGTTTTCACAATCACTTCGTACAACGGTGTGGCTCGACGCACTATGCTAAAGACGCGGTGTGACGAAAGCTAAAGTGAAGACTTCCGTATGACGAATCGTGACGTACTCGTAGTTCCTAATGTGCGCTGCCACTGCTGATAAGAGTCATTACTGTTATCGCCCTCTCTTTCACCCACTATCGCATCACGCATGTCATCCATACTTTTTTTCACTTACTAACTCCTTTCCGCATATCACCCGCACTATGGCATGTCTGCCAAATTTAAAATAATGACACATGTTAAGAGGGTATCCTAGCAGCATTTTTCCATACAAACGTATTCCCCTATTTCCTTCCTGGTTTATCCCTCTAGAGAACTCGTTTTTTTTTATAAAATCTAGGTGTACTGTATGTATGCCCCTGTCATTTACTTTTTCCCAAAAAATAATAACCAAAACAGATACGAATTTTCGAAAACCTAAAAAATGCCCCATTTTTACTGTCATATTCAGATGACTACCAGACAAATATGACAAGTTTTTACGTTAAAACAAAATAATAGAAACATAGATCTACTCTTCCTCTAAATTTCAACACCAAACATAATTGAATCGGCGCAGGTTTGGCGGAGAAAACAGGGGAATACAAAGCATCGATCTTGTCAAGATTTTGTAGTGAAAATCGGTCTGAGCTGCGGTTGTCCCTGTCGCGCATCGCACGCGGTCGCTTGGGCGCAACGCGACGGCAATAGTTTGTACAAATACCTATTTCTCAATTTTGTCGCAGACCGACTACGCTCTTAATGTCGAACGCAAGAGAGAAAAATTGCTGTCATTGGATATAAAAGTAAACACGATTCAAATAAGTACGCGATAAATATCGATAAATATAATTTGTGCACGAGAAGAACTGTATATAACCAGTGTCCCTTGAAGCTTTACAAACGGCGGCCGCCCAGAAATTACCTCCACTTGGAACATCAGGTACGGCAGGCCTCCATTAAATTCATTATCCTTTCAGCACAGACCAATTCGTCCCTCTAGGCCTACGGTCTTCTACCGCACGGTCCTTCGTTCTCTTTTCTTACCCGCGCTATCATATTACAAAGAAGAAAATACATACTTGATTCAAGGTAAATATTCTTGAACCAAGAAATTAATCAGGAAGGTGTTAAATTATCTCAACTGAAGCGAAATTATCTTTTCTCTATCGAGATAATCATGTTCATTCAAGATGGTATTTGAAGTATTCAAGTATTTTTTTTGTTTATTGTTGTGTGTTTTATTTAATTCATCAAGGTGCAATAATAATTTTAATGCAATAATTTGCTGCCCACTTAACCGACAATATTTACGCTACCCAAATAATCGTAACCAGCCTGTCGTGGTCCCTCAGTCCTCAATGGAATACTCTTCGATATTAAAAATAAATTTCACCACATTAAAAACGCAATCGATAGCGCGTAGTAACGGCCTGAATCGTTTGGCCGCACCTCGACCGCATGCTGACGCATTAAAATCGCATTACCATCGATACTTTATATCGATATTCGTAAATGCACCCGGCACTATGCGAGTCGATGTAGTCCAGGAGCTTATTTTAAAGACCGTGGGTTGCCGAAGTTTTTTATGTTCCACATTTGTTGCTGTAATATATACGTAATTGCATCAGCCTACAGACAGAGTGTCCTACGACACACAGTATTGAAGTATCTACTTACATTTCATAGATGGGATATATTGTTGTATGGAAAAAATATTATTATTATTTTATTTTTGGAGGCAGGTAATACTTAGGGAATGCAATCTCGAGGCGAGATTGGTAATTCAAGATCTCGCGTAAAAATTCTGATATTAGGGATTCGAGAAGTCAGCTAAATCGACGAGATCTCGATTAATCTCGACAGTATCAAGATTCCACATTTTTTTTTCAAACATAACTTTCATATGGTTAAAATCTCCCGAATGCAGCTAAAACAATACCTACTTACTATAATTAGGGTTAAGCTATTATATTTTGAGCATAAAACATACTATGGACTAAAATAAATAAGTACTTATGATTAGTACCTAACTACTAACATTGCCGGTTACCGAGGTATGCCGAGTTCAATTCATCTATCAATCCCCGCAATGTTAAAAACTTTCCTCCAATTTCTTGCATGTGTATTTTGCGTTCAACTTTTCTCTGACGCGCTGACTGTACGCCGACTGGGTTTCCGCAACTCGACGTCATAAATTTTGCGAAAGGATTTTGGCACTACTATTATTCGTGCCAACCCTGTAGTACCAGGAAGCCTAGCAGGCCCTTTATGTTGCCGACGGCCTCCGGTAGTGACCCCGGTATTCAGAGGTGCTTTGCCCTGTATTTTGCCACCCCATGAGGACATGTCAGGATGACGTGGGTGGCTGTACGGATCGACTGTCGGAAAGTATGCGGATGGGATATATATCCCCTTACCTCCCTGGAGGCGATTGCGTGAGCAGCCATTATTATGCCCATACACTCTGCCTGGAAGACGGTGGTGTGGGTCCCTAATGGTGTCGAAATGCTTATGTTTAGGTCCTCCGAGAATACACCTGATCCAGTGCCTGACCTTGTCTTGGACCCGTTCGTGAAGATTCTTAACTCGCAAAATATTGAGGAAAAAAAACATCACATTAAAAAGCTCACAGCGCAAAAAAAAATTAAGAAATAATTTCCAATCCTAATAATAAAGACGAGGAAGCACACATTTTGTGTAGTAAAGATAATAACCGCCTAGGTTATTGATAAGACTAAGACCCCGGAGAAAAATAAATATAAAATAAACTTTAATGAGAATATAGAAGTGGAACATTTTGATAGTTCAGTAAATCATCTAAATATAAATCGCTATTTGTGAAAGACAAATATGGTGTAGGGACAGTGAAGGACTATGAAGCACACATAGATTTAATAACGGATAAATATTGTAGTAAAAGGCCATATAGATGCACTATAGAAGATAGGAAGGAAATAGAGCAACATGTATCAAAACTATTACAAAGGAACTTAATTGAAGAGTCTTTCAGTCCTTTTGCTGCTCCTGTAACATTGGCGTACAAAAAAGAAGAAGGTAAGAAATCGAGACTATGTGTAGATTTTCGTGATCTGAACAAAATTGTTGTGCCCCAGTCACAGCCTTTTGCCCTAGTTGCAGATTTGATGGTAAAGACGAGAAACTGTAAATTCTACTCAACTCTTGACATTAGCTCAGCTTTCTGGTCGAAAAAAAGCAGCATTTGTAAATCAGGAAGGTCACTTTCAATGGACTTGTCTCCCATATGGTTTAAAAACTTCGCCTGCAATATTTCAGAGAATATTGAGTAGTATAATAAGACAACATGGGTTGTCTGATTTTATTGTGAATTACATAGATGACATACTAATCTTTTCTGAAACTTTTGCAGAGCACATTTTTAGACACTTGTCATTGTTACTGGAAGCAATTTCAAAGGAAGGTTTTAGGTTTAAATTCTCAAAATGTAATTTTGCTCAAGATTCCGTGAAGTACTTGGGCCACATTATAAAAAATAATACAATTACACCATTAAAATATAATCTAATAGCCATAAAAAAAAACCAGTACCACAAACACAAAAGAATGTACGACAATTTCTACGTAAAATTTACTTTTACGGAAAATATGTACCTAACATATCAATTATACTGGATCCATTGCATAATTTACTAAGAAAAGGTCAACCATTCGGTTGGTCGGAAAAATGTCAGGAGTCCTTTGAAACAATAAAATAACTGCTTTGTTTAAAATCACTTTTAGCAATCTTTGACCCAGATTTACCAAGAAGTATTTATACTGACGCTAGTATACATGGCATAGGCGCGATCCTAAAACAAACACAACAAAATGGAGAAGAAAAAACTTGCGCTTATTTTTCAAGAAAATTTAATGACTCGCAGAAGAACAAAAAAGCTATTTACTTCGAGTGCTTAGCAATAAAGGAAGCAGTAAAATACTGGCAGCACTGGCTAGCAGGAAAACAATTCACGGTTTTCACTGACCATAAACCTCTAGAAAAAAATAATATTAAAGCAAGGACAGACGAGGAACTAGGAGATCTCGCATATTACCTATCTCAGTTCGATTTTGAGGTAATTTATTCCACGGGGAAATACAACTTAGAGGCGGACTGTTTAAGTAGAAATCCTGTGTTAGAACCAGGTGAAGATACTGATAATAGATGATCAAACGAACTTCTTGAAGTGAAGTTCGATCACTATTATGTGAGTCGCTTCATTCGAAGATATAATTATTAACCAGGTAGTTTCTTTAACTTGCTAGGCAACGTCACACGATTTTTAGAGTAAAAATTTTAACATTTTTGTAAAAAAGTACGTCTATTGACTTTTATGTCCCCCACTCTTGACCCAATGAGTTCTAACCGCCATATTTTAATCCTCATTCCTTTGAAGTAAGGAGCAAAACTTGTATATGGGAGATTCAGAATTCTTAATTCTGATGTGACGAAGTCACGGGAGGGAGGGTGCTGAATATATCTTCGAATGAAGCGACTCACATAATAGTGATCGAACTTCACTTCAAGAAGTTCGTTTGATCATCTATTATATTTCGTCGCTTCATTCTTCAGATATAATTATTAACCAGGTAGAGTTTTAGAGAAGCAAGTTTTGCTTCTTGTTGATTTGTGTTTTAATATATTAAGTTAAAACAAAGCATTTTAATCAATGTCTTTCATTTATTTTAATAATACACGAGTACTCGTTATATATGGTAAATCAAATTCTTATGTTTCTGATAGGTACAACAAAAACATTTGATATCGATAACAAAAAATCAATTTGACGAATTACGTCTAAGGCACACAGATTTTGCAAAGGTAGTATCATTGTTTCCGTCTTGTAGAGGCCTATTATAAAATTTAGAAAAGGTCTGAGACGATGCTGTCCATCCAGCCGCCTTGCGGATAACCTCTATGGACACGCCGGCGGCACGCGCGGCCGACGTGGACGCGTGTCGCGTACTGTGCGCTCCAAACCTGGACACGTCCACGCCCGCCGTACCCAATACCTGGCGTATCCATCGGCCCACGGTTTGACTCGTGGCTGCTCTGTGGGGAGCTTTATATGTCAGTAATAGTGCACCATGATTCCTAATTCTCTTATTTTGTGTTACCAAAATATAGTCTTCGAGAGTTAGGGCAGGGCAAATACTAGAATTGTTTTTAAAATAAGGTAAATTCAATAGTGGCTGTTCACGACCAGGCGCAGATGTTTTGATTAAATCAGGTATTGAAACTTTAATAACATCCTCTGAAATACGGATATTTTCGATTTTAATTAATGAGAGGGTTTGCACTCGGTGTGCTGTACAGATGGCAAGTAAGATAACGAGTTTTTTCGTTATCATTTCTAGGGAAAGATCTTTGTTGGGATACCAATTAGATACCAGATTAAGAACTACTTGAGGATCCCAAGTGTTACTGTACTTCGGTAGATTAGGTTTTAATCTAAACGCGCCTTTAAGCAATCTTTTGATGCGGTCATCAGATCCTAGACCGGGCCACAAGAGAGACAACGCGGACCGATGACTGTTTAGCGTTCCGTACGCACAGCCTCTATGGAATTCATTCGTTAAAAATTGAATGATGGACGAAACTGACGAGTTTGTTGGCTCTAGGCCGTTATTATTGCAAAACTCCCACCAGAGCTTTAATGATACATTGTATTGTTTCAATGTATTCTCCGAAAGAGAAGCTAACGATAATGGGATCGCTTCTATTGGAACGCCACGGCGGGAGAAGGCCGCGCTGATAACATCGCGGCTGCCAGGGTAAGGCTGGTGTGCAAGCGATGTGGTCGTCTGCAATCAGATCGGAGTAATGATTTACCCGGATTGAAAAATATAATTTCTGAGACCAATAACTTTTGTAGCATGGGAAACCAAGGCTGGGAAGGCCAATACGGAAAAACAAGAATACCGTTTGATTCATCATCAATAATCTTTCGTATGCATTTAAGTAATAAACAGAACGGTGGAAATGCATAGAAAAAATGTTCACTCCAGTTGATTGTGAACGCATCAACAGCAAAAGCATCAGGCTCTTGGAACCAAGACACAAATATATCCGATTTGGCATTGGATCGAGATGCAAAAAGATCAATTTCGGGTTGGCCGAAACGCCTGACAATGGTCTGAAAAGCGTGGTGAGACAATTCCCACTCGGTATCAAGGTTGGACTTTCGAGATGCCTCGTCGGCTCGATTGTCTTTGGTATTTACATAAGATGCATACAGAATTATGTTTCGCATTTCACACCATTGCCAAATTTGCCTACTTAAATCATTAAGGTAAGGAAATTGAATACCACCCATACGGTTAATGTAACTGATGGCAGTAGTATTGTCTACTCTTAATAAAATCACGCAATCAGTTTCATTTCCTGCAAAGCTCTTTAGACCTAAAAATACTGCCAAAAGTTCTAAGAAGTTGATGTGGTGTTCCTTCTCAACTGCCTTCCAATGCCCTCCTGTACTATTATTTCCGCATACAGAGCCCCAACCAATTCCTGACGCATCTGTATAAATTTCCAATTTAAAACTTGACGTTCGCATATGTGACGAAGTCGTGTAAATATTTTCTTTCCACCAACATAAATCATCCAGTATAGTAACTGGAAGGTTTATTTTGGCCTCATAGTTACCGTCATGTTGTTGAAGACTAAGAAATTTATGTCGTTCTAACAATTTTGTATAAAGCCAACCATAATTGGTGGCAGGGCAGGCGGAGATAAGAACACCAATCAGCTGAGCGTACTCCCGAATAGTACATCGAGGTAATTTCATGAATTTACCAACCAAATGGTAAATCTTTTCACGTTTATCTAGGGGTAAGCCTATGATCAAATTTCGTGAATCAAAAGTGAACCCCAAGAATTTGCAATTTTGAGAGGGTTGTAACACACTCTTGTCACTATTAACGATAAAGCCTAAATATTCTAAAAGGTTAATGGTGGCATTCACATTATTAACGCAATCATCGTAATTATCTCCAATACAGCAAATATCATCTAAGTATATGACGGATTTAAATCCCTGTCGCCTTAAATGTGTTACAACCTCTTTCATAATTTTAGTAAACACTTTGGGCGCCACTGACAAGCCATTCGGCATAGCCGTAAATTCATAGAATTGAATTTCAGTTGAGCCATAAGGTACAAATTGAAAACGGAGGTATTTCCGATCTGCCTCGCGTATCGGTATAAGTAAATAGGCCTCTTTGAGGTCTATTGTAGCCATGTAACCATTACATGGTATAAGTTTAGAGGCAGTTCGATAATCCTCCATTTTGAAATGGGACTTGGTTACAAATTTGTTAAAAGATTTTAAATTCAATATAAACCGGCTAGTGCCATTAGGTTTTGGAACCAAAAAAGTACTAGAAATGTATTGATCATTTCTGGAATTGCATTTTCTCACGGCTCCCAGGTTAATTAGCTTATTAATTTCCGAGGCCATTAAATTTGAATCTTCTGGCGTCAGACTACTATTAGGTATCATAAACTGAGATACCGGTTTGCTTAATGGTATGGCTAATCCGTGTTCAATCCAAGATCGAACAGTAGGGTTAGTTGTAATTTTTGTCCAATTATGAAAAAAAAATGCTAATCGGCCGGCGTGTACCTGGGCTACTGATGTGTCCAAGTCCGTGGTTTGCTCTGCGCCGGCGGCCTCATCGAGGCAGCAGTGTTGATGTACGGGCGACGCGTCGCCGGTGGGGGATTCGTCTTGCGATTTCCTCCGCGCCCCCCCCTGTTCGACGAATAACGGGGAGGACCGGACCAGTTTCCCTGTGAAGTGGAGGCCCGGGCGTTCGTCATATTTGAAGTGCTAGCCTTTGGTGCACTGATATTTTTCTTTATTTGTTGACCTTGTCTATCGATGGCCTTACTGGCCTTAATCTTTTCTGATAATGTGTTGCCAAAAATACACTCGTCCCGTTCGGTGTCTTGAATAACGTGGAGAAAGCTTTTCTCTAGGCTCGGTGTGATTAATTTGATTCGGTCCTTGGTAAAGAAGTGATGTGTGTCGGATAGAATACGACAGCCATCACTCAAGTATTTGAGGGCCTCAACCTTGTTGTCAGTCTTTAATAGGACATCCATGGCTCGACTTACAGCTGCGATTCCTTGACCAAGTTGTTGTTGTACAGCAACATATTTTTTGTCACGCCCACGTACAACGTCCGATACAGCGGCCGATATCTCGGCGTTTAGCTTTGGCGCTTGCAATAATTTGCAATTGTTTGGAATTAAATATTCCTTAAGAATTTTTTCCTTTGTATCTTTAGCCATACCCTTCTTTAAGAGAGGCAACCATATATTGGCAAGACTATCATGAATACTTGTTCCGTATTCAGGTGTATCAGAAGAGGACTCTCCCAAAGCTGCAAGCAGCACAGGGTCCAGAGACGGCTGATCGCCAGTAGTGACCGCGGGTTGCGCGGGAGGCTCTGCCTGATCAGGCGTCGTAGCGGTCGGGACGGCGGCGGGTGCGGTCGGGACGGAAGCGGCCGATAGCTCTGCCCGCGGATCGAGACTTTCCGAGATCGGTTGAGGAGAAGGCTCTGGCAGCACTTGTCCTTGCCCGTCCAATTGTGTTTCTAACACTGGATCATCAAACGTGATTTCTTCAATCGGTGATTGATTGATTTCAACCGCAGAGTTTGCTTGTTGGTTTTGAAGGTGATTTTCACCTAAAAAGATAAGTAAACAGCACTTAGGACATCATCGTAGATGGTACATGTTATCACCAGTAACATTGTCTCGCAGACAATATCGTGGTGAACGTGTATATCTATTTATAGATTGCACGTTTTAGTATTTTATTTTGATCGAAATCAACTCGCAGTTGATCTCGTTGCCACAGTTAACTCGCAGTTAACCCTGGCGCTGTTTATTTATTAATAAGAGGGTAGAATCACAAAAAGAAAAAACTAATTTGTATACGTGCTAACGTATTAGCGTTAGGAAAGTTTGTGATAAAGTACCTATTACAATTTTATCGTAAAATGATATTTGTTACAAAGGTAAGGGAAAAAACATTCTGTGTCATACCTTGCTGGTCACCATCGGACTCATCTGAAGATGGGAGTCTACGGCGACGTTTCTTTTTAACGTTGACACTTTCTAGATCTTCAAGTTTTCTTTTGTAACGTTCGATTTTTTCACGAGTACTACGCTTTGGCTTCGGCATTTTTGCGAAGGTGTGCTCGTTGCCACGCACGAAAAAGGAATGAGGATTAAAATATGGCGGTTAGAACTCATTGGGTCAAGAGTGGGGGACATAAAAGTCAATAGACGTACTTTTTTACAAAAATGTTAAAATTTTTACTCTAAAAATCGTGTGACGTTGCCTAGCAAGTTAAAGAAACTACCTGGTTAATAATTATATCTGAAGAATGAAGCGACGAAATATAATCAAGATCAACACTTAAAAATTGTTAACTTCATACAACAAAAGCGTAGATAGAGGATATAATAGATGACGTCCTAGCGTATACCCAAAAGGGACGATGGCAAATTAACCTTACTCAAGTAAGAAGTATCAGATGCTAATACATTCTTGACGTCTAATGACATTTATACCTAATTTAGTCGTGTTATATCGGTGACGTCATGGCGGTGTCAGTTTCAGTACAACATTTTGACAGGTGTGGTGGCAAACAAGCTGGTGTTAAACCAAAAATCCGTATACGCGATGAGGGAGAGAAAATATGACACTGTATCTCGTTCCCACTTGCGGTATTGTCTATGAGTACATCTTTCTCACTCATGTGTGTATGTGTGGGTGAGTCCCTCTATTCCATTCTACCTCTCTATGACTAAAATACATTCAGGATGACCAGGAAAAAAAAACATATAAAACAAAATGATAATAAACTAACATTAAAAGGAAAAATATGCTATAAAAAAGTAGGAGATACATACTTGTTGAGAATGGAAATCGATTAAACAGAAAAAAATTAGACGACTATAGGACCATATAAAGTTATAGAAAAAATATCAGATTCAATTTATAAGATAAATACCAGACATAAAAAAACGGAATCTAAATTGTTTCACATAACCAAACTAATTCCGGTACTGAAATAAATATAAACAAAAAAAAAGGTGGAGAGGGGGAGATGTGAAATGAAGATAGTCTCTTCACACTTCATTTAAATATGCTGCGCAATAGGTTTAAGATACCGTTTGGACCGCTCTGATCTGTGCTGAACATTGACAGATCAGTTTGTTGGAAATTGCAATGTCACGAAAGTGCATGTAATAATTAAACAAGATAAGGTAGTTCGATTGCCATACAAAGCGTTATATGATATTTGCAGGCTAACGGCGTGATATTTTAAGAAACTTATGTAACAAAGAAAAATTGTGTTCCCAAAATATCACGTCCCAAACCAATTTCTCAAATTAATCTAGTTTATTCAAGTTTATTCTAGGCAAGGGGGAATTTGGCGCAAATGGGAAGCCAATTTTTGAAAGTTTGTTACATACGTTTCTTAAAATATCACGCCGTTAGCCCGTGAATGTCAAATAACGTTTTGTATGGCAACCGAACCAGGAATTGGAGAAATAATAGCTTCAAATGTTGTTTCTCTTTACAGGTAAGAATTGTACTTATCCTATAAGCATAGTATAAGATAAATTGTAGATATCATTTCGTTACTAATAAAAATATTTACTCTTTACAGAGCAACACATTTAGTTTTATATATTTATATCGTTCCTGTGCAGAAGAACACATTTTAAGTGCTATAAAACATTGCTACATGCCAAATTTCAAGATTCTAGATCGACTGGAAGTACCCTTTAGGTTTTGATTCCCTTGCGAGTAGTTGCGAGTTTGAAATTGCTGTTTCTTTTGATTGCGTTTATTTATTTATCGTATGGCAAATCGGTGCATTTAGAACCGTGAGATCTTCGAAAAGACAGTACGGTTGCCAGGTTTTGATTGCGTTGACATAAGTAGAAGTTTGATTTTGTTACAGCATAAAGGTATTATAGACCTGAGTATTTGATATGAAATTTCAATTTAATACCTCTACGCGTTCAATGAGAAAAGGAGTAGTAACTTTTAAATAATTCAAAATATTTTTATTATATGATGTAACTAAAAATTTACGGTTTTCGCAAATTAGCCTTTATCTGTGCAAAACCGTTTTTCTTAAATGAAGATTTCAATCGGAAGAGCAAATTATAAAGCATAATGCAGCAGAATAATGCAGCAAATCAAGCAAAGCAACAAAATATCCTATCATCGCGATTACGGTTGCTTTTCCGGGTAGGACGTACACAGGGTGTCCCGGGTGGACTCTCAAGAATGAGAATAAATGAAGTCCGCACGCTCTTTCCCGGCGTGTAGAGTTTACGATGTTTTGGAATACGGAGGCTATAGATACCACTATAACTACTTAATCGGACGACTTATTCCGATGCGCACATTGGCCATCAGGCTGCCGTGTCGTAATAAAATGATTAGGGAACACAATCGTTGAGAGAAATGGGTTATCATAACCACCCAGCGGGCCTAGCATAGACGCTATCACTTGTCACGTGATTGTGGATATGATTCCGTATCGTTCGTGATACGTTAACCAAGCATGCAAACATGGTTTACAAATGCCCCGTCGACTATTTGACAGCTTGTCACTTATTGCACGACAAGTGTCAAAAGTTGTCGTGCTTCAAAAACTCTAGCCTCTATGCCTTTTATAAATTTGTTGGTAATATTGGATGAATGCTTGCACACAAATAGGATGTTTTATTTATTATGACACCAAATTAAGACGATTTTGAATGCCTTGAGTTTAACACACTTAAGCTACTTTTTAAAATATACGGTTAGTGACATTCTGCATTCCTTTATTTGCGGGCGCATATTAATATTATAAATGCGAGAGTGTCTGTCTGTCTGTAACCTCTTCGCACTTAACCGATTTAGATGAAATTTGGCATAGAGATAGTTTGAGCCCCGGGGGGGACATATGATAGTTCTTATCCTGGAAATAGCTACGACATAAACGATTTCTACGCGGACGGAGTCGCGGGCAGAAGCCAGTAAACAAACAAATAAATATTAGGGGACTTAAATACAGACACGCAGGCAATAAAAGCAGGAAAAAAAAAACAATCAAATTACCGATTCAAAATGGAGTTATCCAACGTTGACAGGGATACATGACAAATGATAGCCGTTACCGTTTTGTATAACATGGTGGCTGGTTAATGTGATAGATTATCGTAATTTGACGTCTCAACTTAGTTTACTTTATCTAAGTGCTTCCGAGGTGACGATAAGCTATTTTGTGCAACAAAAAAACCTCAATTTCCGCACTGTTTCAAGTAAGTATATTTTTTTATACGAGAATAACATACAATCACTTGCTAAAACATATTTATAGGAAACATTAAATAAAATAATAAATATTTGGCGACAATCTTACACAAATCGACCTACCTAGTCCCAAACTAAGCAAAGCGTTTACAATGGGTACTAGACGACGATATACGTACTTATGTAGATAAATAAATACTTAAATACATAGAAAACATCCATGACTCAGGAAGAAATATTCGTGCTCATCACACACATAAATGCCCTTACCGGGATTCGAACCCGGGACTTCCGGCTTCGTAGGCAGGGTCACAACCAATTAGGTTACAGAGGGCATCGTTTTTAGGGTTCCGTACTCAAAGAGTAAAACGGGACCCTATTACTAAGACTTCGCTGTCCGTCCGTCCGCCCGTCTGTCTGTCCTCAGGCTGTATCTCAAGAACCGTGATAGCTAGAGAGTTGAAATTTTCACAGATTATGTATTTTTGCTGCCGCTATAATAACAAATACTAAAAACAAAATAAAATAAATATTTTTATTGATTATTAACCCTTCGTGCGCGAGTCCGACTCGCACTTGGCCGGTTTCTTTTTTATTTGTAGATATTTCACGATTTTATTTTTTTGGCTTGTCAGTTGCTGCTGCCGAAAACAGCAAAAAAAATCCATCACATATGCATAGTGCGTAAGTAGATGTGATGAATTGGGCGAGGGCCTCCGGCCTCGTCACGCCGATGAGTTGCCAGTCCATATAAAGGTAACTTAGGTGTATTGTTTCTCGAATATAATGGTCAATAAGACAAAATCAAATCGAATATATTTATTTGCATAGAATACAGTACAAAGGGATGTCACATTATTATTTTACTTAGATTTGAACAAGTTACCATACATCGTCCTTAATTCTCCGGGCAGACGGTTGTGGATGGCAAATTGGCAAAGCACATATTTGGTGCGCCCTATAACGTACATAAATAAAAACTTTGTTCTATAAAGCGCGCGGTTGTTTTATGCGGTAAACGCTGCGGTTCTATAGATACCTGCGCTTGAATATTACCGAAAATTGTTCAATCAAAATCAAAATCAAAATCAATTATTTATTCTGCAAATAGGCCACAAGGGCACTTTTACATGTCAAATGGTGTTCTACAATATAATATTAATAATCTTACACAATAATCATTTTAAAATTGCAGATTTTAACTAATTAGTACCTAAATGGTTACAAACTAAATGTCACTGAATGAAAACTAGAACAATCCAAAATTGTAAAATATTATCAAATACATTTGATATAAGGTCTGTATCAGAATTAACAATAAGTTTATGATATAATTTAGTACCCCAGAGATGTATAATGTCTCTGAGCATCCAGATACAATTAATAATTATTCTAATGTTCTTGTAGAGATGTATACTGTCCCTAAGCGTTAAAACAGAAAAAAAAGGATCATTAATGTAATATTGTCAGAGATGTACAGGGTCAATAACAATAAAACGTGTCAAGAACAGAATGATGTCTCTCGTCAAAATAATGATAATAACACTAGTATTTAGGTAGTTACTATGCCCTTGCAAGCATGAACAGACCGGACTCCACAAACAGCACCCGATCACGAGTATGACGCATATCTCAGCCATCGCCTCCCTCAACCATATGTTAGGGAAGGTGGCGACCCGATCAACGACGCCACCGTAAGCAAAGCCCTTTAAGCGAGCATGACATATTCAAGCCACACTGGACATTGATAATAGCAAAGATTAAAGCTACTTGTTCGGCGAGAAAAAGCATTACGTGCTCTCATGTTACATAAAACGGAACAGCTATTTCCGGTACTTATAATAATTACAAAGGTAATACGCCAAGACAATCATACTCGAAGGTATATTAATTCTAATACAATTTGACTGCTACTGGCTTAAAGGCATTTTTGTCGTTTATGAAATCGTTGACATTATAATACGCCTTGCTTAGCAAATATTTTTTTATATGAGACTTAAATTTACTTAACGGCAAATTAACAATTTCGTTATAAAAGTCACACATTACGGATTTGAGGTTTCTAATTGAGACACACTTTTCTTTTGCAGGTCGCTCCCAACTTTCGATACGCTGGAAGCAGAGGGAGCGGAGAGAGAGAGGGAGGATGACCCTCCAGCACAAGTGCGCCACCCGCAAGACGGGCGGCTGCTGCGGTTAGCTCAGGAGAAGCGGGCAAACGCAATAAATACCTATGTATTAGTCTTGGCCAGATAATTAAAAACACGATTTTTTTCCCAGTTGCGTTGCATATACACTATGACTTTTCAAATTTGAAAGATTTATTTGTCCAACATAGGTGGTTATTAGGTATTACATTTTTGTTCAGTATCATTATGTGGTTCCTTGCGGCATACAAATACGGTTGTATCTTTTGTAATATGCTTCTACATGCAGCATGTTTTACAAATGATTAACATTAGGTAGGTAGACAAAATTTGTACAAAAAATATATAATTTAAGTTCGTAGGTCCTAAAACTAACATTACGTACCTAGTCAACATTATAAAAAAGATAATTATGGAAGAATTATTAATTAAATGCATATGTCCGTTAAAAAAACATACATTGAATAATATGCTTCTCTTTATCGAAATTTTGTTACAGTATCTTCTATAAACCTTAATACTGTAGTATTTAGTGGCGTGACATTATAATCGCTGCCTCCGCACATTAAGATTAAACAGTATTTTTTTTATTAATGATTTTATCCTGCACATTTTGCAACACTTGCTCAGTAGTTCCATGGTATATTACATCAGCAGAGAAGTCATAGTCATTCTTTCTGATCGTAGCAGTTATACAAGTTGATGATAATTTATAATGTGTTTGATTAATTTTGTTTCTGATTATACGGATGTAACCGTGTTTAAATTGTATTTAATATAGTGTACATACAGCTTCTACAAATGCACATGATCAAATCAACACTTTTTATAAGTTCATACATTGTTCCACAGACGGACCCACAGCGGAGGCTTGGTAATGGGTTCCGTATGGTATCCTTTGGGAGCTCGACCCTAAAAAATTCTAGTTGAATTCCCTGACCCCAAATATGTATATTTAGACACCAAGTTTGTGATTCTAAGTGATTAAGAACCCTAGATATTAATAATATAGGTACCTATAATTCAAAATAACCCCCATAAAAAAAGATAGCCGACGGAGGAATTGGTTCCTATCAAAAACTTAAAGCTATTTACCTAACTAGTACCTGAAAAAAAATTTGGTGCTTTTGTCCAGCGTGTTCACATTATCACGTGAAACTGCCTTACTAATGGTCAAAAAACGAGTTTTAGTGGTTATATATAATGCAAATGAAAACGTCAAAAACCGGCCAAGTGCGTGTGAATATTTTGTGACTTTCGGGGCGATTATCTCCGACTATATTCACTTAATTTAAAAAATGGTGAGAAACTTTATACTTATTTTGATTGGCCTATCGATTGATGTGCCGCACGTGGACTTTCAATGATATTTTAGTTTTAAGTTACATGACTTACATGTATGAAGTACACCCCTAAAAAATGTTTTTTGTTGTCATTTTATTACAGAACCATGTAGCAGCTAACAAAATACACCTATCCTCTAAATTCTATTCAAATACACCTTATAGTAAAATGCCTTTGACATACGGACATGAAGAAACTATAAGGGTTCCGTTTTTGCCATTTTGGCTACGGAACCCTAAAAATGGCTATGGATTTAGGCCAGTGCGTAGGGGTTCAAAGCAAGGGGGTACGTTGCAAAAGGTGGTGTAGAAGTTTTTTTTCTAATATTACACGGTTTAATATTACATGGTATACAAATGGTTACACGAGATATCTTGAAACAACTTTTGGCAGCCACAAATCCTCGAAATTTTGGGACCTTTTTTGGTTTCTCACTCGTAGCTTCTATACGGTGCATCCTAGCGAAAAGTTACTCACTAGGAAATAAAGAACATGAAATTATGCGTCTAATGAGTACCAATAAATACATAACAATTCGGTTCAGCGACATGATAAAAAAACCGGCCAAGTGCGAAGGGTTCCGTACCATTATCTATAAAAACGGGAAAACATCTCGTTTTTTGTATGGGAGCCTCCTGTGGCCTAGTTGGCGAATCCCGCTAAGGGCATTTATTTGTGTGATGAGCACTAATATTTGTTCCTGAGTCATGGATGTTTTCTATGTATAATTTAAGTAATTATTTACCTATATAAGTATGTTTATCGTCTTCTAGTACCCATAGTACAAGCTTTGCTTAGTTTGGGACTAGGTTGATTTGTATAAGAATGTAAATGAAAAAATTAAAATAAAATAAAAATATAAATTTATTCTGTTATTGCGGCAACAGAAATACATCATCTGTGAAAATTTTAACTGTCTAACTGTCACGGTTCATGAGATACAGCCTGGTGACAGACGGACAGACATACAGACAGACAGACAGACGGACAGCGGAGTCTAAGTAATAGGGTCCCGTTTTACTCTTTGAGTACGGAACCCTAAAAACCATGGTCGAAAACGAGGCTTTCCTCAACTTTGTATGTTATTTCAAGATAGTGGTGTTTAAGCTTCTGCGTTTCAATTTTGAATTTAACTATAGATTTTAGCTCCTCAATTGTAGCCCCGAAAGTCACAAAATTTTCAGGATTTGTAGCTGCCAAAAGTTGTCCCGAGGTATTTCGTGTAGTTCCGTACCATTATCTATAAAAACGACAACAAAATCGCGTGTGTTGGTATGGAAGCCCTCTTAAATATTTACTTTATTCTGTTTTTTAGTATTTGTTGTTATAGCGGCAACAGAAATACATCATGTGTGAAAATTTCAACTGTCTAACTATCACGGTTCATGAGATACAGTCTGGTGACAGACGGATAGAGAGACAGACAGACGGACAGCGGAGTCTTAGTAATAGGGTCCCGTTTTACCCTTTAGGTACGGAACCCTAAAAATGGTTACACGAAATATCTTGGGACAACTTTTGGCAGCCACAAATCCTCGAAATTTTGGGTTTTTTTTTGGTTTCTCACTCGTAGCTGCTATACGGTGCATCGTAACGAAAAGTTACTCACGATGAAATTAAAGAACATAAAATTATACGTCTAATGAGTACCAATACATAACAATTCGGTACAGCGACATAGTAGAAAACCATGGTCGAAAACGAGGCTTAACTTTGTAAGTTATTTCAAGATAGTGGTGTTTAACTTCTGCGTTTAAATTTTTATTTTAACCATAGGTTAAAACCTCCTCAAATTGTAGGAATTTACAGAATCAAGAGTTATTTCAGCATTAGTAACCAGGGTGTCCACTGCAAACCCTGAAAATATTTCCCTGACTTTTCCCTGACTTTCCCTGACCATTCTTTCGAATTTCCTTTAACGCCATTTCAAAGTACGCCTGTCACACTCCAAACTCTTTATAGCTATGAAGCGCAAGGAAAACTTTTTATTTATAAATTTCACTACGATGGTGACAAACAAGCGCACGGCCTGCCTGATGCTGTGTCACCGCAGCCTTTTAGACGTTTGCAAGGCTGTCGGACGCATAATTCGTCTGAAGCTAGTACACCTACTCGTGCTTTGACATTGTTAGCACTTGACTAATTTGTTATTTCTATTATATGACAAAGCATAGTTTCATGTTTAAAGATGATAAAATTATTAAAATTTTTGTCATAAACTATTTATCTGAAAATCTTGAAGAAAAATAGTTGAGGGGCGGAAACAATTGTATTTTTTAAAGCCTCTCGTTCTAGTGTTTATTGCATCAAAATTTGTAAGCTTCAGATTAAATAAAAGCATCAAATTGGTGGAGAGATTTTTGCATGTTGTAACAATTCGGATTCACCCCATCAACCTGGGAAGATGGGTGTGAATGTGGAAAAAGTAGGCGTCGCCTGCGATATGACCTCCTTGATAAACTTTTAAACCTGGGGCTTGTGCGGTAAATATAGTTATCGACTAGAACAGGCATCAGGAATTAATTTTTCACAACACAAAGTATACTTCTATAGAAAAAAAATGTGACGAACAAAGCAACCCGCATAATATGACGAAAATGTAAAATAAAATATTGCATGCACCTTCAAAAAAAAACCAAGCAATTTTATTTTTTTCGTGTTCCTAAGATCAAATTTCCGTATCTCATTGCCCCGTTTGAATAATACACTCTGTCTGTATGGGTCGTTATTTTGACGTGAAACTTATAAAAAAAACTGACTTTCCCTGACCACCATGAGCTTCCCTGAATTTTCCCTGACTTTCCCTGACTTTCCAGAAAGTGGACACCCTGGCATTAGTAACATCATACATAACTGATAATCGAAGAGCTGGCGGTTTTCTTGTGCAACGCATCAACATTGCAGTTCAACGAGGAAATACTGCCACCATACTCGGTACAATGCGAAGGCCTTTTTAGGGTTCCGTAGCCAAAATGGCAAAAACGGAACCCTATAGTTACATCATGTCTGCCCGTCTATCCATCTGTCCGTATGTCACAGGCATTTTACTCGAAAAGTATATGGTGTATTTGTATAAAGTTTGGAGGGTAGGCGTATTGTGTTAGCCGCTACATAGTTATGTAATGAAATTACTAAAAAAATATTATTTTAGTGGTGTACCCCATACATGTAACCGGAAGTCTAAAAAAAGAAAAACATTGTAAGTTCACGTGTGGCACATCAATCGATAGGCCTTTTAAAATCAATATAAGATTAAGGTTTCTCAACAAGTTCTTCGATTAAGTGAAAATGATCGGAGATAATCGCCTACGCCAGTCAGTAGAGGTTCAAAGCACGGGGTACTTTCAAAAATAGTTACACGAAATACCTCGGGATAACTTTTGGCAGATACAAATCCTGAAAATTTTGGTGACTTTCGGGGCGATTATCTCCGACTATTTTCACTTAATCGAAAAACTTGCTGAGAAACCTTATTTTAAAAGACCTATCGATTGATGGGCCACACGTAGACATACGATGTTTTTCTTTATTTTGACTTGCAGTTACATGTATGGAGTGCACCCCTAAAATAATATTTTTTTAGTCATTTCATTATAAAATTATGTAGCGGCTAAAAAAATTCACCTATCCTGTAAATTTTATTCAAATACACCTTATAGTCTTCGAGTAAAATGCCTATGACATACGGACAGACATGACGAAACTATAAGGGTTCCGTTTTTGCCATTTTGGCTACGGAACCCTAAAAAGGCCCTCTTAGGTATTGAACCGAGTATGCTGGCGGTATTTCCTCACTGAACTGCAATGCTGATGCGTTGCACGAGAAAACCGCCAGCTCTTCGATTACCAGTTATGATGATACTAGTTAAAGCTGAAATAACTCTTGATTCTGTAAATTCCTACAATGGGGAATGGATGAAAATTTTAGAAGTCCTGATTTTTTTTTGGTGTTAGGAATAATCTTCCTTAACACCAGAAAAAAAATGCAGTATTTTCAGGTGCGTCAATTATTTTTGGAAAATATAGACAGTTTCCTCACTTACGTTTTGGGTTTAGGACGGCGAATGAGAAACTTTCCTTGATTCGTTTCATATTACAAAAAAATATTTTGAATATCTGACCCTGGCAATGACAAATATAGCAGCTGCAGCTGTCAATATCATTGCCAGTGTCAGTTTACCATGGATTTTCAAGATATTTTTTGTAATATGAGACTAATTAAGGAAAATGTGTCATTCGCCGTCCTAAACCCAAAACGTAAGTGAGGAAACTGTTTATATTTTTCAAAAATAATTACGCACCTGAAAAGTCCGCAATTTTTTTCTGGTGTTAAGGAAGGTTATTCCTAAAACAAAAAAACAATCAGGCATTTCTAAAATTTTCATCCATTCCCCATTGAGGAGCTAAAACCTATTGTTAAATTCAAAATTGAAACACAGAAGCTTAAATACCACTATCTTGAAATAACTTACAAAGTTGAGGAAAGCCTCGATTTCGACGGACACATCACAAAATCTGCAGGATTTCATCGTCAACAGAACATCGACAAAAATGGTGGCTCTTGTCACACTGTGCGTTGTGTGAAAGATAAGTACTTATACAGCAGGTGCAATATTATGTCCTCATCAATCAACTCAATCACTCAAATTTAGACAAACCATAAAATTCATAAATATAGGTACATACATGAGGCAAAATATTTAGCCGTACAGTTTCAAAAATATGTATACCTACACTACTTTATTAACTTAACATTTATGTCGTGTATACATATTTTCATAACATTGCAAGGCTACATGTTTTTGCCCTTGACTGTATGGCAATCCTTCATTTCTAAGTGGCCGGAGGAAAAGAGCTGTTTTGTGAAACGATTTGTAAAATCACAAATTGAAAATTGACAACTCGAAATTATTGGTCTATATACCCACAAAATTTCATTCAAATCAGTTTCATTTAATTTCATTTCATTTATCACTACATAGTATAAAACAAAGTTTCTACCCGCTGTCTGTCTGTCTGTCCCTATGTATGCTTAGATCTTTAAAACTACGCAACGGATTTTGATGCGGTTTTTTTAAATAGATAGAGTGGTTCAAGAGAAAGGTTTATATGTATAATACATGCATGTATTATACATAAATATAAGCTTATATAAACCCGTGCGAAGCCGGGGCGGTTCGCTAGTTCCTTTATAAAACGTAGTTTTACATGTCAATTTATAGATCTTAAATATGTCTTATAAGTATGTCTTAGTTTAGGTACACTGCAGCATGTAGTCAACGAATTAATTATTATTATTACATTTATTTGTCAAGTTACATTTATAAGTCCAGCCGTTTAGGAATTAGGTGACAAACACAGCACGTACAGAAGAATGATATACATTAAGATACTAGCTGCCCACGTATTGCAAGGCCGGCGCCCACCCGGTCCGTGTACATGGCGGTCCGGCGCGGGCGGCCGGCGCGGGCGCAGACGCCGACGAAGGCAGCGGGGATACCGGCTCGCGGCGGCTCGGGCGACGCCTGCTTGCACGGTGCGATGGCGGCGGCGGCGGAGCGCGGGGGAGGCGGGCGCAGGGGCGGCGGGCCGGAGGAGCACGAAGACCCCAGGAGTGACTCGAAGTGGACCGGAATGCGGCTCCTTGGTTCTAGAACATCATTCATAAAAGCTATATAGTCCTGCAATACTTTGCTTGACAGTTTGTGATTGCAATTAAGGTGGTTCGATTTCCATACAAAACGTTACTTGACATTCGCAGGCTAACGGCTCGATATTTTAAGAAACTTATGTAACAAACTTTCATAAATTGGCTGGCTTTCCATTTGCGCGAAATTCACCCTTTCTTTGAATAAACTTGTATAAACTAGAACAATTTGAGAAAAATTGTTATCCGAAAGTATCACGTCCTAAACATATTTCTCATCATATCAGCCAAAAGACGTCAACTGCTGAACATAGGCCTCCCCCAAGGATATATGCCTCAGAATTGAACTGAATGCTTACTAACTGCACTTTAAGCACACATAACGCAAGCAAAATACACTTTTATTCTCTTAAACTTCGTACAAAAGTTAGTACTAAAGTAACAAATAGGTTACGTTTTGATGCACTTACACATAACTTAAGGTACTAAATAATGCCAAACAATACTCACATGCTTTCAAATTACGTCGAAATCCAGCATTCACACAATTTATTTCAATTTTAAATCGGTAGCCGGCACTGAACTGACATTTTTTGTCTTGGCAATTTGTAACCTTTACGTTTAGTAAAACTCCATGATAACATTAGCACAACTAAATTACTCACTAAGGATTACTATAAGTATGTAACTAACTAACCAAATTAATAAATTATACACTTTTTTTACTATATTATAAACGATGTTCGGTTTATTTTGCTTTGGGACAGATACAGATACACAATACAATGTTAACCCAAATATTTTAAAGAGTTAAGTCAAGTATGTGTTAAGGTATTGAATTTCTATTACCTCTCAATTTGATGGCATTATAGTATACCATCCTATTCATTAGCAATCAGTCACCCAATATTACCAAAAAAAGTATAAAAAGGGCTTTATGGCTCAAGTTTTTGACGTTCGACGAATTTGGACAAATTGTCCGCTATCGTATGATTGGTGATAGCGTTAAATATTATTGTAGATAAAACCATCTTTGCATTTTCGGTAAAATTAACACAATCGGTACGTTAATATACCGCTAGTGAATATCCGCCAGAGGCGCTAGTGACGCGTCATGTCTCCAATAGGCACAAATTACAAAATATGTTTGTCAACGCTTACGTTGTGAATGTTTTGCTATACCAGCAATTAATTATGGCAAATAAGAGTTATGGATCAATTAATGGCAGTGCTTAAAAAGCGGATCTAAGAAAAGAGTTGGGCTAAATTAAGCGAGCCGAAAGTCAGCTAATTGACAGGTTAGTGTGTTTTTTGTTTACTATTAACTTACAAACACATTTTTACCTTGTTTTCAGCTGTTTCTTCTTTTTACAGACTTCAAGACTATGATAGACATTAATTATTATGTATTTATTAAAAACATAGAAGATAACTGAGGCTCAGTGCTACAGCACACTTCAAAGAAAGTGCTAATAAATATGATGATAAATGTAATGAAAACACGAAAGCATTATCATGTTTTATGGGTATTACCTTTGAGTTAGATGGAAAAACATACAGAAAAGCACGTAAATAAAGAACAAAAAGATTATAAGCTTGATGGCAGTTCACGTGTTTTAAATGTGTCGGTAAGTTGTGATACATATTGTCTAATTACAATTACAGTGATTTTACTTATTTGCCCAAGCAAATACTAACTACTAAAATATTTTTTCAGACCAAGGATCTACCCGAGAAAGACAAATGTAGTATTCCTGTCTAGTAAACTATCTTTGTGTTTCTTTTAACCAAAATATTATTTACTTTATGTTCTAAAGTATGTATATACAACTTGATAATTTACATTTAGATATCACACCTACTTTGCCATAATAAATAATAAAATGTGAAACATAACAACATTCCTTTGCATCAAATGGAAATAAATTATTTTTGGTGGTCTGTCAATATTTCTCCCCGCTGTTAATCAATAAATTGAATGGTACTTAGTTGACCGCTTGCTTGTATGTATCTCAAACGATTATTTTCATCATTATTCATCCATAATCCTATGTTAGTCTATAATAATATATATATAGAGAAATATTTGTCTACTATAGTGTCGATGCAAAATATTTTTGCTTAATATCATAACATAATTTACCGGTAGGTACTAAATGTAAAAAAATACTTAACATGAACAACTTACAACTTTGTGATTTGAATGATGTTGGAATAGGTAACATGAAAATAACAGTCAACTTTGGTTTACTGAAATAAAACTAAAATTTATTTCATCATTATAAATATACTGCGCTATACTGTAGTTTATTTCTTATCGGTTTCTAGACTACTGAAATATGAATCAATGATTCCCATCCAATTTTATTTGACAGCATGAATATGGCCTGCCTGTGCCTGGTGATAAGCAAACACTAGTGTGTTGCCAATCAAAGATTTAATAGGTGCGTCCACACCAAACGCACGCTCACCCGAGCGCGGCTCGCCCTAGCGTGCGCGCTAAGTGTGGACGGTGATCGGCGAGCATCGGCGCGCCTGAGCCGAGCCGGTGTGGACGGTTGTTTTGTGTGGCCGCACGCTCACCCGAGCGTTGTCGGCTTTTTGGGCGAAATCAAAGGGGCCGCGGCGCCATGCTTATTTATTTATTTATCGTTTTCAAATGAACAACGTGAAAATTATTTTCGCGGTGTGCGTCCACACTGAACGCACGCTCACCCGAGCGGCTCGCCCGAGCCCTCCGCACGCTCGCCTGAGCGGCTCGGGTGAGCGTGCGGAGGGCTCGGGCGAGCCGCTCGGGTGAGCGTGCGTTTGGTGTGGACGCACCTAATCAGTAAAGATAATTGAGGATTTTGTGTTAATAGTTGGAGGCAAATCTCTTACTCTTATCTATTACACCTTTGGGAGGTCTGGCGACCTTACTCACCATCACAAAAGTCAAAGTCTATTATTATGACTAAAGATGTGCCTACTTAACAATACTTTTGTTTCAGAATGGTGTAAATGGGACCTAAATTTTAAGACAAACAGCAAAAACGCAAATCTACTCAAAGGTTGGACTTAAAATGGATAAGTCTGTATGTTTTGCACAATAGACTCAAATTGAAATAAAAGTAATAAATTCAATGTTTTTATTATATTGTGTATTTTTTTATACCACATCGTAGGCAAAGAAGTGTACGACCCGCTTGATGGTAAGTGGTCATCGTAGCCTATGGAAGCTGCCAACTTACGTTGCCGATTCTTTAAAAATGTCTTTTCTTGAATAATTCAGTACTGTAGTCCCTATTTTTAAGTATATGTTACAAATTCTTGAGAATATCTTAAAAATCACACAAGCTGTTTTAAGGTTAAGATGGTAGGGCGCGTTAGTATGAATCACCCTGACTACATTTTTGCTTGACATATGAAAAGCAGCTAAGTGGAAGTAAAATCGCCCACACGGAAGAGTTCTAAAACCTCACCTTTCAAACACTCCCTGTATATAGGTGGCAGATAACAAGTAAAGGTATCAATCAACTCAAATGAAACAATAGCTTATTCATAGGTGTATTTACTGTAGGTAATTTGATTTTTGAACATTTATTATGTTTTGAATACCATCGGGTGTAATTTTCTTTTCTTTCGTTGGTAATAGATCTAAAAATTCAAACACTCCCTGTATATAGGTGGCAAAGTAAAGGTATCAATCAATTCAAACGAAACAATAGCTTATTCATATATTTATGTAGGTAATTTGATTTTTGAACAGTTATGATGTTTCGAGTACCAGCAAATGTAATCTTCTTTTCTTTCTTTGGTAATAGATCTGAAAAGAAGATAAAATACAGGTATCAGTAATATATGAAATACAATTACGCATGTTAATCCTAGTCTATATACTTCTATGCTATTATTATAAAGAGCTGAAGTCTGTAAGATTGTGGCTTTGTAATGTTGTTTTTAATGGGCAATCTCCAGAACTACTCATACATACTTACTTCTCTCTTTGCCAGTACATTACCGCGACATGTATTACACATATAAACCTTCCTCTTGAATCAATCTATCTATCAAAAAAAACCGCATCAAAATCTGTTGCGTAGTTTTAAAGATCTAAGCATACATAGGGACAGTCAGACAGACAGCGGGAAGGGATTTTGTTTTATATTGTGACAAATTGCAGTTACTAATCAATATACATAGTATATTGATGATCACAATATCTTGAATATCCATACTTACAAATATTATATATGGGAAAGTGTGCCTGTCTGTCTGTTACCTGTTCACGCTTTAACTGCTGAACCGATTTAGATGAAATTTGGTATAGAGATGGTTTGAATCCTGGGGAAGGACAGAATAGTTTTTATCTCAGAAATCATTCTCTAAGAGGTGAAAGTTTTTATGGAGATGCGATATAAATGAGTTCCTTGCGGACGAACATGTTGATTGCAGTTGGTAACTAAGTCCTCATCATCATCATATCGATACCCTAGTTCACAGTCGTACTAATTACATTTTATTTGTCACTGAAATTGTAACTTTATGATTTGTGCACTATCATCCTAATTACACCACTTTTTTCCCCGTAATTAGTACGATTGTGAACTAGGGTATCGATATCAGCCGAAAGACGTCCACTGCTGGACATAGGTAGGCCTCCCCCAAAGATGGAGGTTTAATAAAATAATCACTGGCTGGCGGTCCATACAACTTATCAATTCATCCAAATAGCATTACTTACCTTAAGTACCGGTTCGATAAGATTATCACCTCTTTGCGTACTAATGATATGCAGCGAAATCTCTGGTTTAGGAACTCCACGAGCCCACAGCGTTTGTTGAAGACTCTCCTTGATGAAATTTCACGAGAACTTTTTCAATAATAGGTGTGAATTCAACAAACAAATCAATGTTTGATTATAGGGATAAAATTACCATATCACAGTATCATTATTATCGAGTATTTTACTCGTAATTTTAGTGCAAAACCAAGTTTTTTACATAGCTTATCGTCATCTCCGAAGCACTTAGATAAAATAATAAAATAAACCAAGTTGAAACGTCAAATTTCGATTATCTGTCACATTAACCAGTGACAATGTTCTACAAAACGGTAACGGCTATCATTTGACATTTATCGCTGTCAAAGTTGGATAACTCCATTTTAACACGTGCCAGCATGTTCTGAATCGGTAATTTGAGTGAAAAAGTAGACAAATCATGTGATTGTCACGTGACTTGTCGTCTATTGCGTGATAAGAGCTCATCCATGCTAGCCGGCCAGGTCAATAGGTTTGCCGACAATTTTTGATTATTTGCTTCTTACTATTATAACCATTGCTCCTTTGTAATAAAACGTTCTATTTTTTATTTGGTGTTTAATTGCCCTCCTTCCACTTGGCTCCCATGTTTATAATCCCATGGGAATGCAATATACTCGTAGGTACAACAAAAACGTGAATAATGTGCACACACCCACCAATATTCAATGTTTTTATTTTTATTAATCATTTTTTTAAGCATATTTTTGCCTGGACTGTACGACACGATCTATTTAACATGCTTTGCGTACTGAAATCTCATTCGAGATCTCGGTTATTTCAGTCGAAATCTTGACTGACATTTCAACACACGAGATTTCCTGCCACCGAGATTGAATCTCGAAAATTCATCACGAGATCTCGAGATTGCATTCCCTAGTGATACTGCATTAAAGAAATGCTGACATCACGTGGGATTTTTTCTCCATCCTCATCCTAACTAATTACCTAAAACTTTATTCTTAAATGAAGATTTCAATCGGAACAGCAAATTCTAAAGCATAATGCAGCAAATCAAGCAGAGCAAAATATCCTATTTTCGCGATTACAGTTGCTTTTCCGGGTAGGACGTAAACAAGGTGTCCCGGGTGGACTCTCAAGGATGAGAATGAATGAAGTCCCCACGCTGCCTGACGCTGGTTGGGGACACCAAGGATGTTCCAATAAAATGCCATTGTTCCGCTCGACTCCTAGTCTATGAATAAATATGCCCATTTGGTCCAAATACTCTGCTCAATTACGAACCCGGGCCGAATTGCGTTAATGCTGATTTAAAGTGAGTCAATAAAGTTTGTTTACAAATTATTCGATTTATTATACCAATATACGGTAATTGGTGAATGAAGTAGGTAACCTATTTAGTAGATCGAATGACGTACGAACTAACCGAATTGGAATTGGTTTTGTATTTGTCTTAGCACGTTCTCGCTCTGACACGTATGGTGGGTTTAAACTAAAGCTAAGGATTCACTAGAGAAAACGTTGGCAACATGGGTCGCGGCACATTTGCCCCCTAGTGAATCGCTAGCTTAAGAAGGCTTACGGGCCCGCCACGATATTGAGCGGCGGCGGCAGCGGCAGCGGATTTTCTAATTCATTGCGTGTGATCCCAACTAACCACAGTGCGTTGCGCGTCTCGACCGTGCAATGAACAGAGGGCCTACCGCGAAAGGCATTCGAAGTTTCCCCTCTCTGTCATACTTACGAGTTCGTACATAAGTGCGACAGAGAGGGAAAACTTCGAATGCCGTTCGCGGTAGGCCCTCAGAGGTAGAATTTCGAAAGACAATTTCGTACTTGCAACCGCCGCACTGTAGGTCAAACAGGGAAATAAAAATAGATAAAAAATCGAACTCCTCGCGGATCTGTATGTTCCATCGATGTGTGAATGAAGACTTGAGAAGGGTTGCACAATTTATGAGGATGTACGTGATATGCAACTATAAATAAAACGTTCCACCAAGTGGTCACATTTGCGAGCCGCACTTAGAACATATAAACTTTGATGAAATACTAAATGGTGTGAAGCTACTGAAGCTACCCACTATTTCAGCGCAAACTTAGTTAATGATATGAGAAACATGTTGGTTGACGCACTGACCAATAGATCTCGATTATATTTGGAAGCTAGTGACTTAAACGCAAGTGAGCTACATTTCTGGACCGGATTAACGCAGGACAATTTGATAGAATTGTAATTGAAACACCGTAAATTTCGATTAGGAACACCCAGCCTAGAATAGTTTTAGGTTGCTTTTAACTAAATTAAGGACAGGGGAGACCAATTAGAGACTGGCAACCCTTTTTAAATATGTCACGGCGGACATTTGAACGAAAATTAAAGGTAGCCAGAAAAAGCTTTTTGGAGCTTGAAAGGTAGCGAGATCTTGATATAGGACACATCTCTAGGGAAGAGCTTTTAGAAAAAAACTTCTCATACCAAAAGGTAATTTTTGCAATGCAATGAACACAAAATTAATTTTAATTGCAGACGGACCCGACTCTATTTCTAGAAGAAGCCAGTCCTTCATAGTGTAGAGCAAGGCAAAGTTCTTGTCCATCTCTCCACAATGGAGACTGGCCACAGATGCGTTTTGTGTCCAAGTTATGTGTTAAGACGAAGACGCCATTTTTGCGCGAAACTCTGGATGAAACTAGTCCTGAGTTGGCGGCACATATAGCTCAAAATGCACGATGTGCCGTCATGTTCAATAATATAATGGCAGTATGTCATCGATGCTGGCAAGGAGCTAACGAGGTGATTGCCGCAGACAATTCGGAAAACCAGAACCCAATACAGGAAGAACCCATTGGGAATCCGGACATTTACATACTAGTAGAAGAATACGTGCAAACATCGAACACCTCGCGGACATGTATGTTCCATCGATGTGTGAATGAAGACTTGAGAAGGGTACCAAAACGAATGAGGGTGTACGTGATATGCAAGTACAAAATATACGTACCACCAAGTGGTCGCATTTGCGAGCCGCACTTAAACCATAAATATAAACTTTGATGAAATGCTAAATGGTGTGAAGTTACCCACTATACGTGCGATTATCGAACACATCGCGGACCTGTATAAGTAAAGTAAATTGATTTGCCTGTCAGTAGATGAACCATGTGGCAATGGTTCAGGTACTGACAGTCAAACCGAGCTGTAAATGCTCTCAGGATGCCGTTGGGGCTGGATCGCACCCTGCGCGTCAGGGATGTGCTTCTACCTACTACACAATTATCGATATCGATAAAATAATGTTTCTACCACTGGCTAGATTACGATAGTGTTTTATTTTGCTGTGAAAAATCCGGGCTCTGTAGCTCTAGTATAATTGTTATCGATAATTATACGTTTTCAAATGCGTTTACGTTTAGTTTCAATTTGTATAACAACGCGTAGTGCCTAATAGTTACCACCAGAGGCGCTGTTCGCGTTGCCATACAAATTGAGACTAAACGCAAACGCGTTCGAAAACGTATTGTATCGATAAAATTTATACTAGAGCCTCTGAAAATTAATGAGGGTCTACGTGATATGCAACTATAAATTAGGTATACGTAATATACGTTCCACCAACAAGTGGTCGCATTTGCGAGCAGCGCATAGAACATATAAACTTTGATGAAATGCTAAATGGTGTGAATGCTACCCACTAATTCAGCGCAAACTTAGTTAATGATACGAAAAACATGTTGATTGACGCACTGACCAATAGATCTCGATTAGATTTCGAAGCTAGTGACTTGAACGCATATGAGCTACATTTCTGGACAGGATCAACTCAGGAACAATTTGATATCATTTTAATTGAAACACGGTTAATTTCGGTTAGAGACTACCCAGCCTAGAATAGTTTTAGGTTTCTTCTTACCTAAATTAATGACAGCTGAGACCTAAAAGAGACTGGCAACCCTAGCATTCTTGGAGCCTGCATAGGGGAAGGTTGCTATCATTGGACCGGCACTTTGATTGGACCATTTAAATATTTTAAACTCTAAGTAGCATGCGTAGAGTTTAAAATATTTAGCAGGTCCAACCAAAGCGCTGGTCCAATGATAGCAATATTCCCCTTTGTACCGAGACATCTTGGCATAGGACCATCTCTAGGGAAGAGCTTTTAGAAAAAAAACTATTTATACCAAAAATATATTTTTGGCACTGAAATTAACACAAAATTAATTTTAATTTCAGACGGAACCTACATTTATATAGAGAAAAGCTCTAATTTTCTTTTTCAGATAAAATCTTACAGTCAGCTTAAATCTATCTAGGTATCTTATCTAGGTAAACCTGTAATTGGCCATACTACTGTGTATTATATTATAAGTTACATACTTTGTATCGCTGTTGGTTTTCTGAATAAATAATAATAATAATAATAAGCGGGGTAGAGTTGTAAATTCAACAAATTTACAACTCTCTGAGACAATGTCCCTCAAATATATTTCCGAAGCAGAAACCTATAAGTATCTTGGTATGTCACAGTCATTGGGTATTGAGGGTGAGGCCGTAAAGCGGGCGGTGAAGGAGCGCTTCTTTTGTCGCCTGACAAAAGTACTTAATAGTCTTTTGTCGGGCGGCAACAAGGTGCGCGCCTTCAACGCCTGGGTGATGCCCTTGCTCACTTACTCCTTTGGCGTACTAAGATGGACTCAGACTGAGCTGGATGCCCTGGATCGAAGAGTTCGTGTACTGCTTACTGCGCATCGCATGTTGCACCCACGCTCGTCTGTTATGAGACTGTACATCTCGCGGAAGTGTGGAGGTCGCGGTTTTTTAAATGCCAAAGACCTGCACAACCGCGAGGTGTGCAGTCTCAGGAATTATTTCCTAAGCAACGAGTGTGGGATGCATCGCGACGTAGTGGCAGTGGACGGAAACTTCACCCCGCTCTCCTTGGCAAACGAAAACTGGCGCAGACTTAAAGTAATGAGCGCCGAGGACCGCAGGGCGGTATGGAGGAGCAAAGAGCTTCACGGGCGATTCTGCAAGGCCCTCACAGGGCCCGATGTAGATCTGCTTGCGTCGGTGAACTGGCTACGTTTCGGGGATCTCTTCGGGGAAACCGAAGGTTTTGTCTGTGCAATTGCGGACGAAGTTATCATGACGAACAATTACCGGAGGTATATCCTGAAGGACGGTACGGTCGACATTTGTCGGGCATGCCGCCGTCCCGGGGAGTCACTCAGGCATATTATCTCCGGTTGTGGTCATCTTGCTAACGGCGAGTATTTGCACAGACATAACCTTGTAGCCAGAATTATTCACCAGCAACTTGCTCTGCTATACGGTCTTGTGGTCTCTGAGGTGCCTTACTATAAGTACACACCTGCGCCAGTTCTCAAAAATGGTCGTGCCACGCTCTATTGGGATCGATCTGTCATCACGGTCATCACGGACAGGACTATTCTTGCCAATAGGCCTGATATCGTGCTGACAGATCGATCGAAACGCCAGGCGGTGCTGGTTGACATCACCATCCCCCATGACGGGAACCTCGTGAAGGCCGAGAAGGACAAAGCCAGCAAGTACCTAGACCTGGCACACGAGGTAACTGCCATGTGGGATGTTGATTCAACGATCATATCGTCCCGATAGTCGTTTCGGCGAACGGTTTAATAGCGAAGAGTCTCGACCATCACCTCAAGAGACTCTCGCTAGATGGCTGGATCAAGGGCCAGATACAGGAGGCGGTACTCCTGGATACTGCGCGGATAGTCAGGAGGTTCCTGTCTCTGTCGCCCTGACCACCGGTGGCTTAGGCCCCGCCTCGCTGCCGGCGGCACCCTAGGTTAGGTTTTTATAATGATTTTATGTTTTGTATGTATAGTTTTTATATGAATATTGTAAAAACCTAATCTAAGAACGAAATGAAATAAAGGAAATAATAATAATAAATACCGCAATTTACTCAAACCCTTGTGAGCATAGCAACTACTTCGGATGCTACTATCATGCAATCCATCATGAATGATGACGAGTATTGATTAGTACACGGAGGAGACGTATTTATACTAGATAGTGGATTCAGAGACAGCATTCATGCCATTGAATCATTGGGGTATGAGGCTCATATGCCCCACCTACCAAAGAAAGGGACGCCACCCAACTGTCTACAGTCAGGCCAATAAGTCTCGTTTGGTGACCATATGCAGATAGGTGGTTGAAGCTGTAAATGGTAAGTTCAAGAATAGGTTTAAACTGCTTCGGCAAACATACTATAACAAAACATTACCGAATATGTTTGATGATTTCCGTATCGGAGCAGCAATCATAAACGCCAACTATCGTGTTGCTATGGACAACAGATTAGCGGCGGGCATCCTAAGGCATTATACATGCTAGGATGGACACACCGAAGCTGCTGCACAGGTATGTAAAACTTGAAAATCTTAAAAGACAGCGGGGTTACCTTTACGGCTAACATGCCGCATTTTAACGAGTTTCCTGTGCTAACAGATGATGAAGTAACCCTACTTGCCTTAGGAACCTATCATATGAAGCTCGCGAAATCGCATTGCGCAGAACATTTGCCCGATGACATCTACTGCATAGAGTTATATCGGGACATTTCTCTACCCAAGTTAAATAAATGCAACATCGTGATCAATAACGGATGGCTAATAAGAGGGAGAATACAATCCAGACACGTGATGTCACGCACTTACTACTGCTATATACTAACAGACCGAGATCTAAGTAACAGGCATGCCATAACACCGCGGTGGTACTGCACCTGCTTGTATGACAAACATTATATCCATTGTGTGGTACAGTCAGCATCAAAAGTAACTGCGCAATCGAAGACGTCAAAAGCCCTTATGCCATTTTAATAAAGACTTTGGACATCTTCGTTTGCGTAGCTACTTTTGATACTGACTGTACATGGCGATACGGCACAGTGAATTTAATCTACCAGCAGAATTACTGAGTGCCATAATCATAGACTAGTTTAATGGTCATGTTAGTAATACAAACAAAAAACATTTTGCGATGGACTCAAGCTGCTTTGCGCAGTAGTACTTTAAAAACAAAGTTAAAACCGACTTCAATTCAGTACTCCGCCAAGCCACATGAACATTTTCATATTTCCTCTTCCCTTTACCATATGCACTGCTTTCCGAGGGCAAATGCGTTGATTATTATAGAAAAAAATCCAAGTCGCTATATATGTGGGCCAATAATATTTAAGAAGATCCGTCGATTTCTCCAGGTTCTCGGAATCACATTTGGCAGTTCATTAGTAGCTACTTCAATCTGCGGTTTCCCATAACTCATCAGTGGTCTTCATCATAAGTTCCACTTTACCAAACTTGCGATTACCTAGGTAAAAGAGATTTTACATCAACCCGAGGCTTACATATTCACCATCAGGTTCGCGTTCATCATATCTCAACTGTTCCGAATACCCATAACATAAGCTCATCTACGTCATCACCCTACCATGCTATTCCTCTTCAAACCTTTCTCGGCCAACTAAAACATTCGACGCCTCTAGTCAAACGCATTCCGCGTGTTGCCTGGTCTGCTGTAGCCGAAGTACTAATAGCTACAACAAACAATTGTGTACAAAACAGTAATCGCCAATCGTAGCATGACTTGTTAACTCTGTTTTTCAAAATTTTACATGTTTCAGACGATAATAACAACAACAATACTTCCCACACGAGGAAAATAAAAAAAAAACATATTTTAGCCCTCCAAATATAAGCAACGCCCAACTTTTCTTAGCGCTACGCTCGTAGCTGATAACATAGGAAACTCCATACGTAGAGGAAAGCGCCTATCGCCGTCGTTATTGCGGACTTTTAAAACTAGAGGTAAACAGTATAACTTGTGTAAAATGGTGACCAAAGCGATCTACCGCGGCTCCGCAGGAGATGCAATTGTGGTCCACGCACTATCATCAAGAGAGCTACTGCAATTCAGAGTGTGCCCGGATCAATAAACTTACCTTAGTTATGATGCCTCGTACAGAGGCGAAACACGTGTCGAAGTTTTTCCATTATTGGTGCTGGTTTTGCTGCAATCATTTGCATGTTTACAAGTGTCGACAGAGGGTGGGCGCATTAACCGCATACCAAATACGCAAATAGTTGCATCTCATCTCCGCTGATGGACCAGCACGTTTTTTAGCGGAATAGCAAAGGAATATTGTTCTTGTAATTTAGTCTGTTACCAGCACTCGGCCTAAAGTAGTGGCTTATTTTATTAGGTATCCATAAAACAAAAACAATTCTTACAGAGCTACCATGTAACTACATCAATTAAGATGCCCCTTGATTTATTAGTATTGAAATGTAGTTTTATAATTTTGGCCTCGATTTGATTCATTGTCGTGACATACTGACTATCAAAGGGAAAGTACCTAGTACCTACCAGGATGCCGAAGAATATCAATAACACTTACTTATACACACACAAGTAGTTACTCGTAATATTACTATTTCAGGAAAATAATTCTAGAAGAAGCCAGTCCTTCATAGTGTAGAGCAAGGCAAGGTTCGTGTCCATCTCTCCACAATGGAGACTGGCCACAGATGCGTTTTGTGTCCAAGTTATGTGTTAAGACGAAGACGCCATTTTTGCGCGAAACTCTGAATGAAACTAGTCCTGAGTTGGCGGCACATATAGCTCAAAATGCACGATGTGCCGTCATGTTCAATAATATAATGGCAGTATGTCATCGATGTTGGAAGAGAGCTAACGAGGTGGTTGCCGCATACAATTTGGAAAACCAAATCCAATACCATGGAAGACCCCATTGCGAATCAGGACATTTACATAGAAGAATACGTGCAAACATCGAACACCTCAAGCGTCCAGCCAGAGAGGCCATATGTATTCAAATCTTTTACTGGCCGCACTGTAGGTCAAACAGGGAAATAAAAATAGATAAAAAATCGAACTCCTCGCGGATCTGTATGTTCCATCGATGTGTGAATCAAGACTTGAGAAGGGTTGCACAATTTATGAGGATGTACGTGATATGCAACTATAAATTAAACGTTCCACCAAGTGGTCACATTTGCGAGCCGCACTTAGAACATATAAACTTTGATGAAATACTAAATGGTGTGAAGCTACTGAAGCTACCCACTATTTCAGCGCAAACTTAGTTAATGATATGAGAAACATGTTGGTTGGTATGTCACGGCGGACATTTGAACGAAAATTAAAGGTAGCCAGAAAAAGATTTTTGGAGCTTGAAAAGGTAGCGAGATCTTGATATAGGACACATCTCTAGGGAAGAGCTTTTAGAAAAAACTTCTCATACCAAAAGGTGATTTTTGCAATGCAATGAACACAAAATTAATTTTAATTGCAGACGGACCCGACTCTATTTCTAGAAGAAGCCAGTCCTTCATAGTGTAGAGCAAGGCAAAGTTCGTGTCCATCTCTCCACAATGGAGACTGGCCACTGATACGTTTTGTGTCCAAGTTATGTGTTAAGACGAAGACGCCATTTTTGCGCGAAACTCTGGATGAAACTAGTCCTGAGTTGGCGGCACATATAGCTCAAAATGCACGATGTGCCGTCATGTTCAATAATATAAATATGGATAAAAGACAACCAGTTTGCGCTCTATACATGGATTTAACCAAGGCTTTCGACTTAGTTGATCACGAAATTTTAATGCATAAGTTATATAGCTATGGAATACGCGGCAACGTCCATGATTTGCTAATGTCATACTTATCTGGTAGAAGACAAGTAGTACAATTGGATTACTTAAGTTTAAAAACGAGATCCGAAGTTACTCTTTCATCAAAATACAGAAAAATTAGTCGCGGCATTCCGCAGGGAAGCGTATTGGGGCCTTTATTATTCCTCATTTATATAAATGATCTGCCACAAGCTGTAGACTACCCAATGGTTCTCTTTGCCGATGACAGCACGGTTATATTGACTGGAGAAGATCCACAGACATGTAAAATCAATATAAATAATACATTAGAATTAATAATAAATTGGTTAAATTACAATAATTAACATATAAATTTAGGGAAAACAATAATTATGAATTTTTACCAAAGAACCAATAACATGATTAATAATATAACTGTGACATATAATAACTATATAATTGAGGAAACTGATAATACGAAATTTTTAGGATTAAATCTAGATAATAAACTGACGTGGAAATACCAGATTAATACTTTATGTAAAAAATTAAATAGTTTTTCATATGCATTATATAATTTAAATAAAGTTGTAAGTCGGACTGAGGTACTTACTGCTTATCACGCCTATGTGACAGCTACATTGCGTTATGGTATAATGTTCTGGGGTAACTCAACTGATCGAGATTTGGTATTTAAGGCTCAAAAGAAGTGTCTGCGTTCTGCTTGTGGACTAAAGATATCTGACTCATGCAAACCATACTTTATTAATTTGAAAATACTAACTGTGCCATGTTTATATATTTTTGAAATTGCCATTTATGTCAAATTAAATATTAATCAATTTCCTGCTTATAATAAGTACGCGACAGGGACACAAAATCACGCATCTGCCATCAAAAACAGCCTTGCGTGCAAAAAGTGTTTATGGTATGGCCCCCAAATTATATAATAAGTTACCCAATTTAATAAGACAATCCGAAATGCCTCTTTTTAGGAAATATTTGTTAGACTTTTTGGTACAAAATACTTTTTACACGTTGAAAGAATTTTTTGACTATATGCCGCATATTTATTGAATCTAGTATAGGTAATGTAGTGTAATGTTGTAACTTAGTAGTATTTTTTGCATGCTGCATGATAGGTCATAAGAATCTAGTCTTAGTTATAGTAATGCAGTTTTTGAGATATTTCTATGCCTATTCAGGCTGGATTGTGCTGAACAACATTGTATCTTATTACACCTTATGTACCACATTCAAGAAATAAATAAATGATTGATTGATTGATTGATTGATAATGGCAGTATGTCATCGATGCTGGCAAGGAGCTAACGAGGTGATTGCCGCAGACAATTCAGAAAACCAGAACCCAATACAGGAAGAACCCATTGGGAAGCCGGACATTTACATACTAGTAGAAGAATACGTGCAAACATCGAACACCTCGCGGACATGTATGTTCCATCGATGTGTGAATGAAGACTTGAGAAGGGTACCAAAACGAATTAGGGTGTACGTGATATGCAAGTATAAAATATACGTTCCACCAAGTGGTCGCATTTGCGAGCCGCACTTAGAACATAAATATAAACTTTGATGAAATGCTAAATGGTGTGAAGTTACCCACTATACGTGCGATTATCGAACACATCGCGGACCTGTATAAGTAAAGTAAATTGGTTTGCCTGTCAGTAGATGAACCATGTGGGAATGGTTCAGGTACCTACCAAAGAAAGGGACGCCACCCAACTGTCTACAGTCAGGCCAATAAGTCTCGTTTGGTGACCTTATGCAGATAGGTGGTTGAAGCTGTAAATGGTAAGTTCAAGAATAGGTTTAAACTGCTTCGGCAAACATACTATAACAAAACATTACCGAATATGTTTGATGATTTCCGTATTGGAGCAGCAATCATAAACGCCAACTATCGTGTTGCTATGGACAACAGATTAGCGGCGGGCATCCTAAGGCATTATACATGCTAGGATGGACACACCGAAGCTGCTGCACAGGTATGTAAAACTTGAAAATCTTAAAAGACAGCGGGGTTACCTTTACGGCTAACATGCCGCATTTTAACGAGTTTCATGTGCTAACAGATGATGAAGTAACCCTACTTGCCTTAGGAACCTATCATATGAAGCTCGCGAAATCGCATTGCGCAGAACATTTGCCCGATGGCATCTACTGCATAGAGTTATATCGGGACATTTCTCTACCCAAGTTAAATAAATGCAACATCGTGATCAATAACGGATGGCTAATAAGAGGGAGAATACAATCCAGACACGTGATGTCACGCACTTACTACTGCTATATACTAACAGACCGAGATCTAAGTAACAGGCATGCCATAACACCGCGGTGGTACTGCACCTGCTTGTATGACAAACATTATATCCATTGTGTGGTACAGTCAGCATCAAAAGTAACTGCGCAATCGAAGACGTCAAAAGCCCTTATGCCCTTTTAATAAAGACTTTGGACATCTTCGTTTGCGTAGCTACTTTTGATACTGACTGTACATGGCGATACGGCACAGTGAATTTAATCTACCAGCAGAATTACTGAGTGCCATAATCATAGACTAGTTTAATGGTCATGTTAGTAATACAAACAAAAAACATTTTGCGATGGACTCAAGCTGCTTTGCGCAGTAGTACTTTAAAAACAAAGTTAAAACCGACTTCAATTCAGTACTCCGCCAAGCCACATGAACATTTTCATATTTCCTCTTCCCTTTACCATATGAACTGCTTTCCGAGGGCAAATGCGTTGATTATTATTGAAAAAAATCTAAGTCGCTATATATGTGGGCCAATAATATTTAAGAAGATCCGTCGATTTCTCCAGGTTCTCGGAATCACATTTGGCAGTTCATTAGTAGCTACTTCAATCTGCGGTTTCCCATAACTCATCAGTGGTCTTCATCATAATTTCCACTTTACTAAACTTGCGATTACCTAGGTAAAAGAGATTTTACATCAACCCGAGGCTTACATATTCACCATCAGGTTCGCATTCATCATATCTCAACTGTTCCGAATACCCATAACATGAGCTCATCTACGTCATCACCCTACCATGCTATTCCTCTTCAAACCTTTCTCGGCCAACTAAAACATTCGACGCCTCTAGTCAAACGCATTCCGCGTGTTGCCAGGTCTGCTGTAGCCGAAGTACTAATAGCTACAACAAACAATTGTGTACAAAACAGTAATCGCCAATCGTAGCATGACTTGTTAACTCTGTTTTTCAAAATTTTACATGTTTTAGACGATAATAACAACAACAATATTTCCAACACGAGGAAAATAAAAAAAACATATTTTAGCCACCATCAGCCCGGCTAGCACACTAGCAAAATGACGACTTTTATGCACATGTTTTATGTCCACAACCGACGTATAAAATTTTACCGTCATGAGCTAACATGCTATACCATCATTTACGTAAAATGTGACCATTTATATGTATTGCACATAAAACTATTTGTTTTACGTCAAATGCTAACATGCTCTTGATTTTGGCACATAAAACTTGACGATATGAGCCGTTGACGGACGAAATTTTATGTAGGTCACTCGAGACCCCGGATAAATTTTAACACTATGAAAACAATATAATTTTCGCAGGATTTCTCCGATTTCTGTCACGACACATACGGTTTCAGTTTCAAAACTCCTATCGTCTCCTGAAACAATGATCTAGCATTTTCAATTTTAGCTAGATCATGATTACTAACTATAAATTAGTATAAATAACGCAATGATTATGATTGTTTGCTTGTGTTGTAATAAAGTATATTACACAAATTTACAAATATTATTGATTCAATTATAAACTAACATGTGTTTTGGTACTCGCTAAATTACTTAAAACCACTACGTTAAACTTTTAGTGGGGTGGGAGTAACGTAAATAAAAACAAAAAACTATTATAACACAACTTAATACAGGAGAACAACTGTTTAGTAAACTGTGCAGTGCTTATCATTACTCTTTAATTAGGTAGTATTATAATAGGCTTCTAACCATAGACTACTATTGAACGAATGAAATGAATGTAATAATTTTGCTACGTATATTTTACGCTATGGCATAAATATATGCTGCGTGATTACCATGTTAGCTAAGTAACGTAAAAATGGGCACAATCGTAAAGTTATACGTCAGAACGTAAATATATGTCCGATTGGTGTGCTAGCTGGGCAGCTTTGCCGTCGTTATTGCGGACTTTTAAAACTAGAGGTAAACAGTATAACTTGTGTAAAATGGTGGCCAAAGCGATCTACCGCGGCTCCACAGGAGATGCAATTGTGTTCCACGCACTATCATCAAGAGAGCTACTGCAATTCAGAGTGTGCCCGGATCAATAAACTTACCTAAGTTATGATGCCTCGTACAGAGGCGAAACACGTGTCGAGATTTTTCCATTATTGGTGCTGGTTTTGCTGCAATCATTTGCATGTTTACAAGTGTCGTCAGAGGGTGGGCGCATTAACCGCATACCAAATACGCAAATAGTTGCATCTCATCTCCGCTGATGGACCAGCACGTTTTTTAGCGGAATAGCAAAGGAATATTGTTCTTGTAATTTAGTCTGTTACCAGCACTAGGCCTAATGTAGTGGCTTATTTCTTACAGAGCTACCATGTAACTACATCAATTAAGATGCCCCTTGATTTTTTAGTATAGAAATGTAGTTATATAATTTTGGCCTCGATTTGATTCATTGTCGTGACATACTGAATATCAAAGGGAAAGTACCTACCAGGATGCCGAAGAATATCAATAACACTTACTTATACACACACAAGTAGTTACTCGTAATATTACTATTTCAGGAAAATAATTCTAGAAGAAGCCAGTCCTTCATAGTGTAGAGCAAGGCAATGTTCGTGTCCATCTCTCCACAATGGATACTGGCCACAGATGCGTTTTGTGTCCAAGTTCTGTGTTAAGACGCAGACGCCATTTTTGCGCGAAACTCTGAATGAAACTAGTCCTGAGTTGGCGGCACATATAGCTCAAAATGCACGATGTGCCGTCATGTTCAATAATATAATGGCAGTATGTCATCGATGCTGGAAGAGAGCTAACGAGGTGGTTGCCGCAGACAATTTGGAAAACCAAATCCAATACCATGGAAGACCCCATTGCGAATCAGGACATTTACATAGAAGAATACGTGCAAACATCGAACACCTCAAGCGTCCAGAGAGGCCATATGTATTCAAATCTTTTACTGGCCGCACTGTAGGTCAAACAGGGAAAGAAAAATAAATAAAAAATCGAACTCCTCGCGGATCTGTATGTTCCATCGATGTGTGAATGAAGACTTGAGAAGGGTTGTACAATTTATGAGGATGTACGTGATATGCAACTATAAATAATACATTCCACCAAGTGGTTACATTTGCGAGCTGCACTTAGAACTTTGATGAAATACTAAATGGTGTGAAGCTACTGAAGCTACCCACTATTTCAGCGCAAACTTAGTTAATGATATGAGAAACATGTTGGTTGACGCACTGACCAATAGATCTCGATTAGATTTGGAAGCTAGTGACTTAAACGCAAGTGAGCTACATTTCTGGACCGGATTAACGCAGGACAATTTGATAGAATTGTAATTGAAACACCGTAAATTTCGATTAGGAACACCCAGCCTAGAATAGTTTTAGCACAGTCTAACTACATACAGTCTGCTAGCTCAGGGTCACGCGGGTTTACGAGAGGGGAGGAACGCGGGGAAGCGGGAGACGAGGAAGTTTAGCGCAAACTCATTGAGTTTGCGCTAACTATTCTAAAGGGGTGTCAAGTTTGACTTTTTATAAAACCTACTTTAAATATCGGTAAGGTTTAGGTGTTTTTTTTATGATGTCACTTAAATTGTGTTCCAAATTGATATCTGAGGGCCCGAGGTCTTTTAATATAAGTCGAAGTTCTTTAAATACAGTCTCATTTCGTTCAAATTGAATTGCCGCCATCTTGAAATTCTTGAAATACTGTCCGATTTGGTTCAAAATCGATATCTGAGGGTCTGCGGGGCCTCTTAATATGAATCCGAGCTTGGATTGTAAACATGTTGCCGCCATCTTGAAATTCTTGAAAAACAGTCCGATTTGGTTCAAAATCGATATCTGAGGGTCCGCGGGGCCTCTTAATATGAATCCGAGCTTGGATTGTAAAAAAGTGGCCGCCATCTTGAAATTCTTGAAAAACAGTCCGATTTGGTTCCAAATCGATATCTGAGGGTCCGCGGGGCCTCTTAATATGAATCCGAGCTTGGATTGTAAAATAGTGGCCGCCATCTTGAAATTCTTGAAAAGCAGTCCGATTTGGTTCAAAATCGATATCTGAGGGTCCGCGGGGCCTCTTAATATGAATCCGAGCTTGGATTGTAAAAAAGTTGCCGCCATCTTGAAATTCTTGAAAAACAGTCCGATTTGGTTCAAAATCGATATCTGAGAGTCCGCGGGGCCTCTCAATATGAATCCCAGCTTGGATTGTAAATAAGTTGCCACCATTTTGAAATTCTTTATTACAGTCCAATTTGGTTCAAAATCGATATCTGGGGATCCGCGGGGCCTCTTAATATGAATCCAAGCTTGGATTGTAAAAAAGTTGCCGCCATCTGGAAATTCTTTTAATAAAGTCCGATTTGGTTCAAAATCGATATCTGAGGATCCACGGGGCCTCTCAATGTGAATCCCACGCCGCGCCTTTCAGTACGTGGTCGCCACTCGAGAACCTTTCCGTCCTAACGGCCATCAGTTCTACGTGCAATGTGCCCCCACCCACTGCCACTTTAGTTTAGCGATTCGGAGGGTTATATCGGTTACCTTGGTTCTGCTGAGGATAGCCTCATTTCTGATGCGATCACGCAGAGAAACTCCCAACATAATAGCCCGTTGGGTGACTTTGACCCTTCTTATGAGGCCCATTGTAAGCGGCCACGTTTCAGTGCCATATGTCATCACTGGCAACACACACTGGTCAAAGACTTTCGTCTTGAGACTCTGCGGAATATTGGACGAAAAGATGTGCCGTAGCTTCCAGAACGCTGCACAGCTGAGTCAGATTCGACGATTGACCTCTTTTTCTACGTTGGAACTACATAACTGGACAGTCTGTCCTAGGTATACCTAATCATCTACAACTTCAAGTATAAATTGTCCGATCGTAATGGGAGTTGGTACTACATGGGCATTTGACATGATCTTCGCCTTATCCATGTTTATTCTTAGGGCACCTCGCTCAGAAGCTTTACTGAGGTCATCGAGCATCATACTTAAGTCCCTCATGGTCTCAGCTAAGACTACTATATCGTCCGCAAACCAAAGGTGAGTGATGTACTCGACGTTGATGTTGATGCCTAGCCTTCTCCAGTCCATAGTCTTGAAAACATCCTCCAGTGCAACGGTGAACAGTTTTGGAGAAATAACAGCTCCTTGCCTGACTCCCCGCTGCAGCGGAATAGGTTTCGAGAGCCGGTCCTGATGCGGACAGGATCGGGCGGATTCGAGCAGAATTAAAAAAAATCCAAGATGGTGGCCACTTTTTTACAATCTGAGCTCGGATTCATATGAAGAGGCCCCGCGGACCATCAGATATCGATTTTGAACCAAATCGGACTGTTTTTCAAGAATTTCAAAATGGTGGCAACTTTTTTACAATCAAAGCTCGGATTCATATTAAGAGGCCCCGCGGACCCTCAGATATCGATTTTGAACCAAATCGGAGTGTTTTTCAAGAATTTCAAGATGGCGGCCACTTTTTTACAATCCAAGCTCGGATTTATATTAAGAGGCCCCGCGGACCTTCAGATATCAATTTTGAACCAAATCGGACTGTTATTCAAGAATTTCAAGATGGCGGCAACTTTTTTACGATCCAATTTCGGATTCATATTAAGAGGCCCCGCGGACCCTCAGATATCGATTTTGAACCAAATCGGAGTGTTTTTCAAGAATTTCAAGATGGCGGCCACTTTTTTACAATCCAAGCTCGGATTTATATTAAGAGGCCCAGCGGACCCTCAGATATCGATTTTGAACCAAATCGGACTGTTATTCAAGAATTTCAAGATGGCGGCAACTTTTTTACAATCCAAGCTCGGATTCATATTAAGAGGCCCCGCGGACCATCAGATATCGATTTTGAACCAAATCGGACTGTTTTTCAAGAATTTCAAGATGGCGGCCACTTTTTTACAATCCAAGCTCGGATTCATATTAAGAGGCCCCGCGGACCCTCAGATATCGATTTTGAACCAAATCGGACAGTTTTTCAAGAATTTCAAGATGGCGGCAACTTTTTTACGATCCAAGCTCGGATTCATATTAAGAGGCCCCGCGGACCCTCAGATATCGATTTTGAACCAAATCGGACTGTTTTTCAAGAATTTCAAGATGGCGGCCACTTTTTGAAAATCCAATAGTGGATGCTTATTAAAAAGCCCCTCGGAAGCAATAACGATTTTGAAAAAGAAAAAAAATGGCCGCCTTTTCGAAACTTCTATATTTCTATTTAAAGATCTGAGTGAATAGGTACGTACTTTTGAAATGATTGAAAATGAATCAAGTAATTATAAATAAATTACTATCTCTCCAAACATATTTTTGACAACCCTGACTCTTGAGCGGTTACGCTAAGCGCGTGCGTAAATTCGTAGATGAATGAAGCTTGCCTACTGGTTGTAGTTCTTTAAACTGTGGTTTTAGGTTGCTTTTAACTAAATTAAGGACAGGGGAGACCAATGAGAGACTGGCAACCCTTTTTAAATATGTCACGGCGGACATTTGAACAAAAATTAAAGGTAGCCAGAAAAAGCTTCTTAGAGCTTGAAAAGGTTGCGAGATCTTGATATAGGACACATTATCTCTAGGGAAGAGCTTTTAGAAAAAAACTTCTCATACCAAAAGGTAATTTTTGCAATGCAATGAACACAAAATTAATTTTAATTGCAGACGGACCCTACCCTATTTCTAGAAGAAGCCAGTCCTTCATAGTGTAGAGCAAGGCAAAGTTCGTGTCCATCTCTCCACAATGGAGACTGGCCACAGATACATTTTGTGTCCAAGTTATGTGTTTGAATTTTAATTGAAACACGGTCAATTTCGGTTGGAGACCCAGCCTAGAATAGTTTTAGGTTGCTTTTTACCTAAATTAAGGACAGCTGAGACCAAAGACAGACTGGCAACCCTTTTAAATCTGTCACGGCATACATTTGAATGAAAATTAGAGGTAGCCAGAGCATGCTTGGAGCTTGAATAGGGGAAGGTTGCTATCATTAGACCGGCAAATCGAATTGGACCATTTAAATAGTTTAAACTCTAAGTATATATATATGCGTAGAGTTTAAAATATTTAGCACGTCCAATCAAAGCGCCGGTCCAATGATAGCAACATTCCAAGAGCTTTTAGAAAAAAAACTTTTCATATCAAAATATATTTTTGGCAATGAAATTAACACAAAATTAATTTTAATTTCAGACGGAACCTATATTTACTCGTATATAGATAAAAGCACTAATTTTCTTTTTCAGAGAAAATCTTACAGTCAGCTTAAGTACCGCAATTTACTCATATCCTTTTTACTTGTGAGCAGTGACGTCTACATCCTAGACGTCCTGGGTCCATACACAGCAACTACTTCGGATGCTACTATCATGCAATCCATCTTGAATGATGACGAGCATTTGTTGCATTGATTAGTACACAGAGGAGACGTATTTATCCTAGATAGGGGATTCAGAGACAGCATTCATGTCATTGAATCATTGGGGTATGAGGCTCATGTCTACCAAAGACAGGGCCACCAGCCAACTGTCTACAAAACAGGCCATTAAGTCTCGTTTGGTGACCATATGCAGATGGATGGTTGAAGCTGTAAATAGTAAGTTCAAGAATAGGTTTAAACTGCTTCGTCAAACACAAACGCCAACTATCGTGTTGCTAAGGACAACAGATTAGCGGCGCACATCCTAGGCATTACACATGCTAGGAGGGACACACCGAAACTGCTGCACAGGTATGTAGAATTTAAAAATTAAAAGGCATCGGGTTACCTTTACCACAATGGCAGCCAACATGCCTCATTTAACGAGTTTCCTGTGCTAACAGATGATGAAGTATTATTTACCTTAGGAACCTATCACCTTAAGTTCGCGAAATCGTACTGCGCAGAACATTTGCGTTATAGCATCTAATGCATAGAGTTATATCGGGACATTTCTCTACCCAAGTTAAACAAATGCAACATCGTGATCAACACCGCATGGCTAATAAGAGTGAGAATACAACCCAGACACGTAATGTCACGCACTTACTACTGTATACTAACAGACTGAGATCTAAGTAACAGGCATGCCATAACACATTGGTACTGCACCTGCTTGTATGTCATACATTATATCCATTGTGTGGTACATAGGGATAAGACAGCAGTGAATTTAATCTACCAGCAGAATTACTGAGTATCATAATCATACACGATGTTTAATGGTCATGTTAGTAACTAAAAAAAAAACATTTTGAGATAGACGCAAGCCGCTTTGCTCAGTGATATAATTGACTTTGAAAACAAAGTTAAAACCGACTTTAATTCAGTACTCCGCCAGGCCACATGAACATTTCCACATTTCCTGTTCCCTTTACCATATGCACTGCTCGAATTTAGTTAATGATATGAGAAACAGGTTGGTTGACGCACTGACCAATAGATCTCGATTAGATTTGGAAGCTAGTGACTTGAACGCAAGTGAGCTACATTTCTGGACCGGATTAATGCAGGACAATTTGATAGAATTGTAATTGAAACACCGTCAATTTCGATTAGGGACACTCAGCCTAGAATAGTTTTAGGTTGCTTTTAACTAAATTAAGGACAGGGGAGATCAATGAGAGACTGGCAACCCTTTTTAAATATGTCACGGCGGACATTTGTTTTCATACTAATTGTTAATAGTTGTACTTAGTAATTTATAAATTCCACAGTGCCTTAGATTTACTGTTATAAATGCTGTGTGTATTTTGTTAGTAATAAATAAATATCTACATGTACAGATATAAACCAAATCTAGCTCAAATAATCTTGCCATTAAAAACATCCCCAAGATTTATAGAAAAGGTTACCTTTTCTTAACAAAAAACAGGCGCCAACGGAAAGCGCCTACTGCCGTGCCGGAACCGAAGCGTAAATAAAAAATAAACAAAACACTGAGAGTAAATTGCAATATAAATTAGCTAAAAGAATCTGTAATACGCAAGTCCAGGTCACAGTTAACAAGGACACAGTAGGTCGTATATCTTAAAAATTAAGGTTTTTTTCTATAGAAAATGTGTATTGATAATCATAATACATAGTTTGATATGCATAGTTTGTATATACTTTAGTTTAGAAAATAAAATGTTACAAAGTTTCTCGTGAAATAAAGACACATAGGTAACATGTTCCATTGCAGATTTGTCCCATTTTACTATCTGCCCTCTGGATTTCGGATTTAAAAAAAGGTAGCCTTAATTTGTCTGCCTAAATTTACGTCACTTGGCAACCACAGCCTGTTGTATTGCCAAAATCAGTTTAGGAGTGCTCAAAATTGGCAACTGCGGTTGCCACAAGAATGTGAGGAGTTAAATAAATAAATAACTAACTAGGATACTGTATCCCTCTCCGCTGCGGCTCGGTTCTGGATGCCAAGCGAAAGTAGTCCATTTATCACAATTAGCGCCGCAGAGACTGCAGAAAAAACCACAAACATCGGTTACTTTTTACTTTTTGTACTAACAGAGTATTTAGTCTTATTTTACTTATTCGCGCACGAAAAACTGTCATTAGGAAGGTTCCTATGGATGCATCCTATCCTACTTACTGTTGGTAAAAACATGTTTATTTTTGCATTAGAAAACTGATGACGCAGCGTGTCCAATAGAAATCCATTGTAGAAATCGAAAGGAAATTTAATGTAAATAATAGGTACATTTACATCACCCACTCCGCGACAAATAACTGCGACCAGCAAGGCTATTATGACAGGACGGCTCGTGAGCTGTGTCGCGGCGGCATAGACTTCCCGTCTCTTTCTAAGCGTTCTAATTAGAAAGGGACGGATATTCTATGTCGTCGCGACAAAACTCGTACGCCGTCTCGTAATAACCGTGCTGAATACTCGGTAAGTACTGATGTACTCTTGAGGGAATCGAGAATGTCATTACCAAACTAACTGATATTGAATTTTAATTAAATACAAATAGTGTGGTATATAGTTAAATGACTACTGCACTGCTAGGGAGTTTATATCACAAATTTTATGGAATTGAATTTTGTTTTTTTTGCAGCTTATTGTATAGTCCTCCTCATCGATTTCGATAACGGCGACCCTAGCAGTTACTCGTACGCCAATTGGGAAAAATGAGGCCTAAAACTTCATACGTGTACACCTATAACACAACTGACCAACTCTACTGTCCCCCATGCAATAGAGTTTTTAACCCTTCTTTGCATGGTGATGGAAATTTCCATCATAACATTGTCCTGTTAATTAAAGGTAGTTTTGCGGGAGATTCATATTTATTTTAAGACTTTTATGTTTCAAGAACAGTAAAGCTTGAAATGGAACGTATTTGTGATATGCTTAAGATCAGAGTTTGCATAATGATGGAAATTTCCTTCATATCAAAAAATAAAGATATCATGTAAAACTTACCTCATATATATTTTTTTATATTTTTACCGAAATGTGGAGGTCAACTGACATTATCGTGATTTATTTCAAAAATAAATAAATAATCATGCAAAGAAGGGTTACGAGTAAGTTTACAATAGAGCAAATCCGTAGCTTATTGTATGACGCACGGGGAAATATAACCGATTTTGAAGCAACACTAGATTTCTTTTCTAGAATTAAGCCTTATGTGATGTTTATTCCCGTAGTTGTTCCAAAATAAATTTATTATATTCTACGAGTACCTAAGTATTTTAATTCAGCACATTCAGAAAATGTTAGTTAGTTGCAGTTGGTCAAAGCACTGCCCTGGTCGGTTGAACACGAGAAATTATTTTTGGAATGTAAATTGGTAATCGATTATTTGAAGTTGAGGGAAAAGTTTAAAAGTCGATAAAAAATGGTTTTACCCTTTTTGGGAAGAGACGGGTCCACCAAACGATTAATTTTTATTTGAATGAGTAAGACTGCTACTGTAATTTTAGAACTGCTGGTTTTGAAAACAGTAGGTAAACAGTATGTAAGCACTTTATTGTACTAAATAACAGGTTAAGCAAATATATCAAATAAGATCAAAATACAAAGTAGAACTTAGGGATCTCTTCCAGCTAACCCTTGAGCAATTGAGAGGAAGGTAGGAGACATTGCTAATGTTGCCCTCGTGGTCACCATGTCACTAATATTTCTGCGTCGCCAAGCTGGGTTACCCTCAAAGCCGTGTTTGCTACCATTGAAGTCAGTGGTACAGTTCAAAAGTATGTATCGAATGAATCCACTCATAAACATGTATCGAAACCTGATTCGCCGTCATAAGAACCATCAGACATTATGTATTTTTGAGTTAGTTGTAAGCACCCATATTTTTGCATTTGACTGTACAACTATACTCTAGCTTTGTATCAAAAATGGCGTACTACTAGTACCTACCTAGCTAGAGTATAGTACTAGAGTAGGTTTACTAACATTTTGCGCCTTTCCGCGCTCCAACTAAATCCGTAATAGACGCGATATATCCAGGTAATTATTCCCTGGGGATCGGCCGGCGATTCATCGCAGTTACAATCGGATAGGAATCGATAGGTTGGTCGTGCCCTGCCACAGAGTACTATAGAGGCACTATTTAAATAAAGTGCTTTGTGTAACGACATATTTTCGACTTGTTTCTTAACATAATAAATAAGTTACGCAGCGTTTTGGTAGTTAGGTTGTAAGAGTCAGAGATATATTCATCATTACATTCATACATACCGACATAGGTTTTAACTCATTCATCGCCACGCTTGTAGCGCTACCCCGTAGTCCGTAGCTTACCTATTCACTGCCAATTCCTGGCACCGCAAGTGTTAAACTTCTATACCCAAACTTGCGAAAACCGCAGATAGAAAATAATTGTGAAATTATCCAGGTTGGAAGTGTCACCGTTTACGCGGAGATCCTTGGAGACCCATGCAATCCCCCAAACTACGCCACTAGTGACACCCACACAATTTCCGCCCGGTACCACCCAGAACCAAGGTCACCAATATAGCCCTCCGAATCGCTAAACTTAAGTGGCAGTGGGCGGGGGCACATTGCACGTAGAACCGATGGCCGTTGGGGTGGTAAGGTTCTCGACCCCGACCCCGTACCGGCAGGCGGAGCGTGGGTAGATCCCCCACAAGGTGGACTGATGACCGGGCAAAAGTTGCGGGAGTCCGCTGGATGCGGGTGGCGCAGTGTCGTACCGGTCATTGTGGCACTCTTTGGTGGCCGATGTACAGCAGTGAACGTTTTTAGGCTGATATGATGTCCTATGGGGCCCATGGGTTGCTAGATACACCACTGCCCCTGAGTGGACGAAATGAGAGTACTTTAACGAGTTCTTCACGAATTTGCAGGTGACACTAGTTCCACAATAAAATTAAATGAAATAGTCTGAATATCATCTAGCAAGCAGACAATAAATAACATTGAGTATAGTTCAGTTTTGTGTTTATGATTCCTTTTTATGGGCAACTAGCACGCTATGTGAGGTGTGTTAGTGCTATTTCAAAAGACATAACGACATATTAGTCTTAGTCTGACAGTAAAATTACATGTTCATTGCTTTGAAATAGGTTTTTTCTTATTTAATTCTAGAATAAATCGTACAGCGTAAAAAGGCTGCATGATTGTGCATTTACGCCATAACGGCCTTCTGTTTACACGTGAATTCGAATTCGGACCGAATTGAGCAAACGGTCAAATTATTTAACAATAATTTATAACGCATGACAACTTCTAGCTATTTAAACAAAATTTTGTCTTTTAGCAGATTCAATCTGTGGTAATTTAGAGGCTCTTACCCCGGAGAGGATTGGTCGCGTGGGACCGCCGGATTTAAGAGGACTGGCTCTGCCCTATACAAGTTCTCTTGTTCCAGACAAAGCGCAGGAGGGTATTCAGCCCAAATTCCAATGAAACTCACTAGGATGATGGTCACAACTGATACAATCAGCACACTGACTGAAGAGAATTACGACTTCATGTTCTAGAGTCTACTCATTTACTCACATATCACCATTGGAGAACATCATGATGAAAACCCGGGTAATGGATTTTACCACTTCCACATATCATATACCCCTCTTTCTACTACCTTAAGCAGCTATAAAAAGGCTTTACCGGTTATTAAACGAATCCCTAGAGGCGCGAGGCTAGCTGTCGCAGCAAGTCTTGCGAAGACGAATGATGAATGCTCAGGCGATTACTACTAACTTACCGTCAAGCTGGGATCGCCTTCTTCTGTTCGCGTTCAATACCCTCCATGTAGCAAAATATAACACACGCCAGCCTCTCACATCAAAAATAAAATCCAACTGTTCCCGTTCTAACACCATCGACGCATCTTGTAACGATTTCCACCCAAAACACTACTCCCGCGATGTGTTTAAGGTAGTAGAGGGGAAGTAAATGACGGTGACCTGAAGGGCGCTGCAAAAATCCTTAAAGGACTAACCATAGACATGAACTCAATTTGGAAAAAACACATTGAAGAGGTTAAAAATAAATAGTCACGGTTATTATTTGCATTAGGAATATTAAAAAGAAATACTCACATTGAATGTGCAGTTTCAGCATATTTCGCATATGCATATGCTTGATTGCGATACGGAATAGTCTTATGGGGAAATATCACAGACGCCCATGATCTATTTGTAGCGCAGAAAAAATGTGTACGCATAATAGCTAGTATACGACAACCAGATAGCTGTCGACCTCATTTTACTAATTTCAAGCTGCTTACCTTACCGTACGTATAGATATTGGAAATTAGACTATTTGTAAGGAAACACATATCTGACTTCCAAATATGTAAAAAACCCACGTCGGAATAATAAATTAGCTCTTCCAGAACCCAAATTAATTTTGTATAAAAACGGACCCTATTATCAGTCAATAAAAATCAACAATAAAATTCCCGACTGTATAAAAATTAGGAAAGGTACAACATCTTTGGAAGTAAACTCAAATCGTGGCAAATCATTTGACAAGAATGTATGACGCATGACAACTTTTAGCTATTTAAACAAAATTTGGTAATCTAAAATGTATGAACCTTTTTTTAATTTTGATTGTATCTAATGTCTGTCAATAAATAATTCATTCTGCAATGTCAACACAATGTTAAAAGACAAACTTTTGGACAATATTTTCGTGAATAAACATAAAAAAAAAATGATAAGAAATTGACATTATTGCTATTTAAATATTATGTTAAATTTCGTATATTGGTCTGTCCGACTTTAATCTGTTTTCGTGTCTATACTCGCGATTCCTATACCTACATCATCCCTTTCCAACATGCGCACTGATATATCGCACCGTCTTTGTCACATACACGACGTGTGCGCAACGCTCGCCCCACCTACCTGTCGAGAGTAAAGTGTTGTAGGATTCTCACCCGCGTGCGTGTAACATCCTCCGCTGATAATAGTACATTGTTTAACAAGGGGCGTATGAGGAATATTGCAAACGAGAGTCTATCAGGAGCCCGACGCCGTAAGACGGAGGGCGTTTGATGACTCGAGTTTGCAATATTCTTACGCCCGTGTTATACTCAATGTTTTTCATCACATTTGCGAGGAAATAAATAACTACAAAAGACATAAAAATCTAAGTTTCATACAACCGCAAATCAAAAATTAACGAAATTGACAACTTTACATACAGATTTGCGAGTGGAGGGCGAGGGGGCGGGGCGTGGCGCCCCACGGCCTGCTAGATTTCTTTCAACCAATCACAGAGAAGAATTCTTGTGACGCGCGGCCAACTAGATTTGCCAACCAATTTGTTTGATTTGCTTTTAACCAATCAGATTACACACGAGCTCATTACCCTAATAAGTACTGTCCTTATTTTATATGTATTAGGTTATAGTACTTACTAACTTTAGGCTAAGAAACTGTAACTAACTTTATCTATGATCCCAGTTGGTCGAAATAAATGTCTTGAATTGAATTGAATTACTTCCCATGGGCCATTATTTCCCGCGGGAACAATTTAGACCATTGTCTTTCTGTATACAGGCAAGGAATAACACCATTTATGAGCAAGTGTGATGAAAAAGACATTAAATCTAATTAAATCCGACGCATTCGCTGTACATAGTTGAAAACTATATGTGCTATCAGCTTAGCATTAAAAGGTGTTCGTGAAGTGAGGGTGCTTTTGGACAATTTGGGATTGCGCTGCGCGCCCCACACGAGCACATGGTGTGCCACGAGACGCTAGCCTGAAGGAGGAGTTCACCCAAGTCACAAGTAAGTGCGCATGACTCCTATTTCCAACCTTCTGTTAGCTGATTCATCAACTTGTTCCGATTTCCAAAGGCAGCTGACTTTCCTGCACAATTTCGCTTCAAGTAGCTACGACAATAGACCACACGGTTGGATACCTACATACAGTCCACTAATCTTTAATAACGCGCTAATCTCTGAAAAGAGAAATTAGAAAGCGCACCGCAAATTTAATCACCCTTGGAGGGCGTGATATCTACATAAATTCAATTCTGTACGCCCCATATTATTTAATAACATTACTGCATTTTTGTATTGTATTCTAATTTCTTATTTTTCCCACATTTTTTCCAACTATTTATTTCTTTATAAATATAGCAAATTCAATGATGTCAATTAAATATTAAATTAATAATTATAAAGTAGCACGTATTGCATTCTTTTAAATTGAATACATGATTAATTTAATGCCAATTCATTGATTGTAATTAATTTTATGTAGGTACCTTCTAAAAGTAAGTCTTATTTTGCTATGCCCTATTCAGGGTCCATGCTGTTTCAAATTTTACAATACCAGCTGTAAATAATATCTATCCCAAACACACATAACATCCAATCAACAATTAACGATAAATTAACAAAATACCAGGATTAGCCATAGAGCTTAGGCGCTAATGGGAAGCTAGCACAGTACATATTATACATATAGTCCCAAAAGGTATTTCCACAACAGGAGTAGTGCCCAAAACCTTATGTAATAGCTTGAATACCCTCCAGATCTCAACTCAAATTATAGGTACCCTTCATAAAGTCACCATTTTAAATACATGCCGCATAACCAGAAAGTTTTTAACATCATCGACCTTATCTGAAAGTAGTGTTTAAGTTATGTAAGTAAATATGTGTTTTGTAAGTAAGTGTACCTAGTAGGTTAATTCACCAATTTTTGTTATGCTTGGCTATGGCCCGCATTTCAAACTAATCAACCTGTAAAAGGAGAAGAAGAGACAAAAGAAATATAATAATAATAATAGTGGGGATGGTTGGACTTTAAATAAATCGACAATTAAGAAACTGAATGCATTTGAAATGTGGCTATACAAGGAGAATGTTGAAAATATCGTGGACAGACAAAGTATCAAATGAAAGAGTATTGAACAAAATGAAGAAGAAAATGAAGCTTTTGTCAACATAAAACGAAAGAAAACAGCATTTTGGCCATATTTACAGAAACAATAAATATGAAATAATAAGAAACATAATAGAACGGAAAATAGAAGGTAGAAGAGGCAGAGGAAGACCTAGAACACCGTGGTTGGAAAATATCAGGGACTGGACCGGTACTATTGACGCCGCTACTCTCGCCAGGACGGCGAAGAGCAGGGAAGAGTTCCGCTTGATGATCGCCGACATCTGTTAGGATATGGCACCCTAAGAAGAAGAATGGGAACAGATTGTAGTCTGGTTGTTTATGAAGTGATGCTGTTGTTGCCCGCGTGTGCTTTTATCCAACAAAAAATGTAGTTGGTGTCTGAGGGTGTTTTGTATCAAGTTTATGTTTCTATTGCTGCTGTTTCGGTTTTTTAGCTCCATGAGTACTACAAATGCAGTAATGTTATAAAAAAATTAATAGCAGTAATGTCAATTTCATTATCCAATTTTTTTATATGTTTTTTAATAAGTCACGGAAATAATGTCCAAAAGTTTGTCTTTTAACATTTTCACCGCGGTCGCTGAGTGACGCCCTGCTCATCAATAAACGTAGCACAATTTGTATTCTAAATAACTTCAAAACAGTGCAAAATCCACACAAACGTGACGAGTGTTCTTTCTGAAGGACACTATGTTACGGCTGCCCACCAGCCAGCTGACGCTATATGAGCTGGCCATCTAGTGCCCACGTACGGGACATTCGCATTAGGACAGGTTTTATGGCCATAATAGTCCCGAACCCGCGTGCCTAACATATTACGTATTTATTCTAAACGACTATCGTATAAAAATCTTAGTGAACCTCTGATATCTACTGTAGCTCTAGTATAAGTTTAATCGATACACATACGTCTTCGAACGCGTTTGCGTTTAGTTTCAATTTCTATGGCAACGCGTAGTTCCCAATAGTTACCACCAGAGGCGCTGTTCGCGTTGAATTGAAACTAAACGCAAACGCGTTCGAAAACTTATTGTATCGATAAAGCTTATACTAGAGCCTCTGACAATGTTAGAGTAGTTATATATATCTACAGACGAGCTATACGCGTGCTACAATAAGGGACGGGAAGGCTCCTATGCAGCTAAATTAAGAACTGGTCTTAAAATGGCTGACCATACACAACCTATTTAATTTGGGCGGATAATGGTTTATCGGCCGCAACCTCGTACTAACTCAGTTGCGGCGAATAAAAAAAGTGGAGCTACGACAAGGACAACGATTGATATTAAATTAAATTATTATATAAATTAGATTATTAAGATAATTGAAAAAAAAAAAAAAAAAAAGATAATTGAATAATTGTAATATTTTGACATGTAATATTTTTTTGTATTATCAATAAATGAGTATAAAATTAATTGAACTGCTTATTTCGTTTTGTTCACAGAACACTTAACCGATCGCCGTGTTGTTGTAGGCGACGTGGAGATTGAGAGGACGAGGTGGCGACACCGGTCCCGATGGAAATGGCGCTTGATACCCCTTCTATAGTACCTATTTAGTGTTCTGTGGTTTCGTTTCTGTTTTCGTGTTCTTTCGTTTTCGTATGAGTATGAGTACCTATCCCTTTCTGGCAAACTTATTGAGATTTGTGAGTATGCCATCACGCTCGATATTATTATTACTATAGCTTGTCCTGAGTATTGTAGGTCCATGATTGACAATAGATCACTATTAACCACGAAGATTCGCCCATTTTTATAACTACGCCACGGGAAAAGCACCAACTAGTAGGCAATGAGACTATGTGGACCAGAGGCCCTCTAGTACACTAGGTTTTTGTCGCGTTTTACGTGACGTTTCAGTACATTTTCGCCGACATAAAAGTGTGCTAGGGCCTCTGGAACAAAATCAACGTCCCGATGGAGCCACAAAACATTGTGCCGGACCTCACGCGTAATGGTTTGATTTAATGTATTTCGAGCGTTCGTTATCACGCGAGTGTGCATAACACATTGAACTCAAATTGGGATGTGTAACGTAGGTACATATCCAGACACACATGCGATGCGACACATTTTATCGACACCGACTTCCAAAGATTCGCAACGCCCTTTGCGAAGTTGCACGGTGCAGCCGTGCGTAAGTACAGCGCGTAACGTTAATGTACCTAGTCATCAGGTTATAACATAAATATTAAATGTCACTTGCAGAACAAACTTGCAGAAAAGAAAAAAAACAAGGCTAAAGCTAAGTACAGTAAATACAAGATAAGTGTACCCTAAACCGACGAGCATGTATTAAGAATGTCATGAAAGTGAATGAAGCAAAAGTTCGTCAAGATCGTAGTAAGTGGAAATCCATGATCTCTGCGCTTACCCCTCCGGGAAATAGGCGTGATTATGTGTATGTTAATGTATGTAAAACTAAAGTGACCTACGCTACAAGGGCTCTTTTACAAGTCATCGAATAAGAACAATATATGTATTAATATTGAAGCGTTCATAGCCCAGCGGCGCCTGCGAATCGAAAACGATAACGCAGGTAAAGCAAAGATGGCAGCGGTCAGTCCTTGGATGGGTGACCGCCTGTTTGAGTGGTTACTATAAATGAGCGCTTCCGTGCTTTGGAAGGCACGCTAAGCTGTTGATCCCGGATGCTGTCTATGACAGTAGTCGTTAAGCCGAGTTAGAGGCCTTCGGGCGGCTTAAGAACATCTAACAGTCGAGTTGCCCACTCACTTGACGAAAGGGGGGACAACTGTCACTTGCGTCCGCAGGAGCTACCTACCACAACCCTGCACATGTCCCTTGGGTGGTACTAAAAAGTGACAAACTCAAAGGCCAAATAATGTATGCCATACGATTAAATAAATACGTACCGAGGGGTGTATAAATATTTAGAAATTGTATGGAATTGTCTCGGCTCGGCTTGATGTGACGTGAGTTATCCTATCCTATTATTCCTAGTAGTTAACCTGCCGCTTATTAGCAAGTTATTAGCATCAGTGCTCGTATTTGGTTCTCAGTGGAGCGATACTAATCGATCTAGCGCCGCAGTTTGCTCTAGACTTGTGTTATGGGTACATAGATGATGAACTAAACTACGATATACAGGGTGGGCCCTGTAACTGGAGCAAAAAATTAAACGGTAGATTATTAAGCTTGTGAACAATTATTTCGAAGTGGTTTTATGCGAAAAAAAAATATTTTTTTTGAAAAAAAAAAATCTTTAAAATAAGTTTACTTGTATTTTTTTACTCTTCTGGAGTGCTATGAGTAACTTTTTATTTTAAAAACACAAAAAAAAAGAAAAAAAATGAAAAAATCACAAAACTATCTGTTGAACACAAAAATGCAAAAACTATTATGACTCATTACATGATGTTACCTCAAAATCTGCATTGACTGCCGTGATATGATCTCGTGGTGCCAAGATACATTACTTGGAGGTCATAACTTTAGATCAAAATTTCTCCGTAACCAAAAATTTTGAAAGTGAAATGCTCTAAGGAAGCCTCCTTTTGAATATTTGCTCGTGTTACAGGGCCCACCCTGTATAAACATACGAGTTACATAAAAAATACGGCTAGGCTTACGATTCCTTCTGTCTTAACCACAATACACTAGAACACTCCTTTTGTTTTGAAAGACAGACATTACCGTGGGATATCTATAAGACAATGTAGCCCGGCTAGCCGGCGGCGGGTTAGAAATAAAACCATAGTTTATATACAATAAAATAAAGTAGAAATATTTACAGAATGGGTAAATTATTCAGTGAGTACGGAGCATGTACTAGCTGGTCACTGGCCTGAATAGTAGAGACGTCCGTAGTCTGGAAGGTGATAGCCGCAGGTTTTAGATAGCCTCGGTGTTCCCGCTGGACTGGGCAAGTCTAGAGCACACCTTGAGGTAGCTTGGAGGCAGCGGAGCAGACGAAAGTATAAGCAGCTGCCGAGCAGGCAGTCAGTATTAGTAGCGGTTTGAAGATTAACCAGGCATAAAGGGCTGGAAACAATCATTTTCCTCAACATAGGTTCAAACCCATCCAAGCCTCATATGGGTTAGGCTAGTGAAATATATACAGAATACAGAACTTATATACAAAACATACCTGCATAAGACAGTGGCAGCACTTATGTTGTATAAATAAAGTATATACAATAACAAGTAATTTGAGAACTGGACACGTTAGAAATCGTTCAGTTTTATCGTATTAATAGTTATAAATAATATATGTTTTCTAACGAATCTCCAAGCATCAGCAAAAATCTGCCAGGAGAAAACAAAACACGGCTGTGAAAATTGTACTTCTTAATTTTTTCCGGCCAGTGCGCTAGCGGCCGCGCGGCGAAGGTTTTGTCCACTTATAATAAATCTCTGAATTAAAATAAGAATCAGCCAGTATGAAACTAAGCTTTGCTTTGTCACGAATGATCTCAGCATCCCATGAACGGAAAAATATGAAACATTTTTTATAGGTAGCTACATTATTATTCTAGCTGTCACATAGGATAGTTTTTATCCGACTGCGACAGTTAATTCATTTGCCGAAATATTTGACCTTATCAAATTTTTAGTGTTCCGTACCAAAGTTGGTCCAACGGAACACTTATTGACGCCACATCTGTCAGCTCGAAGAAACGTCAAAATAGCGGAATTGCTTTGCCTACTACCTACGATAGACCTTCACGAGACAATAAGCGGATAAGATTGTAGGTATAAGCCGGAAATTGACCAAGTCATCAAGTGTCATGGGTCCCATTGTATACAATAAGTTACCTAAAATAGTTATTTGTGCAACAAGAGAGCAAAGTTCTTTTTTGCTGCGAGTGCTGATTTTGAGTCCCGAGGAAGCGAAAGATAATAATATAATATAATTGATTCATCACGAGCGTAGTGAGTGATTCAAAGTTAGAATCTTGAGCGCAGCGAGGGACTCAAAAGCACGAGACGCAAATACTTTGCTCTCGAGTAACACATACAACTTTTCACCTCAGCAGTGAGAACATAGTCACGTTAAAAAATGCATCGATCGTGGATATTCAGGAAGAAAACTTGATTCGGGGTTCGTTACTGCTTCTATTAACTCCTCAGCGCGGTTAGTTAGTTACGAGAAGCACGCGAGAACGCGGGCGAGACAAGGCGCGACACGACAGACTAAAGCACATTTTAGTAAGTAATCTATATGAGTCTCGCGTGACACTAACACAACACTAAAAACTAACCGTACCTATGATTGTTAAAATACTGTCACTCATGTTCCCACATTTTACTCATATTTTCGAGCAATTTTTTGATATATTCAATCTAATATCTGTTACGCTTACGCGCGTCGCGCGTGCGCTCCAAAAACTAAGCGTATTGTTGTTAAATACTGTCTTATTCAATGAAGTCACAATATATTTCTTAGTTAGATAGATAATTAATTAATCCTAGTCGTTTTTATATTCAAAACTAATATCAATAGCGCAAGCATGACGAATAATATACCGAATAAAATGTAAACAAATTAACAGCCCGCCATTTTTTTAAAGGGGCGGGGCGCCGGGTGTGCGTTCGGAAACTGCATATGTAGTATACATTCTTAAAAATTAAGATTTTTCAAAATAGAAACATTGATTATTCGGCGTATGAAAATTTATGTTTTTACCTATTTAAGCAAAAGTGACTTTATTTGAGATTTTCCATGATTTTTTCTCTTATATTTATAACATTCCTTTGTACTATGTTTTTTGGTAATTTTAACTTATAAGTATGTTAAGTGTGTTTTCGAACGTGTAACTTGCTTCGCGCTGTTTTGGGGGTCTACTTTTAAATTGGAATATCGATCTATGAGTCGACCTATTTCTGTCGTATTCTTTTTTCGTAATGAAAATGAAAGGGACAGTGCTCATAAAGTTGAAATATTCTGAATTTGTAATAGACCCCACACTATGAAATGTCAGTGCTCGATATCAAAATTAAAAAGCTACTTTGACTCACGGAGAGACAAAATCGCATTTTGCTCACTGTTTTCAGGCAGCAAAATATGATTGTTGGAGCTGCTGAGGTGAAAATATCATTGATGCCCCAAGCTTGAACACCTTTAAAGTTCGCTTAAAGCAGTAGCTTATCGACCAATCGTTTTATAGCTATGACGAATTCATTGCTTATAAAACATAATAATTATACAATAGTGCTATCGTTGTCGTAGTGGAGGTCGTTGTTGTTCTACGTCCGTAGGAATAACCCTAGAAACCCTACACGTGACCTCCTAGGTGGTGCTAAAAGAACAACAAACTCGGCAGCTGCACTGTTCCTTCTGAACCTCGCAGCGCACACTGGAACTCTATCAGCGACATCGATACGAATACATGTACGAGTATTACCAGTGTGTAACCGCCATACGATAAATAAATAAATAGTGCTATTATTTTATTGTATCTCTTGATTTTTATATTATTTTAATATTTGTATGAACATTATGACATGTAAATTGGCTTTACGAATAAAGTGATTATGATTATGACACATGCCAAAAATTAAGCATAATAAATTTGACAAAAATTTAATTTTTGTACAAGCTTTTATTGCCGACTGTACTTTTCTGTATAGGTACTATCATCAAGTTGAGACGATTCTAACGAGCCCAAACTCAACGGGGTTACGTCGGTTAAATACTGAATTCCCATGGCCACCTGATGTCTCCATTATCAGATCAGCTCGATGGTACCATACTATTAAATTGTCATTCAAACTATACTAATACCAAAAATTTCAGCTCATTCGGATAACGGCAAGTGACTGAAAAATGGATTGCAAATTTTGACGGACAACTCACATACTTACATACGAACAAGTCAAGTTAATATAAAGCTTGTAACAATAAAATAATCGATTCTAATATGAGAACTTGTATGCGCAAATTACGTTGGCGTCATCATCATCATATCAGCCGAAAGACGTCCACTGCTGGACGTAGGCGTAATTTCAATAAATGTATCAACAAATTCGAACAATATAAGTAACACGAATTTGTTTTTTTGAATGGCACGCGCTCTTTTTGCACATTCAGCCAGAGTATCTGCGGCGCTACCACGAAAATCGAAACTCGAAGTTCGTAAATCTGCATCCCTGTCACTCGAGTATTGTTGGTGCGATAGAGAAGAACCCGAATATTTTTGAATTTCGAAGTTCGTAGTAAGGAACGGGAAAGAAAATACGGATAGGTCGAAAATAGGGGTGTCTACATTAAATAAAATAATCAATACCTAATGTATGAGTGTGTGTATTTTCTCGAAAAAGGGTTTAAAATGTAGTCAAGTCAACCGGAGAAAATAACAACGCAAGAGGTTATATAATCACCAAGTTATGAGTGTCTAAAGTTTTAAGAGTTATGTTCGGTCCCTTTTCCGCAAAACGCACCTTCATATGAAACGATTGTCATTTGTCACCAGTCTCGAGCGTTTTCTCTCTCTCTAACAAGTAAGCGTGTGATGTGAGCGTTCTTATACAAAATTGTGCGTTGCGTCGACGTTTGACTTCCAAAATCAGAATGACATAGATAATTATAAAATAAAAGCTATTTTATGGGGATGTCCTCTCCTTGCCATTACGAAACAAAACAGGAGCAAATAAATATGATATGCTTTTGTTTTTCAATGTGAATGTCAAAACAACAGATTGATAATGTAATAGATATTCAGCCCAGGGGGTGCCCCAGAAAGGACGATATGTAACTTGAGAAGACCACTCTGAAAGATTTTCCTTAAAATCGGATATGCACGGGCGAACTTCAGTAAACAAAACATACATTCGCGGTAAATAATTTCGGGTTTTTTTTTATGATTTAACATTAGTTTAATTTACAAAACATACTATGTATATATTCTTAATAATACTGAACTGTATTATATGTTTGTTTTATATGTTTTTCTTGTTTATTTTATTGTTTAATATGTGTGTCCTGTGTGTTCGTGAATAAATGTATCTTTCTTTTCTTTATTTCCTTCTGTATTAGCAATTTCCGGTTTCCTATCTATCATAAAAATATCAATATCCAAAAAGTACGATTATTGCGATATCTCGCTCCGTTAACGTTGTTTTTTTCATGGGTTTTTACGAATTCAATTTAAACCTGGTAGTTATTTTTTTTGTTTTATTTTTTTGCGTATATTATACATATATCTGCTATAAACATTGCATTGCAACATATTAAAATAATTATAGATTGATTTCTATCTATATTTACAGGAATAACGTGACTTGACATTTAATTTTATATTAATTTCATTTTAATATACGTAACACATAATTATATTCATTTTCAATGTTTCATTATTATTGCATATCTCGACGATCGCTGTACGATAAGCATTGATTTAGTATATTTAACTAGATACACAATCAGCCGAAAAAAATGGCAGTCCAAAAAAACCGGCTGATGGAATTGGCCGGCTCTTTTGCGTTTAGTCAGGTTTTGACCGTGAGACTTGTTGGTTGTCAGATATGTCCAATTGTTCAGTCAAAAACTGCGTAAATAGCAACAAAAAACCAAGAAAAAAAGATGGGATATATTTATTCCAGTAAGTTTTCTTGATAACGTAACGAAATTTGTGTAAACTCGTTGTAATTGAATAGTTTTAAACATGTTTTAAATAAGCAATTTAATTGTTAGTTCAAATGACATACGTCGCAGAACATAAATCTAAGGAGTCGGTATTAGATACTTTTTTTATGACGTTGTTAACATATTTAAGATTTCCAAGAAATCCTCAGTGACATGCAAAATGGGTTGCAGTCATAGCACGCGACAGTCGAGACGATTTATTTAAACCAAACGACTTTAAAATAAAAAGCGAAATAAAACATCAATATGTTACACTCATCTGTGAGCTGTAAATTTGCTACACGATATAAAATAAATGAACGGATCTTTAAGACATATTCCTTTAAGGACGCACCCGTTTAGCGGACATGATTGTAACACTGAAAAGAAAAAAAATAAAGAACTTTCTATTCTATTCTATCCGCGCGTCGTTTGTTCGACTTCGACTCATTTTCCTGCTTAGGATAATATATACGACAAAAAATGGATTAAACAGCCAACTAAAACTGCCACACCTGTCATGGAAAGAAATGAACTAACGAGTCCATTTCTTTCAATTACATATTTTTATTTAAATTTTTTCCAATAATTTGTCAGGCAAAATTAATTAGTTTATATGGATCAAGTTTATAAAACAAACAAAATACAGCAATAACAAGTTTTGTATGAAAAACTTAAATTTGCTGTATTTTTTACTATGTTACTGAAGCTACATAAACTAATTAAAGACCTGGACGGTATTCTAAGTACAAAGTTTTAGAGCAAACTAGCTAGTCGTTTTAAAATGAGAGCGTAACTACGTTTGTATGGAGAATTGAGCTTACTGCGGACTCTTAATTTACTATAATATAATTGTATAATCCAATATCAACACATCATTTGGAAATTTGAAATTTGTAAAATAAAGTAACCTGATTTATTTGTGATATTGGTCTTTCTGTTTAAATTCCTACATAAAATATTGTTAAAATAATTTTATAACGCGACTCCTGTCATTAGCTATTTAGTTTTGACGTGAGCAGTTAAGTCACATTATGATAAAATCTCAATAAACTAAAAAGTATTTCATCTGTTGATGTTGATTTGCGAATATGGTGCTTAAAGTCTAAAAAACAGAGTTCTTTTTTTATGAAACATATATCTTGATGCAGGTTATAAGTTAACGCTATCAGCAACTAGTGAAATATAGCAAGAGTTGTCATTTTGGGGCACATTTCTAGACATTTTTGTTTGGCATTGTGAGTCTATTTACTTTATGGTACGTCAATGACGATAAGTAATAAAATGTAAGACAAATGTTTTGTGAAAATTGTACAATGAAATAAATAAACTAAACTAATATTTTAACGGCTGCCCCCACCCCATGGCGACTTATAGAATCATTGCCCACTTAAGGCATATAATTGTATCAATGAACGAAGACAATAAATCCGTTCAAGAAATTATAGATGTATTGGGAGTGACTGTAGTTTTCTTATCGTTTAACAAGATTCAGATTACATATTTAAATCAGTAAAACATACTAAACTCTTAATAAATTTATGGTATCTACGTGTAATATTTAGAGAAATTCCGTTACATTATGGATTAAACGCTGGGAAGAGGAAGGCAATGTCATCACAAAAGTGTAGACCGCCCACGAAAAACCACTGCCCTTCAAGATCAAAATATTGTCAACTTGTACCATGACAATCCCAACCATGACAATCAACCTTGACAGTCGCAAATGACAATGGGATTTCTCGTGATAGTAGCCGTCGTCGGCTTAAGGATGCTGGCTTGAGGAATAGAGTCCCAGCTCAAAAACCCGTGCTCCTACAACTACACAGGGATCTCCGATTGGCGTTCGCCGAACAATACATACATTTTGATTTTAGAAATGTCGCGTTTCTTGATGAAAAAGTCAAGTGCGGATAGTCGAATCTCGTTGTGAAGAAATAATATTACCAGCTATAACGAAAATAATGTCATCCCTAAAGCTCTGGTTTCCTAGGCTAGGGGTGCCGTCATATGACGGCGACGTAGACTATCCGTCTCTTTCTAAGTGTTCTAATTAGAAAGAGACGGGTAGTCTACGTCGCCGTCATATTGGGCGGTTAAATAGCAGAGACTACATCGAGATTCTCAATGATGTTCTGTTGCCATTATTGAGGGTATGTTAGCCAGATATGAATCCGATATATGTAGTACAGGACAACTGCTCAGTCCACAACAGTCTGATTGTGTGACACTGGATAACCCAGCAAGAGAGGATTGAGCACGACTTCCCACCCAAAAGCCCTGACCTCAATCCAGTTGAAAACTTGTGGGGGTTGATGGCACAACAATGGGACCCAACTGAAGCCAGAACCAAATCAACACTGATCCAGCATTGCTTTGACATCTGAGGGTACATGCGGGGATTGGACCATTGTTATAATATGGTTATGTCAATGCGGAATAGGCTCAAGGACGTTAGACATGCTCGGGGCGGTTATAATAAATATTAATAAGGAGCTTCTTCTCACGACTCCGTCCGCGTGAAACTCGTTTATATTGTAGGTCCATACAAACTTTCACTCCCGTCAAAAATTAAATATAAAACCCCCTTTGGGGTGTATTTATACAAATCGCAAAAGACCATTTTAGACTTTAAATCGCGCGGTGGTTTCGTCACCATTGCTAGTGGAGATAAACTGCAGTCTACAGGTAAAGGTAACGTTAAGTTGTCGGATAATGCGACTTTGACTGACGTGTTGTTTATACCTAAGCTTTCTGTGAATCTTATATCTGTTTCCCAATTGATTAAGAACGGTTGTACTGTACATTTTGATACTTACTAATGCTTGTACAATTTCTAATGAGCGATGTTTTGATTAAGGTAAATGACGTGGGAGATGCTTATAAACTTCAGACCTGCAGTCTGAGGGCGAATCTAACTATTAGCACTGCAACTTGAGCGGCCATAATAAGAAGCTTTTGAGGCAGGGACTTGCTAATGATATTAGTTTTCAGGAGGACTCCTGTAAAGACGTTGCTTGCGAGGTTTGTTTGAAAGCAAAGCAAGCCCGTTTTCCTTTTCCTAGCAATCCTGGGAAGTCTGTGGCTGCAAAACGGTTGGATTTGATTTATACTGATTTATGTGGTCCGCTGCCGGTGAATTCAGTTAGCTGCATTTACAGCTGTGTAACAACTAACATTTTTGTATTATATATATATATATATATATATATATATATTTTAGTATAGGCCTTAATAATCATGCAGTAAGAGACGCCTGAGGGCGCCAAGCGGCTCGGGAAGCCACCCGGGCCGCAGGGCGCCTCGTAACGCCGTCTGGCGAATAGGCGACGGACCGTCTAATAATTGAGAAAGCCAACAGAAGGAACGCCAGGGACCGCAAGCGCCAGCACCGCGGTGCGGCACCGGCCAGAGTGTCGGTAAACTTACTGTGGCGGGTTCGGAACCCCCGGCACCGAACCCGCCACAGCAAGCACAATAACCAACAAGATCAACAACAACAAACATTTTTTAGATATTTTAACCCTTTGTAGCATACAGTAGACTGTAGGCAACATACCGTTCGATCGTCTTTAAAATTCATAGAATCGGTTTTTCAACGTAATCGTGCACTGTAGCCTGTCGTCTACACTCTAGCCGAGAGAAAATAGTACAGCGGAACACAACTAGATGGCGCTGGAAGTCTCAAATTGAAGTTGGTCACCCGCGAGTAGGTACATTGACAAGTGCGGACCGGCTCCGAATTCAAAATTTGAAAAAAATTGTTTTACGTGTGTTTGGTGTTTTGTTTTGAAGCAGTGTAGAGGTATGTGTTTCGAATTCATTATGTAATATTGATTTTGACCCTAATTTAAGTATTTTGCAGTTTTTTTTGGTAATTAGTGTATGTAGGTTACATAGGTGCCTGTAGGCTACATCAGGCGAAAAGTGTAGAATTTTGTTTGAGTACTCTTATACCTATCATAGGGTTTATTCTGTTTTAGGATGTCTCGTAAGCGACTGCTGCGTGACTTGGACATTGTATATGCCCTACACGATGGTGCAGACAGTGAAGATGGCCTTGATTTTGATGACGATAGCCTTGCAGATCCTGATTTCATGCCTGAATTAGAGACGTTTGAAGATGAGACCACAGAGGTGGATATTGAAGTAGATTCCATAATAGAATCTCTAGAAGATAGTCAAGAAAATCCTCCATCTAACACGAATACTGCCCCAGAAATCGAATGTTTTGCTCAACCTTCAACAAGCCAAAAAAATTAAACAAAAAAAACAGGTACTAAAAATCCACCAAAAAAAAAGCTGCCAAACTCAATTTACGCTGAAAAAAAAAGAATCTTGAATTGAATGCTGAGCAGCTTATGTTTACTGGAAGCAGGTCCCTGGGTTCTGACGTTCTGGAGCTTGATACACCCATACAGTTCTTTTTTTATTTGTTTCCACAAGAACTGATCAAGAAAATTTCTGAGGAGACCAACCTTTATCAAGTGGAAAAATATCCTAGCAGCACTTTTCGGGTATCTGAAATGGACGTCAGGCAATTCATAGGTGCAGTATATGCAATGTCTCTCATTCAGTTACCTAGAGTTACTAACCATTGTGAGATGGTAACATGGTTTACCTAGTTTAGTAGTCAAATACTCAGTATTAACGAAACAAAAACATTGGAATGAATACCATTTTAAGACAACAAAATATTATAGTTTATGGCCGTACTTGTCACGAAAAAGGCGAGTTATTGCCTTAGAGCTGTGAACGATTTCAATGGAAATCGATACAATACGAGTATGCATAGAGTCTTTGGTCAAAACACACACTTTATTTGGAGTTCTGTTACACAGAGCTAATGTCTTTTATCCCATACAATGGCCTACGGTTGTTAAATGTTTATTCCAGACAGAGGACTATGCTGCACGCCAATCTGTGTTGCACATGTTGGTAACTATTAGAACAATAGCGTCGTCTGAAGGAGAGAGCGGCGCCGGCGTCTGCAGAGATGCACCAAGGATGACCATGCAGTTCGAGAACCCTTACGTCACTATAATTAGAGTTGGAACTTAATATTTATAAGTTATAGTAATGTTTGTAATAATGATGGAACGGTTGGCCGTCTCAAGATGTCAACCGATGGGGAGGACTTCACTTGATAATTGACGGGAGAAGCGTGTACATCTGATTGTGTTGATGGTGTTTACATATACGAGTATTATATCAATGATAATTGTATAAGATTGTCAAAGAAGAGTGTTCGACAAGTCTATACTATGTGAAACCTATTAATTAGATTGTAACATCAGTGGTCGGCAGTCTACGCAATAATTGAAAGCTAAGTACCTACAGCAGTGGTTTTTGGGATTCGTGTTTATTCGGAGTTAATTACTAAAGATCACAGTAATTGCACTGCCCAGTTAATAAAGGATAATTATTATAGAAATCTCTGTACTTGACGGAATAAGCCAAATAAACACGACCAGATTGTATTGTGGGTTTTATAACTGTGGGTGTATACGAGGATAATATTGTGGTTGTAAACACTCCTATTGTGACCAGTTAAGGTGGTCTATTGTATCAGTAAAAGAAATAAATAAAGAACTCTGTTCAAAAGTAATAAAGTTATGATACTGAATAAAAGTAATGAGATACGAGTTCGACCCTCGTATCTAAAGTAATAGAGAACCTTATCAAGTAATGCAACAAGGGTTCGATTCCTTTGTGGTGTCAAGGAGTATTCAACCTTCAGTACTGGTGTATTATTGATAGTACCTACTTTTTATCGTGTGTGTGTGTGTAATTGTTTTCCTAAGGAACAATGTCTTGTGAATTGTATTCGATTAAACATGTTTAACTCGAGAAACTATATGCACAAAGTACATCCTTGTAAAATACTATCGTTTTGAGAAGTTTTATAAGAAACTAATTAAGTTGTGTACCTTAATTAGTTAGAATGATGTGTCACTAAAGGCGTGGAGGTTTTTCCGGAAGCTCGACTGACTTTTCCCAACCACATTATGCCCAGGAAGCGAGTCGAGCATCAAATAAGGGTTTAACTAGCCTTATTTGATATAATAATAAAAGTTTCGATTTTGCTTTTATATGAAAGATTATCAATTACTCATTATTTGATTTAAAATACCAACCAAATGCTAATAATACTATTTATCAAATAAATACTACAGTTTAATATCTAGACCAACAAATAAATATTAAATATTAGTAATACTAACTATTAAATAAATACTTTGTTTAAAATATTTAAACAAACAAACAAATAGCAAATCATTCAAATATTAATCCAATCGAATATCAAACAACAAATCAAATAAACCAATAAATCAATAAATGATCTTAAATTTTAAAACTAATACTTTGTTTTCTTTATAACACCCTTCCTGGTAACGCAGACCTTTCCTTTATTCGACTACCTATTTACATTTACATTCTTAGGCTTCAACTTATCTAGACAGGCTATATCTAGGCTAGGCTATCTAGGCGCACCCTTAGGGGCCTGGTGCCACTTCACGTGGAGCTCGTGACGTAGGATTCTAGACTTTATGTTTTAATAAATAATACACAACTAGTAAAAAGAACTTGGACGCAAACAATTTAATTTAAAAAAATACACAACGTAGGAAACTAATAATTATTTGCCATTATGACGATTACTGCTTATTTATTGTGTTATATTTAAAGCTATATTGCAAACGTATGGAAAGTTCTAAATAATCGAAAGGTCTGAGAGGGGAGGTTTAAATTTATAATTAAATAATTGCTTACAATTTTAATTAATACATAACATTATTCGTATCGCGAGTCCGCTGGATGCGGGTGGCGCAGGACCGGCCATTGTGGCACTCTTTGGGGGAGGCCTATGTCCAGCAGTGAACGTCTTTCGGCTGATATGATGATAATGATGATTATTCGTATGATCTGAGAGGGGTGCCCTGGATATCCTTTGTATTGTAAATAATATATACCGATAAAATTATATGAAACAAGTTTATCGCATGACGGTTCCGAGACATTGTACCGTTTTTTTTAATTACATAATTCTAATCTTGTGTGTGTGTTTTGACCAATTATCTTTAGATCGTGAATATTGTGTTTATTATAGGAACTCTTGCACTCGTTTACTAAAGCGCATTGAAATAGTGGAATAGTTTTTTGTGTTTACTTAGTAGTAATGTCAGGGCGGAGTAAATTGCGAAGTGGACGTTATCGAGGCGAAGATAGTCAATTAATTGTTACGACGGATAGTAATGTAGAGCAGACTAGTGCGGAGTTTAAAGCGAACCAGCAACGTGGTTTCAAAATGGTGCAAGAGAAGTTTGACACGCTGTCTAAGCGAATTGATACGTATGTAGATATGACAGAGATACCTAGAGTTCCGGTGTTACAGACGGACCCGAGTAGTGTTAGACAAAATGTTTACGTTATGCAGCCCGATATAGCTAAACCTTATTTTAAAGGCAGGGAGGATCCTAATCCGATGAAGTTTATTACATGGTTTCGTAGATATATAAACCTTTTGAACGCACATGATAGAATTTTTGATATTGCAATGGAGTGTTTACCAAAATCGGCTCGTACAATGATGGAATTTCGAAGTAGGTATTGGCGAACGTTGGATGAGTTTGAGAACGAGTTCAGACGTATATACTGGAGTGAACAGCGACAACAAACAGCATTGTACAATTTAATGAATGGGTCTTATAATCCATATGGTGATTTAGATATGAGCGAACATTTTGCTACTCAGATGGAAGTCGTTAGCTCACTAACGATTCCAATCGAAGAAAAGATACTAGTTATTTGGCTTATGAGGCATTACTCAGAGCATGTGCAGCAATTGTGGTTTACCAGCAATAACGAAGCAAATTTTAATACAGCATTTGAATTTCTAGCTAAAATTGACCTCAATGTTAGGTGTAACAGTCATAACAGTACTATTAATCGAGTAAATAATGGTAATTACAAGTCACAAGAGCAACTTCAACGTATGAGTTCGCACGATACGCGTGGTGATAAAAGAAAACCCAATCGTAGACCCAGGTCGACTAAACGGCTGTGGCGTGAACAGAGCGGTTACTAAAATAATGAGTTGGTTCCAAGTGGGAAGAAGCTTGAAATTCGCAATCAAGTGAATTTTAATCCATTAGTGAATTAATATATACGGAACGTTATATATCCGTTAATGTTTGGGTTGGGGAGACAAGTGGTTTAACTTTATATTCAAGTTGGATATGGTGAGATAATAAGATGTACTTAAATAAGAATTTTGTATTTCTAACAGTACAATATCTTATTGGATTTGATATTGTATTGGACAATAACGGGCTGAATTGAACTGATTTTGACTATATGGTAGCGAGTCCAATTATGTGTTTGATAAATTGTAGTTATAAATTTTGTTATATAAGTGGTATTAAGCGTAAAATAGACACGCCCGATGATCAAAGTTATACATACTTACATATTTATAATTAAAGCAATTTGATTTAATTGCTTAACTATTAACTTACAATACAATGAACGCTTTGTGGTCTTTATGAACATGCTGAGGAAAGCAGATGTCATCGTTCATGGTATTATTTTTATATAATATATAATTTGTATAGATTTAAGTTGAAGGTAATTAATTATACAGGTGAGAAGTTGAAATATTGACCAATAGTCAATGGTTCGTATATTATTCTACGTACAACAGTGAGATTTTTAACGACGTTACAGGTGATTTGGGTAGTTGTACTGAATTATGAATACCTTGGATGGATTTTGATGTGATGAAAGAATATAAGGTATTTTGTTTGAAAGTCTGGCCAGACTTGTGCTGTATGAACTTCAAAGATGAAGAATGAATTTCAACCTTGTGTGTGATGTACGGATTTCAGAGGTGTTTGACGATTTTCAGAGGTGAAGCATGATTTTCCGAGATGGAAAATGATTTTCGGAGATGAAGTACTACAGATTAAGTGTGTATAATATTACCATAAGTGGAAATATATATATATATATATATAAACCCGGTATTAGACTGTGCGGTACATATATTTATATAAACCCGGTATTAAACTGAGCGGTATTTACTACATATAAACCCGGTTTAAGACTGAGCGGTATATCTTGTGGAAAAATATATATAAACCCGGTATTAGACTGTGCGGTACATATATTCATATAAACCCGGTATTAAACTGAGCGGTATTTACTACATATAAACCCGGTTTAAGACTGAGCGGTATATCTTGTGGAAATATATATATACACCCGGTATTAAACTGTGCGGTACATATATTCATATAATCCCGGTCTTAGGACTGAGTGGAACTACATATATAATCCCGGTCTTAGGACTGTGTGGAACTATATATAATCCCGGTCCGCTGCACTGTGTGGAAACAAACATATAAACCCGGTCGTAAGACTGCGTGGTAAATGTTCATAACTATGTAAGTATATAGCTACAAGCCAGCACACATCGAGCCCAGCGCCGAGCAGTTTGATAAGTGATGGTGAAAAAAGCCCACACCCGTCACATCCCTCAGCCATGACGATACAACAATGAACATATTCCATATGAGCAAAGATGTAAAGAATTTCATACTAATACTTAAAACAATACACAGTTTGTATTGAATGTGCTTGTGTTTATCAAAACAAACTTATATGAGGTTTCGTAGGAGCCCAGATCGTTGACTTCAGCAAACGATACATACAAATGTAAATGATAGAAAAAAAGGCACAGCGTTCACAATTTATAGTTCTATCTAGACCATTTTTTATTTAATAACAAATATATTTATTACAGAGAGTATCACTCCTTGTTGCAACAGAATATTAATGTACCAGAAAGTTGCTTTTCCAAGAGTACCTTATGCTTATAGTATTAAGCTCTTGTCTTCCTAAGCACGAAATGTTTCGCATAAGTTAAGTATTGTACGTGGTACGGAAAAAAACGGAACCTATACTTATGTCCGTCCGACTGTCATTTAAAACCCAGGTACCCATCAAAAAAAAAACCTTTAGCACCAGCGTTAAAATTTTACTATAAAAGTATTGTCATCTAATGAAATACACAATTTTGTAAGATGATAATAGACTGATATCTGACCTGGCTAATATTATGATTAGCAATATTTTGTTAACTATGATAACTAAATGTAAACCTAGTAATCACTTTTTAGTGAAGAAAGCGAAAATCTACGGTTTTAGCTTACTCCAGAGAGGGGGGTGAGATGGTAACATGGTTTACCTAGTTTAGTAGTCAAATACTCAGTATTAACGAAACAAAAACATTGGAATGAATACCATTTTAAGACAACAAAATATTATAGTTTATGGCCGTACTTGTCACGAAAAAGGCGAGTTATTGCCTTAGAGCTGTGAACGATTTCAATGGAAATCGATACAATACGAGTATGCATAGAGTCTTTGGTCAAAACACACACTTTATTTGGAGTTCTGTTACACAGAGCTAATGTCTTTTATCCCATACAATGGCCTACGGTTGTTAAATGTTTATTCCAGACAGAGGACTATGCTGCACGCCAATCTGTGTTGCACATGTTGGTAACTATTAGAACAATAGCGTCGTCTGAAGGAGAGAGCGGCGCCGGCGTCTGCAGAGATGCACCAAGGATGACCATGCAGTTCGAGAACCCTTACGTCACTATAATTAGAGTTGGAACTTAATATTTATAAGTTATAGTAATGTTTGTAATAATGATGGAACGGTTGGCCGTCTCAAGATGTCAACCGATGGGGAGGACTTCACTTGATAATTGACGGGAGAAGCGTGTACATCTGATTGTGTTGATGGTGTTTACATATACGAGTATTATATCAATGATAATTGTATAAGATTGTCAAAGAAGAGTGTTCGACAAGTCTATACTATGTGAAACCTATTAATTAGATTGTAACATCAGTGGTCGGCAGTCTACGCAATAATTGAAAGCTAAGTACCTACAGCAGTGGTTTTTGGGATTCGTGTTTATTCGGAGTTAATTACTAAAGATCACAGTAATTGCACTGCCCAGTTAATAAAGGATAATTATTATAGAAATCTCTGTACTTGACGGAATAAGCCAAATAAACACGACCAGATTGTATTGTGGGTTTTATAACTGTGGGTGTATACGAGGATAATATTGTGGTTGTAAACACTCCTATTGTGACCAGTTAAGGTGGTCTATTGTATCAGTAAAAGAAATAAATAAAGAACTCTGTTCAAAAGTAATAAAGTTATGATACTGAATAAAAGTAATGAGATACGAGTTCGACCCTCGTATCTAAAGTAATAGAGAACCTTATCAAGTAATGCAACAAGGGTTCGATTCCTTTGTGGTGTCAAGGAGTATTCAACCTTCAGTACTGGTGTATTATTGATAGTACCTACTTTTTATCGTGTGTGTGTGTGTAATTGTTTTCCTAAGGAACAATGTCTTGTGAATTGTATTCGATTAAACATGTTTAACTCGAGAAACTATATGCACAAAGTACATCCTTGTAAAATACTATCGTTTTGAGAAGTTTTATAAGAAACTAATTAAGTTGTGTACCTTAATTAGTTAGAATGATGTGTCACTAAAGGCGTGGAGGTTTTTCCGGAAGCTCGACTGACTTTTCCCAACCACATTATGCCCAGGAAGCGAGTCGAGCATCAAATAAGGGTTTAACTAGCCTTATTTGATATAATAATAAAAGTTTCGATTTTGCTTTTATATGAAAGATTATCAATTACTCATTATTTGATTTAAAATACCAACCAAATGCTAATAATACTATTTATCAAATAAATACTACAGTTTAATATCTAGACCAACAAATAAATATTAAATATTAGTAATACTAACTATTAAATAAATACTTTGTTTAAAATATTTAAACAAACAAACAAATAGCAAATCATTCAAATATTAATCCAATCGAATATCAAACAACAAATCAAATAAACCAATAAATCAATAAATGATCTTAAATTTTAAAACTAATACTTTGTTTTCTTTATAACACCCTTCCTGGTAACGCAGACCTTTCCTTTATTCGACTACCTATTTACATTTACATTCTTAGGCTTCAACTTATCTAGACAGGCTATATCTAGGCTAGGCTATCTAGGCGCACCCTTAGGGGCCTGGTGCCACTTCAATTGGAATTCAGTTCGTGGAACTCCCCTAATACAGGAAACCATGCCGTTGAACAAATTTGAAAAGATTCGTCAAACACTGCACTTCAACGACAATATTAATTATACTCGTCGTCTAGTACCCATAGTACAAACTTTGCTTAGTTTGGGACTAGGTTGATTTGTGTAAGATTGTCCGCAAAATATTATTATATATTATTATTATTAATACCCAGGGGCCATGATGATCATGATCGGGTGTTCAAAATCCGCCCAGTAATCGATTCCTTGAATGAAGCATATATCAAAGTCCCACTGGAAGAGCATCTTTGTGTCGACGAACAAATGTGCTCCACCAAAGCACGTAATATGTTGAAGAGATACAATCCTAACAAACCTCACAAATGGGGCTACAAGGTCTTCGTATTGAGTGGCGTTTCTGGCTTTGCTTACAAAACGGAAATTGAAACTGGCAAGAAAAATACTGTCCTGGATGACGAGCCAGATTTAGGAGCCTCATCAAACGTGGTCATGAGGTTGGCGCGTATGATTCCAAGACACCAGAACTAGGCTATATTTTGATAACTATTTCACATCTCTCCGTCTGTTGGAATATCTGGCCAAAGAAGGTATCCTCAGTCTTGGCACAGTGAGAAGAAATAGAATACCAGATTGTAAGCTGTCGTTAGAAAAGATAATTATGAAAAAAGAAAGAAGCTATTCAGAAGAGTATGTGGCTGACGTCAACGGCATCGATGTCTCAACTGTTTCGTGGAAGGACAACAAAATTGTCAATCTGGCTTCCACTTTTGCTGGACATAAACCTGAAACCGAGGTTCGAAAATAGGATAAACAGAACTCAAGATATGTCAACATAAAGCGACCCAATGTGGTTGAGTACAATCGCCATATGGGTGGCGTCGACCTCCTTGACAGCATCATGGGCATCTACAAGATACGATTGCGAAGCACATATGCATATGCGCTTTTTTTATCACTACTTGGACCTCACAATCGCCAATGCATGGCTACTTTACAAAAGGGTTGCCAAATACAAAAACCTTCCAGCATCCGGCCTTTTAGCATCAGCAGATTTTCGTCTCGATGTTGCTGTGAGCCTTTGCCAAATGGGTATAAAACCAAATTTGCTAAATCGGCGATCGTTAGAGAGCGAGATTCAGGCTAAAAAACGCAAAGGACCTGCTCAACACGTGCCTCCAAAAGCTGTCCGCCAAGACCAAATTGGGCACTGGCCGCAATGGTCTCTAAAAAAATCAGATGCAAGTTTCCGAAGTGTCCTGGATTCACGCACAACGTGTGTGAAAAATGCGGGGTTGCCTTGTGTTACACAAAAACCAAGAATTGCTTTAGAAACTTCCACCTCTCGTAACATGCGCACCAACTCCCTATTTTTTTTTTTTCAAAAATAACGTCATTAAAAAAAAATCCTGAAACACGTGTATTTTATTTTTCCTTCATTATTACAAACCAGTAAAAAGTACCAAAATAATAGATCATGAGTTACAAAGGGCTAAGTGTACTCAATTTATATTTTATTGTTTTGTTAAATAAAAATATTCGCTTGGAGGCGAGAAATACATCCTGACTTTCTTGGATGACCATTCGATATTCGCATTTAATATATGTGTCACCTTCGAAAAGGCACTCGCGGAAAACTCCTGAGGAGGCCTGGACGGGTAAAAAGGTTAGCTTGAAACACTTACGTGCTACTAACTTTGGCTGCGAAGCTGCATGCTCACATTGATAAAGTGAAGCGAAATAAGCTTGAACCAAAAAGCAAGCGTTTATTCTTGGCTATGAGAGTAATGGATATAAGCTCTACGATTTGGCGAAAATGAAGTTTTTCGTAGTCGTGACTTTGTTTTCAATGAAACAATTTTTCCAGGTTTCAAGAGTAAGCGGCCCGTGGAGATATTCTTTCCGACAAGCGACGACGGTGTCATCGATGACGAGAGTCACGCGGAAGATTAGCCTGACGGTGAGCTTGAGGCGGAGAATGCGGAGCTGCCGTTGCCACCGAATGTAGATATTCAGTTTGAGGCGGAGAGGGCGTTAGCCCCTGAAGTTCGGTTCGAGGCGGACGAGCAGGTACCGAGCTCATCTACTGATACAGGCGGTCTACCACGGGAGCCACATAATGAATAATAAATAAAAATAAAAATCATTTATTTCGGGTGTCATTGACCCATAAAACAATATCATACAATTTAATCAATATTCAATAAAATCGACACTAAATTAATAATTTCAATGCTTTACAATCACAAATTTAAAATAAATTAATAAATTTAAAAAAAGTGTAACCTCTTTCCTTAATTTATTTTTAAGTTGATAGCTGACATCTGACAGCTTTGTATTGAATATATATTATTTAATTTATGTGTGATTTTTTAGTTGAAAGACCTGCCATTAAGGGCTTTAAATGTTGTTTCTTATTCTTTACAGGTAAGTGAATTATTGGTTTTCGTATAATATAATTACTATTGGTTTAAAAAGTGTAAATAGTAAATAAACTCTTATTCTTTACAGAAACACAATTTCGTCTTTAATTCATATTTGATATCATTGAAGAGTATGATATCATTATAAAACAACATTTTCTGCACATATTTCACAAAACATGGAAAAGTTGAGGTTTGATTTTGTTGTAAAATCAACGGCAGATGGAAAATCAAACATCATATGTGCTCAATAGCTACTCCCACTGGTCAGATTTTTGGAATACCATCCGATTATCAACCTGCAAGCCTGCATGGAGTAATTACGAAAACTCATTAGATCTTCTTTAGAATCAAGTCTTAATATACAGCTAAACGAGCAAAATTGGGCCCAGGCGTCCCTGCCCATCAGATTTGGTTGGTTAGGGACTCGCAAAATTTAAAGTGTAAACATTACCAGCGTTCCTATCATCCGTCCACGACACTTCCGCTCTCGTAGGTAACATCCTAAGGGCTAGTCCTTCAAACTATGAGACGGTGTGCCTGACGGAGGCTAGGAACGCTTGGTAATTGGCTTGTCCGGGTCAAAACTTACCGACCAATCTACATCCCTGATTTTGGCTGCCGCCGAACAGGAAGCCGGTCAGTGGCTACACGCCTTCCCGTCTCCTCTCCCACAATCGGTACATTTTTAGATCTCGACACACTAAGACTAGCGGTAAGTCTTAGACTAGGTGTGAGGGTCTGTGCCCCCTACAAGTGCCCCTGCGGCATTTCCGTGGACGAGCTAGGCCACCACGGCCTTTCTTGCCGGCTAAGTGCAGGCCGCCTCTCAAGGCACGCGGCCTTGAATGATATCATCCGCCGGACTCTTGCCACCGTCAACGCGCCGGCAATTCTCGAACCTAACGGCGTTTCGCGGGCCGATGGCAAGAGGCCGGACGGGATGACCCTGGTCCCATGGAAGATGGGACGGACGTGTGCTGGTCTGGGATGCGACTTGCGTTGACACTCTGGCACCGTCTCCTCTTCCCCGAACCTCGACCAGGGCTGATGTGGCAGTCGAGACGGCTGAAACTAAAAAAATAGCAAAGTACCAGTGTCTCGGCCCTCATTACCACTTCGTGGCATTCGGTGTTGAGACACTGGGGTCGTGGGGTCCAGGCGCCAGGACGCTTTTTAAATAACTGTCGAAAAAGCTCGTCGACACAACTGGTGACCAAAGACCTGGCAGCTTCCTCGCTCAACGCTTAAGCATTGCGATTCAGCAAGGTAATGCTGCCAGCATCTTTGGCACGATGCCGCGGCGGCCTTATTTAGATGTTTTTTTGTTTCTAAGTTTAGTTTTGAGGTTTTGTAAATATTTATTTAATTAGTTTCTTAATGTATGTGTTATTTACTATGTTCAATTTGTTAAATGAAATAAAACATTATTTACTACCAATTATGCTAAGGTTTAAAAAAAATCATTGACTAAAAGACTTCAGATAAGGAAAATATGGATACATTTGACCGACGAAATATCAAAGACATATTTGGATGAAGAACAAAACTTATGGTTTCATGATTTTTACCTAAAGGAAATAGTGGAACAAACAAATAGTGCTGAACCCATGCCTGGTAGCTCGAATCAAACGTTAGAAAAAATGTTAGAAAAATTACTTGAAGAAAAACACCAAAAGTCAGAAAATCTAAATTTAGGGAAAATTGCAAAAGATTTCATGATTGGGAAGTTTACTGCCAGAAACTCTAATGCTTACCAGTGGATTCAGTGAGATATTTTGTAGAGCCAAGTCAGGCATTATTATTAATCTTTATTTGCTTGCTAAATAAAATTCTGCAACTTGGGAATCGCACAACTTTACTGCATTTATTAATTTTTGCATACCTAAAACCATGTAAGTGTGATTGCTAAGTCACAAAATTTTATTAAGCAAGCAAATAAATATTTATAATAATACCTGACTTGGCTCTACGAAATATCTCACCACTTTTTACTGTGGAAGAGTTTCGAGACTTGGCCTATTTTTTACATGGAATGTTTTTAAGTCTTTTTGTAGGTTATTGTGTTATAACTTTATATGGAAATGTTATTTTACTAACCGCAAATAACGTTTGTATAGTTTTGCACCAATGAACTGCAAAAGTAACTTGGTAATGTCGATAAAATATAAATAAAAAAAAAAATAAAAAAAAAATCATTTATTTCAGACTCATAGAATCCATAAGTTTGTTAGTACATAAAATAATTTTAAAGCTAAATGTTAGTAGGCAAAACAGAAAACAAAAGAAAAGTATAATTTGTACGCTGAGAGGCACTGTGTCGTTTAGGGCAAAACTCAGAGTTATTTTACCCTCCCCTTCACAATGCCAACCCAGTGCCCTAACATAGGGCAATCCCAACGTCCTTCCAATATCTCACTCGTCTCAGCAGCGAGGCGACCCTCTTGCGTATGATGGCATGGAAGCCAACAGTGTGCGCTTCGGCAAACATGCCTGACGCACTGCAGTGACGAGGCAGCTTGAACAGCATCCTGAAGATATTGTTGAATTGCACACGTACACGTAACGCATTGTAGGCTCGCTTTGTATGCCTCATCCATAGACTGCACGTGTAAAAAGACGTAGTAATAAAGAGTGTCAGCTTGACTTCCCTTGTACACCGTGCAAATCTACGGATGAGCATGTTGCCCCTGATTGCTAAGGCTCTTCTCTCCCTTTCGATAATTGCCGAAAGAATTGAAAGATGAAAATAAAGAGACAGTTTTCATACGCAAATTAAACCAAATGTTACTTTCGAAAACCTACTACTCTTTAAAGGAATATTTAGATGATAAGTTTGTTAATAGAATTAAGTAAAACTAAGATATATAATTAATTAATACTATTTTTTGTATGCTGAATTATATGAACCTAAGTGTCCTCCTTCTTATTTGCTGCGCCCAACAGGGTACATGATGTGATACCATATTTTATTTTAAGACCACCTGTATAACCATTATGTGCAATAAATGATTGAGTATTGAGTAATCGCATGTATTTGCATAGGGTTACAAACTTAAGTATGCAGTTTGTGTATCTCTGAATCGTGACTGAAGTTGCAATACGTTTAGGTTTTTTAAATAATAATATTTTTAGGCTAAAAAGTATTTATTTTCAAAATTAAGAGCTTGAGGGTCTGCTAGAAGTACCTTAGAATTACGATGATCGTTATAAGTGATCAGTGTAGGTATATATATGTCAGTGACAAAACTAAGGAACTTTGACGGGCAATAGTTCTTAAACTAAAAGTTCAAATTGAATGTTATTGAGTATATATGTAAGCCACTTTTTACTTTCGAAGAGTTTCGAGACTTGGCCTATTTTTTACATGGAATGTTTTTTATGGGATTAGTTTAACCATGGCCCTGTAAAGGAAAGTCCTTGACATTGACATTGAGATCAGCCAGCTATTTACGCGGAACATACATTTAGAAATACCCTTATTTCGCACCTGGCTTGGCAATCGGGCCCTCTCATCGGCATCCCAGGCGTTAAATAAACCATTGGTAACAGTCAATGTAGGTTCAGTAACAAACCGTCAGTAATCGTAAGTTAAGGTGGTGACAGACTCGATCATTAGATACAAGTTTACATTTTTTAGATGAGTCTGGATTCGGTCGTGGTAGATACCCAAATCAACTTTTCATCTCTCCTGTTCTGAAAGTTGACTTTTCATGGGCATATAGCCAGGTGGAAAATAGCGTTTTCTCCCCTAGGGTGGAAAGTATTTTTTTTTAATTGGTACGTTCAGCCACGGAGTCGAAGATAATTGAGTTACTTCATATTATTAAAATAAAAGCTTTACATATATCTAAACCCAGCTATACATTAAGCGACGGGTTCATTACGACGAAGTTGATAAAATCCTTTTACAGTTGGGATAATTTTTCCTAATTACAGAAAATCAACATTAAAAATCATTTCTGTAAATTTCGGCTGCTCGCCATAATGCCATGACATTTTTTTTTTCACGTTTCGGCATGGCCCTCTAGATTAGTTGCGTTGCGGCCTACTCGATTACAATCTAGTAGGCCGTGGCAAGTGGCCAGTGCAAAGAGGTTGGAGGTTGGATACAGTTTTAGTTATTTTATTTAGGTATATCGAAAATCTAATGATAAATTTAATTCATACTCATCATCATCATTTCCTTGCCCTTATCCCATTTACTTGGGGTCGGCGCAGCATGTCTTTTTCTTCCATACTTCTCTGTCAGCCGTCATATCATCATTCACTTCTTTTCTCTTAATTTAATTCATACTAAGCAAATAATTCTTTACATCTATTTATAGAATTATATAAATACAAAAAATAAGATTAAAACTATTGGTCAAATACGTTTTTTAAACTTTTCTAAAGTTGGCAGTATGTGTATTTTAACTGATCTCTTAATATACCTGTTTTATAAAATGAATAGCAGCATTTTACTTTCCTCACAGTCGAAATGAAAAGTAAAGTGTTTAACTCGGGTGAAATTACCCATTTCACCCTCGAACTATTGTCGCTCTCACTTCGTTCGAGCGCCAAAAATATCTCGGGTGTAATGGGTCACTTTCAACCCTTGGTTAACAATCTACTATTGGTGGCAATGCTGTTACATGTTGTGACTAGCCTATCCAGCGGAGCGTGCCTATATATTCATCGAAATAATTTTTTTTATTGTACAGTACGGCACTTCAAGACTACATTCAAGAAATAATGATAAATGAACACTGACTGCCTCTAGTTTTGCACATATTAATAAAAGTTTAGGCAATAAATGCATTAAGAGTATACATAATATGACTAAACATTTAATGGATTGTGACGATATGAAAGTATTTAATACAAAGTGAAATATTGTTTTATAAAAAGGCCATACTACTCCATTGAGGAATATTTTGCCAATGCTCTAAATTAACTGGACATTATCTTTATTATTATTACGCGAGGTCGATTTTTGTACATGCCATTAGATCTACAGTTATGGTCCGATTTTGATAAATGATATGTCATTCGATTCCTCTCATTTTGTTTTTTCATTTTCTATCGGTAAGGTACTAAAATTTTAATTTAAAGAAACTACTGTGCGCTGACCACGTGACGTTGGCTGCGTGACATCACGTGACGTAACTCCTGGTTTGACTTGAGATGACAATGTAAATAAAAGCAAGAATTTAACTCAAACCTGCAGTAGTCCTTCAGCATGAGAAATTGTAAATGTTGAGTCGGCCACATATGGATACAACACTAATAAAAAGAAGACAATAGAATATAAACGATCTTACAATGTTTACAAAAACTGACAGACGTATTGTGTCAACTGTGGATTAATTAGGGTTCCGTACCAAAAAGGTAAAAAAGCGGCCAAGTGCGAGTCAGACTTGCACATGAAGGGTTCCGTTAAATAAATTGCTTTTTACGATTTATGACGTATTAAAAAAAACTACTCACTAGATCTCGTTCAAACCAATTTTCGTTGGAAGATTGCATGGTAATGTACATCATATATTTTTTTTAGTTTTATCATTCTCTTATTTTAGAAGTTACAGGGGGGGGGGACACACATTTTACCACTTTGGAAGTGTCTCTTGCGCAAACTATTCAGTTTAGAAAAAAATTATGTTAGAAACCTCAATATCATTTTTGAAGACCTATCCATATATAGGTTTTGATAGACACGTATGGAATTGATCAAAAAAAAAATTTGAGTTTCAGTTCTTAGTATGGGGGGAACCCCAAAATTTATTGTTTTTTTTCTATTTTTGTGTGAAAATCTTAATGCGGTTTACAGAATACATCTACATACCAAGTTTCAACAGTATAGCTCTTATAGTTTCGGAAAAAAGTGGCTGTGACATACGGACAATGCCGTAGGCGCCGATAGGCTCGCCTAATTTCCAGTACCTGTAAATATGTAGAAAACGAAACTTGATTACAAAATTTTCTTTTCGGATGTCGGGGACTCCCATTGGTGACTTTGTTGGCCTGACTACAATACCATCCAAATTATTTCTGGTTCAGATAATTATATATTTAGATTACAGGTACGTTATTTAAATTGAAATTTGCCAAACCGATATGACTTAAATACTGGGAAACCTAAATAAGTATTAAACTATTTAACGGTATAAATACTCAAATGCAACTATAACCGGTAAAATATTATTGAAACCATTAACGGTCCCCGATTCAATATTCTTTGATCTGTGCCGATAAAAAAATAATAAACAGGTGTAATATCTGTGAAATCTAAGTTTGTATGTTGGGGGTAATCTCAGAAACTATACCCATCCTATTCTACGACTAAAAACCCTTTCTTCAGTAGGCTACATGTAGAATGGTCCTACAAGATTAAGTCCTTCAGGAACAGAAAGTTGAATTCCTAAAATGTTGAATTCCCAATATGTGGAATTCCCAGCAAGTTGAATATGAAAATGTTGAATTTGCATAAAGTTGAATTCTTTAAATGTTGAGATTGCAATAAATTGAACTTGCAGGATGTTGATTATTAAAATGTTGAATTCTTTAAATGTTGAGATTGCAAAAAGTTGAATTTGCAGGATGTTGATTATTAAAATGTTGGATTTGCACACAGTGAATTTTTAAATGTTGAGTTGGGCCAGATTTGGCTTCCAAGCCGTCCCAATCCGGCCCGCGAAGTGAAGGCAGGAAAGGCTTGCGGTATACACATATATTGCGGTATATACACAAGCCGCATACGGTATACTTATTACTCACAGAGTGAACATATGTGCAAAGCCCCCCTCACTTGCTTCTCAACCACGACCCACGGCCCGCGGGACTTTAGCTGGCATGCAATGTGGCCTTCTGGTGAAAAAGTTTGGAGACCCATGGTCTAGATGATGCCAACAGCCTTGTTTGGTCACTGCCTGTTGCAGAATCAAGAAGTGAGTTTACAGTGGAGGCTGCAGAAGCCATGTTATACGCGAGGAAAATTAGTTATTGACACCGGGTGAAAACAGTTTTTCCCCACACCATGTAACTGATTACTTTGCAAGTTTTCGGAGGAATGAGAAGACCAATTGTAGCAGTTGGAGAACTTGGAGAGGTAAAAAAATAGTCTGACGTAATAAGTAGCAGTTGACGTAAGTGGAATAATTCCAATAAAAATACAGTAAAAAGGTATTACGTATAGGGTTTATTGAAACAAAACTTAAGACACTAAACTTAAAATATCATTTTATGACCTTTTACAAACAGCTTACAATAAAATGTAACTTAACCTTTTACCTGGCCTTTTAACAATAATCGTTTATGAAACCTCTCTTCTTAGTCGCATCTTGTACACCTCAAAAAAGTGCAATATACGGCAAATGATGATGATAGAATTCCCTTTGTCACAGCATCTTCGTTTGACCCAAGAATTGATTTAGGAAGGGGAGAAGATAAAATCCCAAAATGTGTACTTTCCTAGGATATCACAAAGTCAACGTTGTGGGAATTCTACTTTTTGATATTTCAACATTATAAGAATTCAACATTTTGCGAAACTAAAAATATTCAACTTTCTGGGAATTCAGCATTTTGGGAATACAACATTATAAGAATTCAACATTTTGCGAAACTAAAAATATTCAACTTTTTGGGAATTCAACATTTTGGGAATTCAACATTTTAGGAATTCAACTTTCTGTTCCTGAAGGTTAATAATATTGCAGGAAAACTCAAAGGACATTTATTACCAGCCTTAAAAATCATAGTTTCACTTTTAATACAATTATATTTAAGGCCATGCTCATTAGCATACTGCTCACACACATGCAACAGTTTTCTAAGTCCTCCTACTGAGGGTCTCAGCAGCACCATGTCATCCGCATAACTTAGGTTATTAAAACTGGTATCTTGTATGCGGCATCCGACATGCATGCCGCTGAGCCTCCCAATAAGTGCATCAATGTAAATGTTAAACAATTTAGGAGAACTCAGCCCTCCCTGCCTGACTCCACAGTCAAGTCCATATTCATCAGACACAGCATCATAAACGTGAGGGATACACGCATTTATTTTAAACTTGTTACATTAGGTTTTTGCTTCATGTTCTTAAGTCTTCGTGATGGGAAAGAGGACAAGACGCCATCTTGACTTTCCTTATATAGCCGCATAGGTAGCGTTCGGAAACGTGCACTTGTTAATGTGACATTCAGATACCAATATACTACATATTGTTCCCGGTGGTGATCAAACGAGCCCGGTGTCCGCTTTGGCACCTAAACACAAGATTTGGCGTAGGCACTAGTTTTACAAAAGCGACTGCCATCTGACCTTCCAACCCAGAGGGTAAACTAGACCTTATTGGGATTAGACCGGTTTCCTCACGACGTCTTTATATATAAGCGGCGTCTTCTCTAAAATATAAATTTACGTACATAACTATTGACCACAGGAAAGACGGCTTTTGTTTTTTTTTATTTTTTATGGTGGTCCATACCACAGAACACTAATAAAAGACAGACTGCTGCTCAAAACACGCTACACGGTTGTAGCTGGAGGCTCGGCCTGGTCTTCGGTCGTAGGGTAAATACCAAGAGCGTCCGACCATCTACCTAATGTAGATACGCAAGGTCCTTCAAATTTAGTTTTTATTTTTAAATTTTCAGTGTCTTTGGCATCCGTCGAGCGTACGTATGCATTTTTTGTCCGGTTCATCTTCAGACAATGGCTCGATCCTCCGAAGGATGAAGGCGTGTGTTTTCTTTTCATTCATATCTTTGACGAAGTGACACAGCCGGTTGTAAAACAGTATGGGACAATGTGTGAACATTGTCCCGAATGTGATTCGGCGACTTTTCTTTTTTTTGACTTCTTCAGTAGTTCTGCATGGGCTACGAAGGATTGCTTTATCGCATTAACCACCTCCAAGGCCACCGAATGACTTTCACACTTAAAACACGTAAGCGGCACAATTCTTGTTGGTCTCTCTGCAGACAAATCCGAAGTGGTCCTTATTGTGGCGGCTGATTGCACAGCTAGCCACGTCCTTGAAGGAGCGGTGGAGAAGTATCTGCTTTCGGTCCGGGCTGATTAGGCGCAGTTTGGCGTCCTCTTTTCTCATGTTAAACGGCAGCAGAAGCAAAAGTCTGTCCTTTTAGTTTTGATGATGTAGAAAATCAACAACAAAAGTGCCACCCGCCGCCCCCACCAGCCAGTAGATCCAGGATATCCAATAAATTTTGGGTTGAGTTGGTGGAGTTGTAGTCGACTCCGTGCTAATAGTCTCAGTCGTAGTTGCTGGTTGTGAGGACGGTAATGTATCCATTGTGAGAATGGATGGATCGGTGTCTTTGTAGGATTTTGTGATAGAAAATGTAGTAGTAGTCGTCGTAGTAGTGGAAAATAATAGAAGCGGTATACGTCAAAGTCAAAATCTTTATATACTTTAAGCATATTAAAATGCATGCAAATACGATTTAAATTACAATATAATTGAAATAAAATAAATTAATTCATATTACATCCAAAATAATAAAATCAGATAATAGTCAGTCACTAATAAAAGATATTTCTCCAAAATTAATTCAAAACAAAATAAAATATTCAGATAATAATAACAACTAGCTACCCGCGCGACTCCGCCGCGTATACAAAGAATCTCGACGGTATGAAAATATAACACAATATATATATACCGCAATATATGTGTATACCGCAAGCCTTTCCTGCCTTCACTTCGCGGGCCGGATTGGGATGGCTTGGAAGCCAAATCTGGCCCAACTCAACATTTAAAAATTCACTGTGTGCAAATCCAACATTTTAATAATCAACATCCTGCAAATTCAACTTTTTGCAATCTCAACATTTAAAGAATTCAACATTTTAATAATCAACATCCTGCAAGTTCAATTTATTGCAATCTCAACATTTAAAGAATTCAACTTTATGCAAATTCAACATTTTCATATTCAACTTGCTGGGAATTCCACATATTGGGAATTCAACATTTTAGGAATTCAACTTTCTGTTCCTGAAGGATTATTAAATGGGGTGCCCTTGAAAAGGGTGTCTGTTTTTAAGTATCTTGGACATATTATATGTGATGATCTCAAGGATGATGAGGATGTAAAAAGGGAGCGGAGGGCCCTGGCAACCAGAGCCAACATGCTGGCACATAGGTTTAGGCGATGTACACTACCTGTTAAATTAAGTTTATTTCGAGCTTTTTGCACAACATTGTATACATGTGCCCTATGGACCAGCTGTTCGCAAAGGGCGCTGAGTGCTCTCCGCGTCCAGTATAATAACGCGTTCAGGGCGCTGTTGCGGCTGCCACGCTGGTGTAGCGCGTCCGGTATGTTCGCGCACGCGCGCGTGGATGGTTTCCCGGCCATCATGCGTGCGCGATGCGCAGCCGCGCTCCGGCGCCTGCGGGACAGCCGCAACAGCCTCCTGGCCGTTATAGCTGACAGGATGGACAATCAGCTTGTCATACATTGGACCAGAGTACACTCTATAGTCACCTCGTACACGTGAGTGTCCTGGTTCTTTTACTTTGAAATAACTAACACTAGTAATTAAGTAGGTAAACCTAGATAATAATTTTAACATGTATGGACCCGTGGTTGTCTGAATTAAACGAATTTTATTTTATTTTTATTTATTTATTATTTTATCTTTTAATTATAAACAACCAACATTACAATAGGAGGATGATGATGGCCCATTTAGACTGCTCGATTGAGATTTATTATTATATTTATTGTATTTTAGATATACCTACTGATTAGTAGGTATATCTAAAATTCGGTGTAGCCTCGTGCCACAGATTATATAATGCTCGTGCGTTCTGAGCGTACCTAAACGAACCGCTAAGTTTTATTTCACCCTTCTTCAAGGATTGCGATAAAACCGGCGTTTAGCAGCGTATATTTTCGGATCCAGTGAAGTGCAGAATCCGTACTGTCCGAACCGTGCTGTGGGTGCCGTTAAGGGGACGTAGGTTCGTGGTCTTCTCCCCCTCTCACTGAGCATAAGCGTGAGCGAGATGGAAGTGCGTGTTTGGAAGCGCGGATATCATGTTTTTTAATTTTATTTCTTTGTGCGTTTTAATAAATAAAAAAGAAATAGCTGATTTCCCTTAAACATGACATTGCCGATCTTAAAAACCAATTGTGTAATATGTTTAGCTGTTGTGCATAATTTGTTAGAATTTTTTTAAGTGTATTTTAGACCTATGTTCGTGATTTTTTTCTATCGAGCGAAAGTCAAAACCTCAGGATTCGAATAGCTGATTTCCCTCGAAAAAGGCCTCAAAATTGCTAATTAAATTTAGGACAGCCGTATTATAATCCAAACAAGAGCTACGATTTTTTAAAAATCCGTTTTCGGAGCTCACGTCGCCTTAAGAGCTTCTATCTGCGATTCAATAAATTAAGCCATACACCGCTTGTATCGCCGGCTCGTCCCTTGTTTTTACGATTTTTATTTGTTTATCGCTGAGTGAATTACTGCGAAGATAGGAAAGGAATGTAAATTAGAGTTTTTACGGGGAAAGGACATTTTAAGGGTGCTAGCTTTTTTAAGTTGTCGGGTACGGTACGACAAAGATATCTGTTTTGGCCTACGGGCGTAGTCTGATGTCAATTATCCACAGTTAAGTCTTGCTCATCAAGAAATCACAAATCATCAACAATATAAATCTTTTGCATAATGTTACTAATTTAGTTTAAGTTTTCTATGTTCTTAGTGAGAAACGTTTCGGAAAACATATGTACTTAATTATCTTATCTTTCTAAACTTGTTTATATCCTTTTCATGTATGTTTTGGTGATATCTCCGTCATAAATAAATAAATAAAATTATATCACTTATCGCTGTGGATAAGACGTCCGTCGCGCAACTCAAAATGGCAACATTGGCAACCATGCTACTACGCCCGCTGTCTATTTATACAGGGTTATTGGTAATTCAATGTATAAGGGGTAATAGGAGAGGTTGATTGCAAAATTTTGGACCACAAACAGCATTGTGCAAATGTGAATCATTTTCGAGATACTTAATTCACTTTAAATTAATTCTCAGAAAATGACGGCTCGATGTGTTTAAAAAATATAAAAGAACGAATCGTGGTAATATTTTTTCTCTAAATCCACTAACAAGACAGAACAATTAATGAATGAACGAATTAAAACCTACATTTTCTCGAACGCGAAAAGAATAACGGCTCAAATTTAGTAAGATTATTAATTTTTTCATCAACTTGCTTTAAAAAGAGGTCTTAAAAAAAGTTATAAAAATCGTATGACACTTGGCTGGCGGATTAATTAATAACCGTCTACAGCTATTCAGCTTTCCAACAAAAGAGTTTTTAAATGCCCATCACCAGTTTTTTAAAGATAAAGATGGCAAAATCATTTATTTGTCCCACATAGGTTACAGGATTTACAGAATTATTGTCAGTTTCACTACCTGGCGCCTTGCGGCTTACAAATTGTTGAGCATGCATGTCAAAACTCTTATCATTTATACATTCATTTATCGTCTAATAACTTCTATGACCAGGAACATTTACCAAGGCTTTTTTAAACTTGTGTAGTTGGTCTATTGAACTTTATTAATATTGGTAATTTATTAAATATCTTCGTAGCCATTCCAACCACATTTTTTTGGAATAACGTTTACAGACTGGGAAAGCTGCAGGCAACAAGATTTATGTACAAAACAACGCAAACTGTGATATACTTAAAGATGAAATTTATGAAATATTTACTAAAGTGTACAATATCGGACGCGTCCCTACTGCTGATTTTCTCACTTCTAAAATAGTGACTTTACCTAAAAAAGCAAAAACTTTGAATGTGAAGAACATAGAACGCTAAGTTTAATATCACAAGCAAGCAAAATATTACTCAAAATCATACAAAATAGAATAAGACCAATAACGGAAAATTGTCTAAGACCTGACCAATATGGCTTCAGACAAAACAAAGGGACAAGAGAAGCAATATTAGCCATAATAATGATTACTGACAGAATAATGGATTTAGACCAGGATACATAGATAGAATTTATAAATTCAGAAAAGGTATTCGATAAAATTAATCGGAAAATAAAGATGTAAATTTGGAAGGATCTGGGTTGTATTATAGGGACCGGATATTTATGTTTGAACACTTCTGAAATCAGAGCACTATAGTCGAAGTGGGAGAGGAGACTAGAAGAGCAAAGATCCGTCAAGGCGTTCAGCAGGGTTGATTTCGCCTCTTATTTTTATTATTTTCATAGAGTGTGCCATTAGAAAATGAGTAGAGTCCGGGGTAGGGGGGGTTCATTTCAAGGGGAAAAAAACAATTTATTCATTTTGCTGATGAGATCGCAACTTTTGCCTATTCATCAAAACATTTAGAAGAATAAAAATAAAACGCTCATAACTCACAAAATAAACCCAAATCATAGACCAATCACTCTTAACAACATTCATTATAATAGAACAAGTAAAATTACTTAAATATCTGGGAAGCATACTCACTAATGTTGGATGCGGGTGGCGCAGGACCGGTCACTTTGGAACTCTTTGGGGAAGGTCCAGCAGTGGACGTCTTTCAGCTGATACGATGATGATGATGATGATACTCGCTAATTACTCCAGATGTACACCGGACATTATTGCGAGAATAGCTATGGCTAAGAAAACTTTCAATGCCAAGAAGAGCCTATTCAATGCCCGAATATCGAGGCATATTCGAAAGAGGCTTATAAAAGTGTAAGAAGCGAAACGTGGACAATGACTCAGCATAATAGAGAACGGTTGGAAGCCTTCGAAATGTGGTGTTTGAGGCGGTGAAGAGGGCCAGGGTTAATAGTTGGACGGATAAAAATACGAACGTGGAAGTGCTTGAGAAGGTGAAAGAAAAAAAGACGCTGTTAAAAACCATAGTGAACAGAAGAGGCAAGATGTTTGGACACTTGTTACGACACGATGATTAGGTACACGAAAACCATAATAGAAGGGAAGATAGAGGGAAAGAGGAATAGAGGGATACCAAGATATTGTTTTACCACCAATTAACTAAGTATTTTACGAAAAAAATCCCATCTCATTGGAACGGGGTGATGACTAAATAATGTTGACAAAACGTTAAAATGTACACACACTAATTGTCTCAAAAAGTTACCAAACATCAATAACTATTATCAAAAATGCATTATTGATATCTGTAAAAAGTATTTGCAAAGTTTCAAATCGATAAGGCTGATGAGAAGTGGATGAAAATCGACTTGCATGATTTGATTAAGTACATCGATACATAATCATATTAATTTCATTCCGAAGAATTTAATATAAGAATTTTATTTTTCATTTTACTGATATTATCACGAGTATGGATATTTCTGAATAAATCGTGAGTGTACTCATGTAACATGTACCATCTTCTTCCGTGTAGTGCATTAAGGTACTTTTTTACGCTGAGCTCCGTACCGTTACGGAGAGCATTCTTGTATTTGTCGCGGTAAGGCCTTTGCGAAGGAATATATTTGTAGTATTTCCACACATGCGCTGTATTAATAAGCTGCAGTGCACTCGGGGCGCAAATCCGCATTATCTCCGCCCGCCGCGCCGCTCCGGATATTCACACAGTGGGGGGGTCACCACACGTGAGCTCGTATCAGGACAGTTAGTTTGTTAATGCCCTCTTAAGAATGCTGCAGATACCGAGCTGAGAGGCATCGCCGTGGCATATCTTACCCGTTATACATAAACGGCTTATACTACCAAAGTCTCTAGTGCCCTATTCTGACTATATGTACCTACTACACCTACATATTTTTCTGGTAACTACCAACGAACTAGGTAATTCTATACTTAATTTATCGATATTTGTTTCATATATATCAGTAAGACACGTTTGGAAATAAATGAACAATTTTGTTTCTTCTTGAATTAACAAGAACAATTAATTAAATGAAAAAAAAAATAGTTAAACATTTTTTTAAGTTCAAAAGTGATACTCCTATAAGTACTCTTATGCCAATTTAATCATTAAAAAAGTTACGGTATATCAATATTCGCTACGCGAATTCTAGTTGGTAAACAAACGTTGGATACAAATTACATGAGATTAATTTCTAGATAACCCATTGAGCGAGCAAAAATTTGTCTCAGAGCATTTATTTTGAACATGTTTCTTGTAAAAGTTTATTTCGGCAATATTAGAGTCCTGAAGTCCTGACCCACCGTGATACAGTGCAAACTAGTACGGGGGCCAGTTGACATTTACTTTTGGTTTTACCGTAGGATTAACTGAAACTATGCAATGTGTACTTTTTCTTGCGAAATAAATTTATTATATTATAGAATATAAAAAGATTTAATTTTATTTTATTTCTCAGAATCATGGTCACCTTCGTGTATCGGCAGCACAGTTCGAGCTTACAAATAAAACATTCAGAAGCTCGAGAGCCGAAACCGCGACAGCGAAAAAGATTTAATTCAGCCAGCCATCTTGGATGCGGGAGTGCGTCAGCCAAGTGCGGAAATGAAACGAGTGAGCTCAAAGGAAAGTTAGACGTGATGTCTGTTGGAATAAACGTAAGAGATTATATTTTTTGGTAGCTTACAAAAAACCTATGACCATGGCAAAATAGGTTGTGGACTCTTAATTTTATTATTACTCCAAAAGAAAAAAAGGCAAATGATATGCCTAATGACGAAATCCTTATCAATTATCTCAGTTATCTGAAAAAATTACGAGGATACAACCGTTTTAATATTGCTCGACAGAGAAAGAGAGAAAACGCTTGAGACCCGTGACGTCACGATTGTAGTAAATGGCAATCGTTTCATGTGAAGGTGCGTTGTGTTGCGGAAAAGGGACATAGTATATACCTACACTCCTCTTATTCAAATTCATACCATTTATTGCTAATTGCTCTTAAAACTTTGGACACTTTGTGATTATTTATTGGCTTGTGTTAGGGTAAATCGTTAGTAGCTGGACACCGTTCAATAACTGGCCACTATATACTAAAAATTAACTTTCTCTCAACAGTCCTGATAGATTTTTCTTGAGTGCACAAGGTATATAGTTTATTGCGCACTTTTTAAATTTATTTTAATTATAACATGACTAACATCAATTTTTCTTGCAAAGGAATGACATTTACATGTCATAAATTTTAAATTTGGCAAACAGGCCATAGTGCGGAGGATATGGGAAAGGAGTTTGAAAGTAAAAAACTATGGATGATATGCATGCCAGTGACATATGACGGGTGAATGGGAGGGCGATAACAACTTGGTTACATTGATTAATCATACATAATGCTTTATTTGCAGATAAGATATAAGAGAAGTGACGCATCTGAGTTCGTAGGATTTATTATTAAATTCAAAAGCAATACTTTACAGGCTCAGCTCTATCAAATGATACGCATGTTAAAAGTAGGGTAACGTCTCTACGTAATTTATAATAAATATAAATATATAAATATTTGGGGACAATCTTATACGAAAATATAGACGGACACTATTTATTTGGTTTATATTTCAGTGTTAGTTCTTCCATCTGGCAAGTTAAATTAGTAACATTTCAGACGAGCGTTAGGACAAACCTTTTCTCCTTCAAAAAAATGACAGCTGATATATTCCGTCTTGGAAAAGTTACGTGATTAACTGGTACTGCTCCTGGTAAAGGTTGAAATCAAAAATCAAAATAAAAATCAATTATTTATTCTGCAAATAGGCCACAAGGGCACTTTTACATGTCAAATGGTATTCTACAATATAATATTAATAATCTTACACAATTGTAAGTTGTCCGAAAGAGATCGCTTTTAAGCGATAAGACCGCCTGTTGTGTACCATTGTTAATGTTTAATTGAATGTTGTTATTTTTGGTGAGCTATAAATAATATCTGTATTGTATTGTATTGTATTGTACTGCTTTTGTCTTTAGGGGCTGTCCTTAAATTATATTATTTCAAAATAATAGAGAGGGGTCTGACCATTGGATGACGGTCATTTTATTGACGGACCCTTCCATTCAAGGAATTAACAGGATGATGACAGTGGGGTCAAAAATCAACAAAAAAAATATGACGTAATATATGGACAAGCCTCTAGCTGTCAACACAACAAATCCTCAAATCAGTAAAGGGTCGGCAACGCGATTGAGATTCTTCTGATGCCTCAAGCGTCCATAGGCTACGGTGTCTATTTACCATCATACAGGCCGTATGCTTTTTTGCTACCACCGTAATATTAAAATCCCATCTGAAAGAAAGAAAGAAAAAAGAAAGAAATATACGGGGTGGGCCCTGTAACTGGAGCAAATATTCAAAAGGACGCTTCTTTAGACCACTTGCAGTAACCCCTTGTGTATCATTCACTTTCAAAATTTTTGGGTTCGGTGAATTTTTGATCTAAAGTTATGACCTCCAAGTAATGTATCTTGGCACCACGAGATCATATCACGGCAGTCAATGCAGATTTTGAGGTAACATCATGTAATGAGTCATAATAGTTTTGCATTTTTGTGTTGTGTGTATTTTTAATTATTTTTTTTTGTTTTTAAAATATTAATTTTATAGATTTTTTTTTCAAAAATTTTTCGCATAAAGCAATTGGAAATAATTTTTCACAAGCTTAATAATCTACCGTTTAATTTTTTGCTCCTGTTACAGGGCCCACCCTGTATTTAATTGGTGTCACAAAGAAATTACACATGTGTTTTAATACAACAAGTTTAAATACAACTCAAATGCACCAAAATGGATACGACTCAGCAGCAGCATATGCCAGCAGCAATATATGCTAAAGGCGCTGGTTTTCAGGGCACACAGAAAGAGATACAGATCTGGTCACAACCGCCGTCCTTGGGCAGTTATAATATATGTAGCAACCTATGATGGCACAATAAAATCGCCAGCAGTAAGCTCGTCGATAAACCCGACCAATCCGGACGGTCCATTTACTATTACGGAATACAAGTCTCGAGGCTTATTTTATTAAGTCTGGATTCTAAAAGCCAACACTGGGGTTTATTCTACGAACGGTTCATACGCATTTGAGGTTTAATCTTAGATTAAAATTTAATTAAACTTTGGTTAATTCATATTATTTGTGTATTTTAATCAATGATGTAATCTCCACTTATAATAAATCTCTAAATTAAAAAAAGAATCAGCCAGTTTGAAACTAAGCTTTGCGCGGTTCGAATGTTCTCAGCATCCCATGAACGGAAAAATATGAAACATTTTATATAGGTACATTATTATTCCAGCTGCAACTTAGGATAGTTTTTATCCGACTGCGACAATTAATTTATTTTCCGTAATATACGACTTCATTTAATTTTTAATTTATTTTTATTGAAATCAAACGCTGCTACAACTGTCAGGTGACACTGACAGGTGAGCTGTCAGCGAACTGCGAAGTCAAAATATTCATGGCGGGTTATGATATGAATGATATAACTGATATTTGATGTGTACTATAAAATTTGTCAACCAAAAATATCTCGGCAATTTTATACAAGTTTCAAAAGATTATGATCATCATGAAATTATATTTAAAAGGCCCATGGGAAATATCAGTCAAAATTGAATATAGGTGAAAAATTGAGTAAGTATAGGTGAAAATACAGTGAATCGAGATTCTGATGTTAATGCTACTTAATTAAATATTCGAGATGAGAAACAGGCGTGATACTGTTCTTGCAGATAAGAGAGACGGCCAACATAACAAATCCGTAAAGACGGAATTGAGTCAATCTAAGCATTGAAAACTAACAAGAATTTTAACTTATAACTGGGACGTACCTAATTGTAAAAAGAATTATGAAGAAACACCGAGACAAGTATTACTTGTATAGGTAATTTAGTTATTTGCTGGACAGCTATGTACTCTCAACATTGATTTTGGTTGTATTATCAAAATGTATTACTTGTACTTCCCTATCATTTGATTTTACACGATGTATACCTACTAGCTACCCGTGTATTGCAAAGAATGCAGGCAAACTCGCGGGATAAAATATAGCCTATAACCTTTGCATTCAACATGCAGGTGAAATGAATAAGTGGTTCTGGATATTATGTAGGTACCCATTAAGTAGGTACATGCAAAATTGTAAAGCTACAATCTTCTTTTAGTAAAATTTAATATATTTTAATTGTGTGAATATTTTCTTTAAAATAAACATATAGTAAACATATAGATTATTTAACCAAAGTGTATGATATCTTTCACCCAGTAGGTCTATCCTTTGCAATGCAATGTTCAGTCTGAAGAAAAGGTTCACCACTTATGTCTGGGCAAATAGATATTTTATAGGAGATAGACAAGGTGGACTTGGTAAAGGATGCGGGAGTCTGCTGGATGTGGGTGGCGCAGGACCGGCCATTGTGGCACGCTTTGGGAGAGGCCTATGTCCAGCAGTGGGTGTCTTTCCGTTGATATGATGATGATGATAGGAGATATTTCACAACCTTAAATTGACATAATATTGCCAAGATAATAAGTAATGATGCTGTTCTATGGCAATCTTCTTTACATATAGAGCTCTCAATGTACAACAAATTGTCATTGCCACATAACAACTGTCAATGTGATGAAAGGAAAGGTTAGTATAGGATGTTAATCTTAAATTATCTGATGTATTGGCAGTTTTTAATTTCATATATTACAAGTACATATTATACAACAATTCAAAGACAGCACTGTGAATTTCTAAACTTTCTCCATCAACTTTTATCTTAGAGTCACTCTTCTCAGGTAAAGGAAATTTTAAAATCGGTTTGGTGGTTCCAGAGATTACCCATTACTTTGGCAACCATTACATACAAAGTTACAATCTCAAGTTTTCCTCTTTGTAATATTAGTATAGACAATGTTCTTCAGATAACCTGGAGAGGATTATTATGATGCAGCACACCGGCAGAGCACCTGCTAAATCGAGCATACAAATCACTGAACCCTTGCAACTACATCTGCATGAGGCCACGCATAAAGTGGGTGTTAGGAGCCCATGGGGTAATCTGGTCAACAACAATAGGACATGAAGTCACCATCCTCAGCATTGGGGGAAGGACTGATGATGATGATGATAGATAATTCGGCAATAATCATCTGCCAAATATGATAATGTGCCCAGTGAAAAATAAAATTAGATACAAAACAAACATCAATTTTAATAAGCACAATAATTGAAACTTAGTAAATCGTTCATTATTTTTGGCTTTCCAATTGCTGAGTGGTTTTTCTTCCTTTTCTTATTCTGCATACTCAACTGAACACAATTCCATTTTTTTTGGTTTGTCTTTACACATCATATTATAATTATTATGTTCCTTGGTTGAGAAAATCCATGGCCCATGAAAATCCATACCTAAAATAAATTATTATATAGATTAGGTTTTTACAACAAAAAAGTTTATAACTGTAGTATTACATTAAATAGGTACACAAAAGAGTGAGTTTGTCTTATAGCTCAAGCCCTAGCTTGAGACATACTGTGCCCTAGCACAGTATGTCTTCTCACTCATATTTGGAGCAGCCCAACTGGAGAACAACCTCTACCTTCCAGAAGACAGTGTTGTGTTTGTGATGGTTAGTAAGGTCACCCACTGTGAGGAATCTACGTAAGTCTCTCACTGTCAATGCAACGAATCTCCAAATCAATAAAGCATATTAGTATCATAACTTACCAAATCTTATTATTAGTTTTATGCTCATTAATGAGTGCGCGAGTCGTGGGGTAGGACAGGTTAAGCTGTCCTATGAGAGGCATCAGCGTTTGTTTTGTAACCACTCGATTGTAGGATTGAGAATACGATTCGGTTTTGGTAAATGCCTTTACAAATCAATGATCTTCACTTCACAAACACCACGTCCAGCGTTTTCGCTATTGTATCCTTATTGTTGGTTATAATTTATTCGGGAATCACGGAGTAGAGTATAACGTAGTGTTTATATTCTCTTTGTAGAGTAGGTGCCGGTTATGTACGGCCATGATAATGCACGGCCATGATAATGTACAGCCCAATAATTCGCGTCCAATGTACGTGAATGATTGGATCGTGCATTATCAGCCCGGACAAATTTTAATGTGGCATCCCCCCGTACCGAGTTTCCTCAGGGTGATAATACACGGCCCAATAATATGAGTACAATGTATAATGTAATGTATGTTAAATGTGATACACACACACAAACACACACACACACAAACACACACACACACACTTACCACATAGTATAATATAAAATGTTTACTTTCTAATTTATATTTTAAGTTACTTATGCCTACACCTAAATCACAACATGTGGAAGAGCGGTGATCTTCTTAGCACAAGTATATTATATACTTAAAAAGAGGCACCAGCACAGATACTTGTATATGTATTTAAGTTACTGAAATAAATTATTTTATTTTTTGATATATAGCACAAATATATGCAATTTGTCAAACCAACTTGATGTAGTTAAGGCTATTATACAACTAGCAATTTGTCACAGCAATCTACCGACGCAGCTGTAAAGTCAGTTTGAAGGCGGTTGTTGTGACAAAATGTTATACTACGTTTACAAAGCCGAAGTCAGCAGGGAAGTTGGAAGGGAAGTGGGCAGAACGGGCGTAATACCGCATTTTACGCCCATTCTGCCTACACTTCCCTGCTCACTTCGGCATAGTGTAAACTAGGCATTAGATGTATAGAACTCCTTAAAATCATCATCCTCCTAGCGTTATTCCTGGTTGTGCCCTAAAGTAGCCCCGGGTCCGTTTTGGCAAGTTTTGACCGCCACCGCAGGCAGTGTGATTCAGGCCTTGGAATGAAAGATATATACGGTTTCCTCATAGACGGCCATACACGATGATTAAATACTGATGATCCACCATAGTTGTCTCTTTCTATTGCATTTTGTAGAAAGAGACAGCTATGGTGGATCATCAGTATTTAATCACCGTGTATTGGCCGCCATTCCAACTATAGTAAGTGGTTGTGTCAATTTGCTAGGCGTGTAAGGCCTGAGTCACACTGGCCCGGCCTGCGGTGGCGGTTAATAGTAAATTTGATAGCTAATGACAAGTTTACTATTGACCGCCGCGGCCAGGCCGCGCCAGTCTGTGAGAGACTTCATGGCTCTTACTAAAGCAAGTTGGTGCGACAAATAATATAGAACGCCATAACGTGCGCCCACTTTTATCATCGTGATATTTTTCTAGCTGTCTGTCATAACCTATTAAAGATAGAGAAGCTAGAAATATATCACCGTACAATTTCGAGTATCACAATATGATTATAATAAAAATATTGCTAAAATACTCAAGTGTCAATCAAGTAATTGAGAAAGAGAATGCGCATGGATCGCGTGATAATACTTCACCGTGTATGGGCGCCATCCATCAAACAGAATCGTGTGGTGTGGCTTTAGTCGCTGATAGATTATTTCTTATCTTTGGGTGGATTTTAAAATTATCCGGATTTTCTGCTCTATTATCTCAATCCTGTAATACACGTCAATATGCCTGTGATTGGGATTGTAAAATGAGTGGGTCGCCTGATAATACTCACTGTGTAATGGCCGCCATGGTCGAAACAATGCAAGACCGTTTAAGGAGACGCTACACGGGCCGATATCGGCCGGACTGCACACCAGCCGACGCGTGATTCAGTCCGTGTGGATACGTGTCGGAAGCACGGCGGCCGGCCAAATCAAGGTCACTCCATACTAGATTTTCTGTGACGTTGCTTGGCCGTCCGGAAAATTCGTAGGTGTAGCGTTTCCTTTAGGCCTCTCACACACTGGTGTGGCCTGCGGTGGCGGTCAATAGTAAATTTAACAGCTAATGACAAGTTTACTATTGTCCGCCACCGCAGGCCGCGCCAGTGTGGTGCAGGCTTAAGCCCTGTCACACACTGGCGCGGCCTGACCGCGGCGGACAATAGAAGAGTTGTCTAATGCTGTCAAATTTACTATGGTCCGCCACCGTAGCCCGCACCAGTGTAATTCAGGCCTAACAGCTCTTATGGTGGGCACACACTGAACAAAAGAACGAACGCGAACCATTACACGCTGCACGGTGTCCGGCAAAACCAGAGTCCTCCGTGGTCGCCCGTCTATATACGCCTTTAAATAATCAAGTTGTACTTACTACTTTTTTAAAACCTATGATTAAAATATCGAAATATATAATATAATAATACAATGTAAACATACTTCGTAACGTTTCATTATATTATTTAATAATTTCCACAAAATATTTGACTGACTATGAATTAATTGATATTATATTGGCTGTTTGGAGCCTTTTTTGTCTTACATGCGCGCGCATAGGTATTTCAATATCAAAGTAAGTAGGTATATAGGTACAAAAAAAAGTTCGCGCCATTATTTATTCATTTCATATCATAGGTATCATACTTAACTCGTGTAGTGTAGGTTAATATAAATATTAAATGCTGCAAAGAATGGTCAGCGAAAACGTAAGTAGGTACCTTATAATCTAATGTAATGTGTTTTCCTCGCGAGTGAAATAGGTAGGTAGGTACTAGGTACGTTGTACTTCGTACAAAACATGCGTGCCTTGATCCTTAAGGTGTAGTTACATATAACTTACCTATATGGTATAAGTTAACCCTTAGCGATTAGCGATGGCTTAGCGTGGCCTGCGGTGGCCGTCAATATAAAACTTGACTGCTAATTTCAAGTTTACTTTCAGAGTGAATCACACAAGACGCGTCAGTGTGATTCAGGCTTCAAGCCTCTCACAGACTAGCGCGGCCGTCAATAGTAAACTATATAACCCTCCTCTCCTTCGGCAGTCGGGTAATAATAATCGTATAGTTTATTACTGACGTTACCGCAGGCCACGCCTTACTGGCGCGGCCCGCGGTGGCAGTCAATAGTAAATTTGACAATAGCTGTCAAGTTTACTATTGACCTGGCCGAATTGAATTCATCACATCAATCTTGGTCCGGGGCAATAATTGGAAGCCACTTTTGTTCGGGCTCATAATGCACGGCCCAAAAAAGTGGTACATTATCTGGCCGTGTATTACATAAGTATTTATGTTAATTGGCTCCATACACTCTAGCGCCTCTAGCACCGATTTCATACGCGGTACCATGGCGGTAGCCGTCATTCCGCTTAGGCATGCTCTTGATAATGGGCCATCAATACCTCATGACCCATCATACAGGATACAACTATGCGTTAAAGGGAGAAAGGGCCTACTTTTATCTCATCCGCATAAGTACTGCCGCCGTGATGGTAGTTTGTGTTCGTCGTCATTTAAGTAGAGGAACCTTTACATGTGGCCTGCCAAGCAGAATTTCGCAACGGAATTCTGCCTGTGGGTAGCTATATGACCGACTGCAATGGATAATACGTACATGCCATACCATGCCACGACGACCGAGAGCCCCAGCTAGCACGATAGCTTTTATCGTCAAGTTTTATGGCGAAAATGTACTGAACCGTCACGTAAAACTTGACACTAAAACCTATCGCGCTATTAGGACCTGCACGGCTATCACAAGACGGCACGCGAGCTCTCTCGATTTTTCTCGCACTATCTGTCTCTCTCTTATTAGAAAACTTAGAAAGAGATGTATAGTGGGAGAAAAATCGAGAGAGCTCGCGCGCCGTCTTGTGATAGCCGTGCTGTGGCGACAAAACATATAATCCTACTAAATAATGTTTCCTCACGACTGTGAATGTATGACTATATTTGTAGCAAAATTGATCAGGAATATGGATTCCAATTGAGGTAGGCCGACGACCCACATAGCCTGTTCACACAGATGTTACAATAGCTACAAAAATGACTCCTTATCAGTGGCAGTTTATCGAACATAATTTATATACATATGTATAGGTGTATAAACCGTTAACTGTTGTATTGTTTACAGGAAGAACAGAACGTTTATTTTGGTTCCCGATTTTGAGTCAAGAAAGCATTCGAAAGTAACTACTTATACTAGAGACATGACCCAATAAAGAATAAAATGGTTCGCAGAAAGACAAATCTTTCACGTCGCACTCGGGTCGCTATAAAGAGAAGACGAGAGAGCGTTCGCAAAGCAGAGGCTCGAATATCAGAGGAGCTTACTCAAAGCTCAGCGACTTCAGACTTAGAACAAGATGCTATCTCCCAGACTTCAGAGACATTTACATCGAATTGTGCGCGTTTGTCTGCTACCAGAGAAAAAGACGCCATGCCACGGACATCGCAAACATTTACACCAAGTTCTGCAGGTTTGTCTACAAGTGGAAACGAAGACGCCATGTCACGGACTTCACAGAGATTTATACCAAATTCTGCAGGTTTGTCTGCAATCAGAGACGATGAAGTCATATCACAGGCTTCACAAACATTTACACCAAATTCGGCGCGTTTGTCCGCAAGCAGCGGTGAAGATGCCATGTCACGGCCTTCACAAACATTTAAACCAAGCTCGGCGCGTTTGTCCGCAAGCAGCGGCGAAAGCGCCATGTCACGGCCCTCACAAACATTTACACCAAACTCGGTCCATTTCTCCACAAGCAGCGGTGAAGACGCTGTGGCGCGAGCTTCGCAAACATTCACATCAAGCTCGGTGCATTTGTCTACAAGCAGAGACGAAGATGTCACATCACAAACATTTACACCAAGGTCGGCGCGTTTGATCGCAAGTAGCGGTGAAGACGCCATGTCACGGGCCTCACAAACATTCACACTAAGCTCGGCGCGTTTGTCCGCAAGCAGCAGTGAAGTTGCCACATCACAATCGTTACAAGCATTTACACCAAGCTTGGCGCGTTTGTCCGCAAGCAGCAGTGAAGACGCCGTTGCACAAGCTTCGCAAACATTTACACCAAGCTCGGCGCATTTCTTCGCAAGCAACGGTGAAGACGCTGTGTCGCAGGCTTCGCAAACATTTACACCAACCTCGGCGCATTTCTCCGCAAGCAACGGTGAAGATGAAGATGCTGCGTCACGAGCTTCGCAAACATTTACCCCAAGTTCGGTGCATTTCTTCATAAGCAGCAGTGAAGACGCTGTGGCGCGAGCTTCGCAAACATTTACACCAAGCTCGGCGCATTTCTTCGCAAGCAACGGTGAAGACGCTGTGTCGCAGGCTTCGCAAACATTTACACCAACCTCGGCGCATTTCTCCGCAAGCAACGGTGAAGATGAAGATGCTGCGTCACGAGCTTCGCAAACATTTACCCCAAGTTCGGTGCATTTCTCCATAAGCAGCAGTGAAGACGCTGTGGCGCAGGCTTCGCAAACATTTACACCAACCTCGGCGCATTTCTCCGCAAGCAACGGTGAAGATGAAGATGCTGCGTCACGAGCTTCGCAAACATTTACCCCAAGTTCGGTGCATTTCTCCATAAGCAGCAGTGAAGACGCTGTGGCGCGAGCTTCGCAAACATTTACACCAAGCTCGGCGCCTTTGTCTACAAGCAGAGACGAAGACATCATATCACAAACGTTTACACCTAGCTCGGCGCGTTTGTTCGCAAGCAGCGGTGAAGACGCCATGTCACAAGCTTCGCAAACATTTATACCAAGTTCGGCGCGTTTGTCCGCAGGCAGCGGTGTAGTCGCCATGTCACAGGTTTCGCAGACATTTGCACCGAGCCCGGTGCCTTTCTCCGCAAGCGGCGATGAAGATGCCATGTCACGGGCTTCGCAGACATTTACACCAAGCTCCGCACATTTTAATGAAGAAGAAAACCTCATACAACTTCGATGGGATCAAATAGAAAATAGTGGTTTTGCCTACTTACCTAATATTAATTACCAAGAATTTGCCTCAGTTGGGAGAATGGTTAATGTTTGCGGTAATTGTCAAGCTTTGAAGTGGGCAAAAGAATCGATGGGATTCTGTTGTTCAGGTGGCAAAGTTCGTTTTGATTTATTTTCAAATCCGCCTGAACTTATAAAGTCACTTTTGAATGGAGAACATCCATTATCACAACAATTTCTAGCCAATATTCGTACATATAATGCCGCTTTTCAAATGACGTCTTTTGGTGCAAAACAGGTGATACACGGGACATTTATGCCTACCTTTAAAGTGCAAGGACAAGTGTATCACCTAATAGGATCTTTATTGCCCGAAGAAAATCCTAAATTTTTGCAAATTTATTTTGTTTCCGATTACCAAGAGCAGGCTAATATCAGGAACCAACACTTCACAAATTTAAACTCCGGTCTCATATTTGATCTTCAGGAGATGCTTCATCAGTCTAACCATTACTTGTCCGATTTTAAGGCCGCATTGGAATCTATACCTCCTGATCAGCAGGAGGAGTACAAATTTGTTATAAGTGCTGATAAACGACCTCCTACAGAACACCGCGGTCGCTACAACCCTCCTTCTACCAACGAAGTAGCTGTTGTTCTGGTAGACCAACAGTGCGACAAACGTGATATTGTCTTACGTGCACGAGATAACCGTCTGAAACGTATAAGTGAAACCCATCGTTCTTACGATTCATTACAATATCCGCTTATTTACTGTCGCGGTGAAGATGGTTATAACTTTGCAATACGACAACTTGATCCTACCACTGGGGCAATACGAAACGACAAAAAAGCCACGGCGCTACAATTTTACTGCTACCTTTTGCAGGTCCGACTAAACAGATTTACGTATTTACAACGTTTTCGCGGTCTATTTTCTCAATTCATTGTTGACATGTACGCAAAAATCGAAACTGAGCGTTTAGTTTATATCCGCACTCATCAAAGGCAGTTACGAGCTGAGAATTATGCAGATCTCCCAGATGCACTGCAAAATGATACTAATTCCGAGAACATGGGGCGCTTGGTAATTTTACCTTCAAGCTTCATCGGAAGTCCACGTAACATGCACGAGCAAGTGCAAGACGCACTTTCGTATGTTCGCAAATATGGTAAGCCAGACTTATTTATCACTGCTACTACAAATCCTAAATGGAATGAAATAACTCAAGAGCTGCTGCCAGGTCAAGTTCCGTATGACCGACACGACTTAATAAGTAGAGTTTTTCATTTAAAACTTAAATTATTAATTAATTTACTCACAAAAGAAAAAATGTATGGCGCATCTTTGTGCTTTACATATAACATTGAATGGCAAAAGCGAGGACTACCACACGCTCATATACTTTTATGGCTTAAAGAAAAAATACGTCCCCATGACGTAGATAAAGTAATAAGCGCAGAAATACCAAATCCCATTTCAGATCCTGCTTTACACGCAATTGTGAAGCAACACATGATTCACGGACCTTGTGGCCCTTTAAACAATAGCTCTCCTTGCATGCAGGACGGACGATGTGTTAAAAAATTTCCGAAAAGCCTACTACAAGAGACAATTACAGGTGAAGATGGTTATCCTAAATACCGGCGACGTGCTCCAGACCATGGAGGGTTTACTGCAATGCTACGGTTGTTGGAAGTAGACAATCGGTGGGTTGTACCATTCTCACCTGTATTGTCGAGAACGTTTCAGGGTCATGTAAACGTGGAACTGTGTAACAGTATAAAATCGATTAAATACATTTTCAAGTATGTAAATAAAGGAACCGATCAGGCTACGCTTGCTACAAGTAATGACCGTGACGAAGTAACCAGATTCCAAACGGGGCGTTACATTAGTTCCTCGGAAGCAGCATGGCGGATATTCAGTTTTCCGATTTTTGAACGATTTCCGCCTGTGATACACCTAAACGTTCACGTAGAAGGTGGGCAACGTATTTATTTCAATACAAACAATTTAACAGAACAGTTAGAGAATCCCAGGCAAACAACATTAACGGCATTCTTTTCGTTATGCGAGGCAGACGATTTTGCAAAAACATTGCTTTATGACGAAGTTCCATCGTACTATACGTATGACAAACAACACGGATTGTTTACACGCCGGCGACGTGGAACGCCTGTTGAAAATTTTCCCTCCATCATGAGAGAACACGTTATTGGAAGGGTGTACACCGTGCACCCCAATAACGCAGAATGTTTTTATGTGCGGTTGCTTTTGCACAATGTTAGAGGACCGACGTCTTTTTCAGATTTAAAAATTTTCAATGGCACCGAGTACCCGACTTTCCAGGCAGCTTGTCGGGCTCGCGGACTATTGGACGATGACCAGCATTGGGACGAAGCTCTATCAGAAGCATCACTTGGTGATAGTCCACATCGTTTACGACAGTTGTTTGCCGTGATGTTAGTTTTTTGCGGGATTTCCGACGCCAATCACCTGTGGCTAAAATACCAAAACTACTTGGCAGAGGACTATTTACGCACATCAGGTCCTGAAACTCATCACGAGCTCGATGACCGCATGCGCAATATCAAATTAAACTGTTGTTTGTGTGACTTGCAAGAAATTGTCATCTCAATTGGCGGCCACCCGTTACCACACTACGGTCTGCCTGAGCCTGACCTGAATGAAACCGACACTCATAGAGAATACGCAACCGAAGTTAATTATAACTTCGCAGAACTTACTGTTGCTCTTGAAGGGGTTTCAAGCCTCACAACAGAACAAAAAGGAGTTTTTGATATAATATTCCAAAGTGTTTCAAATGCATCCGGAGGATTGTATTTTTTGGATGCCCCGGGAGGCACAGGAAAGACTTTTTTGACGAAACTCATTCTTGCACAAGTTCGAATCCAAGGTCAAATTGCCTTAGCTGTGGCATCATCTGGAATTGCGGCCACGTTACTGCCCGGAGGAAAAACTGCACATTCCATGCTAAAAATTCCCATACAATTAGATGTCACTGAAACTCCCGTCTGCGACATTTCGCGCAATTGTGAAAAGGCTAAAGTATTGCGTGACAGTGTACTAATTGTATGGGATGAGTGCACAATGGCGCATCGCAAAGCAATTGAAGCAGTAAATAGAACGCTTCAAGACATACGCCAAAATAACCAACTCATGGGCGGGCTTACTGTACTCTTCTGTGGAGATTTTCGCCAAACATTACCAGTCGTAACCCGTGGAACGAGAGCGGATGAAGTGAATGCTTGCTTTAAAAAATCTGATCTGTGGCCATATGTTAACAAATTAAATTTAACAACCAATATGCGAGCTCTACTGGGGGGAAATATAAATGCTCAACAGTTCTCCGAATTGTTGCTAAGCATAGGCGAAGGCAGATATCCCGTAGTAGAAGGCAAAATAACTTTAACAAACGACATATGTAAATTGGTATCCAATCTCAACGAACTTATTTCGTCGGTGTATGGCGACCCACATGACATAATAAATCAGGAGAACAGCTGGCTTTGCGAGCGAGCCATTCTTACGCCTCGGAATGATCAGGCGACAACAATCAACTCAAACATAATGGAAAAAGTTGAAGGGCAGTTCCACACTTATACCTCGATAAACCGAGTAATCGATCGAGAAGAGGCTACAACGTACCCGGTAGAATTTTTAAACTCATTATCAGCGTCTGGTCTCCCAGCGCATGAACTCAAACTCAAAATAGGCGTACCTATCATTTTAATGCGAAATTTAAGCCCCCCAAAATTATGCAACGGAACGCGTTTAAAAGTAGTTGCGTTACAGAGGAACGTAATCGAAGCGGAAATACTTACCGGTTGCGGTGCAGGAGAATGTGTTTTTATTCCGCGCATTCCAATAATTCCCAATAATTACCCATTTCAATTTAAACGGATTCAACTGCCTGTTAGTGTTGCTTTTGCCATGACCATCAACAAGGCCCAGGGCCAGACATTGCGCAAAGCAGGCATAGATCTCACTAGCAGCTGTTTCTCGCACGGTCAACTCTACGTTGCTCTCTCTCGAGTCAGCGATGCCGCTGATGTATGTGTTTACACACCGGAGAATAAAACTTCTAACATAGTTTATCAAGAAGTTTTGCACTAAATAATTTATGCCGTACCTACTAAGTAACTCAGCGAACATACCGTCTCAGATTCATCATTGTCATTAATAGTGTACCGTCAAATTATGTAAATTATATATGTTTCGGAACACTTCCCGTGTGTAAATGCACGGTAATTAGGGGTTGATGGCGCCACAGGGGCCGTGAATCATGTTCGTAATTACAATAACATGTAGATCTGATACACATGTGATATCATCTATCTGTATGGTCCATATAAAAATGTGTAGTCAGGTAGGTAAACGTGGTTTCGGAACACTTCCCGTGTGTAATGCACGGTAATTAGGGGTTGATGGCGCCACAGGGGCCGTGTATCATATTCGTAATTACAATAACATGTAGATCCGGGGGGCTAGCACACTAGGCTTTATGTCGCGTTTTACGTGACGTTTCAGTACATTTTCGCCGACATAAAACCTAGTGTGCTAGCTAGGCTGATACACATATGATATCATCTATCTGTATGGTCCATATAAAAATGTGTAGTCAGGTAGGTAAACGTGGCAAGCTTCGGTTTTGCCATTCAATAGTAAAAGCATAAATTATTCCCAAAAAACGTAACAATGTCTAACAATGTAATTCATCATTCATCAAGTGACTGCATTTTTACAAGCTTTTATTTAACTTGCACTTTAGACCAAGCGTTTAACTCAGATGGTCCCTGATCGGCGCGCGGCACAAGCGGGGAGACGTCAAAGGGTGTAGGGCGGTTAGTGGGCGGCAAGTCCTTACTTTTTGACGTCACCCCTGCTACTTTGCAGCATCAGCAGCGTCCACGCGCCGTCTGAGTTAAACGGTAGGGTATCTATAGTACCTAAGTAATATATAATGTTAATTTGTGTACATCAAATATGATCAACTTACAGAAGTATTTTTTTAACTAATGATACCTAATATATATATATATATATATATATATATATATATATATATATATAAAGTTAGTCTGATGACGGAAACGGGAGGCCTTACCCTTAGAGACAACTACAAAAGGTAGTTTAAAAAAAATACACGTCTATTTAGACGTCAATCCGTCGTGTAGTCAATATTTATGACTAGTGGCCTTTTTAAAGTGTTGCTTGGACTGATCAAATTGTAACTTACCGACAAGCTTTACTGGTCATGATATCGATGATTTTCATAACAACTATCTGATAATGCTACGAATAATACGGTTTCCCAACCAAACTTATGTTCCTTACAATGTTGCGGCGAGAAATTGATGACTGTGTAAATAAATATTCGGACAGCAATATGTTAACCGTGTCTTAAAACAAAAAAAAATTTGAGAGTAACACGTTTATTTTTAGGCTGTATATTGATAGATATGTGTACCTAAGACATTATGTAGATGACACTACTGCCTACTTGCTAAATGTTATATAATTTTTATACTTTTTAATTAATTGTTTTAGTAGAAGCAAACGTGTCACTACCCACCACGTGGTTGCATGTACATGGCATGATTAAATACTAATGTGAAGACATACAGTCTTTCATACTAATAAGTAATAAAAAACTGTTACGTTGTACAATTCAAATCTAAAAATGCTGATTCGACTTTTAAATTAGATCATAGCATGCGAAACCCATAATTTGTAGATAAGGATGTAGATATGTCTTTTATAATGATTATACCTTTTTTTACAAATTGTTCTATTTTTTATAGGCACATATAGTTAAACTCAGTTTTATACAGATCCGTTAAAAGCCGTCAATTTCTGTAAATAAGTAAAGTAAAAATAATATTGACTTATTAAAATTTACACCGACATTAGATATAACGGATTTAAGTAAAACTTGAACGCATAGTTGCGTCCTGTATGCTGAGCTGGCCATAATCCGACAATTCGACCGAAGTTCTGTATAAATTTTATACAGAACTTCGGTCGAATTGTCGGAATACTATAAAACCTGTCACAAGCTAACGCGACCTGCGGTGGCGGCCAATTGTTTACTATGATAATTAATGTTTCAGACACACGCGGCCTTGATTATCATAGTAGCTATACATCTGGCCGCCACCACAAGCCGCGCTTATTTTAGGCAGGCCTAATGAATAATCAATAAGTAGGTACCTATGTCCTCCATGGTCCAAAGAGAAGGAACACATTTAATCCTACGCAAACGAAGTCGCGGGTACAGCTAGTATAAAATATACGTGTAGCACACTAAAACCTGGTTAACTGACACGGCTTGCCATAGTTTCTCGTCGAAAACGAATGCTGTCAAAATTTGGTGGCCATTTTTAAACACGGAATTTCGTAAAGACAACGTATTTACCTATTTTTTATATTACATCATTGATTCTAATACAAACCCAAACCTCTTTTCAATCCCTTTTATTAGATGAAGAATTTTTGCTTGTTGTACACGCTACAAGTCATTACGAGTATGTAATAGGCACAAGACTTAATTTTGATTTTACCAACTGTTGCGATTGTTAAGTTGGTAGCGGTGTTGCCTTACTCCCGTCACAAGGATTTTTGACAGATGAGCGCCCTGTGCTAAAATGTAACAACAAAACCTCGAAATAAACAGTGCAAAGTTAACGTCGTGTATTAATTAATTACCGGCTAGCTAATCCCAAAATATAGGGATATAACACCAACAAAAGATTTAGTTAAATTTCTTAGTTGAAATTAATTACTAAAAAAATATTATCTTATAAACACCTCGATGACATTGCGAAAACTATAAATTCACGTCATCCATACACTAAGTACAATGCACTTCGAATATCAAACTTTGAGCTCCGACATCATCACCAATCCACTAATGACGATAATTTTTGGGATAAAACTTATGCTATGTCATAATATGTTTAAAATTTTATTTTATAAGTTTCATACCGAAAGGCCGCGGGTAGGTGCCGGTAGGTAGGTTGTTTCAATTATTGAAGTTTTGCTGTCTGTCTTAAGTCTTTATATATATTACATATATCGTCGTCTAGTACCTATAACACAAGCCTTATTGAGATTACTATGAGGCTAGTTCGATTTTGTGTAAGTTTTTCCCCTTTATTTATTTATTATATACGCCGTTATAATGTGACTTTGATAAAACTTATGAAACGTCTCAGAATACGACCGCCGACTGTAATAAAGTCTGTATTAATGATTGTTTTAGGGCCAGTAAACTGGTTATTGGTAATACAAATTCTCTAGAACATGCGGAGGCGCCTTTACGTGCCTTGTTTACGCCAGGCGTAAACATTCAGGGGTAACAGCGGATTTCTTTTGTCTGTATACATAATAGGTGACTTTGGGGAGGACCCCATGAGATCAGAGATAAGAAACAGTGAAGAAGATGATCACACTGAAACACTTTTCCCATGGAATGAACCACGAATTCACGAAATAAAAAGAGTTAGGTAACTATATTAAGGGCCATACTACTCGGGCGGTTCTATCACCGCGGTAATCCGCTTCAAAATCCAAGTTGTATGCTGTATAGGTACTACACAGCGCGGTTTCCCGCCGCGATTCACGGGCGGGAGAAAATCGTCCGCCGCATGCGGTGTCAAACCACCGCGGATAAACGCTCCTTCAATCTACATGATGGCGGTTTCCCGCTATTGCGTCATTCTGGCGGCGGGAAATCGCGCAGTATAAGTAAGTAGTATGCAGCATACAACTTCCATACTAAATTGTGTCTAGTGCGGTTTTGGAGCGGATTCCCGCGGCGTGAGAACCACCCGTGTAGTATTGCCCTGAGCGGGAGCATGTGCGAAGGCGCTTATCGTAGTACTCGTTATGAACAAAACACAACGATAAATCGGTTTCCAGCGGCGGGAGATCTGCCCGTATAGCCTTCAGCTAAGAGTTGACTGTGAGTTAATAAATCAGCCTATATACGTCCCACTGTTGGGCAAAGGGCATCATGGATGAGAGGGAACGGCCAGTCCGCACGCTGGCCTAGTGCTGGTTCCCCAACCTACATACACCTTTGAATTTCCTACATATTTCACATACACCTTTGAATTTCCTACATATTTCACATACACCTTTGAATATCTTGTATGCAGGTTTTCTCACGTTGTTTTTATTCACCGAAAAGCTTACGGTAAATGTCAAACTATATTCCGTATTCAGAAAAACTCATTGTTACGAGCCGGGATTCGAACCCACGATCGCCGTTTGACAGTCGCATGCCTGAACCACTAGGCTTTCGTAACTGTGAGTTAATTGAAAGTTAACGAATGCCTAGCCGATTTTTATGCGACTCAGCACTGCTATCACAGGACGGCCAGCGTTCTAGTTAGAAAGAGACGGAAAGTCTATCTCGCCGCGACACAGCCCTAGGACTAGCGCCGCCAGCATTTACGCTGAGTTGTGACCATTTCGTGGCAAATCTGTATGTGCGTATATGTCTGCAGTTTGTTTTATGTGTTTTTTGTCGCGTTCAAATGTTTTCTTTCTTTCTTTCTTTGATAGCCGTGCTGTGGTGGGTTCAACACAACCATCTTCTTTACTTTTTGTGATTCCAGATCATGACCCCGAATTTTTCCAGTACAAAACGATCTATGAAACATACACAGCACCCACACACATTATCGTGTTAGACCAAATTTTAATAAGGGAAAAAATAACAGTTTTTTCGCAAACCCCAACGTTTATGTTTTGTTTAAATACTTTTTCGTGTTCGCTCCATTAGGTTTGTTTTGTTTCAATTAATTAATAAATAAAATAAAAAAATAAAAATCGTTTATTTCAGACCAGATACGATCCATAGAGAGTTAGTAAGAGTTAGTTAGTTAGTAAGTACAAAAAATATAAAATAAAAATAACTAAATTATAACTATGTTAGTGCGTTATTTAACAAAATTTATTATTTATTTGGCCTTCCCAATAACCACCTGCGACCAGTACATGGTAAGCGGACAGTTGAGACGCTCTGCCAGCTCCTTCAGAAGGCTGTTGTTGCTGCCTCGCACTCGCCTTAAAAGTGAGGCTATTCTTTTTCGCCTTATGGCAAAAAAGTCGTCAGTATGCGCCTCCGCAAACATACCCGACGCACTACAGTGCTTTGGCAGCCTCAACAGCATTCGCAAGGTGTTGTTGTACTGGATGCGTATTGTGTTATAGGCCCTTTGTGTATAACTCACCCACAGACTGCACGAGTAAAACGTTTGACAATACGCTTTAAATAGTGTCAGCTTTACTTGCGTGTTACACCGTGCAAATCTGCGGGTAAGCATACCCTTATTGCCATGGCCTTTCCCTTTCCATATCCAAATCATCATTCAATTTATTATCGATGAAATGCCCCAGATACTTTAACTTATCTACTACATTGAGGGGCACACCTCCCACCACGATCCTAGGTACAGCGGATGGGTTATACTTTCGAGCTTTAAAAACCATCACCTCGCTTTTAACTGCGTTGTACCTGAGACCGTGCCGCCCAGCGTAACCCTCACACGTCGCAACAAGTTTTCTGATCGATTCAACCGAGGGTCCCAGCAACACCATATCGTCCGCGTAACTTATACTCGTATTATTGAAACACGTCTGACCAATATGACAACCGACATGCATGTTGCTGAGCTCCCCGATTAACTCATCTACATACAGATTGAACAGGACTGGTGAAGAAAGTCCTCCCTGTCTCACCCCACACTGGAGCCTGTACTCCTCCGAGTCTACTCCTGCCCATCTCACTCGATTGATCTGGCTGCCGTACCAGTACTTCAATAGCGCAATACATTCTTTCGGCGCACCCGCTTTTTCAAGCTTGCACCAAAGCACATCCTACGCAACCAGATCAAACGCTTTCGATAGGTCCAGGAAACACGCATATATTGGCGTGTTCCTGTCCGTGTAGTAATATGCTGAAAATTTATTGTTTCAGAGAAAAACGGAAAATTACACTTCGGCGAAATGATACAGTTGGGATATTTATATAAATAGTTATTCAGCGATACCAGGCTTCAAAAACGTATCTTAATTTTTTTTAAATGCTTATTAATTAGGAGAGTGAGAAGTAGCAGCACCAGCCTCCTGAGGGAGTTGGCAGAGCGAGTGGACTTTCCTCTCGCTAAATATTGGATGGCGCTTACGATAGGAAAAGTAGGTACTATTTTGTACTTAGCTTTAAGGTAAGTACCTAAATGTTGTGCCAAAATTAACTAACATAATATTTTTAGGATCTTATTGTTACTAACCTACTATGGATCGACTAGTTAGGTCAACAACAACCATATATGTACTTAAGCGCAGTATTTCACCAAAACACGTGATTTGCCATACATCGGTTAAAACGAAGATAATGCTGTGACCTCATAATACTATATTATACTATTAAACGAGCAATATTTGTATGTATGTGTGTAAAACAAAGTCGCTTCTCGCTGTCTGTCTGTGTGATGTATGCATGTTAAAACTACGCAACGGATTTTGATGCGGTTTTTTTAATAGATAGAGTGATTCAAGAGGAAGGTTCATATGTATAATATATGCATGTATTATACATATAAACCCGTGCAAAGCCGGGGCTCTAGTAGTATATATATTTGCAATCACGTTCTCGGAAACGGCTCTAACGATTTCGATGAAATTTGGAATATGGTGATTACGGGGGCGAGAAATCGATCTAAATTGGTCTCGTTTCCGAGAGAATTCGTTTTCTCGGTATTTTCTCGCATAAAGATTTGGTAATGCTATATAATACGTAATTTCACCACAGCTTACACCGGTTGATTAGACTACTGGTTATAATATAACATTAGCTTACAACGCCGTTAGCCGGGGGTTCAAATCCCAGGGAGGGGATGTTTCTTTTTGCTTTCGTTTTTTATATAGAATGATTTTTATTGTTTATGTATCTTTTTTGCTTTTCGATCCCAACTGGGCAAAATTAAATTATAATAGGGACTAATAACATGTTTTGTTAACGAAGTTACTTACTGAAATATACATACATATAATCACGCCTCTTTCCCAGAGGGGTAGGCAGAGATCACGGATCTCCATTTGCTACGATCCTGACAAACCACTTTCGCTTCACTCACTTTCATAACATTTCTCATACGTACATGCTCGTTGGTTTAGGGTACTTTTGACCTGGCCTTTTTGTAAGATTTCTCCAATTTGATCGGAGAAAGTTCGCCTAGGTCTTCCCTTCCAACTTGCCCTTCCACTCTTTTTATATACACTCTCTGAAATATTTAAGTAGTTATAGTATTTTGTAGCACTATGCCTTCTTTTTATCCATAAGGTTATTTAGGTTGATAAAAGTTTAGGGATTCGTTAATAATTTTACTAATTTTAGAATCATATAAAACCTGTTTACGCTTTTTGTAAGATTTTTATTTTCATTGGTCTCATTAATAACATCAGCGACATCTATCGAACTGAACTAGAACAAAATTATGCTCACTAGATGGTGCTAATCATTATCTGAAACTTAATCAAGGCATTAATAATGCCTTTCTTTGAATTTGTGATTCTAAATGTTAAGTTATAAATATTAATGTTAATAATATCGCCCTAAAAAAAGTCCAAAGTTGTGTTAGAGTACCCTTTCCTTTATTGTGTGGCGTTGATCGTTGTTAAGATGTTTTATAAACTTAACAAAAGACCAAAGAGTTTTTAATACCGTACTTTTTTTAAAGCCTAGTCTAATTGTTAAATCTCGATTAATTTTTCCAAGCACCATCCCTAATCCTCATTCCTGCCAGGAAAAAAAAAAAAAAGTAAACACATTGGGTTTTTAAAAATGGTGAGTAAATCAGTTCTGTACATTTGATGGTTTGATAGCTTAAATTAGAATTGATGACAAACCTACATAGTTGTACAAATCCAATAAAGAGTGACAGACTAGAGAGATACCGTACTCTTAGTGATTCCAATTAGCCTCCAGCTTCGTAGGCAGCGTCACTACCTACTGGGCTAACCGGTCGTCACAACCAATTTTAACTGACTTCTAAAAAAGGATGATTTTTATGTTTACCTCAGAACTCCGTCATTTACGAACCGATTCAAACAATTCTTTTTTTATTTGAAAGTTTTTTGCTTCCAGATTGATCCCATTGTTTTCAATAAGCCAGTTAGATGATGGAATCCATGAGGAATTGAGGGAACTCCTCAATTTTATTAAGCACGCGTGTATTGATTTTGTTTATTTCTATTGTAACTCGTGTAGGTATTTACACTCGGAAACCACAAATTTGGTGAAGTGGAACTGACGATGAATACCCCATCAGACGTCACATATTCTGATATGATTCCGTTTAAGTAGCAACTAATGAAATGCCAAAGGTCCTCAACAGTAGGTAGTGTTCTGAGATCCTTAAGGAATCGACGGAACTCCTCAAATATTATCGTCCTACATATAGCGACTTGGGTGTTTTCTGTAATAATCAACGCATTTGCTCTCGGAATGCAGTTCATGCGGGAAGGAAATATTAATGTATGTTCCTTGGCGAAGTACAGAATCGAAGTCAACTTAACTTTTGTTTTTAAATAAATTATGAGTATTATTTTTTGGCGTAACTTTTGTATTTAGTTGTTTCCTTTATAGAGTTTATCAGAATGTTTTTTTGATTATTTTCAATTCACAGGTGAGTTTTTTAAATGTTTATTTAGCTTTTTTAAATTAATGAAAAATAAACATCTTTTAAAAATCACATAAAAATATATAAGAAGTAAACTTGTCTTTACCGGACAGAGCTCGGTCACCCAGATATTGCCAATTTGTATGAGCCGTTTCGGCTGTCGCCAGCGAGGTTGCGCCTTGACCCTCTTTTTTTCTTTTAACGTGCTCTATAGTTGTAGCTAGTTTTATAAAAACATTTCATCCAATAAGGAAACTGGTACGAACGATATCCTGAAAAAAATTACAAGTACCCAATTAAAATGACGTTTTTATTTGCGGAATCGAGGGTGTCAGATGAAACTGCAATCACTACTTTTTCCTGCGAGCATTTCAAGTTATCACACGTGAAACCGGTCTACCGACAGACTCCAATCAACGCAAACTAGGTCAAAAACACCCAATTTTACTAAAGCGTAGCCTTACCTCGTTTTATCCGACGAAAGCGGAAGGCTTAATTTATTTTCTCGCTACGAGGCAAAGGATCTACGCGTCTACGACTTTCGTAGCCTCCACGAGATACGTAGAGCCTCTACGGGGTGTATTTTATGTACAGACTTTATGAACTGAATTTCTGTGAACATAATCAATGAAACGGGGTCGTGTGAGAGAAAGTTATTGGGATGGAAAGGTTTTGTTCTCTCGTTTGTGAACAGATATTCGAATATTGCTTTTTGATGTTGTACTGGCGAAATGAGTTTTATTAATGTTTTACTGATTTGAAAAGACGGTCGTGATTTTGTATAACATGAGAAAACATACATATATAAATATACCAAACAAGATATATCAAAAAAGTTATACAATGAAAAATCATTTATTTATTTAATCATAAATTTGTAACATGACAGTTTGAACCAAAACGTTACAGCGATTCATTACTACTTAACCTAAATTACTAAACTAAATCTAAGTACCTACTAGCTAAAAGCCATCCATACGTCTCTTTAACACTCTCTTACATTCAGTCATCACTTCATCAGTCGCGACATCGTTGTCACAAACACATCACACTGCGGTGATGGTGCAAGCATTTATTATCATAGGTACGTTTAACTATGTGTTAAAAGTTAGATTTAGGGTGAAATAGGTATCCACAAGACTTGAATTGTTAGAAAGAAAGAAAGAAATGAATTTATTGACAGCCAAAATAACACCACATCACAATTTAAGAGAAAACACAGTACTTATATAAAAATAAACTTAATAATTAAAAGCTTAAACTAAGATCATGTGTACAAGAAGACTGGTGGTGCTGCTATAGTGGCCGCAAGTGGACACCACTCAGCATAATTGCTCTGACATTAAATAATGCCACAGCGCTGGTCTTCCGTGGAGCCCGGGGCTGTGAGGTAGTTCCGAACAGCAAAAAGTGGCAAACGTGGTACTACATACTCATACTCATACTCATTTATTCATAAAATATAAAAATTTACATGTCAAAAATAGAATTATAATATGTCAAATGAATTTGATTATTCAACTAGTATAACATAACAATATTTAGGTATGAGTAACAAAATGTCAACATTAGAATTATAATATGTCAAATGAATTTGATTATTCAACTAGTATCATCCTCCTAGCGTTATTATTCCCGGTTGTGCCCCTAAAGGAGCCCGGGGTCCGCTTTGACACCTAATCCCAAGATTTGGCATAGGCACTAATTTTACGAAAGCGACTGCCATCTGACCTTCCAACCCAGAGGGAAAACTAGACCTTATTGGGATTAGACCGGTTTCCTCACGATGTTTTCCTTCACCGAAAAGCTAACGGTAAATATTCCGTACATAAGTTCCGAAAAACTCATTGGTACGAGCCGGGATTCGAACCCACGACCGCCGCTTGACAGCCGCATGCCTGAACCACTAGGCTACCGTAGCTTATTCAACTAGTATAACATAACAATATTTAGGTATGAGTAACAAAATGTCAAAATTAGAATTATAATATGTCAAATGAATTTGATTATTCAATTAATATAACATAGCAATATTTAGGTATGAATAACAAAATGTCAACATTATACAATGATTAAAATTATTATTATTACCAATATTTTATATATACTCCTTAAAATTATAAAAAGCTTTATCAGTCAGCCATTTTTTTAGCTTATTAAGAAATGTCGCATCATTTTCAATATCTTTCAATTCGGAGGGTAATTTATTGTAGATACCCGGCCCTACTACAGACATTATTTTTGTTGATTTCATAAGTCGACAACATGTCGTGGCCAATGTGTTCTTATTCCTCTGAGCAAGACGCATGCTTTTTGAAGTGTATTTTGGAATTAGGTGTATATTGCTTCTCACGTATTTTACTATGTAGAAGATGTATTGTGAGGTTAGTGTCATTACGTTGGCATCTTTAAAAAGTTGCTTTGCAGGGGTGCCTGACGGTGCGAGTGAAATAATCCGTATAGCTCGTTTTTGAAGTATAAAAACTCGTTGCCATTCAGCTGCTGTACCCCAGAATTCTAGCCCATAGCACATCACCGAGTGAAAAAGTGAAAAGTAACCCGACCTAAGTTGGTGGTAGGGTAGAATACGCGCTAGTCTACTCAGAGCGAAGCAAGCCCCTGACAATTTACTACAGACGACTTCTATATATTCGTAAATTAAAAAAATTATAACTAGTGACATAGTGAGTAGGATCATAGCATAGAAATAGTGACTTATGACATTCTCATTAGAAGATTAAGGAGTAGGTGTAAGTACGTAATAAAAACTCAAATAGTAAATATGAATTTGTGGCCCAACAAGCGCGTGGCCGACTCTCGACAGTTACAAGGCAAATGCAGTTCCCCCACTCTCTGCACAGCGCATCCTAGGAAGCTCTGGAGGCCTTACGGGCCCGGCCACGTTGCGCGGCAAGCGTTTTATCTGTTCATTGCGTGTTCGAGATGCGCAACGCACTGAAGTTAGTTGGGATCACACGCAATGAAGGTGCGACCAGACCGCAGCTCAAAATACGCTGACGCACCGTAAACGCAGCAAAATGTATGGAAAAGACGTTACGCATACGACACGTCAACGCGTATACGCAGCGTTACGCACCGGTGTGGTCGCTCCCTGAATCAGAAAATCCGCTGCCGCTGCCGCCGCTGCGCTATGTCCTGCCCGGGCCGTTATAGTTACATACAGGGAGGGTCGTTTTCAGGATAGGAGGAAGCATGACCTGGAGGTGCCAAGACACCGACTCATGAAAGCGGCCAATGGAATGTATGTCTTGGGTCCGCGGATATACAACCAAATACCGACAGCTATTAAAGACTGTCGGACGTGCCTTGGTTTTACCCTAAAACTTAAATCCCTGCTGATGCAGAAGGCCTATTATTCGGTAGCTGAATTCCTGGACGAACAATTTTAATTTAATGCCTGTTGACATTGTTTTTAATGACCTTATTATGATATTTTAATGTAATGAATGACAATGTATGATTAATACGAAATAAAATGAATATGAAATATGAATATGAATCCAAAGAATTTTACCAGCTTACCAATTCCCTGACCATATTTAGAAAAAAAAAATGTCAGATAAAGTAAGCTGGATTCGGCTCAGTTTCTTTTGTAAGTATGTATTTGTATCTTGCCTCTTCTCATAAAAACATATAACAATAACAAACGGGGCCATAGCTCGCCCTTAGGCATATTTTACTGGACAAACAAAAAATGATAGTTATGCTTGTCCAGTAAAAAAATAATATGATAACAAATATTGTATTTATATACCACTTAATACTCCCTACGACCTCATGAATTCTTCTCTTACTTAAGAGCTAGGCTCTTGTCGGTGTAGCTCAAAGTAGGCCCTCCATCTACTCCGATCCCACGCAATCTCTTTGACCTCACGATACGACCCAACACCAACTCTCTTTTTGAGTTGCTCCATGTAGTCTATTCTAGGTCTTCCTCTTCCTCGCATCCCCTCTTTCTTTCTCCCCTCTACTTACCTCATGAATACCTTGGTAAAATTTCCAAGCATTTTGTATAAACTTAACAAAAATTATATTAGTTAAATGTCTCCATATAAGCTCACCTTGCAGTCTACTTCATTTTAACACATTATATGTGACACGAAATGTGTTGCTGTAACAGCATGACGTCTTGCGACGCTCTGGGGCGTCGTGCTGCAAATAAATTAGCTTGTAAAGCGAACTTAAGCTTAAATATATATTCTACTTCATATTGCATACTTGCTGTAGTAGTGAGGTCGTTGCGTGAGAGGGTTTAGAAATGAATTATATATTTAACAAAACACTATTGCTTTAAATTTACTTGATAGAAAAAAAAAACAATTGGGTGTATTAATTTACACCTTAGAAAGCTCAAACAATACATTACTAAACGACATAATTAAGGTAAAGCAAACGGATTAGACGGTACTTTACACAAATCACCACTAACAAAGCGCGTCCCATCGCATTTCCTCGTGGAACACATAAACATGTCTCTTATACGCGTCGCGGGGACACGGTTTGTAAAAAAAATCAAGGCATCCCAAACCATTGTACTCTTTAAATAAGTTGCATCCAAATCGCCTCAAATTACATTTAAAAAACACTTAGTATTCCACCACTACAGGCTTGCAAATCAGCGCTTAACCGCTACTTTTCAAAAAGTTGTAACTGGCATTATTAATACTTCAAGATACGTCATTTCTAAATTCATGCCGACTTTTCATTACCATTGCAGACGGTGTTCTCATGACTTAGTTTCACACCATTTTAAACTCTATTATCCAAGCTGCTGAGTCTAATATCGTAGAAAGACAAGGCAATATAAAGATTTCAAATATTACTTCTGTTATCTTGCTAGATATGACACCGTCGTTTTTTCATGTGATTGTATAGAGTTTTATATTTGAAAACGTTTTTGTATGAGTGGCTTTATATCAAGATGTCTGGAGATTATTATGATTTATGCTGGGCTCGGGGTTAAACAGGACAGACAGGACAATAGTGATTTAAAGCTGCATTTCGGATAACAGATAATCATCATCATCATCGGCCTTAAACATCTATAAAAAGATGATTCAAACAGCGTCCATATTAGAGTTGCGGCACTTACGTACGTGGCTTGTTAGGCTGATACGGGAGCGACAGCCACGACCACATAATTGGCAGGTAAATGTCCTGCCCGGAGATGAAAGAGGAAGAGCAGCGCGTTGGTGTCTTAATTCGCGTCTAATTGAACCAAGCTTCATCGTGGTCCACCACTACATTACGTAGGGTCTCCCTCCAATGGTTTTTAACGGCCTCCGTAGCCCAGTGGGTAGTGACTCTGCCTACGAAGCTGGAGGTCCCGGGTTCGAATCCCGGTCAGGGCATTTATTTGTGTATTTATCACCAATATTTATATTTATTCCTGAGTTATGGATTATGGATGTTATATATGTATATAAGTATTTATATGTATGTATCTATTATATATATCATCGCCTAGTACCCACAACACAAGCCTTACTGAGCTTACCGTGGGCCTAGGTTGATTTGTGTAAGGTTTTTTTTTTTTTTTTTTTTCTTAGCCTGTTTGGGTGTCCCACTGCTGGGCAAAGGCCTCCCCCATTTTCCTCCACTCGGCCCTATTGCTGGCATGCTCTCGTCAACCCAAGCAGAACGCGTCCAAATCGTCCCGCCATCTCCTTTTTGGTCTGCCTCTGCTCCGGTGGCCGTCTTTCGGGGCCCATTCTGTACTTATTGTGGCCCATCTTTCCGGGTGCATACGGCAGACATGTCCAGCCCAGTCCCACTTCAGTTTGGCGGTCTTGGCACCCACATCTACAATTTGAGTTTTGGACCGCAGTTCCGTGTTTCTGATTCGATCAGTTCTGCGAACACCTAGTATGCTGCGCTCCATCGCCCGTTGGCAGACCTTGAGTTTCGACTTCTGAGCCTCAGTCAATGACCAGGTTTGAGCACCGTAAGTTAGGACAGGCAGGATACACATGTCAACGAGTTTGCGCTTCAGACATAGAGGAAGGTTACCCTTTAATAGCGCCTTCAAAGACCAGAAGCTCTTCCAGGCGTTCTCAATACGTCTATTGATTGTGTAAGGTTGTCCCGTTATATTTATTATTTATTTATTTAATGATCTTGATATTGGGATGTTCTTCCCAAGTTGAGGGGTCGATCCTAAAGGACACCATTTACCACTGTCTTTAGCACTGTCTTTAGAACGAGAAGGCAATAATATGATGCACATTAATAAACGACGTAGCCTAAATGAAACATGATTTACTGTCATTCGGCACAAATGGAAAATCTTCAACACGAAATTACCATTTTGAAATTGGACCAAAAGTATTACCATCAAAAGTGAATTTGGTGAAAATGTAGTTAATTGTGTCTATACTATTTTGTGACCAATTTTTTCTGGTTCAAAATGAATGTAGCCCAAATGGAATTTTGTCAAGCATGAAATCGGCCCATATTTAAATACGTGCAAAGTGAATGTTGTCGAATTTAAAGTATTATCACAATTTTATATGTAAATCAACTATTTTGTACAAATCTACTAATTCATAAATAACGTATTTCTAATTGGTCATATTTTTGGAGTGTGCGTAATTTCATATGGACTGGAGTGGTTTTCCTCGTATGTAGCAGAAATCGGCTACGGCGAAAGCACCCGATTGTCGGGTTCCCGGCACTGAATGTGTTAAGATCCTCTGTCTAATAAAAGAGATGCTTGTTAGTTAACACATTCACTGTCAAGAATCGCTACGCTCGTGGCCAATCCCGTGGTTTTCTTTCTTAGTAGCAGAAAGCGTCTTGGCAGTGAAAGTGTTAAGTAGTGTGTAGTGTGTTCTACCGAATAGCACGTGCTCTTTTGTCTAGTTCCGGTCGTGACGTTGGCGTGTTGTCGTCGTGGTACAACGCCGGGCAGGGTAGTAATTGTGATTGTCAACCTTGTACGCGTGAATTAGGTAATTTCCTGGGTTAAATAAATCTAATACTATTTAGTCTGTCAGTTAGATTATCAAAAAATATTGGGCACGTATTTTTTGTTTTGTCAATCAAACAAAAAATTATGAAGAAATAGCCCGTTAAAGTTCTGCGTGACGTCACATTATGCTGAAAAGTGTACCTTAATGTCATCATCATTTCCTTGCCCTTATCCCATTTACTTGGGGTCGGCGCAGCATGTCTTTTTCTTCCATACTTCTCTGTCAGCCGTCATATCATCATTCACTTCTTTTCTCTTCATATCGTCTCTCACACAGTCCATCCACCTTTTTCTTGGCCTACCTCGTCTTTTACATCCATCCACATTCATACCTAATACTCTTTTGGTCACATGACTTTCATCCCTCCGCATTACGTGCCCATACCACGCAAGGCGATTGGCCCTCAATTTATCCGCGATAGGTGCTACTTTTAGGCTTCCCCTTACATACACATTTCTTATTCGGTCCATCCTCGTCACACCACACATCCATCTTAACATCCTCATCTCCGTTACATGCAATCTCTTTTCATCCGTCACCTTTAAGGCCCAACATTCCGATCCATACATGACGACAGGTCTCACAATGGTCTTATAGATTTTGCCCTTTAACCTAGGAGGCATTCTGCCATCGCATATTGTTCCGGAGACCTGTCGCCATTTCATCCACCCAGCGCTAATTCGGTTTTTGACATCACGGTCGATATCACCATCACACTGTACAAGCGAACCGAGGTACTTAAAATCGGAGCAGGCTGGGAGCATAACGCCGTCTAGCTTTATGCCTGTAAAACTGGAGAGACCGCCGAAGTCACAAAACATATGCTCTGTTTTGGACCTACTGATCCTCAGGCCAACATTCTCCAGTTTTTGTCGCCACTTCTCCAATCTGCTCTGTACCTCGGATGCGTCTTCACCGACAAGAACAATATCATCCGCGAAGAGCATACACCAGGGTGCTTCTTCCTGTATGTCCGACGACAGAGCGTCCATAATCAGTACAAAGAGGTATGGACTTAAAGCTGATCCCTGGTGCAAGCCTACCGTTACACTGAACCTGTCTGTGGTGCCAGCCGCTGACCGGACGCGTGTACAACATCTGTCATACATAGACCGAATTAGTTCCACATACTTCCCAGGCACACTTTGCTCTTTCAAGGCCCACCACAAAACCTCACGAGGTACTCGATCGTATGCCTTTTCGAGGTCAACAAACACCATATGCAGGTTTTTCTGTGCATTTCTGTATTTTTCGCACAATTGGCGAAGTGAGAAAATGGCGTCTGCTGTACCCCGACCCGGCATAAAACCGAATTGGTTTTGCGTTATAACACTCTCATCTCTCATTCGTCTCTCTATCACTTTCTCCCATACCTTCATACTATGTGACATGAGCTTTATTCCTCTATAATTGTTGCAATCCTGTATATCTCCTTTATTTTTAAAAATGGGCACTAATAAACTGTCGCACCATTCGTCAGGGATAGTCTCTTCACGCAACATTTTATTGAAGAATAAAGTCAGCCACTTACATCCATCCTCACTCAAAACCTTCCAAACTTCAGCTGGTATATCATCCGGTCCTACAGCCTTGCTCCCTTTCATACTTCTCACAGCTTTTCTAACTTCATCCATACCTATTTCTCTTATAACACCTATATTAACCGGCTGGTTTTGCAGCACTTTGCTCCAAGGATTCTCTTCATTCATTAACCTTTCAAAGTAGGCTTTCCAACGTTCTTTTATGACATCATCTTTCACCAACACCTTTCCTGCCTCATCTTTCACGCATTTTATATGAGAAATATCTCTTGCATTCCTTTCTTTCATTCTTGCTAAGCGATACAGCTGTTTGTACCTTAATGTGACGATAGGTTTTTAGGGTTCCGTAGCCGAATCGCAAAAAACGGAACCCTTCGTCATGTCTGTCTGTCTGTCTGTCCGTCCGCATGTCACAGCCACTTATTTCCGAAACTATAAGAGCTGTTGAAAATTGGTAAGTAGATGTATTCTGTGAACCGCATTAAGATTTTCATACAAAAATAAAAAAAAAAACATTAAGTTTTAGGGGTCCCCATACACAGAACTGAACCTAAAAAAAAATTTTTTATCAAACCCATACGTGTGGTATCTATGGATAGGTCTTCAAAAATGATATTAAGGTTTTTAATATCATTTTTTTCTAAACTGAATAGTTTGCGCGAGAGACACTTCCAAAGTGGTAAAATGTGTGTGTGTCCCCCTGTAACTTCTAAAATAAGAGAATGATAAAACTAAAAAAAATATATGATGCACATTACCATGCAAACTTCCACCGAAAATTGGTTTGAACGAGATCTAGTAAGTAGTTTTTTTTTAATACGTCATAAATCGTAAACCGCAATTTATTTTACGGAACCCTTCATGTGCGAGTCCGACTCGCACTTGGCCGCTTTTTTTAGCACTTGGCAGGAATGTCTGACGTTGTCTCGCCCCATATTAAACATTTTCTCAACAAGAAATGGTTTGACTGAAATTATGAAAAAATGGTCAACATGCGAATAGGTAACTAATATTTATTTATTTATTGTATGGCTAATTATGTGTCTTTGCTTCAAAGAGTTTTCAAGTATGTAAGCTACCGCTATTATAACAATAAGCTACTCTATAAAATCATGGTCCACGCACCAGCAACGTTAAACTCTTTTTAAACTCCAAATTACGCCAAATTACCAGACTGGAGCCTGCAAAATGGTTAGTAATAGCGCCACCTGGCAGTCAGCAGCGGCTAAAATTCCGGGTGATATATCAGGCACGTAGCTACGAAACGGATGTTATTACCAGCGCGCCGGATTCCTACCAGCCGGACGACTAGCGTACATCGACGCAGATAGTGCAACTTAACACTTTCACTGCCAGGAGCCCACCTAGCGGGTGCCTACTGCCTACGCCCGCTAGGCAATTTGTCACGTGAATCGATAACCCTAATAGCAAGTACCTATCACGGAGCAAATTGAAATGGGTTAATAGATTCAAGCTATTTATAAAAAAAAAATGTGAAAGGGGGGTTCGGTCGCCTAGGTCGGGTATATACATAATTTACTCTTACACTTCTGAATAGACTATACTAACATTTTATATAGATTGCTGTTTTCCGAAATAAAAACTTTGAATTTGAATGTGGAATGCTAGGCTCAGATGTTACTGTGTTCGTCCAACATATGATGTTACTGGGTTTTATGGTTACCAGGACTCACGCCACGATGCACCGTTGAATGGCTACTCTCAGGCTATTTGGCGAAGTAAGAGCCCTAGTAAACGTCTAGAGTAGATCAATTTCAGATTAGTAATATTTTTTTGGACAGAGAGAAAGACAAACGAAGAAGTTTTAAGGATGGTAGATGAGAAAAGATGTTTGCTAGGATGTATAAGAAATAGGAGAGGCAAGATGGTGGGTCACCTGATACGGCACGACAGTTTCTTTCTAAACATCCTGGAGGGTAAAATTTAAGGCAAGAGAGGCAGAGGAAGGCCTAGGCTAACATATTCTAGCCAAATAAAACATAAAGCTGATGTCGAGTCATATGAGGAAGTCAAGAGGCTGGCAATGGACAGAGAAAAGTGGCGGTTACTCCACCGACAAGAGCAAAGCTCTTAAGTAATGATGATGATGATTAATATTTTTTTGGTTATTTTCTAAGACTAAATACAATTTTTTATATTTTGTTATTTATGGTTAATATAACCTCAATCCAATGTATCTCTTTCACATCACACAAATTAGAAATGTTTCGGGTACCCTTGTTTTTTTTTCTCTCTTTATTGTTTTCTTAACATTTAATCACTTAAGATTACGTCAATTCCATTGTACCTGACCTAAATTACTAAAGCTATGTAGATCTATGTACCTACGTATTGGTATTATATTGCGTAAGGTATTCTAGCACAAATAAATGTGACACGTTGGTTGGAAAAGTTATTGAGATCGGAACGTCACGAGTAAAATATTATATCATATCCCTAGGAGTAACATCATGTTAATTTAGTTAAGGTACCTCGGTGACAGTGAATTCTCTGATTCTTAAGCTGTGGCCGCACTACAAGCCCACCTGCGTGGATTTGTTTGACATTTCCATTTCCATCTGGTGCTAAACAGGCGTAACTTATTGCAATTTAAAGTGCCTTTTGCGACTTACTTGCACGATCAGAAAAAACGCCTATTTGCCCCTGATATTTTTTTTATACCTGATTAGAAGGTAAACGACCGAATGTTTGACACATGGATGCCTATTACTTATTGTTTGTATCATATTGTTTACTAATTATCGGTTGCTATTCTTTCATTAATAAATATAGCATTATTGTTTATTTATATTCATTCATAGATAATCTACCAATTACTAGGATTCATTAATGTTACTGCAACTCGCATGTTTTTTTTACTTTTTACTTCTTCTCTTTTAGTTAGCTAGTTTAGAATTTGTATTTATTATATTTTTTACTAATTATCGGTTGCTATTCTTCTGTTAGTGACGTGCTAACGGGTTTTCTTTTCTTCTTCTTGGGAGTGGACTGTATAGGTTTCAGCGGTGGTGAGAACAAACGCAGGTGACTGTAGAACGTTGCTGGGCGAGGCTGGAGCGGTGCGAGGGCTGGAGGCTTGTTTCGAGGAGAGGTGTTTCTTGTTCGGCTGCTTCTTCTAGAGTGAATTTACTTGGCGCGGGCCCTCCTTTTATACCCGCCCATATTTAAGCACCTCTCCCCCCGCCACCCCGCACCGATCCCCCTTCCCGCGCAAACTCATTTATTTCTCTCTATCTCTTTACATATACATATTTCTTATATTCTATTGTTCTAACCTAGTACATCTTATTGAGTCTTACAGGATTCTACTTGGATTGGGGAGGATAGGCGAGAGTTGGGCCTTTCCAGCGGCCTAATCTCTTCTCGCATACCCCCCGCCTCACCGCGGTTATAAATATAACTACCGGCGATTAATACAACTTAGGTACTAGTTTATAAGCTATTTTATCCTATTTAGACATTCTTTATTTTACATTTTAATTTGTCGTTAACCTTGTTTGTACATTTTAATTCGTCGTTAACATTCTCCCGCCGTCGCTTCGCGAACCCACTGGTAGGACGACGATCTTCTTGGTAGGGCGCCTCAGGACGTGTCCTCTGCTGGTAGTGACGTCCACGACTCGTACCACGCCGTCCTTGCCTGGGTAGGTCCTGGAGACCCTCCCTCGTGGCCATGTGTTGCGAGGGAGGTTGGAGTCGCAGATCACCACGACGTCGCCGACGGCCGGGCTGGTTCCCGCGCTGTAGGGCTCCCGCCGGTTTTGGAGTACCGGCGTGTATTCGCGCACCCAGCGCCGCCAGAAAGTGTCAGCGAGCTGCTGGGCGCGCCTCCAGTGTTGGCGGGCGCTGTCGTCGCTGGCTTCGAACGTGCCTGGCGCGGGCGAGTAGCAGTCGGGCCCCAGCAGGATCATGTTCGGTGTCAGCGCGGGTGGGTCATCCGGGGTCACGGGCACGTAGGTCAGCGGTCGCGAGTTCACGGTCGCCTCTGCTTCCGCCAGCAGGGTTTGCAGTGTCTCGTCGCTCGGGTACCTCTCGTGCAGCGTGGCCTTCATTGCTTCCTTGACGGTGCGCACCATTCTCTCCCACGCTCCCGCCATGAAGGGGGCGGCGGGGGGTAGGAAGCGCCATTTTATTTGTCGTGCCCAGGCGGCGTCCCTGATGGCCTCGGTCAGCTCGCGGTCGGCGCCCCGGAATGCAGTGGCATTGTCACTCCACAGCTCGGTGGGGCATCCGCGGCGGGCTACGAAGCGGCGCAGCGCGTTGATGGCGGAGTCGGTGCTTAGCGATGTAGCCACCTCCAGGTGCACGGCACGTGAGGTCATGCAGGTGAATAAGGCGACCCATCTCTTCTCCTTGTGCCGGCCGACGGTGACCTCTTGGGGTCCATAATAGTCCCAGCCCGTGTATGTAAAGGGCCGGACGTGGTGTGCTAGGCGCGCCGCGGGCAGGTCGCCTGTGGAGGGCGCCGCTGGCCTCGCCTTCTTCAGTCGGCACCTTGGACACTGCGCGATCACTTTCTTCACGGTGGGTCGTATTGATGCGATGTACACTCGCTGCCGTAATTCGTTTACTACGATCTCGGTGCCGCCGTGATGCAATTGCTCGTGTACGTGAGCCACATATAACTGTGTGTAGTAGTGCTTACCGCACAACACCGCGGGCTGCACTGTTTCTTCCTGTAGGCCGCCGGCCTCCGCTATTCGTTCGCGCAGTCGGAGTATGCGAATATCGTCCATCACGATGCTCACTTTCGCTAGTCGGTCGTCCTTGTCTGGCGCGCGGCCGCTCATCGCGCGCTCTCGCTCTCGCCCGTAGCTGTCTATTTGCGAGGCGCGCATTAGCAACTGTTTTGCCATGAGTAGGTACTTCGCTTCCAGTGCTATGTATCTTCTTGTCGCGGGTGCCGCTGCGGGCTGCGCGGGTGCTGTCTCGCGTCTCGTTCGCTTGTTCCATGCTTCATCTGCCGTCTCTTTCGCGCGCGTCCTCTTCCTGTGTGTCGCGGCGACGGGTTGCGCAGCGTGCTGCGCGGGCGCCTTAGACTTGCGCCGGCACAGATCGATGAACTGTAGCACGCGTGCGGCTGCCTTCAGGAGCTTGGTCCACCTTGAAAAGCGCTCGATCGTGATAGGTATAGATGCGAGCCTTTCCTCGGGTCGATGGCTGGCGGCGGCGCACTTTTCTCTTTCTTCGCCGGTCACAGGAACTTCGATTTTGTGCTCGACGGGCCACGCGGATTCCGGTAAGTATAGGAATGACGGGCCGTTGAACCATCTGTGGCTCGAATCGAAGTCGACAGGCGTGGCTCGGGTGGCGTCGTCCGCGGCGTTGTGTGCCGACGGAACCCACCGCCACTCGTTCTTTTTCGTAGCCTCTTCTATTTCGGCGAGGCGGTGCGCGACGAACGTCTTGTACGTGCGAGGCTCGGCGCGGATCCAGGCGAGTGCAGTGCGGGAGTCGCTCCAATATGTGCGCGATTTTATCTCGAAGTCGTGCTCTTCTGCGACCGTCTTGGCTTATCTTATTCCCAGGACCGCGGACTGCAACTCGAGTTTTGGAATCGAGATGATCTTCGTCGGCGTGACGCGGCTCTTCGCGGCGGCTAGAGCGATTTTGATGCTGCCGTCGGCTCGTGCTATCCGCCAGTACACAGCGGCGGCGTAGGCTTGTTCACTCGCGTCCACCATCGTGTGTAGCTCGTAGCGGGCGCTGGGCGTGGTATCGTAGCACCTAGGTATTTTTAGGGTACCTAGGCTGCGAAGTTGCTCCAACCACTCGATCCATCGCGCACGCAGCTCTTCCGGGATCTTCTCGTCCCACTCCGTTTTGTAGCGCCATGTGTCCTGCATTATTCTCTTTGCAGGCGTCGTGACAGGCGAGATGAGGCCGAGAGGGTCAAATATTGACATTATTATGCTGAGTGCCTCCCTCTTTGTCGGCGGGCGGAGGCCGTCAATCACTTCCGGTGGGGCTTTTCTTGTATTGAGACGAAAACGGATGCTGTCCTCTCTCGTATCCCATAGTAGGCCAAGCGTTTTCTCTATCTCGCTCCCGCCGATAGGGACGGTATCTCCTTCTCGCTCTTCGCTGTTGACGACGTTGTTTATTGCCGCGCGCGCGTTCGTGGCCCACCCACGCAGCTGGAAACCGGCTTGCTTGTGTACGTGGTCGACTTCCTTTGTCACTTGCTGGGCCTCTTCTAATGCGGTGAAGCTCTGCAGGTAGTCGTCCATGTAGTGGTTTCGTTCTATCGCTGTCGCGGCTCGGGGAAACTGCGTCGCGTGTTCTTGCGCATTTCTGTTTTTTATGTATAGCGCGGTGCATGGAGATGAAGACGCGCCGAACACGACGGAGGTCATGCGGTACTCATCGGGGTCGCCCTCGCGTCGGTCGCCTCTCCATAGAAAGCGGAGAGCGTCGCGGTCTTCTTCTCGTATTTTTATCTGCATAAACATCTCTTTCAAGTCGGCTGACACTGCGATGCTGTGCTGGCGAAATCTCATCACAACGCCGGGTAGCGGTAGCAGGAAGTCGGGCCCCGGGAGAAGCATGTCGTTAAGGCTGCGGCCGTGAGAGGTAGCCGCAGCATCGTGGACCAATCTTATTTTCGGCTTCTCCGGGTTGCAGACGGCAAAGTGCGGTAGGTACCATGTTCTATGCGTAGGTGCGGTGATGGCGCGCTCGGCGTAGCTCGAGGTAAGCAGATTTTCGACGCGCTCTTTATACTGCTGTTTCAGCTTCTCGTCTCGATCTAGCTTCTTCTCTAGCGTGTGCAGCCTCTTGAGTGCGCTGGCGCGGTTGTTAGGTATGTCGTCTGCTTCGTTGCGCCACAGCAAGCCCGTTTCGAACCGGCCGTCGGGTAGGCGGCGGCTTTTTTCTTCTAATAACTTGAGGGCTTGTAACTCGGGGTCGCTTTTCTGCTTTCGCGGCTCGATGGAGAGTGATTCGAGCGCGAAATATTGCTTCATCATTTCTTCCATTTTTTCTGAAGGCTCGACGCGGGTGAGGTGGGTGCAGCAGTAGGCGACCGGTTCCGCTTGTGAGGTGCGGCAACCGTGTAGCACCCACCCTAGCGTCGTCTTCGAAGCGACAAGTTGATCGCGCCGCCCTTTTCTTAGTTCGCGCGACACGATGAGCTCCCAATTGTCTTGCCCGACGAGTATTTTTGGCGTTGCACTGCTGTACATGAGCTCGCGTTTTATTTCTTCTAGGTGCGCGCAATCTTCTATCTCTTTTTCGCCCACCGACTGTGTAGTGAAGTCGAGGCGACCGACGGTGTGCGCGTTGAATATTCGTTGCTCGCTGCTACTGCCTCGGCCCCTGATATATAAGTCGACTCTCTTGCTCTTCTTATGCGCCATCTCTTTTCCGCCCACGCCTTGGACCCACATAGGTTCGGTGGGCCCGTCGAGGCCGAGGGTGTCGGCGAGAGCAGAGTCGATTATTGTCACTGTGCTTCCTTCGTCGAGTAGGGCGAACGCGTCGATTTCCGCCCGCGGGCCGCGTAGCGTTACCGGCGCGATCTTTAAGTACGCCCTCGTTGCTCTTGATGCGGCGCCGGCGACTTGTTCGACCGCCGAGGCCACCACCTCTTCTTTTTTGCTAGGTGGCGGGTCTCCTGAGTTGGCGGCGTCCGTCGGGGGCCTCTCGTGGTGCAGCAGGCGATGGTGCTTCATGGAGCACCCTTGATGACCGCAGGGCTTCGCGCGGCATGCGAAGCGACGGTGTGTGCTGGCGAGGCAGCGGTAGCAAAAGTTGTGCTTTTTTGCCACCTCCCAGCGCTCGTTCGTGTCGAGTTTCTTGAACGGCGGACACGACGGCAGTTGATGGCTAGTGTGCTTGCATAGTGGGCACTCTAGTTTTTCTTCTCTGCTTCTATCGGGTACGGCTGTGGCAGCGTAGGCGCGCTCGGGCTTCTTGCGCGCGCCCCTGGCTTCTTGTTTCTCCGTCTCGTATTCGGGCGGAGCAAAGGGCGCGCACTTGTCGGCTTCACTCGTCAAGAAGTCGGCAATCTTCTTAAGCACGGGCGTGTCTTCTCTAGTCGCTGCGTAGTCGTACCACTTGTTTCGCAATATCGGCGTTAACTTGTCCACTATCGTGCGCAGTATCTCCGGGTTGTGGAGATATTGTGGCTTCTTTAATATCTCGATAGTGGCCACGGTGTTAGCGATACGGCTGGCGAATATGCATAAATCACGGGGGTTGTCACTCAGCCGCGGCAGTACCTTCATTTTCTCCGTCTCACTGATCAGCAATGCGTCGGGTCTCCCAAATCTTCGCTCTAATGCTGCGATGACGTCATCGGGGTGCGGCTGGCTAATGAGGAGGGCGCTCACGGCCTCCCAGGCGACACCTTTCAGACTCCTTCTAATACGGGCGACGTTTTCACTGCGTGAGAAGCTCGGCGAGGACTCGTTGTACGCGGCTTTGAATTGTAACCACTCGTTGCACAGGCCGCCAAACACTGGTAGCTCTGAAAAGAACTTTCTACTTGTTCTGTTCGCTTGAATGGCTTCGGTCAGGGCGGCGGTTAGCGACGATACGTCCACAGCATGAGCGGTGCGGGTTGGAGACCTGTGCGGATGCTCCCGCCGCTTGCGCGCCCTAGTATCGGCGCAAGCGGCTGTTTCCCGCAATTCTTCATGAGTAGGTATTTCTATCGCTGTCTCTTCTGGCCGCCGGCTGAACCAATCAGCGATTCTCTGTGGTGCCAGGTCCTCTCCTTCCTCTTCGGATTCCTCTTGTGATGACTCGGCGTTCATTCGTTCTTGGCGGATTCTCGTCAGCTCCACCTCCGCGTTGATTTTCTTCAACTCCAGCTCGGCCAGCCTTTCCTTGGTCTCCAACTCCGCGAGGAGTCTCTTGCTGGAGGCCTTGGTGTGGCGCGACCGAGCTGGCCTCAGTGTTGTTGCGAAGGTGGGCGGTGGCGGTGGCGGCGGCGGCGGCATCAGTAGCTGGCTGGGACGGCGCTCGATAATCGTAGCGATGCTGGCGGAGGGCGTGGCCTTGAGGCCGGACGAGTCTGCAGGTTCACCGGCGCCGCTGGTCCCCGGGACACTCTCTGTGGCCTTGGGGGTCTCCGTCGCTGCGCCGTTGTCCGTCGTGGCCCTCGTGGCCTCAGAGTCCGACGTGGTCGCTGTCTTCTCGGTGTGTGTTGTCGTGCCGTCGCTGCCGGAGGAGTTTCCTTCTTCATTGGTCTCCTTGTTGGACGGGTTCTTCCTGGTTACCACCATGCTGCTTTTTCTTTTTTCAGTGATCCGGCGTCGACTAGGACCATCGATGTTAGTGACGTGCTAACGGGTTTTCTTTTCTTCTTCTTGGGAGTGGACTGTATAGGTTTCAGCGGTGGTGAGAACAAACGCAGGTGACTGTAGAACGTTGCTGGGCGAGGCTGGAGCGGTGCGAGGGCTGGAGGCTTGTTTCGAGGAGAGGTGTTTCTTGTTCGGCTGCTTCTTCTAGAGTGAATTTACTTGGCGCGGGCCCTCCTTTTATACCCGCCCATATTTAAGCACCTCTCCCCCCGCCACCCCGCACCGATCCCCCTTCCCGCGCAAACTCATTTATTTCTCTCTATCTCTTTACATATACATATTTCTTATATTCTATTGTTCTAACCTAGTACATCTTATTGAGTCTTACAGGATTCTACTTGGATTGGGGAGGATAGGCGAGAGTTGGGCCTTTCCAGCGGCCTAATCTCTTCTCGCATACCCCCCGCCTCACCGCGGTTATAAATATAACTACCGGCGATTAATACAACTTAGGTACTAGTTTATAAGCTATTTTATCCTATTTAGACATTCTTCATTTTACATTTTAATTTGTCGTTAAGAGGGCGCTCGTTTTTTGGTCAGGAATAAGCGAGAATGACGGATTTTTGACGTTGTAATTCTAAGAAACGGAGAGCTTTTTTTAGATCCCGATTACTTATTTGCATAGGTAAACTCCTCATATTGGTCCTAGCCGCCTCCAATTTACGAAGAACTGAATACTTTAACCGAAAATACCCGATTACCGACAGTAGTTTTCTGAAGAGAGCGCAGAGTCATAAGTTTGAGCCCCTAATATTCCATGATGTTATATGAGAACCTACTTGTTTTATTCTATTTTCACTAGCGTAATATGTTGCCATTGCTACTAGCCGCCTCGAATTTTCCTTATTCTGCACGTATATATATGTAAACTGTTCTCAATTACACCACATTTGTCAACAAAATCTTACTGAAAACTCGAGGATTTTCTCATTATTGTTGAATTATTTGTGTATTGAATCTTACACAACATTAAAGTTCATGCTTGTTCCAACAAGATCCAGTTCCAAAAATATAAATTTAGTCAACATTTATATTTATAAATAATTATTCAAAACTAGTATAAATTTACCGTCGCGCGGGAATATATCTCAGTACCGGCTGAATAGCCCTCCGAGACAGACGTGTACTCTGTTTATTTGTGGCTATTCACGAAGCTAACCGGCCACTCTTCAGATAAAATAATATTATTTTGATCTCCGACTAGGCATAGTTGTTACAAACCTCGGGGTCAAACTATACTGGGGATACATTCGTGAGGCAAATCGAGACAAGTTATGAATTGCATAGCTATCAGATATGACGTAGTGTAGCGAAAAGGCTCAAACCCACAGGATATGTAACATTTAAAATTGAACCTTCTACCTAAAACAAAAGTCATACATTTCAATGGTGATATCTTGTGGGTTGGATCCTTTTGTCTAAACTACGCGTTCTATAGTCAATTATTATTGTACGAGTGATCGTGATACTTGATAGATTTAATTTATTTACTTGTTACTATCAGTCCACCTTGTGGAGGGTCCGCTGCAGTTTCCGGTACGTAGTCGCCTCTCGAGAACCTCCCCGCCCCAACGGCCATTATGATTAGTTAGTATGTATGTATGTATGTTAGTTTGGGCGAAATCTTCAAATTAGGTACAATTGCGTATCTTCGGTGACAATGCCATAATATCATAGAGCTAGTCTGATGATGGAGTCGGAAGGTGGCCATAGCAACTCCTAAACTCAACAAGATAAAGCCATCGAATTTGGGCTCATTAATTTGGTCATGGCACGGCAAGACTTTGGTGCTGGATGATTTCCAGAGTCTGATAATGGAGCTGGAAGGTGGTCATGGAACTCCTAAACTAAACTAGATAAACCCATCTAGTTTGGGCTCATCTGTTTTGTCATGGTAAACACTTTGGTGATGGATGATTTCCAGGATCTGATGATGGAAGTTGGTCATGGGAACTCCTAAACTAAAATAGATAGACCTATCTTGTTTGGGTTTGTGTGATTTGTCTGTACAAGTACCCACGAACCAGCGACATAATATGCAGGGTTATTGAAAATAACAAGATGAATAAAAAACATTTTAAAAAACAAGCTTATATGGCGTTTGTTAAGTACAGCACGATCCTACCTTGCATTTAGTTATTATTTTCGTTTATATATAATAATAACACACACCGGGGGTTTACACTGGAAAGGGAGATTTTTACGTGGTTTTATTACATTTCCGAGTCATCATCATCATCATCATCATATCAGCCGAAAGACGTCCACTGCTGGACATAGGCATCCCCCAAAGAGTGCCACAATGGCCGTTCCTGCGCCACCCGCATCCAGCGGACTCCCGCGACCTTTACCAGGTCATCAGTCCACCTTGCGGGGGGCCTACCCACGCTGCGCCTTCCGGTACGTGGTTGCCACTCCAGAACCTTTCCGCCCCAACGGCCATCGGTTCTACGTGCAATGTGCCCCGCCCACTGCCACTTAAGTTTAGCAATTCGGAGGGATATATCGGTTCCCTTGGTTCTGCTGCGGATAGCCTCATTTCTGATGCGATCGCGCAGGGAAACTCCCAGCATAGCCCTCTCCATTGCCCTTTGAGTGACTTTGAGCCTTCTTATGAGGCCTATAGTAAGCGACCACGTTTCCGTGCCATATGTCATCACTGGCAACACACACTGGTCAAAGACTCTCGTCTTGAGACACTGCGGAATATTGGACGAAAAGATGTGCCGTAGCTTCCCGAATGCTGCCCAGCCGAGTCGGATTCGACGATTGACCTTCCCTTCGACATTTCCGAGTATCACTCTTTATTTCGAAATAAATGTTAAAAAAACCGGCCAAGTGCGAGTCGGACTCGCGCACGAAGGGTACCGTACCATTATCTATATCTAAAAACGGCAAAATATCTATATCTAAAATCACGTTTGTTGTATAGGAGCCCCCTGTAGCCTAGTTAGTAACTTGGTAGTGACTCTGCCTACGAAGCTGGAGGTCCCGGGTTCGAATCCCGGTAAGGGCATTTATTTGTGTGATGACCATAAATATTTGTTCCTGAGTCATGGATGTTTTCTATGTATTTAAGTATTTATTTATCTATATAAGTATGTTTATCGTCGTCTAGTACCCATAGTACAAGCTTTGCTTAGTTTGGGGCAAAGTCGATTTGTGTAAGATTGTAAAAGAAAAAGAAACAAATAAAAACTAAAATAAAAATAAAAAGATGTATTCTGTTTTTTAGTATTTTTTGTTATAAATAGCGACAACAGAAATACATCATCTGTGAAAATCTCTATCTTTCACGGTTCATGAGATACAGCCTGGTGACAGAAGGACAGACAGGCATTCAGACAGACAGACGGACAGCGGAGTCTTAGTAATAGGGTCCCGTTTTACTCTTTGAGTACGGAATCCTAATAAGTGACATAGGTTTTAGGCTCAGAACATAAAAAAAGGGAGAAGTGCCGTACTGCTTAATTCCAACCAAAACCGATGTCCCCAGTTTTCTCCCACCGCAGCGCCCATAGGCACACACATTGAACCGTGTAAAAACAAAGACTCGGGCGTTGCCAGTGAGTCTACGGCAACATGCAAACAAGGGCTGTGATTGGCTTAAACGCACTACACTAGGGGGGCGACAAACGTTAAAATTATGTTTTATCGACATTCATATTAAAATTAATATTATGTTATGATATTGATAGGTAACAACTTCAACAACATGGTAAGTTTATGTGGTGGTATTTAAACTTTTAGCTACAAGTTTAAATAACACGGGTTGTTAACTTACCATAAATCGCAAAAGTAAAAAATATTGACGAATACCTACAGAGTAACATAAACGGCTTTTTATAAGTTCGTGTTTACATACATTTAAAACTCTGGTCACATCGATATTTTTGACCTGTAGGTACCAGGCCGATCCGTATCGCATTTTGGCGCGAAATAATATGTCCATTACTCATATTACGAGATTTAAGGCTAAGGGCGAGTATCCACCAAAGATGTGCGGAGATGTGTTACCATACATTTTACACCTAGGTTTCAAGCAAGCGAGGTGTCAAATATTCGAAAAGTGTACGGCTCTTATTAAGTGGTTGGAAACATTTTTCTTGAAAATGTTACGAACACATTAACTCTTCTCTGTACAGGAAACCAGTTAGGACCTCTGCCAGTAGCATCTATCCATTTTTTTAGTACCTACTCGGATTCTTTGGAAAACTGTAATAAGAAACCGAGATTTCTTCTTCAATTATCACATTTCAAATGAAAGTAAAAAATACTCATTTAAAATAAATTATTGGTAATAATATCACATTTTAAGTTGTTCTGAAGCCATTTGCAACTAAATTATATACTTGTATATACAATTTTAATATGTCTATTTACCGTTCATACTGCAACTTAGTGAAAATCTTATAAGTAGGTACCGTAAACATTTTGTGCCTTTTAATCTTATAAGTATGTTATTAGTTACCTTTAAGATAGGCACCCAACCAAAACAAGTAATTAAATAAAATAAAACAGCGAAAGTAGTCGAAATAAAATAACTAGTATGATATCGTACTTCTATTTTATCGATTACGCGTAAATTGTAACTGCACTTTGGCACCGCTCTAGTTTGCGACGCCAAGCAGCGGCCGTACCACAAAAAAATTCAAGCATCGTCCATATCCATAGTGGTTTAATACATTGCGCCGTGGTTTACTGTATTGAACATTCAATGTACAACGCATAGAACAAAAATATGCTTTTTCGTTCGATATGTTAGTTCGATCCCGAGAAATGAGGCGGCGTTGCGTTTATTTATTAAAATATTAGTTTTTACTGACTTAAGTGAAAATACTAATACTCACATGTGGTGCGTGACTCCACCATAAAAAAATAAAAATAAAAAATAAAATTCGTTTATTTAAAAGAAACAAAAATACAACATACGTTAACCCATGGTCCCACACTAGGCTAAGCCTGTATCGTGGTGACCGTTTGAAAAACATTAATAGTAAAAGTTTGTTCGGGTAGGTAATCTCTATTTATTATTATAAAACAAATGGCAATGTGTGCATGTATATATGTGTGTGTGTGTGTGTTTGAGTGTGTGCGCGCTACCAACTTATAAATAAATAAATGCTAAGCTAAACTTAGCAGTAAACCATTTATGTAGGTTTTAGATTCATTCCTATTTTTGCATGTAACCACGCTACAATTCGGCATTTTGAGTAAACGTGGAAAAACATTTCAGATTCACGGCAAATTGCGACTAACATGCGGTGGGCAGTGACATGCCCATTTGGCCATGTCGCACCGACACGCGCCAAGCCCCCGTTTCATATATATTCCTTTTTATCATCTGAGGTTTTAGGCTTTTGAATAAAATCACGCATTAATTAATTGTATTCTAGATAAAAAGCTGTGTTTGTATAATTTATAATTTTCAGTTCCTTTGGTAAGAAACGGACATAGCAATTTCTATGAAGGGCAGTTTTTTTTTACTGTCCATAACAAAAAAAAAATTCTTCAAGAAATGAATACGTCAGTACCCAGTAATTTCCTAGTAGTGGGTCGACTGGTATAATTTCATTACATTACTATATATAAATAAGACTCAGATAACATGCAAACTATTAATATCCGTAAAACAAATCATTATTCTTATTACTGACAACTTTAAAACTCGTTAGTTTATTTTATACTAAAAAAACGAAACTAAATATACTTTGTCATATCATAGTATTTTAATACAAATAGAAAACTTGTGCTCAAAAATCAAATACTTACTTTATTCAAGTTATTTAACTTCGCTAACATGATGTTCTAGAACATCATGTTAGCGAAGTAATACTTACCACTTTTTAGTGCAAGTATCAATATCGGTCACGGAGTGAATTCCAACGGTGCGCTATACAGCTATTTGCATCGGCAAGCTCCGTGGTTAGTTCTATCCCGATCGCACTTACATATAGCTAGAAAGGGACGGCACCCGCGGCTGGTGCGATCTCGCTGTGCATGTGGGGGTTAGGTACGTTTGTGTGGGTGGTAGTAGTATTTACACACACAAACGCACTACGCGTGTCAAAATACCGAATTCTGAGCGAGCGCTTTTTTGAAGAGCACTCTTAACCTTGTTTGTACATTTTAATTCGTCGTTAACACTTCCATTATTGTTTACTTATATTCATTCACAGATAATCTACCAATTATCAGGATTAATTAATGTTACTGCAACTCGCATAAGGCACTGTGTCGAGCGCATACAGATTAGGATTAATTTTTCTGCGGCATATATTCGTTGTACCTAAAAAGGGTTGATACCAAATTACCAATTATCCGCTCTCTTAGTTCTCTAACTGTAGAGTGAATAAAAGCGGCCAAGTGCGAGTCGGACCCGCACATGAAGGGTTCCGTTAAATAAATTGCTTATTACGATTTATGACGTATTAAAAAAAACTACTTACTAGATCTCGTTCAAACCAATTTTCGTTGAAAGTTTGCATGGTAATGTACATCATATATTTTTTTTAGATTTATCATTCTCTTATTTTAGAAGTTACAGGGGGGGGGGGACACACATTTCACCACTTTGGAAGTGTCTCTCGCGCAAACTATTCAATTTAGAAAAAAAAATGTTAGAAACCTCAATATCATTTTTGAAGACCTATCCATAGATAGAACCCCACACGTATGGGTTTGATGAAATAAATTTTTTTGAGTTTCAGTTCTGAGTATGGGGACCCCTAAAACTTAATGTTTTTTTCTGATTTTTGTGTGAAAATCTTAATGCGGTTCACAGAATACATCTACTTACCAAGTTTCAACAGTATAGCTCTTATAGTTTCGGAAAAAAGTGGCTGTGACATACGGACGGACAGACAGACAGACAGACAGACGGACATGACGAATCTATAAGGGTTCCGTTTTTTGCCATTTGGCTACGGAACCCTAATAAAAACGGCTGCCTGGATCCATTTAAAGCCATCAAATGGTTTTTATTCATGTTTCGTATTTAAATCTACAAATGGTGGACTTATAAGTACACATATATTATATTTCGGTGTTGTCGATTCCTCAAAATGCTTAATTATTTTCCAAGTCGTTTTTGGTTATTCGTGGTTTCATTAAAGTACGATATCTATCTTAGAAATTGAACAAATAAATACAAAACATTCGCGATTTGAGACATTCTTTGTTTTACCGCCCTTTTTTTTTCCAGGGGAAATCCTTTATTTCTCGGCTCGCGAGAAACCAAGTGGGTATGTCCGACTCTCACGGACTTTTACCGCCCTAGGTGAAAGTAGTGTCTAAAAGAGTGTACATACATGTTTATGATAGTGATTGTACTAAGTATTTGATCCTTTGAAGGTTCATTCCTGGTAAACGCGATTTTGTATGTGAGACTCTTAATTGGATAATAGTACATTGTTTAACAAGGGGCGTATGAGGAATATTGCAAACGAGAGTCTATCAGAAGCCCGACGCCGTGAGGTGGAGGGCTTTTGATGACTCGAGTTTGCAATATTCTTACGCCCGTGTTATACACAATGTTTTTCATCACATTTGCGAGGAAATAAAGAACTACAAAAGACAGAAAAATCTATGTTTTATACAAGCGCACCAATCAAATGTTGACGAAATTGACAACTTCACTTCCAGATCAGTGCGAGTGGGGGGCGTAGTTTCAATATTTCAACCAATCACAGAGCATGGAGCATGTGGTTCTTGCAGGGCATGGCCTGCTCGATTACCAATCACAGAGCCAGAATTCTTGTCGTACGCGGCCGTCAAGATTTGCTTAACCAATCAGATCACACACAAGCTCATTACTTCCCTTGGGACCATTATTTCCCGCGGGAACAATTTAAGCCATTGTCCTTCCGTATACAGGCATAGAATAACACCATTTATGAGCAAGTGTGATGAAAAAGGAGTATATTTCCCAACCGCATTTTACGGTGCTCTTATCGCTCTGAAGGGGGCTGTGGCAAAGTGGGAACTTTGCCACAGCCCAAAACTAATGACGTGAAACGAAACGCAAATCCTTTTTTCTGACTTATGTCAAAGTGACAACGTCAGTTGAGTGTTGCCAAAATATGGTAAATTCGTGTAATATTACGTTTTCAAATAATCAGTGTATCGCGAAAAAAACTGACTGTTGAGTTTATTTCGGCGTTTCTTCTTAACAGTGGTCTTCTTTTTCAGTAACGCTAGTAGATTATTGACTTGTAAAAGTGCTATTGCGGCCTACGTGCAGAATAAAAATAATTTATTTATTTAGTTTTATAGATAGATTTTGAGTTGTTTTATGTTCTTGACAAGGTATAAGTGATAATTTCGTGATTCTAGTAGAGTACTCGTACTTGAGAATCTCAGTGTTATTTGGAAGTTTTGAATTTGTGTGAAATATTATACCTCTGGCCGCTACAAAAGTTTATTTTGCACCATGTGGGGAATATTTTACTTCTGACCGACGAGAAGTAAATAATATTTTTTATAGCACGAGTATGTCGATGTATATTTAAAAAAAAATCGTATTCTTATACACACAGTCTTAAGAGGTTCGGGTTAAGATCACTAGAAGTACGGAGGAAAGTTGCGGACGCAATTTTTTCATATAAGCTCGTAAACAATCAAATAGATTGTCCGCAACTATTAGCCCTTCTGTCTTTTCGAGCTCCTTCCCGAACTCCTCGCAAACCTATCACGCCATTCTGCCCACCGCTCAGAAGGACTGTCCTCGGCAGTAGCTCGCCTATCCCAAGGATGTGTAAAGCAATTAACAGCTGCAGTCACATGTCCGATGTTTTCTTTGACTCGGTCGTGAAATTTAAAATAAGGTCTGGTAACTGCTTGGCTTTGCAATAATAATAAAGTTGGTGACATCCATTTTCTCGCGCAGAAAGTTGTTAAAAAAGTTTTAAATTATTTAGTTACGTCGCAATAATAAGTTAAGCAAAAAATATGTATAATTTTGTTAAGTTAATGTTAAGGTTTTTTTTTTTATATAATGCATGCGGTGTTTACCTTTAAGTGATTGTTACACTTAGCAAGTAGTTATGATAATTGGATTACTGTAAACTTCAGTGTAAACAATTGTTGGTGAACCAAAATAAAAAAAATAAAAATGTAGCATAAAAAATGCAATGGGCTCATCAGACACTGAGGAATCAGAGGATAGCTTTGACCAGCGGTGTAACTGCCAATTTTGGATAAACCTAACCCTGCTGAGGTGATATGCGTAAATTTGTAAGTGCAGAAACCCAGCTCTGCTGCAGAGCTAAAATATCGAATGTTCAACAAATGAATATATCAAATTTACAGCTAGTTCAAAAGCTAATTTCAAGTCATCTGGCCCTATTGAAGGGTGATGAAAAGTGAAAGTGAAAGCCAGATATTCATATCCGTCTGAAAGACGATAATTCCCACGTCTTTTTTTAAATAAAAATAAACGAAATACATAAAACCTAAGTATTGTGTTTCAATACCTGCATAAATAAATGTGCAGATATTTCTAACATCCTAATATCCATTCCCACGCCATCCCTAATTAAGGGATAATTAACTAACTTACCTACTATTTAACTTTCCTCTACTTCTCACAAAGGGGAGGAAGGATATGGAGCAAGTTACTGTTATCGTAGCCGTATAGGAGTGCCTAACAAGTAAGTAACGGGAACAGGAATAAATGTTTTATACCGACGAAAACATGGTTGGACGTTACCGCCCAGAGTATTTTCGGGTTAGAAGGGAAACGTAAACAAACCAATGTTAAAAATAAGAATATTAAGAATAAATGCGCTATAAGTTAATGTTATTGCCGACCAAAAGCATCCGCGGCCGCACATCCTTACGGTCAATCTGATACTAACTCTTCGCATTCTAATTTGAGATCAATCTGTTACACGCACTCGCTATCAAGCGGACTAAGTACCATGTAAAAAAAACTACGAAACACATTGAAATCAAATCAGAATGCGAAATTTGCGTATCAAATTGACATCCTTATCGCGTTCGAATAAAAACGCGAAATGTGCCGCTTTAATGTCCGCCCCTTCCTTCGTCCCTTTGGCCGTAATGTTGACATAGTGATGTGACACTTGCGTGGTGACATTTTCGATAAAAAATACGATGATATCGATTAACTACAGACCTGCTATTGTAACTTGTTTTAACGTTCACCCACGAATATATCTTGACGCCGCGATTCATAGTAACTACGCGTAGGTAGAGGTCTAGCTTCGTTAGGCGTGACGCCCAGCCCAACGCTATTAGCGCTTTCCAAATAATAACCCTGTTTGGTGCCGACGAATATCAATTCAAGAGTCTAGGAAGCATAAAATGTTGTGTATGCATAGCGTCAGAGTACCCATAGTTCCACGCCTCTTTTTGCTGAGTATATTGACAGGTCGCGTTTGCTTGTTTTTTTATTATTATTGAGTAAATCCATTTGTGCCCCTAATATGTATTTCGTATTAAACAAATTGATTCACTTCCTCTCAACAGAAATAATACTCACTTAAAATATTAAATATGAATACCTACTGAAACAATACTTAATAATTTTGAAAAACGGGTAAAAAGTTTAGGGTAATAATTAATTCGCGCTGTTTGCCATGTTGTTGGGACATCAAATAATTATAATATTATTTCGAACACGCTTTGTACTAAGAAGAAATCATTAAGTGTACTTTTTATAATAACATTTTAATTAACAGCGCAATTATACGTTTTGCTGTAATGCTTTTAATACGACAGTTGAATTGAATCTCACTTTACAAATTTGACGAAACTATTGAATGCATTAACTACACCATTTTAACTCAATAACCCAGATAAGCATGTACAAAATTATTATGTAGGTAACAGTCAAAATCGCGTCACTGACGGCGGGCAAATGCAGGCTAGGCTGCCTTGTTTAACTAGCAAACGTGACGCTGCAACATTTTTGACCATCGATAATTTTGTTTATCAACTAAACTTTTATTTATCGATAAAATCTTTTCCATCACTACAGTCAGATGTATATGGAATTTATGTTAACGGAGATATGGCTAATAAAAGCAAGTCTATTGGCGGTACATATTTCAGGCTCCACCCGAACTGAGCACGGTTTATTTTGTTCAGCTTCGGAGCTTAATGCTGCTTTTAAGCTTAATTTTATTAGCACAGGCTTATTTGCTTGGGGACGAGATATTTGACACGAATTTATGAATCTGGTTTGAAATGTGTCTGCGGATGTTCAAATGGGCCTTTTAATACATAATCCTCTTTACGTAGGAGCCATATTTAGTTAAGAATACTTTAAATGAATAACCTACTAAATTGCTTAGTACGACTTAAACAGCGTTTTGTCCACGTTTTACAAATACACATATTTTATTTAACAGAAACAGATTAGCATACAAAAAAAATATCCATCAGACTCCAAACTAGGCTGAGCCTGTGTCTTGGACGTCTGCGAGAGCGATTAACAAATTAAAATTAAAATTTAAGGTAAGTTTAAATGACATTATTACACGAAAATTTAGACAATGCGGTTTGGACAATGCTAGCGTTACACCAAAAAGGACCTTACCCCATGTTAATAAAGATCTATAATAAGCTACCTGATCATATGAAGAATGAGCCTAATAACAATAAATTTATTAATACTTTAAAAAAATATTTAGTGGCAAATGCTTATTACACAGTAAATGAATATTTAAATCGCAATAATAATGACTAGTATTAAGAAATCGCAACTGAAATAATTGTCTTAGTATAGTTTAAATTTTGAACTACTTACTGTATTGCAGTGCCCTTACAGGGTTGTGTTGAGACATACCAATATGTAGCTATAAGATCTTTTGTACACACAAGGCAATGATTAAATGAATATGAATATTTCAAGTAAAGTTTTGTTTGTTTAAACTGCGTGGAACTCGTTTGTAGGTATTATCGACAAAATTGAATCCTGACCCAGCATGGAACCTTGTTACAATTAACTGATAGTGCATGTTGTTAGAGGAAAATACTTCACTTTCGGATACTGGCGCCATATTTTAGCATGTTGTTAGTCATGTCTCCTGGATTCCAAAACTGGAGTCGAATTCCCCTGTAATGACGTCATCAAAAACGCCGCGGCCGCACTTGGAAAAGTATAATAATAATAAAATAATAATAAAAAGTATTTATTTAACTCCACCACAAAGTTACACACATTAACATTATGGTTATTATAAGTAGTCACATTACTTGTGCGGCGGAGACTGGTGCCCGAACTAGGGGAAACCTGTATGTCGGGTCACCAGGCTCCAGTCCTCAGACATCTATAACACAGTCTTGGAAGTCAATTATTATACAATCCAATATAAACTTATTATACTAACTAGTAGCGAAAAATAAAGAATGTGTGTGTGCGTGCGTGTGTGTGTGTGTGTGTGTGTGTGTGTGTGTGTGTGTGTGTGTGTGTGTGTGTGTGTGTTTGTGTTCATATTGCTACATAAATATATTATTTTTTTAGGCAGATAACTAAATATATTTAAGGTAATCACTTATGAGATTGGGATCAACATCCTTTCAGTATCATTATAATCGAGACTGAGCAGCCACTTCGTGATAATTTTTTTGCATTGGTTTATTGTTACTGAGTAAATAGAATGTTTGTTATTAGCTTTATTATACAGGAAGCCTCCTAGGAAGCCAAAGAATCTTTGCACAAACCGAGTGTTACAATGAATGGGAGGACATTATTTACACCCAAACTATACAACGTACATACACACGTGGGGTACTAAATGAAAGCTGAATAAATTGTCAATAGTTCATTTATACATTATACTTTAATGTTTACTCTAGTTTAAGTACTATTAGCAAAAGTGTAAAAAAATCAAGAAAAAATCATAGGACTTTCAGTATTTGCGGCAAAACTAGAATAGATACACGAGTGTTATGTTCGACACAAATGATATCTAGTATTTCAGCTTTGCATTATAGTTTTTTATTTTAAGATAAGAGCAGAATTGGGAAGATTGTGCTCAAAAAACCAACAACGCAAAGCGAGTTTTCCCTACAAGATAAAATTTTATCGAAATTACTATTTTTCAGAAACCAGCACGAAATTTTAGTATATTGTTAGACATGTTATGGGCACCACAAAACTGCAAAGAGACAGTCTCTAAAGTGTCTAGGTCATTAGTAATTACATAATCTTCATTGCCGCGGAGGCTTTTTTTAAAAGTAAGATTTTTACCTGAACCATGTACTCGTAATAGATATAAACGTGTGTTATATCATGTAAAAGCTAAAAAAATATGATATAATTCTTGCCAACGTTAGGGTTCCATATATCCTTAAATTTAATAGGTATATGCAAAATTTTAGACAAGAAATGTGAAAAGCCTCCAGCTTCCGCTTTTAGAAAAGTCAAATTAAACCCACACTATGTACTTTTATATGAACAAATTTGATATTATATGAAAGCTAATAAAATATGCTATAACTCGTTCTACTATTGTAATTCGATATAATGATACGTTTTAGAGCAATTTCAATTCCCGAAAATCGAATGTTAGCAGGCTTTTCACTTTTCTTCTCTACAATTTTACAAATACCTCTTAAATCTATGGATATATGGAATCACAATGTAAGCAAGAATAATAGCATATTTGTTTAGCTTTTACATGATATAACACACGTTTATATGTATTACATGTTTCAGGTACAATTCCCACTTTTCAAAAAGCCTCCGCAGCAATGAAGATTAATGTCATTACTGATGAACTAGACACTTTAGAGATTATTTCTCTGCAGTTTTGCAGTGCACATAACATGTCTAACAGTATACTAAAAGTTCGTGCTGGTTTCTGGAAAATAGTAATTTCGATAAAATTAATCTTGTAGGTAGTGAAAACTCGCTTTGCGTTGTTGGTTTTTTGAGCACAATTTTCTCAATTTTGCTCTTGTCTTAAAATAAAAAACAAAAATGTAAAGCTGAAATACTACATATAATTTGTGTACTACATTATATTCGTGTATCTTTTCTAGATTTGCCGCAAAGTCTGAAAGTCCTTAGATTTTTCTTAGATTTTTTTATACTTTTGCTAATATAATGTAGAAATGAACTATTGAAAATTTATTCAGCTTTCATTTAATACCCCACATGTGTATGTACGTTGCATGGTTTGGGTGTAATTTAAACTTTTCCAAGCGCAGCCGCGGCGTTTTTGATGACGTCATTGCAGGGGAGACAAACTCCTTAGAGATTGTCTCCCGTCAGTTTTGGAATCCAGGAGACATGCCTAACAACATACTTAAATTTGGAGCCGGTATCCGAAAGTGAAGTACGAGTATTTGTTCGACGGAATCCCCTAACAACGCGCACTATGACGTATTAATGACATTTAAATGATTTATTAAGATACATTGAACAATGTATAATATAATAAATAACAACCATTATGAATAAATGTATGTACATACCTAAAACCTAATTAGGTATTTATAATTAGAGCATCTACTGTAAAATGACCTATAACAATTTGTTATCAATAAAAATTTAATTTCATTTAATTTTATTTCATTTCATTTCATTTCCTAACGTCATATGATCGTGCGTATGTTCGTTAATTGTAACATGGTTCTATGGTGGGTCATGATTCAGTTGGTTCGATCGTACCTATGGGTCGGCCATGACTTCGAACGGCGGCGACAGCGGCATCGGTGAGCTTTAGAGTATAGATTCTACAGCGGAGCTATAAGGTCGCCACCACCAGAAAGAACGGAAAGGCTCATATAAAAAAATAAACAAAAAATAAAAAATAAAATATTTCGGACATAAATTCGTAGCTTGTTAGGTTAATAACTAGGTTAGTAAAGTTCAAATTGGGCCACACTTTTTATTTTTCCTACCCAAAACTTAATTATATGGCAATCCGACTTTTCTGCAACCGCATTCAGGATGCTGTTGGAGCTGTGCCTGACTCGATCCAGCAGTGAGGCGACCTACTTATATCCTTAGCATATGCAGCTTAATTATTTTTATTAATTTATTTTGTTTGTGGGCCTTAATATGCCGCTTCGACCAGCAAGTGATCTATTGTGGCAGCCCTTGTTTAAGAGTTCACCGTTAAGTCCCGTTGCCTCCAGGAAATTCCAGATTCTTTGGGCGGTGATATGTTGTACTTCTTGTGTGGTGATATGTAGCTTAATTAAGAACTGGTTTTAAAATGGCTGGCGGCTTATAAAACAAACTACTTAATTTGGGGTAACTCAGTTGCGGCAATAAAATGGAACTATGGCAATGCCAAAGGATGATATATCTCTTTCTGTCACACTTATTGAGATTTGTATACTACAGTTTTGTCTACTTTGTCTACTTTGGGTAGATACCCATACCCATCTTTCGATAGTGAAACTAGCTACACATTCACTGCCAAAGAGTTCGTAGACCAGAGCCTTCCAAGAAAATGAAAATGTTAAAGGAACGTGACTTTACTTGACATTGTATAGATATTGGCTATGGAACTATAATTATACTCAGGACTATGGGCCGACTGTTTAACTCAGCTCCTTACCTGCGCGGCGCGCGGGTATGATGATAACGGGGCACGGCGTGTGAGCGCTGCGCTTTGCCTCCCGCACGTCGCCCGCGTCCCGTTATCGTCATACCCCTGCACAGGCGAGGACTGTTGCCTTGATCACACGTACCGAGCAAACGGGCGAAACAATGCTCTCGGCCGAGTACTCGGTGCGTATAAACAGTCACTCGCTATGTTATACCTACTCGGCCGAGAGCACTGTTACGACCTTTTACTCGGTACGTGTGATCAAGGCATGAGTGTTTTAAGTGGTCGGCTATGGTAATAATAATACCAACACCGAGCGAGGTTAGTATACAAATCTCAATAAGTGTGACAGAGAGGGAAATATCATTTCTTGTCCTTGTAACAGTTCCACTTTTTTCGATTTGCCGCAACTGTTAGTATGAGGTTGCGGCAAATAAACCATTAGCCGCCCAAATTAAGTAGGGTGTGTTAGCCGTCAGCCTTTTTAAGACCTCTGTTCTTGATTTAGCTGCGTAGGAGCCTTTCCGTCCCTTAATAAATAAATATTTGGGTACAATCTTACACAAATCAAACTAGTCCCAAACTAAGCAAAGCTTGTACTATGGGTACTAGATGACGATAAACATACTTATATAGATAAATAAAGTAGTGACCAGAGGGCTGGCGGCTATCTCGCGCAACGGATCAGCATTGCTATCCAGCGCGGTAATGCCGCCAGCCTTATGGGCACCTTGCCGCACGGCACAGATTTAGAGCAGGTTTTTTATTTGTAAAGCGTCCGGAGAGCGCTAGTCTCGGCAAATGTTCCGTGTGTGCTGGAGCCTTCAGGCCTTAGTCGGACGGACGGTAAAAGACCTGATGGTTTGACCCTGGTGCCTTGGCATAGAGGGAAGTGCCTTCTATTGTCCCGCTCGCGGTAGAAACGACCGGTTGTTGGGGTTCGGAGGCCAGAAAATTCATCAAGGAGATCGGGCGCCGTCTAGCGGAGAGGGGTCTTGACCCCCGTTCCGGATCATTCCTGGTGCAACGTCTGTCCATCGCGATTCAGCGCGGCAACGCGGCGAGCGTGATGGGCACCTTTCCACCGGGGGTGGCTCGGGGCGGGCTTTTTGACTAAGTTAATAATTTATTATTGACACTCATTGTACCTTTTTATTTATTGTCTAACTGTGTAATTGACCTATTTGTAAATATGTAGTTTTGTTATTTTTTGGTTAGGATGTACATATTTAGGCTAGAAGTATTTTATAATTAATATATTCAGTATCAAGACTAGGAGTATTAAGGCATCATACTTACTAATATGACGATGATATTTACTTTTGATAAATAAATACTTAAAACATAGAAAACAACCCTGGCTCAGGAACAAATATTTGTGCCCATCACACAAATAAATGCCCCTACTGGGATTCGAACCCGGGACCTCCGGCTTCGTAGGCAGGGTCACTACAAACTAGGCTACAGAGGTCGTCAATCGTCATGCCCCTATACTGTGAGATATTGGTGGTCCTATTGATTTATTCTCCGTGTAAATGACGCATGATGGACAGTGATCCTTAATCGCACACCCGGATAAAATTGCAATGTACGTTGCTTTTTACCTCAGGGGATGTTTACTGGGATAAATGCTTTTTATCCCTAATGCTCTTCTTTAGGATTTGAACTATTTTAAGCACTTTCATCTAAAACAGTTAGACTAAGGGCCCCTTTAACGGGCAAGACTAAAATTAAGCCATAATTCAAGTCTCTTGCTATAAAACTAAAAATTCTGCACAATAAAAAAATACAAAAAGATGACCTTAACAAGTGGTCATTTTTGCCTTATAAATTTTAAGTTGCCCTATAAAGGGTTAAATGAGAAAAGGTAACAATATCATAATCATAATCATAATAATGTAATCAATCCACCTTGTGGGGGGCTACCAACGCCGCGCCTTCCGTGTGTCATGACATTACTCCTGACATTTTCCATTGTATCCTGCATTCTCTGACATACAACTGACATGAAGATATTGATAGTACGGTCGTAAAGGAACGTACATACGGTAGTATGGTGGTGGAGGAAGTAATGGAGTATGTGCGCGTGAAGACCGGATTCATCCTGAGAGTACCATATATCGACCTTCAATAACCCATTCATAATCATAATCATAATCATATATCTAGACAGATAGACTGACTGAATGCGTTTATAGCTAGAACATAGTTATAATGTTATAAAACATACTATATGTGCTTATGTTTTACCAATTTAACAGAGTGTGGTATGAATTAGGAATTATATTGCTTATACATAACTTAGTGTCGCAAATTCGTACATAATAAAACATAAAATGTGCCGATGTGCCAAAAAACCCCAGAACAAAGGGGCACTTTAGAAGAAAACAAAGACCTGCGACAATTTTTCAACGAAACTTCCCAAAAACTTTCCCCCAGATCAAAAGGTTGCTGGACTAAAAATTATAAAACCGCAATTAATAATTTACGTTCCAAGGGAAGAAAGTCGACACAAACTTTGCCTTTAATTAAGTAACCGCATTAGAAGGCAGGGGCGCGGAACCTTTGGCATTGTTGCCGAAACTTAGTACTTGCATAACGCGATACAAGAGAAAGCACTTTTACGACGGAGCTACTACTTTGGGTACGCATGTCAAATCAAGTTTTGAGGTTGTCCCGGAATTTGAGTCGTAAAATGAAACTATTATCTCCAAGGGCCTTTTAGGAGCCACGATTATCCCCGTGCCGTTCACTAAATCTAGCAGATATAAAAAGGTTAATTAGGTACTTCTTATTTATATAATTATATCGAGCCCGTTATGTCCCACTGCTGGGAAAAATAAACAATTTTTGGTGATGTTTAATCGTACCTAATTCAAGTTTACGACATGATGCAACGTTTTTCCGCTATGTAGCGTGGCGCTGGATGTCAATCCATTCAGGTATTCTATATCATCATCATCATCATATCAGCCGAAAGACGTCCACTGCTGGACATAGACCTCCCCCAAAGAGTACAAAAATGACCGGTCCTGCGCCACCCGCTTCCAGCGGTCTCCCGCGACCTTTACCAGGTCATCAGTCCATTCTATTTAGGCTACACATTTCCTGCATAAATTACGAGAATGTATATTTTCACTACTTCAATTTTCATACAATTTTCGCTCCTGCACACGACGATTTCTAATTCGTGGTCTGGAAACAATTTTTCTAATTCAGCAATGGATGCCTAACTGGATTAATTTGTAATTACCCAAGACAAACAATACCTACTTTTTCCTGAATAAAACTTAATTAGGAATTACCATTTAACTAAAAAATCATTGTCACCCTTACGAACCGTTGGGTCCAATTATCAAATATGAGCAATAAACTGTCAATGTTACACAATAACACTAATATCCCCTGAATGTTACACGTATTTCTTGAAGTTAAATAGATACATACGCTGAATTTCAGCGCTTTGGCTGGAAATTTAACACATTCACGGCCACGCTAATCTCGTAGCGCTACGCCGTAGTCCGTAGCAGGTTAAACCTCGTATGTAGCGTAAAGCGCTCGTAGCGCTCTGACGCATATTTGTCGTCATGGACACTGAATGGGTTAATAGTGTCTTACGTCAATAAACTCTACCATCTACTTGTCATGCATGTGACAAGTAGATGGTAGAGTTTATTGACTCTAACATCTACTTATTTATTAATTTTATCAATATTTTTCGACTCCTGATCAGGGATTCAAAATCACCGCGTGGAGACAGGTGCTACGGACTAAGGCGTAGTGCTACAAGCGTAGCTTAGCAGATAATGAGTTAAGGGATAGGCACACTTGGAATTGCATAAGTGTCGATTTTTTAACGCCACAAGAATACGTAATAACGTCTCGAGTGACGTCACTTAAAAGGCACTTTATCTGGCGTCAGCACTCACCGCGTCGCCGGGACTTAAGAAATGGCTGGACAGGGTAAAGCCGCTATGGAGGGGCGACTAAGTGCTGTACCATTATATGTACATAATATATAAAACAAGCGACCCGCTTACACCTTCCTGGATCTACTGAGTTTTTCGCGGTCGGTCAAGAAGGCAAACGCGACTGAAATTTATAATGCATATCTTATGTGTATGTTACAACTCGACCACGCTAAGAATACACGTTGCGTGGAATAACTTACAATGAGCGAGGTGCATTCTTAGCTTGGTCGGGATACACTCACACAATTGAGATCAATCAATCAATTCAAAGATTTTGATAAAACATAACCTTCTGCAAAAATTGAGTCACAAAATTGTAGTGGTTTACATCCATTTTCTACATCATGATAATACAAAAATAAAGCTCAAGCAAGAGTAATGATTGCAATACAATCAATCTACGGGCATATTGCTCGGTGATTTTTGTACCTTTTTGCAGAACACTCAAGCCTTTACCGTTCATTCATTCAGCATCCATGTAGATAGCCTCTTCCGCTTTTATTAGTCTCATAGTCGATTGAATTTCAAAGCAACAATTTGCACAAAAGAAATATCCGAAACGAAATCACTTCCTGGCTATACTTAGAACGTATTTACCTATCAGCCTCACACGCCATTTGGTTAGATAACTCACCAATCGGCCCGTGAATGGCGAGCTTTATAAAAAGGCGTGAAAAGCAAGTTCCCTTGCAGCGATCGCGCTGATGTATATTTATTACTCTGCCATTGTGTTGAAATGGTTGCGCACCCCTGAAAGAGCCGATTGGAGAATGAATAATAAGGGAATTTAGAATCGAGAGCGGTAATGATGGTGGTAGCAAAGTAAAAAGAAAGACGCAGTGTATCTTCAACCGTTTAGTTGTTCAACTTCTGCCATTGGAATAAATACTCGTACCTACAGTCGCCATGTATATGGAAAAGTGCTAAGAATATCCATTTCAATACCTATCGATCTAAAATATCTAGTTATACACGCTTTAGCGACCTTGCAATAACCTAATTAACATATGGAATATTTGAACGTTCTTCACAAAACCAGCTGAACAGATTTACATGCAATTTGGCATAGAGATATATTAAAAGAATGAAATTAGCATGTCAGTCCGCCCACGAAGTCGCGGGCAAATGCTAGTCAGTATATTATGTATGTAAGTATGTATGGAAATACTTTATTGAACACAATACATTGGTAAACATACAGACAAAATAGGTTAACTTGGTACAAAGGCAAACGTATTCGTGTAAGGGATCTCTTCCAGTTAACCTTCAGTAGAGTCGTAGTGTCTTTTTGCTAGCGGCACGTATGTATATGTCAGTATTTTTTTAGTTACATCACAAAGTCTTTCGGGTTTGCCTTAATATTAACTAAAAATGCCAATTATGTAATATAAAAAATAGGTATATTTTATGTTATAAGCGCTTCAAAAGTGGCACACTAAAACCCGGCTAATTGACACGGCTTGCCATAGTTTCGCGTCGTCAATGGAACGAATGCTGTCAGAATTTGGTGGCCATTTTTAAACACGGAATTTCGTATAGCCAACGTATCTACCTACTACTACTACTTACGAAAAAAGTTATAAAAGGTTATTTGTGACTCCATTTTCACAACTTGCATTGTCTCCCTAAGCGGTCAAACCAACTAATCCTCATAAGTTTTAAATGGTCGGTAGCGCTCATAAATAAATCAGAAGTTCGTGCTTCCTAAAGGTATCCATGGGCTGCGGCGTCCACCTTCCATCAGCACGGCTAGCACAGGGCGGTATCTGTCTCTTTCTAATTAGAACGCTTAGAAAGAGACGGATAGTCTTATGTCGCCGCGACACAGCCACCGTTCTATACCCTATAAATGTAAACAAAAAGAACCACGTGACTTGGTCATTCAGCCAATAAGATAATACCATAGATACAAAAGGTTGCTATGACTGGTTGAATGACCAAATCACGTGGTTTTTAGGGTTCCGTAGCCTAAATGGCAAAAACGGAACCCTTATAGTTTCGTCATGTCCGTCTGTCCGTCTGTCCGTATGTCACAGGCATTTTACTCGAAAACTATAAAGCGTATTTGAATGAAATTTGGATTATAGGTGTATTTTGTTAGCTGCTACATAGTTATGCAATAAAATGACTACTTAAATAAATATTTTTTTCGGCGTGCAATGTAACTGCTAGTCAATAGTACATCACTTACCTAGGGCGGTTAAACAAAGAATGTCTCAGATCGCAGGTATTTAATAAATATGCGCTCTGAGGCTTTCTTTATTACCGCCCGTGGTGAGTACAAAATTTTACGTCTCTATCTGGCCAGGAAGTGGGGTTTTCCGCACGCATAGCGTGCGGTAATTCCTACTTTATGGCCAGGTATGACGTAAAAAATATTAAATCATTGTATGTCCACATGTGGCACATCAATCGATAGGCCTTTCAAAATAAATATAAGGTTATTCAGCATTTTTTTTGATTAAGTACATATAGTCGGAGATATGCACCCCGAAAGTCTCAAAATTTGTGTCACACCCCCCCCCCCCCCCCTCTAACTTCCAAACGGCGGAAGTGAAAAATTTGAAAAAAATAATTGAAATAGTGCTTATTAAATACTTTAACCGAAGAGTATTTTGACCAAGATCGGTTCACAGGTTTTTGAGCTTTGGATGTTTAGATGTTTGAATGATTGTTACTCATTCGCAGGCAAAAAAATTAGCATATTCACACATATTGTTTATAGCCTGGATACATACAGGATACTTTTTATCCAGGAAACCATCCCTCAAAGGGATGAAATCGGGGGTGGAATCTAGGGTCCACAACCGTTGTGTTGTCGGAGTTGGTGGAGGTCGTTGTTGTTCTACGTCCGTAGGAATAACCCTAGAAACCCTACACGTGACCTCCGGGTGGTGCTAAAAGAACAACAAACTCGGCAGTGCAACTGTTCCTTCTGAACCTCGCAGCGCACACTGGAACTCTATCAGCGACATCGATACGAATACATATATGTACCAGTGTGTAACCGCCATACGATAAATAAATAAATAAAACCCGCAGTTTTTCAAATCCATGAATGCCATTCTAGGATTTAATCGTCAAGCAATTAGTATGGCTTAAACAATATACCTAAAGTCGCCGTCAATGGACTTTGCTAACTATGTAAACAAACAATGCATTGAAATTGACATTTAATGTCAATTTCAGTATGTCGCTTTGTTTACATAGTTAGCAAAGTCCATTGACGGCGACTTTATATGCAGATGTAATGAAGACAAGACGACGTTTTTTTATAATAAAACCAAAGTGACTTAAGTCCATTTGAGTATCATTCTAGCGATTAGGTGTATATTCGTTTGCAAAATAAAATAGCCCCTATTGCGTCACAAATTAAGAAGAATAGATACTGATAGGTAAAACGCCATCTCCCGAGGAATGATGACCATACTACTAACCCACGTCGGTAAACAACGCAACTGAGTAAAAGAGTTACGTATATACTTCAAGGGCCGAGTGAAATCAAATTTGTATTATAGTGCCATCTCGCGGGGAAATGAGTAACCATTGACTGAACCAAAAACAGTTCCTGTCTAGATACGTCCGGATAAGCCAGCATGATTAACTAATTGAACATTATAAGTATGATATAATATAACGTGTATCATAAATAAAATGCTATTATACATAGGCTACACCACAGTACGAAAGATTAAATAATGAAGCTGTTAAGAGCCCGTTCACAAGGTACTTAAATACAAAATACAGTGTGTATCTATCGTTAAATAATCTCAATCATTTACCTGTGGCGCTAGGGAGCACGTGAACGGGCTCTTAATGGAGCCCGCCTAAAAGTAGTAAGACTGCAGGCACTGCAGCTAATTCTTTTCGAAGCACAGGTGCTTACAGCCTACCTGGTACTCGTACCAGCGAAGCTGTATTTATACGCGAATTCCGCTGAATGTCAAGCAATTTTAGGCGATTGCAGTTTCCTGTGCGCGTCTTCTGCTTCTCCATGACACATTAGTCGCAGAGCTGACGCTCCGCGCCGGCAGGGTCGATCTGCCCAAGTGCCCACGCTAGTTTTTGAAGATTTAACGTAGATTTTCTTGCAATGCTTTACTTATACTCCTCTTTGCTGCAACTTTGTAACCACGCGATACTGTGTTTGGTAATTTCACCAGAGAAGCTGGAGTATAATATACCTATTAATTCCTCTTTGTTTAGCTATCACAGACCTATTTGGGTACGCTTTTAAACTGTAGACGTGCGATTTGAATGTAGCCTGAATCTGAAGATACAGGTAGGCTGACCTACTGTGCAGCGGAGTTAGGGTGGGTTGCATCAAAAGCGCATGTTCGTTTAGATCTGAATGTATGGAAAATTCGCCATATTTAACGTTGATCGCTCTGTTATTGTCATGGGGTGCAACCCGCCCTTACTGATTACATGACGACGCTAGCAAATTCCTTATTATTTATTTAATTTATATACGTATACATGTTTGTTCAATGATATTCGGGTGTAAGCGAATTAATAAGACAACACTTTTTTTATTATCCAAGACGTTCACAGTTTGGATAGAACCGCTAGTCTTACTTAATATAAGTTGTTGTGTACATAGTTAGTAGTAGGCACGGAACCCTTCGTTGTGCGTGGTCCGACGCGCACTTGGCCGCTTTTTTTGTTTCCATTTAGTTAAATACCTAACCAAATAGGGTATAGCTACTTGTTTTCCACCGTTGCTAAAATAGGCATGTTCATTTCAAGCGTGTCAAAAGTCTCAAATTACTTAAAGAATTGAACAATCAGTCTCAGTGAGTTTGCCGGGCATTAGGGTGTAATTTTTATTTACGTCAACAAGCGGCCCTATGATTCCGGGATGAAGGCCTAAGCTAACAGCGGCTTGGCTCGCGAAGATAAATACTCAGTATACAATACATACCTACTACACACAAAGGTACAGTTTATTTTACTTAGAAAATTATTTTGTAACTGCCCACCGGCTTCGCCTGTTTATTGCAGAGATAGATCAAGCATATTTTATAGGTAATCTACATTGTTTGTTTGTTTGTTCGCACGCTGATTCATTTCTGTTATAATTATAAAAAAACTTATATTCTCACATCTATTATTAAATAAGTAATTGATAGAAACACTTGTCATGGAATTTTCCAAAGTAAAGCCTATTTACTTTGGAAAATTCCATGATAAGTGTCCAGAGTGTGTTCTTTTGCTAAATTAGCACTACGGCTTCTAAGTATTTGGGTACAATCTTACACAAACCGATCTACCTATGTTTAAATAGAAATAAAGCTACCCCAGATAATTTGTACTTATCTAAGTACTTCGGAGCACCTTGTTACAGAGCCGTAATTGCATAACTTTACTAACGAGCGTTAGGCCAACTCAATTTTAAATATCCCACACAAAAAATGACATTTAAATCTACCTAACGTACGTTACGCAATCGACCAGCTGGTGTATTACAAAGTTGGACCATGACCTTTGAGCACTCGGCCTTTCCTTAACCTTTAACAGTTCATTATTCCCTTAAGCACATTCCATTACCTACTTAGTAGGTTCTAAAAAGCACGTTGTTCCATCCTTGATAATATTGTAGAACTTATGTCTGGAGAATACGATTCAAAATCGTTTAGACTTCACCTCTTTATTACCCTAGAAAGCCTCTCGCGTCAATGCCGCCCAAGCGTCTTTAAAATTAAATTTAGTGCACATGTGATTTTCGATCATTCTGTATTTATTACAACGTCGCTCCCCAAAGGTGGGTATGATATAATATATTTTGCAGAATCCCGCAAAAAGGGTTTATTGGGTGTTTTAACGAGACTTTTTGTTGCCAGTGACGAAAAATGCCGGGTATTTTTTTATTAATGGGCTACGATATTGGAAGTTTGGCGGTGGCCGGGTCATATTGCGGTACTTTATGTCTGCTTTAGTGGCACACTAGTGTTTTCGGGCGCAGCAGAGTAATCCCGTACCTTATCGAGCGAGAGTTAGGGTATATTAACTGTTATATCAATTGCTTCACCACCAAAAAAATACTCGTGGGTTTTAGACAGTTGTCTCAATAGTTTAATGGGGTATAAAATATTTGTATCGTGTACTCGTATTATATATATTTATATATACCTACGTTTACGTGTGTTATTAAAAGTGCTTTGGGTTCACTGAGATACTTTTTTTTTCAAGTTTCACAATATTTAGCGTTTAAGTTTCATTCCATTATATGCCTGGAATGTAATTTTAATTCTAACGATCAAAGAAAAAAAGTGTTTAAGGTAAGTTTATTTTCCAGCACAATTCATTAATTTTATCTGGGAAATTATAAATGCAGCGACTAAAGTTTTTATTAGCACCTGAAATGTAACGTCTTTTTTTAGTATGTAAGCAACGGGTTAGGACATGTAAAATACACACAACTTTGTGTGTGTCCATGAGTAATGGTGTGTTATTTATTGTAAGGGTTTCAGCATGTCTTCAATCGCCTTATAAGAAAGTGAGATCAGCCATTTTCTGAGGCTATTCTGAATATCCTTGTAGACGTATTACAAATTTACAATATACGGTCGCTCGAAAAGTATTTATTAGACACTTAAAATTAGTCGCTGACCTATTAATTTAGTAGACAACTAAGTCAATTTGGAGGCGAAAATGTCAATTTAAAGAAGCTACATTAATTACGACCCATTTAATTTTTGGTTAAATAAACTGTGCTTTTAAGTAACATCCTAAGTATTTTAAATTTGGTTATTCATAAACCTATTTCAGTTTGAATACCGTTCAAATGTGTTTGTCACTGTACGAGTATAAGGTACGAAACACATTGTAGTTAGCAAACTTGTAATGTTTTATGAATATAGAGAAACTTGGTATACGTTGAGAGCTTCTATACATTTACTTTATTTCGTTGATTCTTATTTTCACGATTTTTGTTTTTTAGGGTTCCGTACTCAAAGAGTAAAACGGGACCCTATTACTAAGACCCCGCTACAATTCAAAAGGCACAAAACCTGCGCAGTGACAAGAATCCTGACAGGACATTGCAAATTGAACAAACACCTGTTTCAAATGGGTATGAAGCAGGACACAACTTGCAGGTTCTGCCAGGAGACAGAGGAGACTGCAATGCACATTCTCTGCTCCTGCGGACCACTCATGCATAAAAGAAGTACCTACCTAGGGCGGCACATAATGCACCCACAAGAAGTACAACATATCACCGCCCAAAGAATCTGGAATTTCCTGGAGGCAACGGGACTCGGTGAACTCTAAAACAAGGGCTGCCACTTGCTGGTCGAAGCGGCATATTAAGGCCCACAAACAAATAATAATAATAATAAAGACCCCGCTGTCCGTCCGTCCGTCCGTCCGTCCGTCCGTCCGTCTGTCTGTCACCAGGCTGTATCTCAATGATACCGTAATAGTTCCAGTTGAAATTTTCACAGATGATATATTTCTGTTGCCGCTATAACAACAAACGCTAAAAACAAAATAAAATAAATATTTTTATTGATAATCGTACGGAACCCTTCGTGCGCGAGTCCGACTCGCACTTGGCCGGTTTTTAGGGTTCCGTACTCAAAGAGCAAAACGGGACCCTATTACTAAGACTTCGCTGTCCGTCCGTCCGTCCGTCCGTCTGTCTGTCACCAGGCTGTATCTCAAGTACCGTGATAGTTAGAGAGTTGAAATTTTCAAACATTATGTATTTCTGGGACTGGACCGGGCACATCTGCCGCATGCCGGAAGACTTGTGGGCTAAAATCACCACCAAGTGGGTCCCACACAACCGAACACGGCGACGCGGTAGACCTCGTTGGAGATGGTGAGACGAGCTTGACGTCTTTGACCAAGACTGGTGGGAGACTGCCCAGGATAGGGATACGTGGAAGGAAAAGAGGGAGGCTTTTGCCCAGCAGTGGGACACTTAAGGCTATTAAATAAATTATAATAAATGTATTTCTGCTGCCGCTATAACAACATATACTAAAAACAAAATAAAATACTTTTTTAAGGGGGGCTCCCATACAAAAAACGTGATTTTTTTGCCGTTTTTATAGATAATCTGTCACCAGGCTGTATCTAAAGATCCGTGATAGCTAGAGAGTTGAAATTTTCACAGATTATGTATTTTTGTTACCGCTATAACAGCAAATACTAAAAACAAAATAAAATATCTTTTTAAGGGGGCTCCCATACAAGTAACGTGATTTTTTTGCCGTTTTTATAGATAATGGTACGGAACCCTTCGTGCGCGAGTCAAACTCCCACTTGGCCGGTTTTTTATTTAACGGGACTTAATCACGTATAAGCATACTGTCGGGTATTATACGGCCAGAAAGACGCCCATTTATGCCTGCTTCCTGGATCTCTCTAAGGCGTTTGACCGGGTTGATTATAATATACTTTGGGGTAAACTGCGTGAGGCTGGTATTCCACTGGATTGCGTTAATATCCTTCAGTACTGGTATCGAAATCAGTGGAACCATGTGAGATGGGCTGGTGCTCTGTCTGAAGGTTACAGGCTGGAATGTGGGGTGCGTCAGGGTGGCTTAACATCTCCCCTGCTGTTTAACTGGTACGTGAATGACCTGATGAAGGGACTCAGCAGCATGCATGCGGGATGTCATGTTGAAGATACCTGTCTCAACAATATAAGTTATGCCGATGACATGGTGCTGCTGAGCCCTTCCATCGGAGCTCTCAGACAGCTGGTTGGAAGATGTGAAGCTTATGCTAAGCAGCATGGATTAGTGTACAACTCCGCAAAGAGTGAAGTAATGGTTTTCAAGGCGGGCAAAATCAAGCCTTATTTTGTGCCCCCTGTCACTCTTGGTGGAGTTGTACTTAAAGTTGTACAAAGTTTTAAGTATCTTGGTCACATTATTGATGAAGACCTGAGTGATGACCAGGATATAGAAAGGGAGCGTAGGGCGTTATCAGTCAGAGGTAACATGCTTGCCCGCAGGTTCGCTAGGTGTTCCGCAGAGGTAAAGATTGCACTTTTTAAAGCCTTCTGCCAATCATTCTACGCTGGCGGACTGTGGGTTAAGTACACAAAGCGAGCTTATAGCGCTCTACGCGTTACGCGTACGTATAATATTTTCAGGATGCTGTTAGGAATGCCCAAATGGTGTAGTGCCTCGGGGATGTTCGCAGAGGCACGCACAAATGACTTCCATGCGATTATGCGAAATAAAATTTCATCCCTGATGGCTCGAGTGAGGAAAAGTACCAACAGCATCCTGAAAATGATGGCTGGTAGGTTTGACTGTCCAATACTTCTGTATTGGATTGGGCAGGTCAAATCTACCTTGCAATATAGTAAGTAAGTGTATGTTCTGTGTTCTGTGTATGTCAGTTTATGTTGTATGTTAAATTGTATGTAAGCTTTGTAATCTAACCTTATAATTAAAATGTAACTAACACCTCTTATATGGGTCGGTGAAGACCTGAAATAAAATATATTCATTCATAATACATTTTATTTATATATACCTACTACTACTACACCGACTCCCATTAGAATCGGACACTATACGCTCGAAGTTGTTGATTGATGATTATGTATACCTAGGACAGACTGTCCAGTTAGGTAGGTCCAACTTTGAAAAAGAGGTCAATCGTCGTATCCGACTCGGCTGGGCAGCGTTCGGGAAGCTACAGCACATCTTTTCGTCCCATATTCCGCAGTGTCTCAAGACGAGAGTCTTTGACCAGTGTGTGTTGCCAGTAATGACATATGGCACTGAAACGTGGTCGCTTACAATGGGCCTCATAAGAAGGCTCAAAGTCACCCAAAGGGCAATGGAGAGGGCTATGTTGGGAGTTTCTCTGCGTGATCGCATCAGAAATGAGGTTATCCGCAGCAGAACCAAGGTAACCGATATAGCCCTCCGAATCGCTAAACTTAAGTGGCAGTGGGCGGGGCACATTGCACGTAGAACCGATGGCCGCTGGGGCGGAAAGGTTCTCGAGTGGCGACCACGTACCGGAAGGCGCGGCGTGGGTAGGCCCCCCACAAGGTGGACTGATGACCTGGTAAAGGTCGCGAGAGTCCGCTGGATGCGGGTGGCGCAGGACCGGTCATTTTGGCACTCTTTGGGGGAGGCCGATGTCCAGCAGTGGACGTCTTTCGGCTGATATGATGATGATGAAGCAGGTTAAAATGATTTGTCTTCAATGTGTTCGATCTCTTTAGAAAATGTATCCGAATAACGTATCAACATGTATTTAATACGGGTATTTTATTACATATTAATGTGGACTACTTATATAATACAAGCAAGTCAGGTGTATTCTTTGGTGAACAGGTAATTCGGTGCGCATAATTAATTTAAATTATATTGATAGGGTAAAATTATGTTACTGCTGGCAACACTGCCGTTAATATTAAATGAATGTGCGAATGAGGATACATCGTTGCGGTCAGTCGCTTTTTTCTGGAATGAATTTAATAATTTACCAGAAATCTCTGGACTGGGAATGAGAGTGTAGAAAGTAGAATCGTGTCTTACTTTTCCATATTGTAAATAAAATTTGCAAAAGATATTGCTGAACTTATATTATTTACGTAACAAAACACTATAGATTTTTTTTTGTATTTGCTGGGTCGTGAGACGTTGTCATACTGTAGGTACAGTCGCCATCAGATACCTACTTCGGAGTGGCCAAAGTGCTCACAAATATCTGAACACGGCTATATTGCCTCGACAATAGAGACGTGTTCAGATATTTGTGAGCACTATGGCCGCTCCGATATATCTGAAGGCGACTGTACATAGTATTTAGTGTTAAATTGCATATTGTAGACTGAATTGTCCTTGTCAGTAGTCAGCATTAGATATGATAGAGTAGAGGATTTACCTATTTAATCAAAATAAGTTTCTGTCAAAAATAAAAATTTTGGTACAAGATTTTATTGCCGACTGTAATTTTCTGTATACCGGATATCGTCATCAACTACTCATTGAGACGATTCTAACGAGCCCAAATTCAACGGGGTTACGTCGGGAAAATACTGAATTCCCATGGCCACCTTCTATCTCCATCATCAGAACAGCTCAATGGTACCATAATATTGAATTGTCATCCAAACTTTACCTTTACCCAAATTTTCAGCTCAATCGGTTGAAGATATCTGCTTCAAAATTGAGTTGCAAGATTACTACATCCATTCAAAAAGATAAACACCGACTGTTAATTACTTGATGTTCTTAGATAATAACCTGTTTAGATTGAATGAAAATTTACTTTTTCTTTTCAATTTATAAATGATATAATAATAAACGTAAACACGTTACTTAAATGTGAAACTAGATCATTATTCACATAATTTATATGCTTAATTGACGTTACTAAACTGACACTGAGTTAATTTTAGTTGACGACTTACGCTAATTGGGTACACAATTATTTGAAAATGCCCATATCGTCGTCAAGTACCCATAGTACCTACATGCTTTGCTTAGTTTGGAACTAGGTCGATTCGTTTAAGATTATCCCCAAAATGTATATATATTGATCTATTATTTATCAGTACCTTCTTATTTTACTTAGGCAATAACGTCTAACCAATAAAATGATGTGAACGACTGGCCAAAATAAACGTGACGTGTGTTAACGATTGATATTTTTATTTATCCCTTATCAAAAAGTCATTTAAATGCTTGCGCTAAAATGGCAAAAGAACCGTGTGAAAAGCCATCAAATGTTCATTCCAACACATCCCATGTGGGATTTCCGTAAGTATATAGGTACGTATAAACAAGGACCGCTATAAATTCCCTTATTAATAACTGTAGAATTATGAATGTACGTATGTTTGCCCCGACCCTTGTCAGATCTGTGATGCGACAGTATCCTTAGCTTAAGGGGCTTGCACATTACATTACACTTTTTTAGGTAAAGTTTTTTTTTGCCTGAAAGATGATAGACGCACATGCATCAGAGCGATACGGCTACATTGTGTATTTAAGTATTTATTTATCTATATATAAGTATTTGAGTTTGGCAGGAGTTTGGCAAACTCAAATGGAGTTGGGCAGGACATATTGCCAGGCAGCGTGACGGTAGGTGGACCAAAACGTTAACGGATTGGTGGCTAATTACAGGAAAAAGAAGCGTCGGTCGTCCACCAGCTCGATGGGTTGATGACATAAAAAAGACCGCGGGTCATTTCTGGATGAGACTAGCACGGGACCGGGATGGGTGGCGTACGCGAAGAGAGGCTTATGCTCAGCAGTGGGCGATTACAGGCTGAAAATGATGAATGATGATGATGATATAAGTATGTATATCGTCGTCTAGTACCCATACTACAAGCTTTGCTTAGTTTGGGACTAGGTCGATTTATGTAAAATTGGCCCCAAATTTATTAATATATTAATTTATTTGAAAAAAAAAATAAAAATGAAAATATATTTATTTCCGAGAGAGAATTTCAAAAACAACATAGTGGCTAAGGTTCCACACTAGGCTGGACCTGTCCCGTGGAAACCAAACATTGCAGATTAACATTTACGCGGCTTAAAGATAGAGCAAGACAAGGTATGGAATTTTACAAATTAGTACACAAACAAGAATGTAATAAAAATAATTAATAAATACTTAAATACCTACTAGTAGAAGTAAGTGGAGTACGTGGAGTGTGGTACGTACACACTATTGTGCATGTGCTTGTGTGTGTCTGTGTGCGTGTGGGTGAGTGTGTGTTCATGTGGATGTGTGTGTGTGTATGTGCTTGACAGTAAGCGTTATGACTATGACACTACCTGAAGTATGACTTCTGACTGTTCATAGTTCCAAGACAATAAGAGCGTTTGTATTTTCTTTTTTGCTTCTTGGACGCTGCAATGTCTAAGTTCGATCGCTTTTGCGAATTCGTTATAGATATACGGAAACAGAAACCTAGGAAATCGATTTGCGAATTTGGTCTTGACCATCGGAACTGGTACTTTTAAAACTCTTTTCCTGACCAAGTCCTTGTAGCATGGCAGGTTCAATGTTGCCTTATGCATATATTGATATGCTTATGCTTATGTTGATTTATTTATTTATTTGTCTACACACGGAGCTCAAGCTGCTTGTTCGCGCCGATGCCGGTGTTGGATGTTGCTCGACGACTTTTAAATAAATGTGGCCAAATAGATGGATGTATGCAGAAGTGGTGTTATACATATATATGTTATGGTATGTAAAGGTAAGTGACCAGCAGATTTTACTTATTTTAGGTAGGGATAAAACTTATGGGCATTTTCAATCATTAGCGTGAGCTGTTAAATAAAAATTAAGTCAGTGTCAGTTTTGTGACGAAAGTGAAGCATACAAATGATGTGAAAATGAACTTGTTTCACATTTAAATAACGTGTATATGCATATAATTTATAAATTGAAAAGAAAAACTCAATTTATATACAAATTGAATAGGTACTTAATTGTCGTCACAAAACTGACAATGAGTTAATTTTCCGTTTAACAGCTCACGCTAATTGGGTACACGAATTATTGAAAATGCCCTTCTACATGTGTAGCGTTTCTATTGGTGCATTCAAAAGACCCTCTAATGCAAACCGTGCCCGACGGGCGCGTTTTGCTACTGCATATGAGGTACCTCATAAAGTTAATACACATAAAAAGGGTTGCGTTCCCAACACTGCTGCTACCGTAGTCCGTACTGTTATAGTACGGATTCTTTTTCTACACCGAATTCACTTCTTTCTGTGTCTAGTAAATAAAGCGATTGTCTTATATAGAAAACTCCCGTGAGTCTAAGACATATTAAAATATAATGAAACTGGTCACTCACGTCATCTATTTACGTTTTATTTACTTTTATTCATTTTATATTTTAAAGCGATTGTCTTTGATTGTTACGAGGTAAAGAAAACGATTGTTTTTCATTGTTAAGTGTAATCGCTAATAGGGAACTTGCATCTTTTAATTTTATTACGAAAATCATAAGTATAATCCAGAGGAATATCAACTGTAGCATTAAAACATTCTTATGATTGATTTTTCTAATGTTATATGCATTTGAAATCTGCGCGCGCCGGCATACCCCGAAAACGCTCTATATTAAACGGGCTTGTGAGGTCACAACTTACCTATATTCTCGGCGCGTTTACTATGGAGTAAGTCATTAATTTGCAATTATCTCCACAAAATTTGCGTTAAAGTCTATACTTGTCATGCAAAATATCATTACTAATTCAATATTCTGTCTAACTGTTATGTTATTTTATCAACAAATAATATAGTTTTTTTTGTCATTTTAATGTGAGATAAAATTAATACAATCGTTTTTTTAATTTATTTTTTCTTTTGTATGACATTTCTACGTATATCCGCATCGGTTGAGTGCAATGTATTCGAAATTGAAGTCCCATGCAAGTTCCCCATTGATATATGATTGATTAGATGAGGCGTCAAATTTGTATTCCTGCCTACCTAATTTTTTGTACTTACGCCCATTGGCAAGACATAGAATGATCACCAAATGTATTTAACAACTCTGTATCTTACAGCCTATCTATAGGCTAGGTTCTACAACAAACATTATTTCTGATCCTGATACTGTAAAATAAACGAAGTAAACTTTAACACTTATTGTCTAAAGAAAGGAAGTCCAAATTAAATAATACCTACTACTTTGCTAAGTAGTAGGTATTATTAAGTGTCGACCATTTTGTATTTAAAACAATAAGCTCGTAGACTACTTTCATAATAGAGTTACTATTCGAGTAAAGTATTTATTAAACATGGCCTTTTCATTTCGAAGCGTTTGTGGCACGTGGCTAAACAATTGCTTTGCTGTATCCGTACTATAAGTTTTTATTCAGTGCTGCTACGAGCGCTAAATCACATTATAGGGCATTTTCAACAATTCGGGTAGGTACCCAATGAGCGTGAGTTGTTAAACAAAAATTAACTCGGTGTCAGTTTTGTGACGAAATTCACTTTTTCTTTTCAATTTATAAATAATATATATGTATATAATATACGATGGTAAATATGTTCATTTTCACATCAATTGTATGCTTAACTTTCGTCACAAAACTGACACTGACTTAATTTTTATTTAACAACTCACGCTGATTGTTTAATTACCAACGGTTTAAACAACTCGCCCTAAGTCGTATAGTGTCCAATTAATTGCACGGCAAAGATCATTCTCCCAACAACTTAAACTAGCAACAAACTAACAACAAGTTTTTTTTTTAACAAAGTGACAAAATCTTAAAATTTAATGCAGCCAGTATGTTGAAAACAGCAGGTAAGTACATACTAATGCACCGAAACAACCGAAATTATCCAACTCCAGTCAAAACACCGCATTTAAAATGCAGATGAACTCGAACGCAAACAGAATCACGACACTAAATGACTGTTTCAAACAAATTAGTCCGACCGAAAGTTTTAATGCAGTGTGCACGGACTTTTGGCCGTGCAGCATTAATTCTGTTTATGTTGAGTTTTATGAGAAATGTCCAAGTCCGGGCACTTTTTAACACCGGGATTTTATGGGAGTGACAGTTCGTTTTTTATGTCTAAATTATGAAGTCGAGGGGTGCCGCGGAATTGTTGTCTTTAGGAAGGGTTTTTCCCACAGATGTATGAATATAAGGAGATCGGACATGCCGGCCGATTTGTATAGAGTACGCCTGTCGCAAGTACATTAACCCACACAACGCCCAAGTAATTGACAAGACAAGCACGCACACATCTAAAACACACACACTTTTTAATTTGACAATAAACGCATTTTGGGAAAAAACGTAAAATTCTCTGCGATCAGCACGCGTGCACAGTATGGCAGAGTATGCCCATTGAGCTAACAGCTGCGACACGGCCGCCGGCGGCTTGTCCTCTCTCTAGTATTCTATGCTCTGAGGTTTTTCCAAATAATTCTGCGGAGGACGATTTGAAGGGAAGAAGGGAATATCTTTTGGCATTCAGAACGTATTCAATTTATTTTGCTGGTGTGCAATAGATATCCACATGTCGTGTGGATGTGCAATATATATACAGGGTGATCAGGAGTATACCGACAGATTTAAACCATGGATTCCTGAGGTCATTAGGAGCATAAAATGTTAGTAAAATCCGGCGTAGTTTTGAAGATATTATAAATTTTCATGTAAATTATTTACTGTGATTACTAAAGTGCATTAAGCTCTTTTTATTGCGACGTTGCCACCGATGTTGCCAAGTTTCGCGTCGCTATTCACAGACATCAAAGTGACAGCTACCACTCACTAAATTCATCCTTTTTCGGAAAAATAATCTTTACCATTTTATTAAAAGGGATAATTTCCATGGAGAAGCGATAGTTATCCAGTTTTTATTTACAAAAACCGACATAACTAGTATTTTTGTTTTTTTTTTCTTGTTGAATTTGACTTGAGTTCATTTTACATTTTTTACTCAGGAAGCCATGGTTAAAATCTGTCGGTATACTCCTACCCACCCTGTATACACACTAATACACAATCTTGCTACTATAGTAAGACGGACATACGTATAATTTAGAGCTATTTGTCAAGATTAAAAATGCAGCGTTAAACCTACTTATAAGATGCTGCGTTTTAATAGTTCTACTCTACAGATCGCCATACGATTAAATAAATATATGGTCCTAATCAATTTTTTTCAAGTTTAATAATCCCAGTGTAAACCCATATTCTATAGTCCGACACCTTGGTCAATTTTCTATGACAATTATCCAGACCCAGCACGGCTAGTACACTTAACCAGCACGGCTAGCACAAGACGGCGCGCGAGTTGTGTCGCGGCGCGATAGACTATCCGTCTCTTTCTAAGTGTTCTAATTAATGCTGACGATGTTACACAATGACCCTCAATGCATCATAAATGGACGGATGTCTAGTGTGGCAGGGCAGCATACCCCGGGGGGCGTCGTGGTGACATGTTCGCGATCCCATGGCGCTCCCATTAACGGCAGGGACGGAAACGCCGGAGTGGTTTTAGTGGGTAGACTCCCTCCCCCTTCTCTTTAAATTGAGATGGCTAGAGGGTGAGACCCACATACCCCCCATTATAGCTTCCCGGCTGGGGGGATGCGTAAGTGCATTTCCACTCCGTCAAAAAAAAAAAAAAAAAAGGGCAGCAGACCAATTATTATTATCAATATTCCGGTTTAAAGACTTTAAAGGTTCGAACAGGAAAATTATCTTTGTTACTGCTGAAACCAATTAGCGGTTCCTTTAATTAAGCCCCCGTGTTTGATATAGAAAATGCTATATTTTTCAGTGTTCAGATTTTTACAACTCGTACTTCACCAGTATATTTGCCGCAACAGACGTAGGCGATCGAATACTTTGTTCGATTCTCCATTTGCTACGCTATTACCACGCGCGTATCAATTTTTCCATCAAAGGCATAATAAAATTGTGGTGAATCTTCCATGTTTAATTACGAAACAAAAACAACCTTTCAAAATGCTAACTCATACATATTTAAGTTCTAATACCCAGCATACCAAGATCCGCTCGGTGTCTTTGATACTTTGCCGAGCTGATGGGAGCTAAATAGCTAATTAGATTTTTCGTCCCCGTAAATCTCCGAACTCGTAAAATCGTTTTCGAGAACCTGTCTATACGTACAAATACTTTATTTATAACGCCAAATGCTCACAGTAACACATTAATGCTCATTTAATTTTACATACAAATGTTGCAAATTGGAGAAATCTTACAGAAAGGCCAGGTCAAAAGTACTCTAAACCGACGAGCATGTATGAGAAATGTTATGAAAGTGAGTGAAGCGAAAGTGGTTTGTCAGGATCGTAGCAAATGGAGATCCGTGATCTCTGCCTATCCCTCTGGGAAAGAGGCGTGATTATATGTATGTATGTTGCACATTTAGAGTATAGGATGTACCTACTAGAATAACGAGCAAATTTTTTCTCCTCAAAGTAAATGAAAGTATAAGAGAGTCTGAATTTCTGATTGAGTGGAGCGATTTAAAACCTTACGCCAATTGCACAAGGTCCACATACGCATTCCAAAGTTCCGCTTATTCTCTAAAAAGGCATAAGTGATCTAAGTACTCATAGTTCTTATAAAACATGTGCTGTTTTGAACGGTATACGAGTTCTTCCTTACCCGGGGTAGGTAATCATGGCGGCACAGCGACACCATAATTAATCATGGCCCGATACTTGATAAATAGATTTTTGCTTTCAACGAACTTCGACCGAGAAATACCAGCCACTGGAAATATAACTTTTTTATAAATTTCAGCTTTTGGAGCGCAAAATATTCCATGAATTAAATAATACCATTCCTAAACTGTCCAATGTGTCCGTGTGATGGTGGCCATTACTTATATCACTTTTCACTATGGATTACATTCGTGGTAACCTATCGATGTTTCATTTTTTTTTTCTAAATATTACTACTAAATAGCAACCATCATACTTGCAGCTTGCTGTTCTGACATACCTCACAGTCACACACAACGATGATGCAAAAAGCCCGAGGACTTTAAGCCGATGAAAGCTGTCACCAAAAAGGTTCAAGACTGATGCAACCTTCAGCAATGAAGACAACGATCATTTATTATCTTTTTTTTTATACCACGTCGGTGGCAAACAAGCTTACGGCCCACCTGATGGTAAGTGTTACCGTAGCCCAGGGGTGGGCAACCTTTAGCAACCAAGGGCCACATAGGAGCTAACAGAAATTACGCGGGCCGCACTTTTTTCTGACTTTATCAGGCAATTCCAAAATTCTGAATTCAACGACCTTTACATAGGTACAAAACAGACAGGGAGGCCCGCAGGCCGCCTGTTGCCGACCGCTGCCGTAGCCTATGGATGCTTGTAACTCCAGGGGTGTTACATGCGCGTTAACGACCCTTTAAGAATTTATACACTTCTTTTTTGAAGAACCCCATACTGTAGTCCCTTGGGAAAACCTCGGCAAGGAGCTCATTCCACAACCTTCCATCCTTTAACAGTTTTGCCAAATTCAGTCAGTAAACAGAAAGCAACCATCCAGAGTCGACGCGCCTTACATCTGTGTATTTGCTCCGCCACTAAGTAGGTACCTATGCTCGGTAGAAGTGCAAAGGGCAAGGGAATGATTACACCAATACCTATACACTTGAAAAATAGCATTTCGGCCCGCATCAAATGCCAGCCATCTATCAAAGAAATATATTTCAAGAATACAAATGGGAATACTCATAAAGTCATAAATTACTTGGTAGTTTTCTTTACAATACGATTAGATTATTCGATGGCTGTTTATTTCATTGATAAACCCGAATATATCATTTTTACAAAGGCAAAGATGCATACTTGATGATAAATAGGCTCAAAGGTAACATTGCGATCTCAATTTTGAAAAAATCTTGGCTTTAAATCAGATTAGGTATGAAATGGTTTTTTTGCATATGCCCTCATATGGAAAATTCACTGTGAGCGCCATGCTGGTCGAACACCCACAGAATGTACAGTCGCCATCACATACATCGGAGCAAACAAGCACGTCACAAACATTGGAACACACCTCTATTTTCAAGGCATTAGGGTGCATGTGCCGATATTTTTGAACACCTATAGTGTACCTATGTATGTGATGGCGACTGTACCTAATAATACTTAGTGAAATATGTTTCTGAAATCAAGTTGTAAGTAGTATTTCAAGTTTTTGACTGAATTTCCAACTGAGTTTTGAATACGTATGTCGAATAATAAATAGAGCAATATTTTTATGATTTGAGAATAGAATAGAATCGTTTATTGCATATTGAGCGGCTCGACAACATCAGCTGGAGGTGGACTGTAATTCCATGAGACAATGTTTTCCGGGGGCCATTTTATTTAATCGTATGGCATACATTATTTGGCCTTTGAGTTTGTCACTTTTTAGTACCACCCAAGGGACACGTGCAGGGTTGTGGTAGGTAGCTCCTGCGGACGCAAGTGACAGTTGTCCCCCCTTTGTCAAGTGAGTGGGCAACTCGATCTTAAGCCGGCCGAAGGCCTCTAACTCGGCTTGACGACTACTGTCATAGACAGCATCCGTGATCAACTGCTTAGCGTGCCTTCCAAAGCACGGAAGCGCTCATTTATAGTAACCACTCAAACAGGCGGTCACCCATCCATCCAAGGACTGACCGCTGCCATATTTGCTTTACCTGCGTTATCGTTTCCGATTCGCAGGCGCCGCTGGGCTATGAACGCTTCCGGGGGCCATTAAGATTTTGAAAAGAAACACAGTGAATACTCATATCCCCATTATTTCAAATTGCTAAATTATCTTTGCAGCAATGTTACAACACCCATCCATACTTTATATTATAAATGCGACAGTTAGTATGTCTGTCAGTTACCTCTTCACGCTTTTTAAATCACTGAACCGATTTAGATGAAATTTGGTATAGAGATAGTTTGAGTCCCGGGGCCTTCCCCCACATAGGATAGTTTTTATCTCGCAAATCATCCTCTAAGGACGTGAATGGGGGGTGAAAGTTTGTATGAAGCTACGATATAAACGAGTTCCACGCGGACGGAGTCGTACGCAGAAGCTAGTCTTTTATAAACGTTTTACCACTCTCCTTTACGATTTTCCTCATCCAGTTTGATTGCCCTGGACAAATTAATTAAAACCATAGCAATTAAGAAATTTTAAACTCGAGCAACGTTGTAAACAACGATATAAAATATAATGAAATACTTGGAGCTAACTCGGGAAGAATCTGAAGGATCCGTAAAGACTTAGCTCGGTGAAACGGCGAAGAATTCAGTTGTGGATGGTCGGCGGTATAATTTACATGTAACGCAGTTGTGGCTGGGTTGTGCTGTGAAGTATTTCATCGCCGCTGCAAGAACTTTTGGCTTTTCTTTTTATGAGGATCTTAACCTTCTGAGCCTTCTGAGTGTTGTGCTGGACAGGTTCGACTGCCCTGTAGTGAGGCACTGGAACTCCATTCACATGGGTGATAGGCCTAAAATATTTGACATTAAATAATAAATAATAAAAGTAATTGTTCAAGAATGTTTAATTTTTTTAGCTATAAACAAATTGACATTCGCAGAAATATTATTATTATGTATTATTTTTTATATTGACATTGCTATATTCCTTTTCTTGTTTGTTTTTAATGTATAATTTGTACTAACCTCTAGTTTGTAAGTATGTGTATTGTAATTACCTACCTAAGCACTAACATTTATATGGACCCTGAGTCTGAAATAAATAAATAAATTAAATTAACCATACAAACACAGAAAGTGACAATAAAAAACGGCAATTTAGACGGCGTTGGAATTTTCACTGGGTATCGTAGTCAAATTTCGAACACACATGTCATACTGGTGACCGGAGAGCTGGCGGCTTTCTCGCGCAACGCATCAGCATTGAAATTCAGCGAGGAACTGCCGCGAGCACCCTCGGTACAACAATGCCTCGAGGGCCTTTTTTTAGATTTAACTTAGTTTAATTTAATTTAGTTAATGTTTATTATCATATTTATCATCTTGTATATAAGTACTCTAGAAAATAAATAAGTAATTATCATCCTGGGAAAAAAATATGACTTCAAAACTTAACTTTCAAAATGCCCGACGGGCATTGACTATCACTTCCAGTTTGAAAATACCACATAGCCAATAAACATTTTATTTGCACTGCACGAACTTGCAACTATGTCCGCCAAGTTAACACAATAGATGGCGCGTCCATCTTCCCGGACACGGCACTTCCTGGCTTTGTCTGCGGGATGATCTTTTAGTTGAATCTCTTAGTCTAAGATTACGTGAGGCTTAGCTTGAGCTTGAGCTATCAGCTTTCTAGGTTTTAATTATTGTGCAAAGCGATACGAGTAGATACAGGTAATGTTATCATAGATTAAATCAGAGTCAGAAGCATGTTTATTTGTATTGACTTGTCTCTATTTCATATTTAATTTGGCTTTTTATTGTAATATTTCTCATTTGTAAATTGTATGCTGACGATCCTTATTGAGAGACACAATGCGATATTATAATTTTTTATTGAAATTTGTGTAATTTCTTATAATTTTGAGACCAATTTGAAAGTGCTAAATTCTAATATGAAACCATATTCTATGTCGTAAACGGGCGTCTGCTTCTAAAGTTACCTAATTAACCTGCTGCTTCAAAGTACACGAAAGAGAATACCCAATAGCGCTACGCCCTCAAACGTCCTTCGAATAACCTTGACTTCAAGAAGTCCTTTAAAACCATTTCTAAACTTCAACAGGAGCGACACCGGGCGGAAAATTGCACTTTCCAGTTAAAAAACGTCCGGCGATTCAGAAAAGGCGAGATAGCAGGCGTCGCCGCAGGCTAGCGTATAGCAACATGGGTGGTTAAAACTTAATGGTGTGATAACAGGCATGCCACCACAATGTGGAAACATACGGTAGGACGTGGCGAGCGTAGATGCCTGCTGTAAACTTAGCTGAAGTTCGACCAATTTCGCATCACATCGCATCGCTTTAGGACCTTTTTCAAAAAAAGTATACAAGTTTTTTTTTTCGGTATTCTTTTTTTTTATTTGTCTTAATCAGAGTTGTATTACTATAGATCCTCATACAAGAAAAAAAGTGTCGCAGATTTTACTATGTAAGTTTTTTCTTCCAGTGCGTCACGACCATATAAATAAATAAAAAAAAAACTGCATACAAAAATGTGATGATCTGGAATGCAATATTTAGGACACTTTTTCTTCTTTGTATGAGGATCGATAGTATCAAAGATTCTGAGTAAGAATAACAAAAAAAAAACGAATAAAAAAAATGTTTTGTACACTTTTTTTTGAAAAACGCTCTTTAACATCCGGCGCGCGTAGCTCAGCAGCCAACGTATCAAACCGTTTCCAGATCAGGTCGAGGCTATGCGAAGCAGAACCAAGGTAACCGATATAACCCTCCGAATCGCTAAACTTAAGTGGCAATGGGCAGGGGCATATTGCACGTAGAACCGAATGGCCGTTGGGGTGGAAAGGTAAAAGGTGCGGCGTGGGCAGACATCATCATCATCATATCAGCCGAAAGACGTCCACTGCTGGACATAGGCCTCCCCCAAAGAGTGCCAAAGTGACCGGTCCTGCGCATCCTGCATCCAGCGGACTCCCGCGACCTTTACCGGGTCAGTCCACCTTGTGGGGGGCCTACCCACGCCGCGCCTTCCGGTATGTGGCAGACATAATTAAAGCAAAATACGAAGTTTTACAAAGTGTTATGTACTCGTACCTACGTTATGACGGCCCGTATGTTCGCGGCATCCCTCTGTGGGCGCGGTAATAAAAACTAACGCCTGTGATAACACCAATCCCGTCCTTGCCTGAATATTTTGTGGCCGCGTAATAGAGTCTTGCTTACACGAAGGGTGGTGAACTCTAGCTGCGAGTATACACATACTAAAGAAGGAGCATAGACATACTTAGTAGTGTGTTTTTATTTATACAGAAAACTACCGCGAGCCTCAGACATATTAAAATACTTAAATAAAATGAAACGGGTCAGTCAGGCACTAGTCGTGGGACTAGGCAGAAGGGCGGGGTAGCGATATATTTAGCTATCGACTATTTTCTTGCTCAAAAAACGAACAAAATATACAGGGTCAGTAAAAAATACAAATATAGATAGTTAATCGCTGGCTATTCACATTCACACTGCCAGCGAAAACTCTCTCTTCACTAGTTTTTCGCAGCGACAAGAGCTATCAAAGATAAAACTCGCCCAGAGATACTCGCTCAATTGGCAGGACTGCGTGCTCGGCCGCCCGTTCGAGCGAGTGAGTGGAGCGTGTAATCGCCCGTCGCAACCGAACACTCACTATAGCCCAGCGACGAAACTATCGGAACTACAGACTCACTTCTCGCTGCTCGCCAACTCAATTCTAATTTCTAGCTGTAATCGCTCATCGTCAGCGGTGGGACCAGTGCCTCACGATACGGATCGAACGATATTCGACCTCAAAGACGTTTCATTATATTTTAATGAGTTTCTTATTAATAAAACTCGTATGTATTATAGTAAAGGTTGTCGAGTGGTGACCACATACTGGCACCTTGGCCTTAGCGAAGATGGCGGCTGCCGTGGGGTTTTTAGTGAGTAAGTATAGAAACCTTTCGGCGGCTTAGGACCACAAATGAAAATTACCACTTATAATAATGTCCTGCTACTTAAAATGTCCCGTTGTCAACATAACCATTTCTAAGAATACCTATTTACGTCTGGTACCGATCTTGAAAAATCACCATTACTGAAAATGACCCACATTATTAAAAGTGGTCATTTTCATTTGTGGTCCTAAACCGCCGAAAGGTATAGAAATACCACATAACCCAGACTTCCCCCGAGAGCTGGGTACCTAATTCGCAGGTGTCCTCCACGGAAAAAAGGTGTATTTGTGTAAGAATGCCCGAAAAAAAAAATTATGCGTTCAATTTGATTGTCAATTTTACCACGCGCCGAGCTAAAATGGTCTGGACACATTTTAACAGATCGGTGGAGCCCGCATCCCGCATGTGCGCAGCTCGTGTTATCCTTTTCTGTAAAGGGGAAAATAAGATAATTAGTCACTTACAAGACATCTGGTAAGCAAGTGTGAACGATGCCCCGTCCGTCTTGCTGCGCTGAGACGGGCAAATCGCCAGCCACCTAACAATGGGCGTTTTTAAAAACGCGGCGTTCAAACCGCGCGGGTGAACCGCGGCGTTTGAACCGCTCGCCGAACGACCAACAACACTTTTGGGAGTGTCAATCCCCGTAGCTCTGCTGCGCTGATGGTGGGTGGGGTGATGATAAAAGGCAAAAGGATTTGATAATAAAGATATAATTTTCACTGATACACGAGTTTACAATTTACTAAATAGGAGCTCTACTTGTTGGAGCTTGCGGGACACGATTTGTACTGAGCCCTGGAGCCTCTTTTATACCCCTAACTCGATCCAAGTCGAGGGAGCTTAGGCACGCAATATTTTGTTGGTTTAGGCCAATTAAATAATTCCTAATTTATGGCATAAATTAAGGCCTCGCCTACTTTCATTATAAAAAAACCAATTAAACATTCTACATTCCAATAAGAAAGCCTTGTTGGAACAATTCTACTTTCAGGAGGGAGCTATGGCCGTAGCCTTATATAATGCTGCTGCTTTCAGCCTCCTGACGTGTTATTTCAATTTACAGGAATTATTTCTACATTTATTTTAGGCAGACCTTTCTACATATAATAGGCTCTCTTCGGCTCTAATTACTGAATTTACATATAAATTGTTATAGTACTTCTTTTAAAGTACGGCGCGTCACATGCGCTTTAATTTGACGTATCATTCACTATTCTAGCTTAAACGGTTATATAATTATGCCTGTTTAAGCCGAGCACAATAGGCGCATTTCACCATGACGACCTGTCACTTTGCAATTCTTCCATACAATAATATTAACCAATCAGGAAATATGACTCGAACTTGACCAATACTTTAAAGGCTCACGCTATGGTAATGCCTTCCTGATATACTCGGGCTTATTAATTTACATTACATTTTTCCTCCTAAAATGAGGTTTCCTATATGCCCAGGCATGTTCTGGGGTCCTATTCATTATCAATATTCACAAATAAGCTTACACAAGCAGCGCAATTCGCGTTACGCTACTTGTGTAATCATTGCTGCCTCTATTGGCTTGAGTGAATTTAAGTATGCTAGTCACAGATGTGACTTGTTCACGGACTCGCTATAGATATAGTCTCGAGTTGCCGGTTCCTAAGCTCATTCGCCCGCGTCTCTCCCTCGGAGACGGGCGGCTCTCCGCAGAGCGATATTTATGCAATTATTACAATGGGTACTTCGTACCTTTAGCCTCCCTATGGGCTATTCAATATAAATGTACTGTCGGTACATGGTTTTAAAACAAATTACTCGCTTTCCAAATTAGCGGTAAGCTTTATGAGCTGAACTATTGCGTTATCGCATTCTAACCTTAAATAGGGCATTCAAAATACTATTAGGTATTACTTATTTATTATTACCATAATAAATTGGGATGCTCTGTCCCTCTTATTCTTAGGCATACATCTCCCTCTCACGTCGGCCACTCGCAGGTGGCATGGAAGGTGTGTTCTGTCGCGCACAATCCTCCCCCTCAGTATGAGTTGAAGACTCATACTAAAGACGGTATCGCTAAGCAACAGCACACACCAATGCCTTAATCGTATTTCACTTAATGATCGTACCGTGGTACCTTGATTCGCACTATCTAGTTCACTCACTGTCTTTGATTCGCACTTTCTAGTTCACTCACTGTCTTTGATTCGCACTTTCTAGTTCACTCACTGTCTTATTTTTAATTCACTTCACTTAGCATAACCACCAGTCGCTATGCTCTTCTGGCGGTAGTACAGGGGCCTTTCTAGGCACCGGCTGTATGTAGTAATTTTCCTTGTCCTCATCGGCGATGCGGATGGGGATGGACACTTTTAGCTGCATTTTGTCGCTAGCAGCCCTTATCAACGTATCAGGAGGTTGTGCGATGCGCAACCGCTTCCTACGGTGTCGCGTTCTCTCGGGCATCGGTGTAACACTCCTAGCGGGCTCCGGCCTTACCGGGCTCCGCGCTGCAACTTCCTTATCTTCGATGATGTGGGTCGGTGGCTGGTCTGCGACCTTGGTAGCCACACTTGTCGTTTCAACGTGCTGCGCCGCTTTTTCGGCAGCAGCCACGATCTCGCGTGTCCGGCGCTCGGATGCCTCCCGTAGCAGCCGACGCAGTGGTAACAGGATTGGCGGTTCAGCCAGGCGCCCTCTGCGCCATGTTGATTTCGTAGAAGATGCGGTCGGAGGAGTTGTATTTGCGCCCTTCATCGGTGAGGGCGATGCAGGCGGTGCTATACGCGCGAAGGCTGGAACTCGACCTTCAAAAGGAACCCTAGGTTCATCCGAGGGCGGCGCCCTGCTGCCGGGCCTCGGATCAATACATTTTTCCATCGCCAGTATTTCCGCGAATCCCTGGCTCCATTTCTTCTTTATATTGTCCAAATTATTCAGGAAATTGGTTCTCATGACTTCTATTTCCATCTCTTTCTGTTTTCTGTCTCGTTCCATTTCTTTTATTTCCGCCGCCAATATCTTGATTTGCCTCCTGTTCTCTTCTAACTCCTCCGCCGAGTAGCCCTTTGGGTCGCTGGGTGTTCGCTCTTCAAAAAAGGGGTCCCTGCAATGGACCCCGTAGATGTTCAGCGATCCAAAGGGCGATCTGTCGATGTGGGTGACGCTGCTGTTGTCGCTTCTATCGCCTCGGGCCTCCACGTGAAACCCTGGTGGTGCGGCACCGCACCTCTGGTGGGGCTGTAGGTGCCGTCGCTCCTTCGAAGAGTAAGGGGCCCCCCTTTGGGACCGTAAATGAGCGTTGCCGCGGCCACACCTTGTGGCTCGGGGACGCTTATGCGACTCCATGTCGCGTGTCTGCAACCACGCACCGGCAGTTCCAACAGACACGGCCTGCAACTACGCACCGGTAGTTCACACAGGCACCGCAGAAAAGATGCGCTCCGTCAACGACGAACACGCAGAAAACCGGATATCCGGATCGAAGGAGCAAAATCGACGACTTCGACGAAGCTGTCTCGGCGTGTAGTATGTGAGCAGACTGTAGCAGCGAGAAGGAACTGAATTTAAATTTTAAACACTTTGAAATTTGTTGGAGGTACTTGAAGTTACTAGGAGAACTACTGTTGAGGCGAGCGAACACGATTTGTACTGAGCCCTGGAGCCTCTTTTATACCCCTAACTCGATCCAAGTCGAGGGAGCTTAGGCACGCAATATTTTGTTGGTTTAGGCCAATTAAATAATTCCTAATTTATGGCATAAATTAAGGCCTCGCCTACTTTCATTATAAAAAAACCAATTAAACATTCTACATTCCAATAAGAAAGCCTTGTTGGAACAATTCTACTTTCAGGAGGGAGCTATGGCCGTAGCCTTATATAATGCTGCTGCTTTCAGCCTCCTGACGTGTTATTTCAATTTACAGGAATTATTTCTACATTTATTTTAGGCAGACCTTTCTACATATAATAGGCTCTCTTCGGCTCTAATTACTGAATTTACATATAAATTGTTATAGTACTTCTTTTAAAGTACGGCGCGTCACATGCGCTTTAATTTGACGTATCATTCACTATTCTAGCTTAAACGGTTATATAATTATGCCTGTTTAAGCCGAGCACAATAGGCGCATTTCACCATGACGACCTGTCACTTTGCAATTCTTCCATACAATAATATTAACCAATCAGGAAATATGACTCGAACTTGACCAATACTTTAAAGGCTCACGCTATGGTAATGCCTTCCTGATATACTCGGGCTTATTAATTTACATTACATTTTTCCTCCTAAAATGAGGTTTCCTATATGCCCAGGCATGTTCTGGGGTCCTATTCATTATCAATATTCACAAATAAGCTTACACAAGCAGCGCAATTCGCGTTACGCTACTTGTGTAATCATTGCTGCCTCTATTGGCTTGAGTGAATTTAAGTATGCTAGTCACAGATGTGACTTGTTCACGGACTCGCTATAGATATAGTCTCGAGTTGCCGGTTCCTAAGCTCATTCGCCCGCGTCTCTCCCTCGGAGACGGGCGGCTCTCCGCAGAGCGATATTTATGCAATTATTACAATGGGTACTTCGTACCTTTAGCCTCCCTATGGGCTATTCAATATAAATGTACTGTCGGTACATGGTTTTAAAACAAATTACTCGCTTTCCAAATTAGCGGTAAGCTTTATGAGCTGAACTATTGCGTTATCGCATTCTAACCTTAAATAGGGCATTCAAAATACTATTAGGTATTACTTATTTATTATTACCATAATAAATTGGGATGCTCTGTCCCTCTTATTCTTAGGCATACATCTCCCTCTCACGTCGGCCACTCGCAGGTGGCATGGAAGGTGTGTTCTGTCGCGCACAGCAAGGTAGTTCAAGAATCCTATACCTTGCTTAGTATCATTTTTTGAATTTTCAACCTACCTGTATGAATATGAAACAGAATGCAACAGAGGAGACAGCAATGCACATTCTCTGCTCCTGCGGACCACTCATGCACAAAATATGTACCTACCTAATACCTAGGGCGGCGCATCGCGCACCCAGAAGAGGTTCAACATACTCGTATCACTGCCCAAAGAATCTGGAATTTCCTGGATGCAACGGGCCGGCCTTAACGGTGAACTCTAAAGAAACGGCTGCCACAATAGATCACTTGCTGGTCAAAGCGGCATATTAAGGCTCACAAATCAAATAATAATAATGGGTACTTCGATTCCTGCTTTGGGCTATAAGCGATCACAGTTATTTTTTTCTTTGTATTTGGTCACTGTATCGAATGATAGGTAATAATGATGTATTTCAAAGGAAACATTGAAAAATGTAACGCTCCGAGCCGGATTCGAACCGGCGACCACAGGCATACAGGGCAGTCGCTACTAACCAACTGAGCTCAGTCGGAACACTCTGTCTCGGCCAATAAATTTTCAATCAATTCCTTCTTCAGTTCAGTTCTTTCGCATCTTCGTTAATTAATAATTATGTGAAAAATCGAACAAGTATAACGAAAAAGAACGAACTGAACGAATTTAAACGGCTTTATACCTGAATGTTAGGATACTTTCTCCACAATAGCCTCGTAAAGGTAATGGTGTAATGTCGCAAAGGAAATCGACGTATGCGTACATACGCGTACAGGAATAAGTACAATGCGTAGCGGATGTAAAATCGTTTGTAAAGCGGCTCACGTACGTTTTTTACTCGCTTTGTTATCGTTCGAAGCCGACAAATTGGTATTTTCGTGTATACGGACTATTACAAATATTAGATGTTATTGATATGGGAATAATATGGTCACAGTGTAGGAAAAAGTCTTTAGTAACAGTAGTGCTGCATCAGCGATATAATCTATAGACTACGCTACGTAGACAATGCTACGATTGCTACGGTCTACGGCTCGGCGTAGCAAACGAAGAGAAGTGTAGCAGAGGTGGAGGAATTTGCTTGCGAGACATTTAATAGGTTTCATTGCTAAGAACCGCCATACGCTACGCTCGTAGCCGATACCGTGGTTTTTCCGCTAACCTTTAACGGGCAAGACTAAAATGTATCCATAGTTCAAGTCTCTTGCTATTGCATAAAACTAAAAATTCTGCATCATAAAAAAATACAAAATGTTGACCTTGACAGGTGGTTATTATTTACTGTAATTTTTTAAGTTGCCCTAAAAAGGGCTAAATAGCGGAAAGCGCCTACGGCGCTGGCGCCAACCAGGCGGGTTCCTGTCAGTGAATGGTGTTAAAATGTGATTCGGATGTGAAAGAACTGAATTGACGTTCCATCGCACTTGACGATTGCGTTTTCTATAGAGGTTTTTTACTTTATATGCTTTTGATACTTTTTTACAATTCAAAATGTAGTGTTATAATAAAATGGTTTACTATCCATATATGAGTATGACATTATGTTATGAATTTTAAGTAATTTAAGTAATATGAAGAAAAAAACATAAAAACACATTGCACATCTGATACGTACCAGAGCGCTTTATTAACGGATCACTATGATCATTGCAATTAATCACAAAAAAAATAAGTTATCAAATAACCATCGGTATGTTAAAAAAAAATATTTAACCCTATCCAAAAGCGGAGTTCTCGACTTAACCATTTCCAAATCAGCCCTCTGGTTAATCCTGAATCATAACCCTTTGATTGAACATTAATCCCCGAGCAAAAAAGTCAATACCCCTTCTATAAACAATTTTCGATTTAAAATTGGACTGAAAGTTGCCAGGTTTGATCGAAGCGAGCAAAAGGGTCGGGGTTAACAATGGCTGCCATTATTTCGTGTGAATTGAATTGGCATGGACGATTTAACTTGCTTAAATCCTTCGTGGATTTGCCGGCTGATTGACCCGCATGTTTAAGATTGGGGAACGTTGTAAACCTATTCAGACTTGTTAAGAAAAGGTGGGGCACGTCGGAATTTCAACTCGCTCATGGGCACACACAGAAATTCCGAAGAGTCATTGTCTGAACGCTTTTTTCCGCTAAACGATATGAATATTAAATAGGTTAAGATGGTTATTACAAGATATTTATTCATGAAAGTCAAATAAGGTCGCAGAGTTTGATAATAACGGCCTCCGTAGCCCAGTGGGTAGTGTCTCTGCCTACGAAGCTGGAGGTCCCGGGTTCGAATCCCGGTCAGGGCATTTATTTGTGTATTTATCACGAATATTTGTTCCTGAGTTATGGATGTTATATATGTATATAAGTATCTATATGTATGTATCTATTATATATATATCATTGCCTAGTACCCACAACACAAGCCTTACTGAGCTTACCGTGGGCCTAGGTTGATTTGTGTAAGATTGTCCCGTAATATTTATATTTTTATTTTATATATAGCAAGAAATTTTAGGTAAGCTGCTAAGAATCGGCTTGTATGGGCGCTTCGCCACTGCAGGAGATTTCAATTTAAACATATTAATTACTAATTAGTGATACCTTAACTGTATGGTTATGTAGGTGCTTCCTAATACTTAGGGCCAGTGCAAGTCTCGACAAATTCATCAACGCTGTAGCATGCTAATCTGTTTAAATAGTTTTAAGTTTGTTGTCGAATATTTTTTTCAGTTTTTGATAGTTTATCTCTTCTGGTAGCAAGTTATACAATTTTTCGCCTAAGGCCCCGAGTGACTTCCGGGTTTTTGCGAGCCTGCACCGCGGGATAATTAAGCGGTAAGTACGACTATCCCAAGTTTGCCTGCACAACATTTTGAAATACTTCGGCCATAGGTATTGCTCGTAGGAGCGATGAAAATCTTGAACAACTGATGGTGACAGGGAAAGTTGAGGGTATAATAGACCGAGAGGCCGTAGTCCCAAGAGATGGTCCGACCAGATATCCTAACAGCTGGATATATCTGTCAACGTTGCATTGCGCGGGGCCATTGACCGTAACCACATAACACTTCTTACTATAAATAGAATGGCGATGTGGGAGTGGCACACGCGCCACTAGAGTTTGAGACACTAAACAGGGTTATTATCATCTCGTCTAAAAAAGCAGCTGGTCTAATTAGCAACTGGTCTAAAAATCAGCTGGTCTAATTAGCAAGCGGTCTTATCCACTGTATCTTGAACTCTTGTAAAGTCAAATACTTTTCCGCCATTTCGAAACAAAGCGATTCTCATGAAATTTTGTGACGTAGGTTCGGTAAGTATATAGAATTTTTTATGTCGAGCCAGCTTTTCTAAATTTAAACAATGGCGGAGTTATGCGGTTAAAAACCAAAAAAAATGCAAATTTCGGAAAGCCAGCGTTGACTGGGCGGTCGCGATGTTTTGGTAAAAATTTGCTTTCCCTCCAAAAACCAAAACTATTTTAAAAATAATTGTACAAAATAAAAGACTATTCTCAGTTGGTTTTAGTTTTGACTTTTGACTTCGGCTGTCGGCTGTACCTAGGTATTTATAAAAAGAACCAGGGGGAACCAGACCGGAATGAAAATTTAATTTTGACTTTACAAGAGTTCAAGATACAGTGGATAAGACCGCTTGCTAATTAGACCATCTGACTTTTAGACTACTTGCTACTTAGACCAGCTGCTTTTCAGACCAGTTGCTAATTAGACCAGCTGATTTTCAGACCAATTGCTAATTAGACCAGCTGATTTTCAGACCAATTGCTACCTAGACCAGCTGCTTTTCAGACCAGTTGCTAATTAGACCAGCTGCTTTTTTAGACGAGATGATACTAACCCACTAAACATATTAATAATTGAAAAGTTGATTACAATTTACAATACAAATAAATTATAAGCCCTTTATAACGCAAATACACAATGCACATCCAATGCAATGTTTATACACAATGTTTAAATAAGAAAAAATATGGTTTTTAAAACACTTTTCATACAATCATGATGATTAAACTGTTCTAGCAGCTCTATACATATAATGTGCTAAACACAAGCCAAAACAGTTCTCAAATATATTTCAAATTCTCTCTACTATCCTGAAGCCACATAATACCCCACGTACCCGAATAAAGACACAAAGCCACGTATAAATTTAAACCGCTAAATTGACCGCGTAAAGCCTTAAAACCTGTTGGATGTAATTGAAAAAACGCGAGGAAAGCCGCGGCGATAAATATGTCAAGACCCATGGGGATGTCTTTGCACCGGGCCCTCGGGCGCAGAGCACTGGAACCACAGAAAGGACACATTTTCTAACCCTTAGGACATTCACCGCCGGTTTCACCCGCCAATTCAGAGAAAGAAAAAAAGATAGACGGAGCATGACGAACATCCTATTGAAGCCGGTTTTATTTAACAAAATTGCAAAAAACTCAACATTGGGACACATGCTGAAGAGTTTTGTGTATGTGTGCGTGAGCGTGTGCTAAACTTATTTGGCTTGGTTGAAATCCAGCTTCACTAGGTTGTTCGTAATGCTCTATCTTTTTTCTTGGGCTCAGCCCGCCAAGTGGGTTTTTTTTGCAGTTTTCGCAACTAACCAGCTGCCGAGAAACGCCTACTTCGTTCGTTCATACTATCTCTATCGCACTTGCGTATTTGAGCGATAGAGAGGGAGATATACAAACGACGTTCGTTTCCGATCCCAACTACCTTTCAATGTGTTTCGCCGGCACGCTTCTAAGCTCTCCGAGAGAATGCGTCCGATATCATCCAAAACATACTTAAATGCTGAGGCGTGATAGAGAAAAACTGAAAAGTCTCAAGAAGTGGCCATGTACAAAACTTTATAAAAGCAGCTGTCCTTAAGTTTTTTTGTATATTCAGGATAATATCGTCAGTTTCCTTCCAACGAACTAGTTATTTTTATATTTTATGCAGTTCATGTTGGCTAAGCATGTTAAGCTCATAGGCTAGCTGCCATGAACTCTGCAGATGCTTTCTGATGTTGTGCATAGTTGTAATTGAGTTCTAGACTAATATATGACGACCTGAATGTAACAACTAATGCTTAAGTTTGTAACTTGTAACTGTGCCTTTTGAAAAAATGAATAAACTTATATTTTTTTGTAAAGTGCCCTGTCTGTTTCTTATCTGTGTCTCTAAGATATACCACATAAATCACTTAGCTGGCCCCTCGAGGAGCGTGATGATATTTTTGGCAGCCGATGATAAACGAGTTGTGTAACAGGTTGGTCTCATCACTGCTCATATTTTATCACGTGACCTTGACCTGGGCTCATGTTAGATTTTATCGCGTGACAAGGACATCGTAACCCATAATAAATAGAGATTTTTGAAGGGCTTATTTTTTTCCGTTTTTGCCCGACTGCGGCAGAGCTAGGAAGGGATATGTTTTTAGCAGTCTATGTTTGTATTTACGTGTGTTTCACCTTAGCGCTTAAGATACTAAACCGATTCTGATGAATGAGGTATAAATCGATTTATGCTCCGGGTGATATTTGTATGAGAAAAAAAAACGATTTTTTTTCACTTAGTTTTCCGTAGTCGGGATACAGCTTTATGTATTTCTTATGCTTGTTTTATCGTTTATGGCGTAGTTAGGTAGGTACGTTCGACGCCAAAAATATGTTTACACTTTTGCACCTTATTACAATTGGATAAGGTGCAAAAGTGTAAACATATATTTGGCGTCGACTGTACGGTCAACCAATTTGATTCCTATGCCATCATAGAACCTTGCCGTTGTAAATGATATGTCAAAACTGGTTACTAAGATTATTGCGTCTCTATGTAGCAGTTAAAATATAATAAAAAAAAAAAAATACCGGGTTCTACGGTGGCCTAGGAATCAAATTGGTTGACTGTACCTATAATAGGTATTATACAAAGACTTCCGTTGTGTTTTGAGGTAACGAGTGCGTATTATTAGATTGCCCAATTAGAAAATGAAATAATTAACAAAGAACGAAAAAATAACGGTAACGTTCCCATACAAAAAAACCGGTTACAATCCCTGGTCATCATCATTATCATATATGTATGCCGAAATACGTCCACTTCTGGACATCTCCCCCAAGGAGTGCCAAAGTGACCGGTCCTGCGCCACCCGCATCCAGCGGACTCCCACGACCTTTACCAGGTCATCAGTCCACCTTGTGGGGGTCTACCCACGCCGCGCCTTCCGGTACGTGGTCGCCATTCGAGAACCTTTCCGCACCAATGGCCATCGGTTCTACGTGCAATGTACATATCGATGTATATGATTAGAATTCAGGAGTGGGTACCTAACCTTTCTACATTCACCGCGTACACACTAGGGTGGATCACTCAATGTATGAAAAAACATTTTTCTGCTTCAGCCCTTTTCGGCTGCTATGCAAAAGTTGTTCCACCTACCTAAAATTCATACTATAAAATATGAAAGATTTAGATTTATTTATTTCGAGATAAAAATTACAATATAGGTTTGCATATAATGTCAAAATTATAAGAATCCTTATCACGATCGTCAATAATCAGAAATAAAATTTAAAAATATTCAAAATGTGTACACAAAGTGGAAATTGTAGCTCCAATTACGGATTGTAATTTAACAACTAATAGACACATACTATTAAACAGAAATAAACAATGTCAATTTATAAAGTTGAATATAGAATATAAATGTTACACAAGAAATCATATCAAATTATAGCTGTCAATAAATGAAATAAACTGTTAAAAAACCATTTCCATTAACTCATAAACAGAGTACAGAGAGTTATCCAACAAAAGATTTCTCAGTCTACGCCTAAATGTTTCGTCGCAAGGTTCGTTTCTTATATCGGCGGGTAGGTGCTCGAAATAAGTAGGCCCTATAACCCGGGGATTTTTCTCTGAAAGCGCCATGCGACGAGGAACTGTCCTTAGGCGCCCAGTTGAACGAAGCTGTTTGCCTGGTACATTCACACGCTCAAACTGGGAGATGTTTTTTCTTACAAATAAGAGAAGCTCAAACAGATGTTGTGAGTAGTGTGTCATTATGCGTTGCGTTGAGAATAACTTCCGACAGGGGTGCCGATGCTTGACTCCTACAAGTACCCGAACTGCACGTTTTTGCATGACAAGAACTCTTTGCGCATTGGTGGAGTTACCCCAAAGGAGGGTACCGTAGGACATCAGGGAATGAAAATATGCGAAATAAACTTGTTTCAGTGAATCACCTGAGATAAGCGGCTTTATAATTCTCAACGCAAAAACAGCACTACTCAACCTGTCACTCAGACTGTCAACATGGCGCTTCCAAGAGATACATTCATATTTAGTACTGCCCCAAGCTAACGGAACTTTTACAAAATAGTCTTATAACGCCAAATAAGACTATTTTGTACAAGTTCCGTTAGCTTGGGGCAGTACTGAGTTGAATGTTAGGTAGGTGGAACAACTTTTGCATAGCAGCCGAAAAGGGCTAAAGCAAAAAAAAATTTTTTTTATACATTGAGTGATCCACCCTAGTACACATACTATATGCCCAATAAATAGTACGAACAAAAGTACAGTCGATGTAAAATTATGTTCATACTTTTATATTTTATTCCATTGTAATAAAGTTAAAGTAAGTACTAGATTGCAAGCCCAGAACGCGCTCCACGTCACAGTGCCATTTGTGACAGCGCCCCTATCAAGGATGTAACGTGGATGTAGCCGGGCCTTAATACCGAGTAGGCACTAACCGCCGCTGTGCATACATTTTCTCTTTGAGCGGCTTTCAAACGGCAAGCCTATCATTTAGATTGAAGTCTGCCAGGACTTTGACTGGTTAGACTTATAAGTCGATACGTTAAGCCGGTTATACACTGCTCAGAGAGTTAGTGCAAATTTTATATGACGTTCTAGCTAGACGCTAATCTATCGGTCTAATCCCAATAAGTCTAGTTTTCCCTCTGGGTTGTAAGGTCAGTGGCAGTAGCTTTCGTCTGTGCTAAGAATTTTATTTTGAGTAGGATATTATTATGGTACTTGCAACTCGTGTTTTGGTGTGGTTTTCGCTGTACATAGCGTGGACTATCTCTGTATACCGTACAGTATGTATACTCTTAGGTTAATAAGTTAGTTTTAGTTTAACGGATCCACTGAAAATCAGCGTCGTTGCACTATCTGTGTCTCGACTCGTGCTGGGTGGAATCATTTTTTGAAGCAACACTAGATCCCTTCTTTAGATCTAAGCCTTATATGATGTATATGCCTGTTGTTGTTCCAAAATAAATTTATTCTATTCTATTCTAAAACTAGTGCCTATGCCAAATATTGGGATAAGGTGTCAAAGCGGACCCCGGGCTTCTTTTAGGGCACAACCAGGAATAACGCTAGAAGGATGATGATTCTTGAAGCTAACCTGGGACTTCTTACAGTTGACATGTAAAATACCCCAAGGTCCCGCTCCCGCAGTCTCCACTGGCACAAAGTCGTACATTGGCTCCAAGGCAGAGTTTACTTGGCATATTTCATCCGAGCCGCCGACTCGGCGGCCGACGCCGCGGATCTGATGGTGTGGCTCAAATATTTAAAATTAATTTGCATGCATTTTTATGTAGTTATAAAGCAAATAAAAAAATGATTATGATTATGTAACGCGTAAGGTCACTTGAAAAAGGAAAAAGAAGCGTTGGTCGTCCACCAGCTCGATGGGTTGATGACATAAAAAAGACCGCGGGTCATTTCTGGATGAGACTAGCACGGGACCGGGATGGGTGGCGTACGCGAAGAGAGGCTTATGCTCAGCAGTGGGCGATTACAGGCTGAAAATGATGATGATGAAGGTCACTTTGCTGGCCAGTGCGATGATCGTTAAATATGGCGCCGACAGCTGTCTCATAGAGAACTGTTTATCTTACCATGCAAACAGAGATTAACGGACGTAACTTGCAATTTGCAAATTTGTATATTAAAATGTAAGTACTTTTACTTATGAAATAAATTTATGATTTATAATTACTGACGGTTTGACACAACCGAGACTAAGTGATGGTGAGTTTAGACCAATAGGGAACATTACGCAAAACTCTTCGTAGGTGGCGACACTAGCAGCGTTGACATTGTATCTCGTTCGCACTTGCGGTATTGTCTATGCAAGCATCCTTGTCACTCATTTGACAATCAATTTTGCATGTGTGTGTGAATCCCTATATTTCTATACTGGTTTACTATTAGTGTTAGTGCTGCCTCTGGCGGCAGAACATTGCAGTAATGTTCCCTATTGAGCAAAAAGCAGTTCTCGCATTTAAGGTTGAATTTGGGCTTAAAAAAACTTGCTATAAACCCGCCTTGAATAATTTTATTGATTGTGACGTTATTTGTTATCGTTGAAGGTTGAGTTATCTATCGAATATCTTTTCGAACCCCCCCAAATGATTGTAGCATCCATAGTTACCAAGCGGAGTACGTATATGGGCTTAATTGAAAAGCAGTTCATCAGTTCCTAAAGTACGAGTAGAACATAATTATTAACAGCTTATGTAGGTATTTACAGATTTTCGCCTTGCCGGTGTAAAACAGGTTATTCACCTTCAGATAATTTATGCCTCTTAGACTGACAGACCCTGTAATTTGTAAACTTCCTGGCGTAAGAGTAATTAGTAGACTAGGATAATTAACAGCTAGCTAGTTAACGTTACACTGACAAGTTATAGATAATATTTTAGGACAAGACGTATTTTTTATATCTTCAGTGTATAGACACAATATTTATTATTTCTTTAACTGATAGGACTTTAGTAACCGATTGATTTAAAAATAATTGTGCTCTCTAAAAAGGCGTCTAAATGGGATACGAGTAGAACGTGGTCGAACATACAGTCAAAAATATGTTTCGATTTAATCCTCTCATAAAAACATACCTTAATCCGCTGACATTCGAGGAATGGGATATACTAGTATTTATGAATAAGTTGTATGCTCCCATGTCTTGACACTTGACTGTATAAGAATTATAAGATACCAATTTCGTGTGTGGGATCAATCATGTAATATAAAAAATCTTGGGACAATATAAAAAGATGACATCCCTAGCAATCATTTTGAAGAGTAAGATCCGCTTGCTAGTTAACCAAGAATCTGCGAAGAAACTCCTTTTTGTGGAAATGACTGTTATTTAGTCAAAAAAAAGCTAGGTAAATGTTTTATTTGTTTATTGTACTGTGGATTTTCAAATTATTGTTGTTGACATCTGTCGGCGACCATTTTTCCCTGCTCGTCGCCGGTGACGTCAGTGTGGATGCGTTCGGGTCGATCACGTAACGCATTGTTACGCGCGTCAGGTAGATCTAAATGTCACTTTTTATATGGAAAAATTACAGTTAAATTGTCCTAACGCGCGTTCGAAATGTTACGTGATTACATAGGTATTACATTACTGTAGGACTGGTTCAAAGCGAAACACGATTAAAACGCACACACAGCACCAGATTTTTAAAAATATGCTTTTATCGTATATAATTATAATAGACTAGGAGACACCGTTTATGCGGATAAAGAGTCCAACCAATAATTTACTTTAAAAACAAAGTTTTAACCGACGAAAAATCAATCATCCCCTATTTTCCTACCCTTAAGGTTGGTTTTATTTTTCCAAATTTATATGGGACCAACTTCGGGGTATACCCTTTCCAATAAAAAAATAATTATCAAAATCGAACAACTCTGTAACAAGTTATGCGTGGTCATACATAAAAAAAATATATATATATACGCGTCGACTTGAGAACCTCCTCCGTTTTTTTCGTCGGTTGAAAAGTAGGCTTTATAGCCCTTAACTTTTGCACTGTCTACAGGAGATACGCGAACCTAAATCTCCCCCAGGGTCATACAGACATTTAGGTTTCTTCCGCAAATGAAATATTAGTTGTTACCTTCTCTTAAATGATTAAGTGCGTGAGGAACTTCACAGTTGTGCACGCTATTTAATAAATATACGTTATATTGAATAGACGTGGATTCTGCGGGCAGCTCACACATTCCTCTGGAGCGGTAAATCAAGAAAATGCTACTATCTATAAAGGGCCTGCCAGGAAACACCCGCGCCGAGAGGTAAGCGGCAGCGTTTTATTCATTGACTAGCTGCCAGCGTGGCTTCACTCACGTATTGCAAAGAACGCAGGCAAAACCACGGAATAAAATATAGCCTACAACCATTCAGAAAGACCATTCTACACGCAGGTGAAAGAATTTTTGAAATCGGTTACACGGTTCCGGAGATTACCCATTACATACAAACTTACATTTTACAACGCTAGAATCTCACAGACTTTTCCTCTTTAAGTGTCTGTCGAGCGACCTTGGTCCGCACCGACCGTGTAGACAGTTGTTGGCAGCTAAAATTCATACTACAGCGGTCGGTGCCGACCAAGGTCGCTCGGTCGGAGGGGCTTGATGGCGACCGTCTAGCAGCCACTTTACAATATCAGTAGGTATACAAGCTGCCAGCACGGAATCGCTCGCGTATTATCCAACATATAAACTATATTTCTGGGTGCCCTGAAAACCAGCGCCTTTAGCATATACTACGAGTAGTATTGCTGAGTGGTATCCATTTTGGTGCATTTGAGTTGTATTTAAACAGATGTGTAATTTCTTTGTGACACCAAATAAATATATTTTCTTTCATCCTGAGGAATCCCCCCCCACTTATGCGGTCGGTGTGTCATGTGATTTCTTTGGAACTTCAGGAATGTCTAAAACAATCTTATACAATTCGGCGTAGTGCAAAGTAAGCCGGAGTTTTTTTAAAGATTATTTTCCGCGGGTCTAACGCGGGTTAGATTAGACCTGAGAAATAGAACTTCAAGAATATGTGCTCTAGACTGTGGACGACGACAAACTTACATTATAGGGGTTGTAAGTTTTTATGTGTGACTATATGGAGATGGATAAACCAGCAACTAACACAAACACGATGCAAAGCACACAAACTGGACCAAAGTGCATCTAAATGGGCTCCCAACAGTAAAACACAAAATAGATAAAATAGGTAGTTAGATAGTTACTTCATTTAGGAATATAAAATAAAAATTACATAGTCATAAGTAGATCTAATCAAAGTGAGTGGAAATGTAAACAAGTTTGTTGTCATTGACGGTAGGAAAGGCTGAGGCTCCGTAGGTAATTATGATGAAATACTTGTTTTTATCTTTACATCACTTGCTATTCCTTGTTACCGCTAATAATAAGCATAAAAAATAAAATCATATGTAGATTGTACACATAATATAGATACCAAAACATAATTATAAAGAGTGTATATTCGCCAACAAACTGTTATGCAGTTTGGCGAAGATTTAGACTAAGTTTATCGTAATTGAGTATTTATATTGAGTAAGAAATAAATTTTAAAAAAGAACTATATCGACTTTACACTTCCATTTTCTATGTTTAGTAAATTATATATGCGTTGGACTTATCTTAACTATCCAGACTACACACTTGCACCAACCCCTAGGGTCCGGAACACCTAAATCTTTCTCACAATGTTGGGGATAAAAACGGACGCAGATAAGAAGTGTTATACTGGCTCTCGAATGTGGACAAATCGCTGCGTTTTATGGCGCATTTGCATGTTAGCGACAAAGGAGACCTTTTCGGTTTGATGGGGACGGTTTTTTTCGACAGTGTTTAGCGGGGACAGGTTTTTACAAGCTTTATATTAACTTGCACTGTTCGTATGTATGTAAATATGTAAGTATGTAACTATGTAAGTATGTAAGTTGTCCGTCAAAATTAGCAATCCATTTTTCAGTCACTTCCCGTTATCCAATTGAGCTGAAATTTTGCAAGCATATGTATATCGCATGACAATGCAATATTATGATGACTTGGGCATCGAGTTTGGGCTCGTTAGAATTGTCTCAATGAGTACTTGATGCAGAAAAGTACAGTCGGCAGTAAAAGCTTGTACCAAAAATGAAATTTTTGACAGAAACTTATTGTAACTCACTTCGTGATTTAAGCAGGCTAATCCTACTTATTTTGGCGCGAAATGAAGATTATCTATAGTAGTATGATTATCACGTAACGCATTGTACGCGCGTCAGGTAGATCTAAATGTCACTTTTTATAGTTTTTATATGGAAAAATGACAGTTAAATTGTCCTAACGCACGTTAGAAACGTTACCTGCTTACCCGTCAGGTCTAGCGTCTTGCCTAGCGCGTCAGGACTGTAGCTGCACAGCGTATCGCATACAATGACCTTTCATAATGAATAATTTAAATTTAATTTAATTTAGGAATATAACATGCACCTGTGAATGTCGATAAACTACCACCAATTCGGAAAAAAAAACTTCTGTCTCGAGAAGAACCGTCGTAAAAAACTCGGCGAGGTATAATTTTTTCAAAACGGTATAATTTACAGGGTGTGGCCTGTAATACGAGCAAAAAATTAAACGGTAGATTATAAAGCTTATGAACAATTATTTACACGGTTTTAATTGGAAAAAAAATACACTCAAGAGCAAAAGTTCCGGGTCACCCTAAATTAAATAACCGCAATAGGTTTTTTTCAATATTTTTCACTAGTCATATTTACATAACAAGCAATTTCCGGGATCCTATCATAAAGATATCAACATCCACAAATGACGATTTTTGCGATATCTCGCTCCGTTAACGTTGTTTTTTTCATGGGTTTTTACGAGTCCGAATTAAACCTGGTAACGTGTTTCTTTTTTAACTGTTATTTCTGCAGTTTAGATGTAAAATTTAATAAAGATCATGAAAGGATTAAAAAACTGTACAACATTCAGACTATTTTAGGAAATATGACGGTATTTCATCGACCCGAAACTTTTACTCTTAAGTGTATTTTTTTTTTGTTTTTTTATTTCAAAATAAGTTTTCTTGTATTATTTTACTCTTCTGAAGTGCTATAATTAACGTTTTATTTTAAAAACACAAAAAATGTAATAAAACTTAAAAAATCACAAAAATATCTGTTGAAAACCAAAACACAAAAACTATTATGACTCATTACATGGTGTTACCTCAAAATCTGCATTGACTGCTGTGATATGATGTTCCGGTGCCAAGATACATAACTTTAGATCAAAATTTCTCCCAATCCAAAAAAAAATTTAAATGAATGGGACACAAGGGGTTACTGAGAATGGTCTAAGGAAGCGTCCTTTTGAATATTTGCTCCTATTACAGGCCACACCCTGTATATAATATCACTATGAGAGTATTATAAAATTACATTGCTACTGTAGAAAGACATTTCTTACTGTTTTTTTTAAGCCTATACGTAGGTACGTTCCGTTGTACATTAGTACAAAATAATTTCATTGATGGCACACCGTTATACGAATTTAAGTTTTACAGCATTTTGCTAACATGACGTAAGAAGTACGAGTTTTATCATATCATATTATTATATCCAAAACGGATGGTCATTTCGATGGTAACTATAATAGTTTTTTCAACACACCTGCTCGTAAAGTAGGTCTTATTACAGCGTATTTACACTGATAATGCAGAATATTACCCATGCCGTGCCTTTTACATTACATTATCGCACTAGTGCCTTTTCATTACATATCTTTTTAAATATTAGCAAAATAATGCAGAATATTACCCATGCCGTGACTTTTACATTACATTATCGCACTAGTGCCTTTTCATTACATATCTTTTAACATTTTCATTTTTTTTTTTCCTCGCAAATGTGTTGAAAAACGTCGTATGAAACACGTGAGCATTGGTCATTACACTTCTCGTCTCCATTAAGTCTTCGCCTTCGGCTCAGGCTTAAAAACCGACTCGAGTGTAATGACCAACTTAGCACACTTGTATCATAATGTACTATTACAATGCACTTGCTCTGAATGTGCTCCTTTATATGGTCCAACATAAACACGGGAAGTGGTAGATGCCAGCACGGCAGCGCAAAGACAGGACCTGCCCATGCGGAATGGATTTCAGTACAATATTCCCGCACACTATGCGGGAATGAGATTTTGTAAATTCGTGACAATTAAAATTTCACCTTTTATGCATATTTTTTTTATTTCCTCGCATGATGCATTGTAAAATGTTGTATGGTACACGTGCGGATACCTACTTTCCGCACTTGTATCATAAATAACTATTTTTATATTATGGGACAATTTTTACACAAATCGAACTAGCTTCATAGTAAGCTCAATAAGGCGTGTGTATGTATATAGATACTTTCATACATAGAAAATATCCAAGACTCAGAAACAAATATTCGTGCTCATCACACACATAATTGCCCTTACCGGGATTCGAACCCACTAGGCTAACCGGCCGTCCGTAGTTGGTAGTTATAATTTTGAATGTTTAGTTATGTGGTACGTCAACAACCCTATCTCAGTCTATGATTGTCTACCTATAGGTCGATCACGTAACGCATTGTACGAACGTCGGGTAGGTCTAAATGTCACTTTTTATATGGAAAATTGACAGTTGAAATGTACCGACGCGCGTTCGGAACGTTACGTGATTACCCCTCAAATCTACCTATTGCAAAGAAATGACAGCTAACGTCTCATCACTTAAGCCTTGTTCGGACTAGGCTAGTATTTAAGTGCGATTCATACATTTGTTGCAAGTGCGAGTAGCTTTTGTATGGACTCGCAATAAAATACTAGCCTAGTCCGAACAAGGCTTTAGGTAGTGGACCTTCTTTAGATGCTATTAAATTATGCTGTGGTTTAAGGGCATCCCTTTCCCCAATAGCCATCCGTCGATTCTTGTTGATCAGCCCCCGTGTAACTATTAGTTTATTTCTTCCTTCGTCAGAAGTCCACTACTGGACATAGGCCTGCCCCAAAGCGTGCCACAATGACAGGTCACCGGCCTTTTATATCATCTTATATCTTATAGGATTTTTCAATAGAAAATAAAGTGTAACACAACTACATGTACTTACGCAGTACTTACTTCACAACCAACCCAAATATTGTTGTTTTTTTTTTATTTTTCTATTATTTTATTACGGATAGGAATTTGTGGAGTCAATTAGAATGTGCCGTGTTTTTGGTCGATAACGGTGTTGATTAGGACAATACGAAAATGGTTGTTCTGTAATTTTATTGTAGTTAGCCCCAAACATACATCAAAATGTCTCCAATCCTCTCAAAAACTGGTTCGAAAGTTTTCATCAATAAAAAACTTAGCCAAACTCATACTTGTCGGCGTGTCCGTCTGTCCACTGGGACCCCACGCTTCACATGGTACACTGTACACATTGTTCCATGAATAATTTCCATACAAACACGTGGCGGTGTAATCTAATGCGCGGATGCTAAACAGAGTCCGCAGGGGCGGCGGCAGATTTCCCCCGCGGAGCCATGTTGGGTGTAGCCACTAATTAAAACGCAGGTAGCCGCGCCAGCATTTGCCTGACCAAAAATAGAGTTTGATAGAGAAATTGTAAACAAATCTGTAAACAGACAAAAGGGAACATTACTGCAATGTTCTGCCGCCAGAGGCAGCACTACCACTAATAGTAAACCAGTATAGGAATATAGGGATTCCCACACACATGCACAATTGATTGTCAAATGAGTGACAAGGATGCTTGCATAGACAATACTGCAAGTGGGAACGAGTTACAATGTCAACGCTGCTAGTGTCGCCACCTACGAAGAGTTTTGCGTAATGTTCCCTATTCAATCATAAGTGCACAACTCCTCATTGTGTGCCAGTTTGTGTTTTGTAAATACATATAGTATTTAGACGTAGAGAGGAGAGCTTCGTTTCTTTGTTGATTGATTGGTTAAGCTTAAAGTAGTAATATACCCGTGGGCGTTAATAACCCGAATGATTTTAACCACGCATTCCGGAGGTCATTAGGAGTAAAAAATGTTATATGAATCCAATCCAAATTCAGCAAAAAAAAAAAAAAAATCTGTATTTTTTTCGGTTTTTGTAAATAAAATTAGGATAAGTATCGCTTCCTGGATGGAAATCATCCCTTTTAATAAAATGGTAACAATTATTTCTCCAAAAAATAATGAATTTAGTGAGTGGTAGCTGTCACTTTGATGTATGTCAATAACGACTCGAAACTTGGCAACATCGGTAGCAACGTCTCCATCAAAAGAGCTTAATGCACTTTACTAATCACAACAAATAGTTTACATGAAAATGATAATATCTTCAAAACTAAGCAGGATTTGACTGGGGTTCAAATTACATTTTTTGCGCCTAATGACCTAAGGAATGCGTGGTTAAAATATTTCGGGTTATTAACGCCCACGGTGTATATCTGTAGCACACGTCCAATTTGACGGGCTCACACAGACACGTGTCACTTAAAATACAGGTACTTTATTATAATAATTGTATTGTATTGCACATTGACACGTCCATATATTTTGCTCATCAGAAATTTAGTGTTGTCATATTATATATGAGACCTTCCGGGTCCCCCATTATGACTGCCTTTTAGGCTACAATGACGTTACGTATCCATTACCGTTAATTATCTTTTGACGCCTCCGTAAGTGTGTACAGTTGAAGTCAAATATATGTATACAATTTGCGCCCTGTTACAAAGATGTAAAGTGGAATATTAAATTTTATCTTTCTTGTCTACAACTAAATACTTATACAAAAATATTGTATATGTTACCTATCGATACTAATCATTAAGAGGTACGTCTGTGAAACTAAAGTTTGTAGGTTTCGATCAAAGTGGAAAATTGAAAACTATTCGCCACGAGCGGGATTTGAACCCGTAACCTCTGGAATCCGTCCATTGCTCTTATCCAACTGAGCTTTTATGAACTTAGAATTTCGTTAGCGGACGTTTCTGCTTAGTATACATTTATTGTTAAAGTTTGTAGGTTCGTATGTAGTTTAATAGCCAGCTTCGCGCGCGTAATGCAAAGACCGCAGGCAAACCCGCGGGATAAAATATTCCCTATGTTAATCCAAAGAGACCATTCTACATATACACAGTTTTTTTTTTTATATGATTATTGGTTCCGGTGACTAACCCCTAAATATAAACTTACAAAGATACAACCTCACAGACGCAGGCAAACCATCCAGAAAGTCTTACATGCGGGCTCAGACCAAGAAAAAAGATATTCGCAGCATGACGAACAACCGTAACCGTTGCGTAACCGAGGTATACTTACTTTACTTAAATAAATAATGTAGTTATTTGTAGGAATGCTTTTTCTTGGTTTAGTTTATTAGGGTTAATGTAAGTAGTTCGGATAAAAATAACAGTGGTAACGAGCGTATTATCCGCCAACAAACTGTCCTCAGTTTGGCGGAACATATTTTGTAAAACTAGCGTTTAAGTTTTTGTGAGATAAAAAAAAAAAAAAAAAAAAAAAAAACCTACTAAAGCCGGTTTTCAACCAAGCCAAATAAGTTTAGCGCACGCTCACGCGCACATATGTGTACAAACAAAAATGCACAAAACTCTTCAGGGGACCGATTTTTGAATTTCGAGCGCTCGAATCTTTCACTCGAAAACTGACAAAAATTACGAAATGCTCTTTTGAAATAGCGATAGAAAATTGAAAAGCGAGTGGTATTGAGCACTCGTATTCAATTCCATCGGTAGAAAGTTAGTGCCTGCAATTTTGACACTGAAATCGCATTTACTTTTATTTAATTTTCGAGCGCTCGAAAATCAAAAATCGGCAGGGCTCGTGTCGCAATGCTATCAACATCACCTATTTCGAGTTTTGTCCTATTTAATTTGTTTAAATATATGTGCGTGAGCGAGTGCTAAACTTATTTGGCTTGGTTGAAAACCGGCTATAGTAGGTTGTTCGTAATGCTCTGTCTATCTTTTTTCATGGTCTGATCATGCAGGTGTCAGAGTTTTTGAAATCGGATAAGCGAAGCACATATGAACAAATTAAATAGGACAAAACTCGAAATAGGTGATCTCGACAGCATTGCGACACGTGCTGAAGAGTTTTGTGAATATTTGTTTGTATATGTGCGCGTGAGCGAGTGCTAAACTTATTTGGCTTGGTTGAAAACCGGCTACAGTAGGTTGTTCGTAATGCTCTGTCTATCTTTTTTCTTGGTATGAGCATGCAGGTGTCAGAGTTTTTGAAATCGGATAAGCGAAGCGGTTTCGGAGATCACCCATTACATACAAACTTACAAAGCTACTCGTTATAATATAAGTACAGATTAGTATGGATTATATTATAATACGATAGCTGCCCGTGCGGCTTCACCCATGTATTTTCGAGAAGGTTCCGTTCTAAGCGTAGGTTAAAGAATACAAAGTTACATTCACATAGACTTTTCTTCTTTATAATTTTAGTAAGTATACAGGGTGGAAAGTTAAAACGGGGCAGTAAGGGCAGCTACTAGATCCCTTGCCGCCACGATAAAATGGCATTAGGATTTCATTCCTAACTTTTTAAGTGATGACAATCTACATTCACAGATTTTTGAAAAAAAGGACAGTCAGCGAGAAAATCATCAATTTTGACGAAGTATTTTTTTAACGCCATTCGATCCCATTCATATTAAGGATCAAAATACTCTTTGGAGCCGACTAAGGTTTGACTACTAGAACGCCCAGAAATCAAAGAAAACTTTTTCCATACAGTTAGTTAGTATGGGAATCCCAGAGTGCAAGTAGTCCTTTAGTTAGACGATCATCAAATTGTATGGAGACGGACATAACTTCATTTAGATTACAAATAAGAGAATTGCCCTTACTGCCCCGTTTTAAGTTTAGATAATAAGTTGACTTGGAAGGATCAGATTGACATTGTATGTAAGAAGCTTAATAAATTTTCATATGCTTTATATAACCTTTGTAAAATAGTAAGCCAGCCAACTGTATTAACCGCCTACCACGGGTATGTTACTTCAACTTTGAAGTACGGCGTCATATTCTGGGGCAATTCCACAGATCGAGAGATGTCCTTCAAAGCACAAAAGAAATGTCTACGATCAGTATGCAGGTTACCAAAAACAGAATCGTGTAAAACACATTTCATTAGGCACAACATACTGACATTACCATGCCTATACATATATGAAATAGCAGTATACGTTAAGGCCAATATGGACTAATTTTCTGTGTTTAAAAGTGCTCGCAGATGTCATAAACTGTATGTGAAAACACAAAACACAGTTCTTCTTGCTAAAAGTATTTTCGGGATGGCACCTACATTGTACAATAAATTGCCAAGAAATATAACTAAGTTAGAAGGATTGGTAGAGTTCAAAAAAAGCTTGTTTGCACTTCTAGTTAAAAAAGCCTACTATTCACTAAGGGAATACTTGACAGATGAAGAATTGTAACTGTTTATGCATGCTCCATCTCTACGTAAAACATTTGTATGCCTTATGGCAAAACATAGAGATACACATAAGACCTTTGTAAGACCTTTCAACCTATGTTTACAAATAAATATTTTTCAACACACCTGCTCGTAAAGTAGGTCTTATTACAGCGTATTTACACTGATAATGCAGAATATTACCCATGCCGTGCCCTTTACTTTATATTATCGCACTAGTGCCTTTTCATTACATATCTTTTTAAATAATAGCAAAATAATGCAGAATATTACCCATGCCGTGACTTTTACATTACATTATCGCACTAGTGCCTTTTCAATACATATCTTTTAACATTTTCATTTTTTTTTTTTTTCCTCGCAAATGTGTTGAAAAACGTCGTATGAAACACGTGAGCATTGGTCATTACACTTCTCGTCTCCATTAATGACCAACATAGCACACTTGTATCATAATGTACTATTGTCTTTGTCTTTGTCTTGTCTTTAACTTTCCACCCTGTAGATTAGTGTGGAATAGATTTTCTACTGCGGAGTCTAGTAATAACCAAAAAGCCCACTTAGCATCTCATCCTCAACCAATCCATTAATACGACAAGGTGCTTACACTACTGTTTGACATGGATCGTTCCGGGTCATTGTAGCACCTCCGTTAGCTGCATGTTACTCGTAAATAAAGGTCCGAGTGGGGTCAAGCGTCCCGTAATGGCGGCAACCCCTGTTGTAAGTTTCTCAATTTGTGAGGAGATAAAAGGTCGATTTTGCATAAAACTTATGGATATAGTCCTCCTTGCCGTGTCCGGCGACATCGACTCCGTCAGTTATTCATATTGAGATTATGGAACGCACTAATTTTAGAAATATGTAAGTTCGAACGCAAACACCCCGAGTTTTGTAAATCAAGGCTAGTGCAACCATCCTCCCGATTTAATTAAAACTACATTCATCTGGTCCTTAATCTATGTCAATAGTGATAAACTACCGGAACACATAAATGAAAACTGGCCAAGTACGAGTCGGTCTCGCGCACGTAGGGTTCCGTACCATTATCTATAAAAACGGCAAAAAAATACGTTTGTTGTACGGGAGCCCCCCTTAAATATTTGTTTTATTTTAATTATTTATTTTTAAAGTTAATAAAATATTTCAACCGTCTACCTGTTGCCGACTAAGTTTATCGTAATTTTTGTTAAGTAAGAAAATAAATCTTTTTTTAATTAAAATATACAGTTTTATTTTTTAAAGTAAATACAAGATGATAATAATAAATAATAATAAAGGCGTAGGGATGTGACGGCCCCATCGCCCACCAGATTTCTGGTGCAATCAGTCAACGTAAGGCAGCTTGTGGCGGGCTGTTAGGGAGTAGCGACCCTACGTACCTGAGTGCTCCTGGGGGTGTCCTGTGGTCAGGCTGAGCCGATCGGGTGGTTGGTTGGACAGGCCCCCCACCTCTGGCTTGCCTTAACTGGCTGTCCAGAGTGGAGTCGCAAGAGCTGTTGCTCGAGGGTAGATGTGGACACCTAAGTGGCGAGTTGGCTATATGTTTAAAGTCCAGTGCCACCTCTCTACCCCCCCAGCCTCTCTGACTGGTGTTGCCCTTAGGCCATTTTTTAATGTCGCTATTAATAGGGGCCCATCTAGCAGTTGGCGAGTCACCGTCTGCCAGAGATAAAAAATGAGACAGTTTATTAGGCAGGCGTCCGATGTTTCACCCAATAGCCCAGCCACTAGTCCATCATTTTCACCCAATAACCCGTTTTCTTTAGATTCCATCAACCAGCAATAGTCCCTATACACCACAGCGGGTGCTGTCTCTGTGTGCGTCCCATGACACGGGCAGGGACAGCATCCGCTCGGTGTACTCCTTGCATTTCATTAAATTGTCAAAAAGGCCTCTACGTGTTGGCTCAGTTGGTACTTTGTAGGTACCTAGCCCCACGCACGCCTCCCAAAGGTCCGGGACATCATTGTCCCGTGAGCGGGAAAGACATACATAATAATAATAATAATAAATATTACGGGACACTCTTACACAAATCAACTTAGGCCCACGGTAAGCTCAGTAAGGCTTGTGTTGTGGGTACTAGGCGATGATATATATAATAGATACATACATATAGATACTTATATACATACATAACATCCATAACTCAGGAACAAATATTCGTGATAAATATACACAAATAAATGCCCTGACCGGGATTCGAACCCGGGACCTCCAGCTTCGTAGGCAGAGTCACTACCCACTGGGCTACGGAGGCCGTTAAAATGATGATAGTTAACATAAATTAAATTAAAACTACGTTAAATCTAAAAAGGCCCTCGAGGCATTATACCGAGGATGCTGGCGGCATTTCCTCGTTGATGATGTGTGATGCGTTGCGCAAGAAAGCCGCCAGCGCTTCGGTTACCAGTTACATCATCCAGACGTTTCGCGATTTCCACAAATAACTTATACGCACTGGGACCCCACTAACCGAGGGTCTCCAGGCCAAAGAGTACAAAGCTGTACTCTCTGCCGAGGCCTCTATATTTATTACATTTCAGAAGTTCGGCGTTTTTCGCCGCTGCACCCGCTTTATTAATCTTTTTTTTAATATGTGTTGTTATAGCGGCAACAGAAATACATCATCTGTGATAATGAACATGAACATGAACATAGGCACCACACCCAGCCAGGAAGCAAGCCTGACCCGGACGAGCCGGATATACCAGGGGGCGCAATTTTGTGGGGAGTGACACGCTCTGGGATGGGAAGGGAAGACCGACCAGCCGCAACCAGTCGGCCACAATCAACCGGCTATGCAGCCTTTAGCCAATATTGGAAAAGAGGAGAGAAAGGATACTTCGTCGGGGGATGAGCGTTGGTGAAATGATGCACGTTGCTTCATATAAAGTCTTCTCATGTTCAAGGTGTTTTCGGAGATCCGTTACAGCTCGCTATTTCGAGATCATTCTACCTGTTCCTCTGATTAGCAATCAGTTTCTTCCATTGCGTTGATTTCTCGTGCAGTGTTGTAGAAGTTCTCTTTAATTGTGTGCCTCTGGGGTGGTTGTTGTATGTCATGAGGTCATAATATGACTCGCAACCACAACAACTACTATTTTCCAGTACGTATTCATGTGGGTGAATGACTGGCTGATTGACAAGAATATTCGTCATGCGGACACTATTACTTCATTTATCGTATGGCTTATTTTTATTACTCTACTTCAAAGATTTACAATACGAGTATTACTTTAAACTTTGTCACTACACACTAAACATTGTCTCAGCTCTCAGGTATAACCAATTCATTTCACCGATACCACATTTTTTTACTGCAGACACAGACACAAGATTCATTATTTACATAAACATAACTTTAATATTAACACTACTCACTGCACAACAAAACAGAGTGTCACAAGCACTGTCACTAGGAGAGTTGACCAGCAGCTAGTATTTAATTTGCCTGTTACCGTGGTTTGACAATCTTCCTGGCGAGAAGTCTTCGTTATGTGGAATAAAGGCATAACTCGTATTTATTTGTAAGGTTCTGCAGTCTTCTGAGGTTTGCATATTCAACGCTTTTTTTTCCTCCACACTTAAGCTCTAGGTATTTTTTTGCATCCCGTTTAATTGGAGCTTGGTTTTCTTTTCGTTCTAGTGTTTTATTTATTAAAAGTTTATGTAGCATTTTTAACGTCTATATTGTTAATATCGTTCGCCTATTCAAGCCCATCTGGCGTGGCGTGAATCCATAAAATCTGGACATTTCAAGGAAGTGCATTCAGGCGCAGCTACCTAGAAACCGATCATTTTTTGCGTTCTTTTGTTTTGGTTTAAGCAGATGTATCGCTATTCATTGTTTGCACATTGTTTGTCTCCCGCGTAATTTATTCTCGCTCGAGTCATCTTATTGTCGAACTTTGCTTATTACATTATTGGCAAATTTTCGTAGTTTTAATAGATATAGGTTCACGGTGTTTCACTCACTACCACAGTTCAGCCCAGTTTCAGTCTCGTTGAGCCCCTATCCACTACTCATTGTGTTATATAATATTGGCGGCGCCTAGCGAATTACTTGTATAACTGATCTACATAGATTTCATTTATCAATTAATCTGTTCTGTAGGTCTCAGGTGTAAAATATTATTACTTATAAGTGCCAAATATTACTAACACAGGTATTATGATCCACCACATATATGTATGACACTGCCGAAGCGTCTTAAACACGAGCTTATTACGGGGTTCATTCCAGTGCGTGAGAAAATTAAGTGTTTGGTAATTGACACACTGTAATCTAACGTAAAATCTTACTAAGTTAACAAAGGCACTGAAGGCAACATTGAATACAATAAATACAAAAATTAAATATTGAGTACGTATATATTACCCCTACGTTCACCTTATCTTATGATATGGGCCAGTAGTTTGGTCTCTAATTATGTAACCCGAACTGCTTCATTAAGGAAGTATACCTACTACCTAAAAAGTAATATGGAATGCTCTCACCCGGGCCTGTCACGGCTGTGATGTTGATTCTGCCGCGTTGCTGCGCGTAACCGCTACCCGTTAGAGGCGCACGCACTGGTTTTACTTTACGCGCCTAATACTTAGATGGACTGAACCCGCGTAATATTCGCGTAACACACTACACTTTTCTATAATTTGGCACTTATTGGCGATCTCAAGAAGATGAGATGGGTAAATCGCTGGGACTACGGGGCGCGGCGCTCGCACATCTGGGCTTTCGCTATTGTTTTGAAGGACCGCATTGTGTAGTTTTATGGCGTAACGAGACATCGGGGAAGGGTCCCAAAACAGCGTCCGCTCGCAACGGCTGTTCAAACAGAACTCCGAAATACATCATCTGTGATAATTTCAACTAATTATCACGGTTCATGAGATACAGCCTGGCGACAGACGCACAGACATACAGACATACAGACGGACAGCGGAGTATTAGTAATAGGGTCCCGTTTTACTCCTTGAGTACGGAACCCTAAAAAGAAAACGAAGACAGCCACTTCATAAGTAAACTAAAACTACTGTTAAATAAATAACAAACTGTAAAAGAACATAAACATAACTAATCACTAGAAAATCATATCTGTATCAAGACACACATGTATTTATATCTTAAATAATATAAATATATACTTATAACAACAACACATACACAATGATGTACATCGATAGTAATAATAATAATAATAATAAAACCCAACGAAAAATAATAATAATAATCTTTATTGCTTACTTTCTTAACCTAGATACATGTAGGACTCTTTGTTGTAGTAGTGGTTATTATACAGTAGGTTGTTGTGAAAGATTAACAGTGGTACCAGAGTATGAGCCTCTGACTTTCAAAATAGGACTAGCCTGTGACTTGAAAGCCAGTGATTCGCTTCGGGTTTACATGTTTATATTTAAGACGCAGGTGGTCACGTGTAATTAAGTACTATGGAGTGCTAAACATATTAATGAAAACATAACTAGAATAAGAAAACTAAATGTAAATCTAAATCTATCTAAATCTTAAAACAGAGAGTAGGTATTATAAGTTTGTAACAAGGCAATGAGCATTATACTTAAGCATTAAAGAGTTGAAATGTGAGTGTTATGTGGTTTGGTGTATCATGTGATATTGTGTCTTGAGATGTGTGGTGTGTTATGTTATTATTGTAGATGACTATAAAGATTTTCCGTTTCAGAGTATGTTAATTTAAGTAGCCAGGCATTTAGTTTGGTTTTGCAGTCATGTAGGTTTTTTGGGTATATATTCAATGCTTTATTTATCTTGTTGTAGAGGCTATATCCAAGGCAGTAATATTGTCGACTCGCAAAAACTGTTCTGTGAGTAACATGAGGACACACAGTATGCTTTCTGCGACGGCCGGCCAGGTATGATGGGTTGAATGAAAGAGTGGTGTGAACGCGGAGGGTGGTACGTAGAATACAAAGTTGCCTGACGGTCAATACTTTGGTGTCTTGGTATAGCTGCTTCGTAGTGTAATAATGTCTACTTTTGTTAACAGGTCTGCATATGTAAAAAAAATAGTTATAAGTTAATTTATACACATGGCGATGCCCTTACAGGGTCCATGTTTGAGACTTCATGTAACATGTCCACTATGTACAATATGACTCTAACAACATGAATGCAATAAAAAATACTTGAATAACGTGCCTCGCCAAACCAAATTTTATTTTAAAAATGATGTCACGGTGCGCTACGGAGTTGTCCAGCTTGGTTGGCTTTGGCCGAGTCTTTCGGATATGCCGCTTAGCGTCCAGATCTTCTTGTCTAGACTATAATGGATATAAAAGCCAGCTCAGGCCACCGAAGTTTGTACTCGTGTAAAGCCATACTGTATATTATTCTGACGTATGTAAGTATGTATGCCTGCAAAACAGAAAACGCGATCATAAAACAGCTAAAAAGCGGATACGTCTTTATCTCGTTGTCACTTCGACATTAGAGTTTATGAGAACAGAAGTTTTTTTAAGTTTTAAGTGCGGATGAAAATAACATAGGAATGTGCATCACTAGTTGTAACAACCTTAACTCCTTTAAAAGTAAGCTAGCCATGTGTTTTTTTTCCTTTCTAAAATAGTAGGTATTTTTCACAATCGTGTTATAATAGAGAGCTTTTTAGTCGAGTACCGTGTTTAGGCCACGAAGCTTGCTAAGTGGCCTGAGTAAGGTACGAGATTACAAAACTTGATTATGACACTATTGTGAACAACACTTTTTGTACGAGTTCATTAAAACTAATAATTTAAGTCATTATACGAGTATATAAGAAAACTAAATATCGTAAGTACATACCTACTAGTACTATATTGTCTAGTTCTACTATCCGACTTCTTTTACACAAAATAATTGAATTAGTTATTTCTTGAGGAGTTAAAGATGTTTCGTCACTGTCACTACTCATTTTCTTAGTTTTTATTTTAACTTTTTCAGCTTAGCTTTGTAAAGAAAAGTTATCACACCAACGGCGTCCGTAATGTTGTAGTGCAGTACTGTGCTGTGAATGTGATTGGCTAAATACTAGCCAGTCACAAAGCGTAGTTTTTTATTTTTTTTATGCCCTGGATACAGCCGCAAGTTTAAGTAGATTTTTGACAGATGACGCGACGCTGCTACGTTCCGAAACGCCATAAATTGACAATTTTGTATCGGATCGAGTCTCCTTAAACAAGGACACATATTATTGATATACGAAGTTCTATTTTCAAATTTTTTTCAGTTGTCTAGAGCGTATCGAAATAGTTATTTCGGTTGTTTCGGGAGTAACATAGACTATTCAAGGATGAAAAGAGTGACGTTGCAGTATTGTCTATGAAATCTTAATACACATATTTTAATCGACGAGTACAAAAACACAAATGTCACAGTGACAGACAACGACGAAAAAATTTTATCGGACTAAAATGTGTTTTTATTTTTTCATCTCTCATACTCTGAAAGTGGGTCATTTTTATCTAAATAGCGGATTGTATTGATTTTTGAAACTTGCTGATAATTATTGAGCGTTGTTTTTAGGGTTCCGTACTCAAAGAGTAAAACAGGACTAAGACTCCGCTGTCCGTCCGTCCGTCCGTCCGTCTCTCTGTCACCAGGCTGTATCTCACTGATACCGTGTTAGTTCCAGTTGAAATTTTCACAGATGATTTATTTCTGTTGCCGCTATAACAGCAAATACAACAATATTTTTATTGATAATGGTACGGGAGCCCTTGGTGCGCGAGTCCGACTCGCACTTGGCCGGTTTTTTATTTCAATTAGTTTACTAATTTTTTTTTTAAATATATAATTTGATGAGTATTATTGCTATTTGAAGACTTTTAATCAATTTTATGCTTTTGTATGTACTTCAGTATAACCGCTTTAGAACTGCGTCTTAAAGTCATTAAAAAAAATTAACAATGGTAGAAACCTATACTCGTACACTGCCATAAATTTGTGTTGATTTTAGAACCTTATTGATAATCATATATTTTTTTATCAATACTGTATGATAAGATACATATAAATACATTTAATAATGTTATATTTCTTATATAAATAATTAAAATTAGTTTTTCAATATAAACGCTTCAAAAACGCGTTCAGGAAATGGTCCATACACAAACATTATTAAAATCAGTCAAGAGTTCCCGCCCAAATGGTCCACACACAAACGTTTTTATAATTGATTCTATTGACCTGACTGATTTACAAAAATTATAAAGCATTTTTAGCTTTTATTTCGGTTTCCTCGTATAAGAAATGAAACATAGGGTGTTTAACGCAGGGATGGCCACCCATATTAGCCTTAAACTATTGGCCAACATATCTCGTCGGAAATGGGTGGCTTTCAACCCTCGGTTAACAATCTACTATTGTTCAATTGCACTCTAGTAGGCACCTACTCGCTTCATATTGCGGGTCAATCATATTCATCCTACAAGTTGTCAATCAATCGATATCCGACTCGACTTGACGCCGACTTGATTTCCCCAAAGACATGTGCTGCGCGGCGTGTTGCGCAACATGCAAACTTCGTGATTAATGCCGTTGTTTAATGTTAATTTGACATTTGACAGGTGTAGATACCTAAGTGATACAAGGCCTTGAATTAGATGACATTATCACTGGAACTTTAGACCTTTAGAGCCATAATACTTAATTCCAGATAGCATTAGAATTTTAACACTTTCACTGCCAGGAACCAGCCTATCGGCGCATATCCTTATTAGTTATATCAATTAGTCAACCTTTAGACAAAGCAGACAAATTGAGTTAGAATACCGACATTAATGAAGTATACGTAGGTCAAATAATAAAAGCACAGTTTAAACTAAAACCCAGTTTTAGCTTCCTTCAAATACAAAATAAAATAAACAGTGCACCGTTCCAAGATAAACAACCTGCCATTAAAACTCAACAGCAAATTGCCGCCTTTTCCACTCGACTGTACTGAGCCAGCGAGCAATACAGTCGCGCGGATAATTGCGGGGTTTAAAAACGCAATCGTCGAGTGCTAGCGTTCCCGCAAATCTGTGAACGCATTAGCGCCGACACTTGCAATACTGACGGGGTTTTGTGCTGGTTGTTAAATATTTTTACACTATTCTTACTCATGTGTCTCCTCTGCAGGTCGCATTTCTCAACCAATTCTCGTGAAATTTTGTGAGCAGGTACAATAATTATATAGTTGTTTTTGCCATTACACTATTTCGAAATAAAATACAAAACTTTTTTTTGAATAGAATACAGGCACTTCCGAATTCTACAGTTCACAGAGCCACTTATATTTAGTTTAAGATTGAATCAACTTTCGTGGCTAGTTAGCATGATTACGTCTTCAGAATCACTTATAAAACTGTGAGTTTATGTGCATTTCCAAGCATGCTAGAAATCCATGTTGTAACATGTAAAAAAAAACCGGCCAAGTGCGAATCGGACTCGCGCACGAAGGGTTCCGTACCATTATCTATGAAAATCTATTTTATTCTGTGTTTTTAGTATTTGTTGTTATAGCGCCAACAGAAATACATCATCTGTGAAAATTTCAACTGGAACTATCACGGTATCAGTGAGATGCAGCCTGGTGACCGATAGACAGACAGACAGACAGACGGACAGCGGAGTCTTAGTAATAGGGTCCCGTTTTACTCTTTGAGTACGGAACCCTAAAAACACCTTGTCTCCTGGCTAACAGGGCAGAACAACAACAAGAAATAACTCATGTTCCACGACCGGTTAGCCTAGTGGCCTAGTGGGTAGTGACGCTGCCTGCGAAGCGGAAGTTCCTGGGTTCGAATCCCGGTAAGGGCAAATATTTGTGTGATGAGCATGAATATTTGTTTCTGTGTCTTGGATGTTTTCTATGTAAGTATTTATCTATTATAGGTATATATATAATCGTCTAGTACCGATAACACTAGCCTTATTGAGCTCACTATCGGACTAGGTCAAGTTGTGTAAGACTGTCCCCAAATAAAATAAAATAAAATGTGTCGCGGGCACAGATGTATGAATATAAGGAGATCGGACATGCTGGCCGATTTGTATAGAGTACGCCTGTCGCAAGTTCATTAACCCACATTACGCCCAAGTTATTGACAAGACAAAGCACGCAAACATCTTAAACTCACACACACAAGTGATACCTACACGCTTATTTGACATTAAACGCGCATCATATCAGGCATTTTGGGAAAAAAACGTAATATTCTCTGCGATCAGCACGCGTGCACAGTATGGCAGAGTATGCCCATTGAGCTAACAGCTGCGACACGGCCGCCGGCGGCTTGTCCTCTCTCTAGTATTCTATGCTCTGAGGTCGCGGGCATAGGATTCTTCGAGATATTTTTCAGCCAATAAATACCTTGTCGTGATGTAACGGTCACACAAAATGGTTAATAAATTAATCATTATTTCTCAGTCTTCACAACAAGATTGACAGAGACTAAATAATGGTACTTAAGTACGTACAGAAGGTCCTCTGTCTAACATTGTGCTAGGAATCTTAATTCTGATAGCACAACACAAACTCACAAGTTAATGCATACTTCTTGCGTTATTTCCGCGGCGTTAACTTACCCTTGCTCTACCAGTTTCTTTCAGAAGTTAACTTGGCTAAATATATAATATTCATTATCATCAGCATCATCATATCAGCCGAAAGACGTCCAGTGTTGGACTCAGGCCTCCCCCAAAGAGTGCCACAATGACCGGTCCCGCGCCACCCGCATCCAACGGACTCCGGCAACCTTTACCAGCTGACCGATCACGTAGCGTGTCAAGTAGATCTAAATGTCACCTTTTGTATGAGAAAAATACGGATTAATTCTCCTAACTTACGTTCGATACTTAAACAACTTAGAAAAGATGAAAATCTCCCGATATTTTCATTTCAAAGCTCAATATCTCAAAAACGGCTAACCCAATTTTGTTAAAACGTAGCTAAGAACCATCACGATCACGTCAGCTTTCGTATAAAAAAACCGCATTCAAATCGGTATATTCGTTTAGGAGCTACGATGCCACAGACAAACACAACATACAGTTTTGCGTCGGGGGTTAAATAGTCATGTGATCATCCTTCAGGTATACGTAATACTTATAATGTTCTTATTATAAAATAAACGATTTAAATATCTTCATATTTCTATGAGTTCGCTTACTAACTGAATCATGCATCATTTCCGTGGTGCGAGCTCACCGTGGCTTAACCAGCTCCACCGTGTATCAGACGTCAAAACTAAGGCGCGACTAATGAAGGATTAGCTTAATGCAGTGCTCCGGGCTCGTATTGATTTGTGCTAGATTACGTTCCGGCTTTATGGATAACTAGTTTAGTCACGTGATTTTGGTTGAGCAATCACTGCATTCAGGAAATAGATGCAGTGATGCTTGCAATACACCGATTAAGTCGACACATGTCTATTTGTACAAGTACTATTTGGTCTTGCTTGGGTTTGTAACACTGTGAGACATTTAACAACGGTAAATCCGGTATGAGTGTCCGAAAACAATAATGTCTTATCAAAGTAAATATTATCATTTTTTTTCAAAATATATATACATACTTTTTATGTCAAGTTTTCCACTGTTTCGATAGTTAAGTTATATGCAAATTAACCCGAGGGGAGTGTGGTGACAAAATGTTACAAAGCGTATGTGGCAGGGTAACGTACTACACATATACTAGCACATAAATCGACCTCTAAACATATACTCGTATATACAGGCTGGAAAGTTAAAACGGGGCAGTAAGGGCAGCTACTAGATCCGTGGCCGCCACGCAAAAATGGCATGAGGATTTCATTCCTAACTTTTTAAGAGATGACAATCTAGATTCACAGATTTTTGAAAAAAAGTACAGTCAGCGAGAAAATCATAACTTTTGATGATTTTTTTTCTAATGCCATTCGATCCTATTCCTATTAAGGATCAAAATACTCTTTGGGACCTACTAAGGTTTGACTACTAGAACGCCCAGATATCAAAGAAAACTTTTTCCATAATAACTAGTATGGGCATCCCAAAGTGCAAGTAGTCCTTTAGTTAGACGATCATCAAATTGTATGGAGACGGAGATAACTTCATTTAGATTAGAAATGAGAGAATTCATTCCTTTGTTTAAAAAAATAACTGGTTTTATTCAGAGCTTTATTCTGTAATTTTTTTGTAAAAAGAATACTAACATCCGTATTCAGAAATTCTGTTCGAAATTAAAAATTTACTAAGGTAAGGGTTTTACAGCACCTGTCCGCCCGTGAGTACTGTCCACATAGTAACGTTTATGAATACGGGTGTAAATGCGTTAGTTTTTTTAAAACAAAGGAATGAATTCTCTCATTTCTAATCTAAATGAAGTTATCTCCGTCTCCATACAATTTGATGAACGTCTAACTAAAGGACTACTTGCACTTTGGGATTCCCATACTAACAGTATGGAAAAAGTTTTCTTTGATTTATGGGCGTTCTAGTAGTCAAACCTTAGTCGGTTTATTAGTCGGAGTATTTTGATCCTTAATAGGAATGGAATCGAATGGCATCAAAACAAAATCGTCAAAAGTGATGATTTTCTCGCTGACTGTACTTTTTCAAAAATCTGTGAATGTGTAGATTGTCATCACTTAAAAAGTTAGGAATGAAATCCTAATACCATTTTTGCGTGGCGGCAAGGGATCTAGTAGCTGCCCTGACTGCCCCGTTTTAACTTTCCACCCTGTATACCCAACAGATGATGTTTTACTTATTTACTCTGTAATAAATGATACCGTAGTCAAACAATAATAAAATATCATTTGTTTTTACATTTTATGTAGTTTTAATTGACAAAAACCAAATTACCTAATTTTCGAAACAAATATATTAGCTTTTTTACAAAAAACCATATAAACATTAAAAAAATACTTTTATCAAAAATTAAAATTAAAACCTTGTTAAACAAACCATTAAATGCTATATCAACTGAAAAAAAAAACATTTATGTTTTAGGAACATCTTACATACTTCCTCATTTATTTAGTCAAGTTTTTGCAATAAAGACCCCTCCATACTTTTTCCAAAAAAAACCCCATACTGCATACTTAAAAATTGTTTTGCCATATGAAAGAAAGAAAGAAAGAAAGACGACATTTATTCACTACACAAAAGACACACAGAGACAAAGGGAGTAGACATACTTACATTACAATTTGACACATATTGTGTGTGTCTTCGCGGAGTGAATCGGTTCAGACAGCACCGTACGTGACCCATGGAACGTAACACAACGTAACACACATAATAAACACATAATTATTGTATACACAATAAATAAATAATTAATGTAATAAATTTGTAAAATATGTTACTATTTAGTAGCCAAATGGTATAGTAAAAAAAACACAAATCAAAAAACGCGACATGGTTGGGATAGGAAAGTGCTGAATGGGTTGGGATTTCGGGAGCGTCAACAAATAGCTTTTAAAAGCAAGCTAGCGCTTAGGTATACTTGCTAGACGTTCCTTGGATAGGTGGAGAATTCATCATAATGCGTATTTTATTTAACGATATTTCTATCTTGGACAGTCTCCTCATTTTCTTATTTACATTTTGATATGTTGATAGACATGTAAGTGGACAGAGTTGATGAAGCTTTTCTGTTAAATAAAATGTTGTAGTTTTTATGAGCTCTCAGATGAATGCCAATCCTGAGTTTTGGATAAAATCTGTAATTTTGGGGTTTTTCATTTAAATCTACGAAATGAAACAGAAAATAAGATTGAAAATCAACAATAACGATATTGAATTTCGTCGCAAAAAGTGTACTCTAGCTATGTCATAGGGTATTAGATACCCAAGCGATGTTAACCTTTTGAACGCCATTCTTCGCGTACTAAAGTCTCACTGACACGCCAAACTTTTTTCCATAAGAGAGTAACTATGAACCTTATATGAAAGACAGAAGATTGTGTTGACAGCGGACGTCATAACACTTAAATGCGTTCTTGGCCCTCCGGGCACGACAATACATGACGCCTTAAGGCGTTCTTGGCGTTCAAAGGGTTAAAAAGCATGATCCGCGAGCACAGGTTATAGCGACATTGCGATGGCGATATACTCAAAGTAAGAATTAATTTGAATCTCATAATAAGAAGATACACTCATAAAAGTAACAGGTCGGGTATGTCACACCCGGCCACACTCCCGCCGGATTAAGGCCTGCGCAAACCGGCGGAGCAGGATTTACTCCGCGCACCGCACACCGACGAGGGGAAATCCCCCGCGATACCGCGAGCGCCCGCCGGCGCACCTGGGAGCACTTCTGCGCATACCGGGGGATGCCGCGGCAGTATCCTTTCCCCGCAGCGTTGAATAACGCCGACGATACTGCGGCGGCATCCCCCAGTATGCGCCGAAGTGCACCGGGCCTACGAATCACCGACCATGGCATGCCGTGGGATGTCGTGGGATTCCGCGGCATTGCGGTACCAAAATTCGTTTTTACCCCCGTCGTCCGCCGAGTTGCGCCAAGCCTTCCCCCCCGCAGCCCCGCTACCCCAGCGCACTCGGGAGGCCTCGGCGCATAGCGGGGGATACCGCATCCTCTAACGTGCTCCTCGATGCCGCAGAGTAGAAATAGAAATCCCCCGTGATGCTCTGAGGTCGGTCTCTGAGCATTCGAATTTACTTAATGTAATTAAAATAGAAAAGAATATACAATGATAAATTTAAAGTGGTCTGCGCTGCGCTCCACTGGTTTGCGCAGGCCTTTAAGTGTCATTAAGAAATTGCTTTCAATACTACTATAATATTTGCTCGTATCGTAAGTATTGTAAAATTTCGGTCAGTACAATTATACCTCAAGGTACCTAATCTGCATAATTACATTAATTACATAGGCTTCCTCTACAGGCACAGCAGCCTAATTATGATAAATTACATGTATATCAACTTTATTTTACTTGCACTAGTCAAAGTCTACCAACGCTTCCATCGCCATCGAAAAATTCACTAAAACCAGCACTACAGGCAATTTTCCAAAAAATCAACTGCCGGATTTATAGACACGATACCGCTTTACTACTGAAAATGTAATCCCATCCGTTTTTGTAAAGTTGAGGCGAGTTTTTCGCAATATTAAAGGCAAACTGCCGGCCTTTGAGTCAAAGCTACACCGTGGTGGTTATGCCTCTTCCCTGTTAACAAAATGTTTTGCACTCGACTTTGGGTTTGTATCTAGCGTATATTGGCCTTTATATTCATAACTCTCATGCGTAGTCCGAGGGTAGACTTACACTGGTCTGTGACTGAGTGGTTGGTAGGGCTTGTGAAAAACAGCGTGATCTAAAATGCACCGCTATCTGGCCGATATTTCCGAGAATTCAGAGAGTTTATTTCATGAGCCTAATACGCGTATGAACTTAGGACGTTTGCAAAGTGACCCAAAGCGAAGCCAATGTCTAGAAAATCGCTTATCGCTCTAATAGGCACCAATCAATAATGATGCATTTTCCCGAAGAAGAATTAAAAATATTGTCAAATGGAGAAATACTTAAGTAAAGTAGGGGATTCATTAATCATAAAGTTATATTTAAGTGTCCAAAGTTTATAGAGATATTCTGTCCCTTTTCCGCAAAACGTATCTTCGTATGAAACAATATCTATTAATTTACTATGACGCTCGTGGATCGTGACGTCACGATCCACGAGCGTTGTCTGTGTCTAACAAGCAATATTTAAACGGCTGTAGCTACGTAGTTTTTTGAAATATCTGAATGGGATTCTCGTCGTTAGGTATATTGTTTAGCCTTCTTTCAAGTTTGTTTCTATATACGTTATGTTTGATAGCTAGGAATCAAATTTAAGAAAACATCACTGCCACATCTCTGCCTCTTTTTTAGTAAGGTAAAAAGTGAGAAATTGATACCGTTTCACGTAACACATTCACTTCCAAGAATCGGTACGCGCTACGCTCGTAGCCGATCCCGTGGTTTTCCCGATAAGTAGCAGCAAGCGCCTACAGCGTAGGCGCCCGCTAGGCTGGTTCCTGGCAGTGAATGTGCTCGCTGAACCTATATTGACACGGCGAAAATGAGCTCTACGTGGCCGAAAACCGCGGGAAAAATCGACCTACTTAAAACTGGGTACGGCCTTCAAAATTAAGGTTTTTTTTATACCAATGTCTGCGCTTTTGCGCTACGTTTTGTTACACGTAAAAAGGATCACAGAAGCAGATATCGGCTCAAAAAAGAACCCAAAATTTTGACGGCCTTACTCAACTGCGGGAAGTAACTTGTATTACTGAGTATTACGTAAAATTTTGCGTAGATTCAAAGTTGACTAACCTTTTAGACACATTTAAACCCATGGTATACTTATTTAAAACGCTAATAGACTTGGTTTTAGTATGTAGTTTTGGCTTAGCGGGACTTACACCGTGTACCATTTAGAGACTTGTTTCAGTGGAATAGGGCTCAGATTTGTGTAACATTTCAGACTTGTCAGTGCAAATAGAACTGAAAGCCGAGATACGAGCAAAATGGGAAAAGATAACGGTGGATCAGCGGATAGCCCGGTTAGTGCAGTGTCAGGTTTGTGCTGTATCGGTCATATAGGTTACTTTATCGAATATATGTATGAACCTGCTACGATCTTGACAAACCTTTCTTTCTTCATTCACTTTCATTTTCACATATTATGCTCGGCAGTTTGCACATATTTTTTTAATTTTTTTCCCCTATTCCCTTCATATCATTAAAAACTATTCACTCTCCCATAGACATTTCCAAGATGCAAAGCGATTGAGAACAAGAAATAGATAAAATGTTCATTATATTCTAGTTAACGTACCTACCTAGCCTTGGTCAATAACAATAAGTAATTTTTACATTACATAATATTATCTATATTATAGACTTACGTACGTATAAACAAATGTATGAGAATTCATGATTTGCAAAAACCCGAACATTTGTTAATTACCCCAAAGATGTTCGGATGTTCGTAAACACGGTCCTTCAAACCGGACAGCGCGAGGTCCTCGCCTTCGGCTCTTTTTGTTTTACACAATAAAAACCATTGACCCGGCGTCGAGTACTACAGAAAATACTCGAGTCAAGATGTACAGTTTATCCTCATAGTCCAAGAGCTTTCGTAAAGAAACGGCGGACTTTGAAAGGGTCGCAACTCTATAACAAAGAAATATTTATTCTTGCCTAGAGGCAAGACCGAGGCAGGAGGCAAGGGCAGAAATAAAAATAAACAAGGCAAAGCTAATGAGCCGCTGTTTGTGTCCGGGTGTCGCTCGTTTGTTTCGGAAATGGATCGGATGCCGAGGCCAGGCAGTACACAGATTACGAACAGTACAAGCATTGCACAGACGAAAACAAAAAAAAACAATATTCTGTACGTTATCAATGTTATCATATTTTATATGCTAGTGTTAATCAACGACCGACGATTTGAAGACCGGAATAGACTGGAATAGACCGGAATTGCTTCGTAGGCAGGGTCACTACCAACTAGGCTAAAGCGGTCGTCAAAATATTTATATATATTAGATAAATACATGCTCAATACTCAATCATTTATTGCACATAATGGTTATACAGGTGGTAGTATATTCAAATAAACTATGTTATCACATCATGTACCCTGTTGGGCTCAGCAAATAAGAAGGTGGACACTTACATACATACTAGCATACAAAAAACAGTATAGATAAATTATCAATCTTAGTTTTACTTCATTCTATCAACAAACTTATGGTCTAAATATTCCTTTAAAAAGTAGTAGGTTTTCGAAAGTAACAACTGTTTTAATTTGTGTATGAAAACTGTCTCTTTATTTTCGTCTTTCAATTCTTACGGCAATTTATTATATCGTTTTATTGACATTACAAAAAGTCCTGACGAATGTAGCTTTAGTCGTAAGGGTGGTAGGTAACAATAATTTGCCTTTATATCGCATCGTACGGTTTTTGATCACATCTTCACGTTTTGTATAAAATTCTGGATAATTACGGACAAATTTAAAAATTTCGAGAATGGTCTTTATTTTAGTGTAGATACATGGGAGTGTAAGACGAGTATGTTGTTATATTATGTATTGTTTAAAATAAGGTTTACAACCGTCGGTCTGTTTAATATTAGCTAAGATTCGAATGAGTGTTTTTTTTTGTAAAATTAACAGGCTTGGTGCGTCTGTGCTATTAGCCCAGAGGATAACTCCGTAGCTCAGCCAGTTATATGCGAGAAGTGCAGTTTTTAGGTCGGTAGTTTTAAAATCTCTCTGAGAGCGTATACAAATAGACAAGGTTTAATGACCTTACCATGGGTCTAGCTCGATTTTTATAAGATTGTTCCCTAATATTTATTTATTCAAGGGCCATATTGACCAGATGTGATGATTTATTATAACTTTTTTTTCTAATCGGGGTTTGCAATAACGTAGTACCTATACAGGGTGACTGATAATTCGACCTATTCCTTGAAAGGGGTTATACTAGAGCTAATTTGCAACAATTTATGTCCAGTCAACCAGGGGTCAAAACACGATTTTTTTTAAATTTTTCGAGTTTTTAGTTTGTTTGAAAAAAAATCGCCTTGCAGCCTTAAAGTGCTGATTGTGACAAAAATGTTTTTTTACCATCCAAGTGGAAGTACTTTTATCACAATCACCAGCTTAAGGATGCAAGGAGATTTTTTTTCATACAATCTAAAAACTCGAATATCTCGGAAACCAGCGAGTTTCGACCCCTGGTTGACTGGACATAAATTGTTGCAAATTAGCTCTAGTATAACCCCTTTCAAGGAATAGGTCGAATTACCAGTCACCCTGTATAAGGCATGGGAGGCAGTGTGCAGGTAGTTTCAGTAGGTACTTTATCTGCTCATAAAATGGACTATAGTCATGCAAATACAGTTGATTGTTCACTATACTATAAAGGCACGTCATTATATGTATGGATGTTACTGTAAGGATCATTCTAATATAGTCTTCTATCCTATCGTTGTCTAGAAGTATTGTACTGCAATCGTTTATTGGGTACAGTGGCGGAATGAAAAGGTTGATCAGTTTTCAAATCAAATCATTTACGCGTTGCAAGCACATGTTACCTTTTTGAACTGTGTATCAGACGAGAGTGATGTATTGAAAATTATGTTCAACTGTTTGGCAACAAAGTTCAAATTTACTTAGACGAATTTTCCTTGCCTATTAATAGTTGAACTTAAAACCTTTTTATTAGTTTGATCTTGCCATTATACGTTGTGTCAAGTTTGATAAATCTAATTATTAAAACTATAAATGTGAGTAACAGGTCCTGTCAATGTCATCATTGTTATTACTTGTATAATTTTTTTTTTCTTTTTTTATGTCGTTTTCCAAAATTCAAAGAGGTGTAGTGAAATGACATTCATTATGACGGAATGTGTCTGACACTCGGTCGATAAAGCAGATACTGATAACTTTTACTGAGCAAGCAAAAACAGATCTTAAGGTGATCAACCTTTTCATTCCCTGACTGTACAATAAAAGTTAAGTAGTGCACTCTTTGAAACGCTAACAATTCGACAACGGGACGCAATCTTAGGTGGCCAATGATAGGAGCAGCAGTCCAAAGCCTACTACTGATACTGTTTTAAAACTATTTACTGTCCCAAGTCTTCGTTTGTTTACAATTGTAGCGCCTTTGGCGCGAACTCTTCAACTTTTTGTGGAATTAAACATTGCGCTAGTTCCTTGCTGCGTCTTCTGAAAAATAAAAGACTGAAAGTTACAACAAAATGTATTTGTATTGCCACAGCTGACTCTTTGTTATATTTTGTATGTTTAAACCGAACATCTTTTGCTGATAATATACAAAAAAGCGCACTATCTACGTATTAGGTTTATTATTGACGAAAATGAATTCTGTACAGAATAAACTAAATAGCTGTTTGAAAAGCATAAACAGACAGCAAAACTCTAGTAAAAAGGCGCGCTTATTAAAGTAAGCAATAACGGGCTCTCGACAAATTTGACGGGCGTTTTCGTTGATATCATTGTTTTGCAAGTAGATAAGTGAAGAAACTAGTAAATTATTAAAACAAACTATATTGTCATAACGTAGTAACATAAAGTTTATTGTATTTTTTTTTATATAAGCAGTAATGAATTTGATTGGTGATAAATTATCTTTAAAGTATGATTATGGAAGTAAAAACTAAATGGGCGTATCACGAAAAAAGCTAAGCTTTTGTCATCTTCACTCATAACTAAAATTCACATACTCAAGTCAACGGCATAAATATATGATGAAACAAAGGCCGCAAAAATATCTGATGACAACTCTATTCTGAGAGCCGTAAGAACGTTTGCGGCCTTTGATTCATCATATATTGATGCCGGTGACTGTACAACAAGCAAGTCTGTCTTTTTATCAAAAAAACATTGAAAATCTGTTAACCCTTTTCCAGGCCGGCAGTTGAAAAATGACAATCGAATGTCAGTCTTATTCATTGACATTTAAATATATGTTTGACAGGCTTCATGTGGTCAATATAACGCCTCTGCCTGGAAAAGGGTTTAATCTGAATCGATAAAAACTGTATATTATTAAGCCAGTGGGTCGATCACGTAACTTTTCTTACGCGCGTCTGTAAGGTCTAAATGTCAATTTTATATGGAAAAATGACAGTTAGATTGTGATTTTACTGTCAGACGCGCGTACAATGCGTTACGTGATTGACCTACTGGTCACAAAATTTTACGAGAATCGTTTGAGAAATGCGACCTGTAGAGGAGAACAGCCGGACATCTGGACATACGAAATAATTTAGCCCCCGAGCTGAAACGGAGAACCGAACGAACGAACGAAGCTCGCTCGTTCAAAAAGAACTTTCATACTTATAAGTTGTTCAATATGAGCTAGTTTTATTAGCGAGCTATAATGTAGGGCAGGAATTAAATCAAAGATGTCGCCGACTTTGTTCCAAGCTGTCCGGCTGGCGTAAGTTACAAATGACCGTACTTCTGGCAACTTCGCTCGCGATGGCTGCGTTGTGGCGATTTGATAGATGACTTCTTTTCTTTTATTATTTATTATTTTGTTACAATATAATTCATTCAAAATTAAAATAATTTTAATTTTGGGCACAACATCTCTTTTTGTCAAAGGGTAACCTTAAGTACTGTTATTTTGAAGAATATTTTATTTTTATTTTGGTCTTATGTCTACAGGACGCTACGGTAGCCTAGTGGTTCAGGCATGCGGCTGTCAAGCGGCGGTCGTGGGTTCGAATCCCGGCTCGTACCAATGAGTTTTTCGGAACTTATGTACGGAATATTTACCGTTAGCTTTTCGGTGAAGGAAAACATCATGAGGAAACCCGTCTAATCCCAATAAGGTCTAGTTTACCCTCTGGGTTGGAAGGTCAGATGGCAGTCGCTTTCGTAAAACTAGTGCCTATGCCAAATCTTGGGATTAGGTGTCAAAGCGGACCCCGGGCTCCTTTAGGGGCACAACCGGGAATAACGCTAGGAGGATGGATGGATGGTCTTATGTCGACTATCAAATATCAATCATATTGTTTCTAGATTCAGTTTTTGAACATATTAAACCTATGGAGACCTCGTCACATCTAAACATTGAATTTAATATGCTTATCTGTGTCTGTTTTGTTATTGTCACGAAAAAGTGCTTACTTTATTTTGATTTATTAGAATAGAATAGAATACATTTATTTTGGAACAGCAACAGGCATATACATCATATTATAAGGCTAAGATATAAACAAGGAATCTAGTGTTGCTTCAAAAAAGGAGTCCACTCAGCATGAGTCGAGACACACAGTGCCACGATTATTCTAATCAAAATCGACAAGAAAGACTGGCGCTTATTTTGGATCACCACTTTTGCAACGCGCAGTCTTGCTGACGTCAGCTCGATGAGAATTGAAATGCGAACACAATGTAAAGCGACAAACAAAAATTCACAAGTCCCGCTATCTTCTATGATTCGCAAAAAGACTCGACGCTAAAAACTCCGTAACTTAAGTCTTGTTGATTTGATTTATTTTCTCATAAAGTGTAAAATAGTTCACGAATGGGCGAACTTGGACTGTTTAAATTTACTACAGGGGACCGGTCAGCTGAAATGTTTTTAAGTCATAAGTTATTTAACGCTCCCGAGTTCGGAGTTTCGTTTTGTGCGACTTATTTTAAGTCGGAGTTATATGAAAATGAATGTCCATTTTGTAGCTTTCTGTTGTTGTGTTTCCGCATTTCTCATTTGCCTGCTTATGCTCGTTTTTGGAGGTTTTTCGTAATAATAGTCTACTTATGTTTGTTTTTATTTTCACAGTAATACCTTGTGTTTTATGATTTATCCCGTGGTGTGCCATTATTTCATGTTGTTAGAGCAGTTATTTTATTTGCTTTTAATTTTTTTATAAGCTTCGTCATTACAACATTCCTAAAATCAGGAAGTCTCATGACCTAGCGACTTCCTGATTCTAAGAATGTTGTAATAATTGTAATCTTTGTACCCTTGAATATTTCTATTAAGTTTGTTGCTTTATAAATAGATACTAATAGCATATTATAAATGCAAAAGTATTGATGTTTGGATGTTTAGATGTTCAACCGATTTGGATGACATTTTGCACGAAGATAGTTTATAGTCTGGATTAAAATATAGAATAGTTTTTATCCCGGGTCCACGCAGACAAAGTTGCGGGCGGAAGCTAGTATTTAAAAAGAGGTAGGGCACAGCGGAATGTCATCTCGCTCGTATGTGGAGCAGCCCAACTGGGGAAGTACCTCCACCTTACAGAAGACCGCAGCCATAATAGCACCACTGAACAATTAATATTATTACAAATTCTTTTTCGGGACGTGTATTTATGTACATGGCCTCGGGCGGCATACGAAAGGGGGCGGCGGATAAGGAGCATAACGATTATTCCAGACAACCTTTGGGTAGTGGAGAAAAGAATAGTGAAACTAAGTAGTAGGTGGTGCAAGAAACTAATGTGTTGATGAAATATTACATCTTATCAATATACAATACACATACTTAAATACAATATTAATAACATACAATAACATTACTGACAGACAGTTAGAGAAAAATACAGGCTACTCCGTTTTAAGAAGATCAACACAGTGCCCCCTTCTCTATATACCTCTAGATTTACTCATTTGTTAGCAACACTCGTGGTAGACGGAGCAAATTGTTCACCAAACGGCATCATCTCGTGTCGCTTAGTGCGTTAAAAGGGATATCATGTCAGTGGTGTGTCGTGGACAATGGCAAACTGCGATGGAACCTTGTCAACGTAAGCTCCCATTCGACTTTGAAAATGTGATAATGGAGTTATTACTAGTATAACCACATATCTGTCAATGGTCAAAGATTTCAATTAATTTAACCTGATAACGACATAAGTAAATTGAACTAACCCTGATACTGATACAACAAACATAGCTTAAAACCATCCCAATATACAAAAGACAAAAAGACGAATACTCAGGCACACCTTTCGGATATCAATTCGAGATAAAGGTACGTTTCTCATTTGGATTTGATTTTGGTTAATTTCAATGTGCTTTGCACGCTAATATGTACGTGCGCCGAGCTAATATGACCAAACGATCCTAGTGATATCCATGTGATATGCTGGGAACGTCTCATTTTGTGAAAATTGAGCCCCTGAAGTGCGATTCGACCTACAAAATGTGACATGTTTTTGAGCTTTTAAAGCAATATCTCTATATTCCTATTAATGATACTGAATTATCGGATGACAGAGTGGCGAAGCGCATTTCCTTTTCACAACTGAAGAATTGTAAAAGTAAGTGTGTTGGTACCTTCTTTACAAAGATGTTCTGAAAAGACACATGAAGAGATGCAAAATAGAGCCCTCTGAGTGAGAGGTGATGGCAGCACGGCGGCCCGAATGGCGACATGTCATCCGTGACCAGGTTCAAGACTTTGAAACTGAGCGCCGCAACGAGCTCGATAAAAAGCGAGACGAGCTCAAGGCTCGCCCACCAGCAGCCATCAGTTACAACTGCGTCGGTGGAGTGTTAACTTGCACAAAGTGGAAGGACAGCACTCTAGTTATAATAATTGTTAATACCAAGGCCAGAATCGCTGTGGCCGAAATCGCTCAGGACGACATCATCATCATCACTGAAATGTCATTGAATTGGTATTCCGGTGAAACATTAGTGTAAGGATAACGCTAGTATGTCGCCTAATCTGGGAGATACTTTGATTTATGCCTTAAATGTGACATTTAGCCGTCGAATTCACCGCACATCACAAAAACTATATCTTAGGGAAGTCCCAATCTTTAATTTATACAGACTCAATACCCCATCTGTCTCAAAGGAACGATTAGTCCGAGTACTTGCCCTCTTAGCAACGGTCAACGATCAAAAATCAGCCGCAGTCCGGCTTCGCCATTGTTCACTATCTTCACCTAATAGTCGGCTCGGTTCGTATGCGGTGCGCGCCGCCGACAGTTGTTCTACACTACTCCTGCCTCCAACTTGCTCCTGGGAGTTGTCAGACTTAAGCCATGAGAGACTAGCGTTTTACACAGATGTAATACTGTTAATATTTACAGAGCCATACTTTACTGACACAATGGTACCTAAATCAGCCGCAGTCCGGTTTGTTTGTTCACTATCTCTACCTAATAGTCGGCTCGGTTCGTATGCGGTCCGCACCGCCGTCAGTTGTGCACACTACTACTGCCTCAAACTTGCTCCTGGGAGTTGTCAGACTTAAGCCACGAGAGAATAGCATACACTCAGCTCATAGGAATTTCTCAAAGCGTACACAAAAAGTTATAAATTTTTAGTTTTGAGAGTGATTGCAGCAGGCACCTCTGCTTAACCTATTGGTACCATCTATTAGAAAACTGTACATTGACTTAATCGCTACTTACTCTAATCCTCGTACAAAATGCATGGTACAGCCACCTTAAGTTTGACAGCACTGTCATTTAACATAGGAATCAATAAAATATTTTTGCGAAATGAGTCAAGCTACAGCAGACTTATTTTTTAAAGGAACGCCACATTGTCCAGACAGCACACGTAAGCAATTACAAGTATGTAGGTATATACATGATTTGATACAGAGAACAAATATAAAGGAAAACATAAACCGCCATCGTCTTAAGCCCAAAACAGGACTCAAACTTGCCCACCTGTATTGCCAGTACAGTGATCTTCCTACTGAGCTACTCAGACATTAATAAAAAATAAATAAATAAAATAAATATTTGCGGACAATCTGACTCATTGACTGATGACCGCGTATCTTGGCCCTGCATTTGCCGCCGCTACTACTAGCGACCTCTCTGTATTTTCTTGAAAGGCTAACTTGGCAGGCTCATTCATTTGATCGTGGTAACTTATACGTAACAGAATATATTCAATAGAATATAATTTGGTTCGTTAAGAGGTATTACGAGTATCTTATACGAGTTGGAAATCGAAACGGTTGTGAAGCGACGACCAAAGGACCTTCAGCTTAGCAATAATTGGATATCCGCGCTTAAGCTTCTCACTTAGCCCACACACGTGCTTCTGTCCACAGTCTATGCTCGGCACGTCGTCGTTCATTTAAGTTTTTATTCCGTGAAAAATCCAGAATTTCAAGTTCCAAATGAGTGTAATTTTAAACTTGACTTAAAACTTGGCTTAATTTGCATTTCGTCGCTGTTTTTGCGAGGCGAGACTGCTTGTTTTGTTATTACTGTGCTTTGAGAGAACGTATTGCTCTTGTAAATTGTCATATATGACTAGAGGTTTGAGAAACACTACCTACTTTTTAATTATCTATATAATTTGGATATTTATTATTATTGATTTGTTGTGGGCCTTTTATATCTCGTTTGGGTTGAGATTGCTCTGATGTGCCCTTTAAATGTTCATATTTAAGGGGGGAAATCTCCAAAACTCGACGGGTTAAAATAAAAAATAAACCGTCGGGTCGGACCTAGGCTATATTTTTCTCCGTAAGGCAATACAATCCATAGTTATTAATTAATTGTTAGTAACATTTAATCGCTTAAGTATATGACTACGTTAGTACAATATAATAAAATAAATTAATACGTGGCCGAAGCCGCGCAGTTATCTAGACAACAATAAAACCGATTCACTGATTAGCGTTATGATTCTTAATTCAGGAATCAAACTACTTTTACAGAATGCCAAATTAATTACCACAGAGTATAAATTATTAGTGCAATGAGGATACTTCGGTGTCGACGATTCACCAATCTTGGCGCCAGCTAAATAAAACAGTTACCTACTAATGACCCCTTTTAAGTATGTACAGGGTCTTAAATCCGGGAGACTTCAAGATATTGTTTTACTACTAAGTTCAAAGTATCCCGTACGTTTAGAACAGAGGTTTTAAAGAGGTACTCTATTTATTTTGACTGAGGTATCGGGCTTGTAGAGAAACTAAGTCAATACCACAGTAGACACAGATGTTTAGTTGGTTACACAAAGTTCGACACAGTTCTAAGTTCGGTGCATTGTTTAGAGCTATTCCGTTGAATGTACCTAGTCACACTAGTGCCCACCTAAGAGCAGTATTACTTATAGGAATACAGTTGGCAAGTATAGTGGTAAATAATTTTTCATCATAATTTTATACGCATAGGAGGTTTTTATTCAAGACCACGGCAGGGATATTTTTGTTTGAAATAGGGAATTACGCAAAACTCTTCGCAGGTAGCGACACTAGCAGCGTTGACATTGTATCTCGTTCCCACTTGCGGTATGGTCTATGCAAGCATCCTTGTCACTCATTTAACAATCAATTGTGCATGTGTGTGTGAATCCCTATATTTCTATACTGGTTTACTATTAGCGGTAGTGCTGCCTCTGGCGGCAGAACATTGCAGTAATGTTCCCTATTGTGTTTGTCTTTCCCGTGAATGCGTTAAAAGTTTCAAGCCCTTTCGCGGCCTTATTTTGTTGCTGGACCGTTATATTCTTCACCATGTCCATTATAAATATCCTCAAACTTCACCTCATAATACGTAAAAGCAGTAAACAGTGTTTTTCTGACTATACATTGTGTCATCATCATCATATCAGCCGATAGACGTCCACTGCTGGACATAGGCCTCCCCCAAAGAGTGCCAAAGTCACCGGTCCTGCGCCACCCGCATCCAGCGGATTCCCGCGACCTTTACCGGGTCATCAGTCCACCTTGTGGGGGGCTACCCACGCCACGCCTTCCGGTACGTGGTCGAGACCCTTTCCGCCCCAACGGCCATCGGTTCTACGTGCAATGTGCCCCGCCCACTGCCACTTAAGCCACCTGCCACCTGCTACATTGTGTAAGTAGGGATTAATCTGAGAGTTACGTGTCGCATTCAAATTTAATTCAAAGCGTTTCGCTCTCTTTTACACGCGCACCGAGCTCATGAGTCAGAACGAGCAAACCAACAACATTGTAATCAAATTGGAAAGCCGAATGTTACTCTGATTGGCTCCCAGGGCAATAGTTCGTTAAGAACTGGTAAATTGCCTCCTGTTTTGTGCCAAATTCAGCGTTCGAGTAGTTTAATTAACATTGCTATAAGGGAGAGAGCATAATCTCTTCGGGCGAGTATTTATTTAATCTTGGAACCTGGTTGGCGGTAATTTGAAATGGTGCAATACAAATATATTCCTAAAGGTAACTATACGAATATAATGTTGCAACCGCAACGACCACATTTGATTTAACGTTTAACAATAAATATGCCGCCATTCTGTGTGACAATGGTTCCCAAAGTTGACTGGACCGCGACTAATTTAACAAACATTTCCGAATATGGGACTAAAATGCAATAAATGCAAGCCCATGAACAGAGGATAATTTAAATAATCAAGGGACAGTGTTTAGACACACAAGCTCGCGACTCATTTAAGTAAATGCTATCTACTTTTTCCTGCTTTAGAAAAATGACAAACATCTCATAAAAACAAATAATAAGGTGGTTCGATTGCCATACTTGACATTCGCAGGCTAACGGCGTGATATTTTAAGAAACTTATGTAACAAACTTTCATAAACTGTCTTCCCATTTGCGCCAAATTTCCCCTTTCCTAGAATAAACTTGTATAAACTAGATTAATTTGAGAAATTGGTTTGGGACGTAATATTTTGGGAAAACTATTTTTCTCAAATTAATCTAGTTTATACAAGTTTATTCTAGGAAAGGGGAAATTTGGCGCAAATGGGAAGCCAATTGATGAAAGTTTGTTACATAAGTTTCTTAAAATAACACGCCGTTAGCCTGCGAATGTCAAATAACGCTTTGTATGGCAATCGAACCACCATAACGAACATATTTTATTCACAATTAATGACAATTTAAAACAACTGACCCTTCAACAAAGTAATTAATTATTTTGTAAACTCCCTCAAGAAAATCGCGGAGCTCATTCCGCAGCCAAGATGTTTGCGGGAGAAAATTCCTCTGTATCGTTCTTGGCCATTTCGATCGAAGCGAAGGTTTATATTTGTATAGTTTTATCCACTCAGAGCATATAATACTAGAGAGAGGACAAGCCGCCGGCGGCCGTGTCGCAGCTGTATGCTCAATGGGCATACACTGCCATACTGTGCACGCGTGCTGATCGCAGAGAATATTACGTTTTTCCCAAAATGCCTGATATGATGCGCGTTTATTGTCAAATAAGCGTGTAGGTATACAAGTGTGTGTGTTTTAGATGTGTGTGTGCTTTGTCTTGTCAATTACTTGGGCGTTGTGTGGGTTAATGTACTTGCGACAGGCTCACTCTATACAAATCGGCCGCCATGTCCGATCTCCTTATATTCATACATCTGTGGTTATCCAGCACTGCATAGCCGCTATGTGTTGTCACATACTTAATGTTGCCTTTTATAATCCATATTTTAAATATCTTTTGGTGGCAATACAAATTTTCTCATTCCTATTCTTTCTTATGAAGGAACAAGTTGAGAACATATGTTTGAGCCCCCATATTCTGCTGCTTACTGTACAAATTCAATTTACAAATAAGACTGTTCCACAAAAACATGCCAGCCAGAACAGCCGGTTGAAATACGGTCCTCGAAATTAATCCGATACCTCGGAGGAACTCTCGCGCATAAATCTTGCAAGTTGGGCACTTGGCTCGGCCAGGGCAAGTTTGCAGTGCTTGGGCGGAAATATTTGGGCCGGCTGCATCGCACAGACTTTGAGTGAATAGACAGTGTAAGTGTAAGATAGCAGGCAGACAACTTAGGCTAACATCTACGTTAAGTCTCGCGCACGAAGTGTTAAACTGGATTGATCTCCGGATGCGAATATTATAGTCTTCGGAAAATAATTCCTGCTCATAGACAAAGGACCTGCAATACCATTTCAATAACGTATTATCAGCAAAATGGTCACGAAAAAGTGTTCAATATAGCCATCATATAAGTCGAATTTTATTTGCTCATCAGCGCTGTAGGTGTCTGACACCTCAGCATAATGCGGAGCCAGTGTCCGGTTCACTGCTGCAGAGACACACTTCTTTAATGTGTTTTTGTTGTTTATTTTATTGTGTAACTAGCGACCCGTCCCGGCTTCAAACGGGTTTATATGTATGATACATGCATTTATTATACACATGAACCTTCCTCTTGAATCACTCTATCTAATAAAAAGAAACCGCATCAAAATCCGTTGCGTAGTTTTAAAGATCTAAGCATACATAGGGACAGACAGAGAGACAGCGGGAAGCGAATTTGTTTTATATACTATGTAGTGATTATATGTGTGTCCGGTTAGTGAATCAAATGTATCTTTCTCTTTTCTTTTTTAATTTTCCATATTTTCATAATCAAATTTTAATAAAACAACGAAAAGAAAAAAGCTTCTAATGCACTACAAACGATATACAGAGATACCTACACTATTTCACGTAAATAAAGTTTTTAATCAAAGTGAATTCGATTGGCACTTATTGTTCTGTTTCATTTGTATTATTATCACTGTATGTTATCTAAGGATTAATTTAATCTTTCGGCATAGTAGAACAAATAAGTTGATTCGTCGTTAAAATCGCATAAGTTCGTATCTATTCAGCACAGATCTGTGTCACTGCTTGAATGCGATGCTGGATAAAGTTGCGTTATTGTCAAGAAAGGTTGTTAGAGTTTACAAAAGCCTGCATGCTACGGTCGGGCTGGTTACACAATACGATAAACACGTATTATAATGTGCTTATAGCACGGGGCTCCAAAGTGCACTTTTATTTGCATTTACGTGAGATGATACGATTTTGGAATACGCTTTTGATGTACCAAACCGATACTGCGCTGACTCATCATCATTATGATCATCATATCAGCCGAAAGACGTCCACTGCTGGACGTAGGCCTCCCCCAAAGAGTTCCAAAGTGACCGGTCCTGCGCCACCCGCATCCAGCGGACTCCCGCGACCTTTACCAGGTCTTTAGTTCACCTTCGTGCCTTCCGCTGACTCGTGGCCTTAAAATTACAATACTTAAACAGGTAATTGATTTACTAGTTCTTCAGAAAGTCACCCTACTTAATATCTAGTTGGCTAATTTCGTTTTGTTCTTGTACCATCACTGATTACAAATCCAATTCACTAATTCCTATTCGATTGTAACAGTGCTAAAATGGAGGTACCTAGGCAACGTTATTTGATAAAGGGCAAGAGGCCTGTTTAACATTGATTCCACGCAGTCGTTCTGAGTTCTGATACATTGGCAAGACGCGCGAATGACAAATGCCAATGTCTTACTAATATCAATCCAATACGTTAAGCAAGACAAATGGACACCTTGGTTACATAAATAAATAAATATTACGGGACAATCTTACACAAATCAACCTAGGCCCACGGTAAGCTCAATAAGGCTTGTGTTGTGGGTACTAGGCGATGATATATATAATAGATACATACATATAGATACTTATATAACATCCATAACTCAGGTACAAATATTCGTGATAAACACAAATAAATGCCCTGACCGGGATTCGAACCCGGGTCCTCCAAAATTAATTCCTGCAATAGAGCAGGTAAAAAAGTGAAATTGTGTTCACTTGTTTTGAGTCTCTCTGCCACCTGATTGCTAGCGACGAAAGTCCCTTGATTTACCAAAATTAAATCTGCATACATTGGTCCATCCATTTTGATACGAAATGGTGTCAACATGGAACAAAGGTACCAATCCGTCCACAATTTCCAGCAAAATTGAAAAAAAATCGCCTTTTTTGAAGTCAAATATATGCAAATACGTCTATGACGGTGTTGGAGGCTATACGTTGCCTTGTGGTGGGTGTGCGCATCGCTACGGTTATGTTTACAAGCGGCAGCGGGCGCGGAAGCGGGCTGTACTGATTGTAGTGGGAATGGAAAGCCCTTCACACTTCGTGTTCCTGTTGAGTAAGGCCGGAGCGCCCGAGGATGCATAGTTTCCGTTTTATCACTTATTTATTTTATAGCATCCGTCTTTTTCGCACTTCCATACTTGTCAGAACGTGACAGATGTCTTATCTACAGCGATAAACGATGAAATGGCAACCATGTTACGCCCGCTTCATTTTTTGCGTTTTTTTTTAATATGGCTGTAATTTTAGTATGAATGTAACTATGATTTTTTAGTATTATGATTATTGTTGAGTGCGCAGGATCTTCAGTTGTCTTTAGCAAACAACACAATAAAATAATAAATAAATAAATATTTGCGGACAATCTTACACAAATTGACCTAATCTCAAACTAAGCAAAGCTTGTACTATGGGTACTAGACGAAGATAAAATACTTATATAGATAAAAAAATACTTAAATACATAGAAAACTTAAATACAATGAATTGGGTATTTGACAACAGTGAAAATAAATTGTTTTCACATTAGCAACAGATAAACATTACAAAAATACTCGGAAACTATCAAGCTTTATTTTATGTTTGCTATTTTAAGATTTTTAAATTCATAAAAACTAACAATAAGGACGTTGGTTGATTGTGACGTCACGACCACGACATAGTAATCCCTACAAATTCCATACTAACGAAGCGTTTTTGTCGTTTCATAAAAAAAAAACTGATTTGACTACTGTCAAATACCGTATTCTCAAATCAATATACGGTCGTTCATTCTTCTGTCATTCTTCTGGAGTCACAAGCGTCCATAGGCTACGGTATCTGCTTTACCATACGCTTGTTTACTACCATCGTAGTAAAGTGAAAGAGAAATTGTAATGCGATCCTGTACTTTTCCAAGAGATAATGTGGACGTAAAGTCTTACACAATTATGGACGGCTATCGTGAGTTCAACAACTGTAACCTCGAGAGTTCGATCCTTTGATACTATTTTACCCATTCTTAGTTAAATTCCTTACGGGATAGCTAATTAATAAAACACTAAATAAATCCGAGGAGTCATTTATCCGAAACTATAATTATTCCGAAATTTCTAAATTCCGAATGCAATTTTGCGCGAAACAAAAATTAGGACGCAGATGACTTAATGGAATATATGAATAAATAGGTTAGGTTTGGTTAGTAGGTAGTTATTATATCCAGCTAGTGCTAGAAGTTATTATATACTGAGAAATCAAAAAATCCTTTTGAGAAATCAAAAAGCGGAACATGGTTTTCGTAAGTATGAAATTGTGAATAAATATGCTTTCGGACAAATTACTGAAGATAAGATTTAATCAATACATGATAACAATATTCTAGAAACTAAACTACTTATGAAAGATACATAACTCGAATATAAAACTAAAACTACCTAAAATAAAATTACTTAAGCTAAAAAGATAAGATAAAAATCATTTATTCGATTAGGATTTTACAATCGCTTTTGCATCGTCAAAGATTACATTGTACCTACATATTTGTTCGTTGTATTACCATTCTTCTGCGGGTGGCGCAGGACCGGTCATTGTGGCACTCTTTGGGGGAGGCCTCCAAATGATGTCCAGCAGTGGAGGGCTTTCGGCTGATGTGATGATGATGTGTGTGATTACCATTCGGTTACACAAACACATACACACATTTGCTTAATTAATCAATTAATATGTTACCTAATTCTGAGAAATTTAATGTCCCTACGGAATTATGTAGTTTACCCAAACGCTACATGTCATTCCACGTCACTATGCCCTCAGTCTCAAAGCAAAGCTATATCGGGAGTGCGTTTGCTCTCCATCTGCGATTCAGTTCCATTTTGTTTGCTTTTCCCTTTGTTCGTGAAACTTCATTACACTGAAAACTCAAAACGTATAGACCCGCGGGACGAGTGTGTTGAAAATTTAAAATATAGAAAAATGTATAACAGTTACTTTGTTTTTGGTCAGGTAGTTTATTACAAGGCTTCGAAAAGTCTCCAGAAGTTTTTTGTTTTGGAGAGTTAGGGCATAGCGGAATCATCTCGGTCATATGATGATGATGATGAAACTGGAGAAGTACCTTATTCTTACAGAAGACCGTGGCCATAACAAAACCACCATTTGCTCTGTAGGTATGTGGTGTTGTGTATCTGGTGGCGAGTATGGTACTGTTCGTCAGAGCTCGCGAAGAGAGCTGTGTCAATAATGAGGACATTCATCTCTACCTATCAATACAACGAATCCTCAAATCAATGAATAGTCGGCAACGCGCTTGCAATTCTTCTGGAGACGGCGCTTTGGTGTCTGCTTATCATCAAAAATATTCTTATTTGCAACTGTCGCAGTATATAAAAAGTATGGTTATATTTGGCAACGTGGAAGGCTTTTTGCTTTGTGTCCTTATGCAAAATGGAAAATATCGAGAAGAGAGTGCATACGTCCCAGAAAAGATACGCAGGCCATTTGCCCCGTGTGCTACTAACACACACATAACAGCCTTACCTATACAGCATAATAAAGGGCCTATAGAGACTGTGATCCATGCTCCGGTTCAAATCTGGTTCAACAGATTTCGTTGGCTATACAGTGTGGCAACGGCGCTAGCATTATGGGAACTTTTGAGCCAGTTGTGACCATTCGGTGAAATACACGGAACAAAGACGCCACTTCGTCCACGTACGCATTTGGTTCTTTTTCTTTTTTTATAAGATAAGATAATATACATTTAGTGTCAAAACTCTGTACATTGTACATAGTGATAACATGTTTTAAAATAATTATGTTTTAAATAAATAATTTTATATTGACATTCAGATCTTGCGTGACTTGCGTGACAGCATACAACTACAATTTGGCAACCAATACGATACAGGGTATCAATCTAATCCCAGCACGACGCGCCTCCCATAATTTGATCCTCTGATCGTCCCATACATCACCCCGTGTTTATAATCACTCACCTCCACTCACCATTGTGTTAAGTACTCATCATCAGGGTCGTGGTCATATCACTGGAAAAAAAATCTCGAATAATGTGTCTCCATCTCTTCCTATAATGTTTGTTGTTGTGCATGTTTATTATCACTACTGACGGTATAACTTGACTGCAGCATGACACTTGGGTAAGTTGCGCGCAACAAAAGTTTCCCAAGCAGACACTATTTTGTATATTTTATTTTCCCCCTGTCATTGTCAAGTAGTTTGTTGCGTGAAAAGAGTGAAACTTAGTTTCTACGCTGATTTTCTTTATCTAACGGTCCTCTCGGATAAAAAAATCTTTCATCACTATTACTACGAGTACACCTCTCTTACCGTATATGTGTAAGATGCAATTTAAGATCTTGACATCGCACTCGCATGCATTTCAATTAATTTCGGGTTGTATAATTCCATTTGATACATTAATCTTCGATTTTAGCCGTATTCATATTCATGAAGTGAAAGTTATACACACCTTATCGTACTTAGTCATAAGCAAATATCATGCAGGGTATCATGTAACATACGAAAGCTGCAGTCAGAGGCTTGAAAAAAAAACAAAAATGATGTATACTATTTTAATTAATAATTAAATATTACAATTAATAGAAGTGACAATAGTTCGAGGTGTGAACAGAAAGTGAAGGTGTCTTGCATTGGCCTAATAAGGTAAACGCGGGTCAGCCACGTTCTGCTGACCCGTCGCCTCGTGGAGTCGCGGTTGACGTCGGTGCTGGGTCGGCGATCCTTGTACCGGAGCATTGCGTAATTTGTACCTACCTACTAACTAAAAGATTACTAACACGCAATGCAATAAACATGATGGCAATAAATAAATGAATATGAATTTATGAATAACAAACACAAGGAACCTCATTTCATTAGGTTGGTTGGTTACCAGAGTTTATTAGCTCGGGTAACCACCTAATGAGGTTCCTTTTGCACCACAAATTGCTACAGAGAACGTCAATTTGTCCAAGAAACTATAATGAAGATGCGATACTCTTCACAACTTTATTTCGCTACAAATCAAACCAATTCCAACCTTAAATCTATAGGAATAAAGAAATGCTATCCGCATCAGATGTGGCACAATCCGATTGAAAAACAGGCTAGCATATCCGTAGCTTGTTTCAAATGTCAAGGTAAAAGATATCTTATAATATGCAAATAAAGTGTATACTTATTTAAAATACGCGTGTCTGATATGATCATGCGAAGTTCATTGATCTAGCTACGCCAAAGTTTTGCTACGCCGTAGATTCGTAGCTGATTATGTAGCAGTATTTTAAGATTTGAGTCAAGAATGTTTTCAATAAAGTGTAAGGAGGCTTTTTGTAGAAATATAGTCATGAAACCTCAATAAAAACGTGTCTATGACTTCGTGACATGTGTCGTTCGAACTATGTAAAAATTTGACTATCGTCCCGTTTGTTGTTGTGACAGTTTCTCCTAAAATAAACTAGAATAATTACTGGTATAAATTGCATTTTCCTTCAGGTTATGGGCGTCTGACCCGATAAATAATTCATTTTAAAGTCAACCGTAAACGTAATTCCGTTAGTAGTAAGTTCGGTCTGAGTGATATTTGATTTTTAGGTTTGCCGTTGAGACACCGTTATAATTTGAATTGGCACCGATACAATGGCCATGTCCAACGTGCAAATAGAAAAACTGTTGGGAAGAGAAAACCTGGCGATTTGCCGTACAGACGTATTTACAACACGAAAACTTATGGGACTGCGTCGAACCTCCGAAAGATTCTTTAGTAAATCCGAAGCAAGATCTCAAAGCTAAGTCGAAGATAGTTTTGCTTGTGGACCCGGTAAATTATGAACACGTCCACGACGCAAAGACTTCTAGAGAGGTATGGCTAAATTTACAAAAGGCGTTTGAAGACTCAGGTTTGTCGCGTAGAGTTGGGTTACTCAGAGATTTTGTAAACACAACACTAGATAGCTGTCTGAATATCGAGGAGTACGTAAATAAGATAATAACCACCACTCATAAGCTCAGAAATATGGGGTTTTGTGTCGATGATGAATGGTTAGGTACTTTAATGTTGGCTGGTTTGCCGGAGCAATACAAACCGATGATTATGGGACTGGAGAGCTTTGGTGTAAAGATAAGCACAGATTTCATCAAAATGAAGCTACTTCAAGAAGTCAAGGAGTCTAGCAAGAAGAAAACTAATGATAAAGGTTTCGCTGCAGTTTTTTCAGCCGCTAAGGTGTTGACCTGCGCAGCACAGATTGGTATATCGATTCCAAGGCGTCGCAGCATCTGACGAATGACTCTGATGGGATGTATGATGTCCGGGCCCCTCCCATTCAACACATAATGGTTGCCAACAGTTCATCAGTCACCGTAAAGCAGATGGGTAACGTTAACCTGGAACTGCTGAGTGAAGAAGGTATAAACCACATTCAGCTGAGAGAAATTTTATATGTTCCTCAATGGGGAATGGATGAAAATTTTAGAAGTGCCTGATTTTTTGTTTGGTTTTAGGAATAACCTTCCTTAACACCAGAAAAAAATGGCAGACTTTTCAGCTGCGTCAATTATTTTTGAAAAATATAAACAGTTTCCTCACTTACGTTTTGGGTTTAGGACGGCGAATGAGACATTTTCCTTGATTCGTTTCATATTAAAAAAAATATCTTAAAAATCCGTGGTAAACTGACACTGGCAATGATATTGACAGCTGCAGCAGCTATATTTGTCATTGCCAGGGTCAGATATTCAAAATATTTTTTGTAATATGAGACTAATCAAGGAAAGTTTCTCATTCGCCGTCCTAATCTCAAAACGTACGTGAGGAAACTGTTTATATTTTTCAAAAATAATTGACACACCTGAAAAGTCTGCATTTTTCTGGTGTTAAGGAAGGTTATTCCTAACACCAAAAAAAAATCAGGCTCTTCTAAAATTTTCATCCATTCCCCATTGAGTACTAACCTGTTGTCAGTTAGTCAGCTGATTAAAAATGGCTGTCAAGTGGTATTTAATAAGTATGGCTGTGAAATCCACAATGCACAGAGGCGTTTAGTAGCGACAGCAACACTCATTAACAACATGTATAAGCTGAACACTCATAAAGGGAATGCATTTACCTCAACCGCCGACAAACTATCTTTGGATATTTGGCACAGGAGAATGGGACTACAATGATGTTAATATATTGCCTTTATGTACCGAAGGTGTAACGTTGGTATGCAATACAGATGCAAACAATGGTTGCATTCCGTGTCTGAAAGGTAAGCAAACTAAGTTTCCTTTTAACAATGTTGGCACGAGGGCTACTGTTCCCCTGCAGATTATACATTCCGATTTGTGCGGCCCTATGGAGGTGCCGTCAATGGGTGGAGGAAAATATTTTATTACATTTTTGGATGATTATTCTAGAAAAGTGAATGTCTATATTCTGAAAAGTAAAACAAATGTAAAGGAAGTGTTTGAGATGTACAAAAACGAAATGGAAAATCAGTTGGACTGCAAAATCAAAATTCTACGTTCGGATAATGGCTCGGAATACACAAATAACGAAATGAAAACATTCTTGACAGGTTCAAGCATTAAGCATCAGACAACAGCACCATACACAGCAGAGCAAAACGATATGAACCGCTCGCTTGTCGAACGTGCCAGATGCATGCTGATGGATGCCGGACTGGAGAAGAAGTTTTGGGCTGAGGCACTGGAAGCAGCTGCTCATATAATTATCTATCTACTCAAGTCCTTAACTACGTGACGCCACTTGAGAAACTGACAGGCGTAAAACCAAACATTTCTCATTTGCGGATCTTCGGCTGTAAAGCCATGATGCACGTGCCGAAGGAAAAGAGATTGAAGTGGGACCCAAAATCCTCAGAGATGGTATTTATCGGATACTGCGAAAATACCAAAGGACACAAACTGATGGACCCACGCACCAAGAAGGTTACAAAGAGCAGAAATGTGATATTTCTTGAAGACCGTCACGGATTAGAAGACAGAGCTTTGCCAGACGCCAACATTAAAGTTACGATACCGATACCTATGCCGTTAAATGAATCTGATGAGAACCCTGAGAATCCAACTGACGACCAGCGTAACTCTAGCTCCGCTGAAAGTGACCAGCATGACTCTACCTTGGAGGAAAGTTTTGAAACTATGATGAGCTTGACGGACCACGATACAACTTATGAACCAAGCACAGATTGCACAATAGAATCTCCCAACCGCTTCATAAAGGAGGGCAATGTACACAGGCAGAAGAGGAGGAAAATGGGGCAAATGAGGACAAATTTGCATGTTTGGCTTTGTATCAAGACCCGTTAACTTTAGAAGAAGCTTTGTCTAGCCCAGAGTCTAGTCACTGGAAAAAAGCTATGAAAGAGGAATTTAAGACATTACAGAAAAATAATAAGTACGTGGGTATTATGTGACTTGCCGCGAGGAAAGAAAGCCATATCTTGTAAATGGGTTTTTAAAACGAAACAAGATGAGAAAGGAGATATTACAAAGTACAAGGCTAGATTAGTCATCAGAGGTTGCGCTCAAAGGAAAGGTTGCGATTACAATGAATTGTATGCACCTGTAATCAGATATTCATCGCTGCGGTATCTGTTCTCTATGGCAGTGAAGTACAACCTAGATACAGATCTAATGGATGCCGTATCTGCCTTTCTACAGGGCGATATCGAAGAGGGGATATATATGAGACAACCTCCAAGTTTCGAAAAAAATGAAGCTCAATCATGCCTTTTGAAAAGGTCTCTATATGGTCTCAAGCAAGCCAGCAGACAGTGGAACCGAAAACTGGATGGTGCACTGAAAGAAATTGGCTTAACTCAATTTTTACTCGATCCCTGCATTTATTACAGGATTCAAAATCAAGACATAACATTTTTAGCTGTATACGTGGACGATCTTATACTATTCACGAGTTCCAGAGAAACTAAAAATGATATAAAAACGAACTTGTTTTCAAGATTTGAAATGAAAGATTTGGGTGAATTGAAGTATTGCCTGGGCTTGCAAGTATATAGAGACAAGGTGCAAGGAATTTTAGGCGTTAACCAGCAAACATATATACAAGATATATTGAGCAAATATGGAATGTCAAACTGTAAGGGTGTCAAGAGACCTATAGATCCGAAACTAAAGTTTACCGTGAATGAAAAGGCAGATTCAATTGCAGATGTACATCCCTATCAGGAGATTATTAGATGTCTGCTTTACCTATCACAAGGAACGCGCCCCGATATTTCCTATGCTGTCAATACTCTCAGCAGATTTAACTCCAGGCCTGAAATGCAGCATTGGATGGCGTTAAAACGAGTTTTAAGATATTTAAAGTTTACTGAAAACTCATCATCATCATCATCGGCCTTATACATCTATAAAAAGATGATTTAAACAGCGTCCATATTAGAGTTGCGGCACTTACGTACGTGGCTCGTCAGGCCGATACGGGAGCGACAGCCACGACCACATAATTGGCAAGTAAATGTCCTGCCCGGAGATGAAAGAGGAAGAGCAGCGCGTTGGTGTCTTAATTCGCGTCTATAGGATAAGAGATCGAACCAAGCTTTATCGTGTTCCACCACTCCATTACGTAGGGTCTCCCTCCAATGGTCTCGATCTTGGGAATGTTCTTCCCAAGTTAAGGGGTCGATCCTAAAGGACACCATGTCCCGTTTAGCACTGTCCTTAAAACGCAACATAGGTCGCCCGACCGATCGTTTAGCGTGTGCTATTTCACTCAGGAGAGTTTTTCGTGGCAAACGAGAAGGCTCCATCCTTTGCACGTGTCCTAGCCAACGTAAGCGTCTCTGTTTCAGAACGGCAGCAATGCTAGGTAAACGCGCGATGCTAAGCACCCTCTCGTTTGTGACTCGATCCTTCCACGATATGTTTAAAATGCGTCGAAGACAGCGCATATGGAAGTTGTTCAATTTCCGTTCCTGTTTGGCATACGACGTCCAGGTTTCGGCTCCGTACAAGAGTATGGATAAGATGCATGTCTGATACACGATCATCTTTGTATTTACAGTTAGATGTTTATTTTCCCATACCCTTTTACTGAGCTTCCCGAACATCGTGGATGCCTTGCCGATGCGGGTGTTGATCTCAACATCAAGTGAAAGATTATTTGAGACGGTCGATCCTAGGTAACAGAAATTGTCAACCACTTCCAGAGGCGAATCATCCAACAGTACAGTTGCGCTCCGATCTACGCCTTGAGCCATTATAACTGTCTTCTTAACATTTACCGACATAGAAAATTGCTTACACGCCGCATTGAACTTCTCTACCATACCCTGTAGCTCCTCCGACGAAGTTGCAACGAAAGCAGCATCATCGGCAAACAGTAAACTGTCAACATAAAAATCTTCGCGATATTTTTTGGATTTTAAGAGCGATATTTTGAACAGCCTACCATCAGACCTGGTATATGCTATGAAGGTGAATGCCCTGAGTGGTTTCGCCGAAGGCAACTTTCATGAGTACGGAGAAAAAAATGCCAAATAATGTGGGCGCCAATACACAACCCTGCCTTACTCCTCTGCGCATTTCAAAAGGGGCTGAAGTGTTCCCGTTGAAAACAACAGAACCTTTCATGTCAAGATGGAAGAGCTTAATGAGCTTTAAAAGTTTTGGAGGGCATCCGATACTTTGCAGTATCGTATACAGTCCTTCTCTGCTCACGGTGTCAAAAGCTTTGTTTAAGTCCACAAAAGCAGCCAGCAGGGGGGTGTTCTGCTCTCTGCATTTTTCCTGAAGCTGACGTAGGGTAAAAATCATGTCGGTGGTGGAGCGGTGAGCACGAAAACCACACTGTGACTCAGGATACACGCGATCTGCTAATTTCTGCAGCTTAGCCAGGATCAAACGGCCAAGTAGCTTTCCAGCAATGCTCAACAAAGAGATACCTCGGTAGGAGTTACAATTGCCGCGGTCACCCTTCCCTTTGTAGAGCGTGATAATATTCGCATCGCGCATATCCTGAGGGATGTATTCCTCGTTCCAGCATTTCACGAAAAAATTGTAAAGGAATGGAGCCACACATTGCAGTTTCACCACCTCAGCACGGATATCATCACTGCCTGGGCTCTTCCCAACCTTGAGTTGCTGAACAGCGGTGCGGAAGTCTTCAATAGTGGGGATGTTATCAAGTTCATTCCATGCAGGCAATTTGGGGATTAACTCGATTGCTTCAGGCTGTATTCCAATAGGTTGGGAATAAAGTTGTGAATAGTGTTCCACCCAACGATGAAGTTGCCGGTCTGAGTCAGTTATTACAGTGCCATCTGCTTCTTTGAGAAGTGCTGTTATGGATGGAAAAGGACCAAGAGCTTTTTTAATGCCTGAATACACGCCAGCAAAATTACCTGTAGCTGCACTAGCTTGGATGCTCTTACATACGTCAAGAAAGTACGCGTTTGCACAGTGGCGTGTATTTCGATTTAGCTTTGGTTAAGTTGTCGTGTGTCTTGTCGCTGGGTCTGAGACGATGAATCAGTGCTGCATCTCTTTTTGCTTCCAGGAATGGCCGGAGGTGTTCAATATTTTCCTGAAACCAGTCGGATTTTGACGACTTTAAGTAACCAAAGGCGTCGGCTGCGGTGTCTGTAAGAAGGCTTTTTAAATTCGCCCACTCCTGACTAGCACTCATGTTTAAATCCCAACGCGCTGTTTTTTGGTGGATCAGTTCCTTGAAAGATTCGACCATTTCGCAACTTCTGGATGTTGGAAGCTTTATTTTTTTACGACCGGGTGTGCGCAACGAGTGGATCTTTTTAGCAGTGAAAGCGGCTGTAGTAATTACCAACGAGTGATCTGTATCGCAGTCTGCGCTATGGAATGTGCGTGAATGGAGTATATCGCAAAGATCTTTTTTCTTCGTTAGTATTACGTCTAGCTGGTGCCAGTGGCCAGATCGAGGGTGCCGCCACGAGACTTTGCGCATTAATTTGCCCTTGAAATAGGTGTTCGTAACACAGAGCAAATTTTGAGAACAGAATTCTAGGAGACGCTGTCCATTCTCATTTATGTTGCCAATACCGTGGCAACCCATGCAATCTGGCCAAGAAGAATGTGACTGTCCTACTCGAGCATTGAAGTCGCCCAGTATCAGAAGCCGATCTCCCTTGCAAACTGCACGCACAGTTTCATCTAGTTGTTCGTAGAACTGATCTTTCGACTCGGAAGACGATGTTAATGTCGGGGCGTACGCAGAAATCAGGGTTATATAGCCGCTGACAGTGTTTAAACGGCATGTCATGATGCGTTCTGACACCCCCCTTGGAGTTTCTGTGGCGTGCAGTAAGTCATTCCTAATCGCAAAACCTACTCCGTGTTGTCGCGCCTCAGCCAGACCTTTTCCCTTCCAGTAAAACGTGAAATTGGACTCACGAAGGGACCCTTCATCCGGTAGTCTTGTTTCCTGCAATGCAGCTATAGAAACATTTAGCCGTAGCAGTTCCGCATCAATAACTGCAGTTTTACGTAGATGTTGGTCGTTATTTAAGCTTCCGTTGGTGTCCGGGAAGCCTGTCCTCATTGTACGGACATTCCATGTCCCTATTCGCATTGATTGGCGATTTTGGTATTTGATTTTGTTTGTTTTCGTAATCGCAGGTGAAATCGCTAACGACACTGACTGTCTAGCCAATACTAGTGTTCCTACCACCCATTAGAAACAAGTCAGCACCGAGACGGACAAGTACCTTACCGGCCGGGGGCTGCCCGGCTTGAAGCGGGCGATAACTTGTCAGTGGGTCTACAATGGTCCCTCCCACTGTCGAGAGTGACCCCTGGCGTCCGCACTAACGCCTATCTGTTTGGACTTAGCACCGGTAACTGCCACTCTCCGTGTTGTTTTCCACTCAGCAGGCTGAAGTGGGTGAAGTGACCTCTCCACGGACGCTGCATCGCCTGGGACACAAATAATATGATGCGGGTATGCCCAAAACCCACATCACACTCTCGACCTTACCGACTAAGCCCGCAGGAATGACAAAGTCAATACGTGTGGAGTCGGTTCGGTTGCAGGTGCATGACGGCTAGCACCGAGCCGGGTTTGTTTCAAGTTTTCCTTCTCTGATACCCATCTCTTCCGTTGAACAGCAGGAGGACCACGTGCAGGCGAGACAAGCCGGGGCATTAAGATCTTATTTGTGCCCCACCCCCCCAACTACCTACTGAAAACTACACGCTAACTTATAAATGCGATGACAAACCTATACATGGTTATTGCGATGCAGACTGGTGTAGCAATGAGCACGACCGTAGGTCATGTACCGGCTACGTATTTATTCACCAGGGTGGAGCAATTACATGGAACTCACGCCGACAACAGACCGTCGCGCTCTCCTCGACCGAGGCTGAATACATGTCTCTTTCTAGTTGCACACAGGAAGCCATGTGGCTAAAGCAACTACAGGAAGAATTTTGGCCACACTTGCTAACTATGCCAATGACAATTTTGTGTGATAATCAAAGTGCGAATAAACTTGCAGGCACCGAGAATTATCATTCCAGGACCAAGCACATTGACATACGTCACCACTTTGTTCGTGATAAGGTGCGCCTGAAGAAGATTGTCATCGAGTACATCCAGACAATCGAGATGGTGGCTGACACACTCACATTGGGCACTCCTCAGCTGAAGCTAGAGTACTGCTCGTCCAAGATGGGTTTATGACCAAGGGAGGATGTAGAAATATAGTCATGAAACCTCAATAAAAACGTGTCCATGACTTCGTGACATGTGTTGTTCGAACTATTTAAAAATTTGACTATCGTCCCGTTTGTTGTTGTGACAGTTTCTCCTAAAATAAACTGGAATACTTACTGATATAAATTGCATTTTCCTTCACTTTTGCATTCAGATGAATGTTTTGACACCGCAAGATATTGCTCAGATTTTGGTTGCACATTAGTGCCTTTAGTACCAAGGTTTCTATGAAATTATTATCACTAATGCAAGCATACGTCCGTTCGCATTAATAACTATTTGACAGTCATGAATAATTTTCTTTTCATAACAAAGTTTTAACCGACTTCAAATCAGTAGCCAAATTGCTTCAAGTTTGCCTATAAAATTTGACGAGTTCCCTCGATTTGTCCTAGATCTCATCATCAGACCTGGATTTTGGTGACAACGGGACCAATCTGAAAGTATATGCTTCCAAACAAAGAAAAAAAAACAAGTCGGTTTATAAATTACCGAGTTATCGCGTAACATACACACATAAAAAATTAAAAAACATACAGACGAATTGAGAATCTCCTCCTTTTTTGAAGTCGGTTAAAAATATAAAATGATTTATATTATAACAAGCTTCCATTGGTTGTTCATCAATATTCATTATACATTTGAAATCGTACATTTCACTTGCCTATTTGATTTGTAAAGTTTGTGTAATGTGTGTTTGTGTATAATAGAAGGGAAGATAGATGGCAAGAGGAAGAGAGGGAGACCAAGAAGATCTTTTACGGACCAAAACAAGGAACAAATAGACAGCGTGTCGTATCAGAGGGGTAATCACGTAACGTTCCGAACGCGCGTCGGTACAATTTCACTGTCAATTTTCCATATAAAAAGTGACATTTAAACCTACCCGACTTTCGTACAATGCGTTACGTGATCGACCTGTAGGATATCAAGAAGAAATCTGAAAATAGAGGCAAATGGAAATTGACCGACAAGTGCTTAGCTCTTAAGGTGGTTCGATTGCCATACAAAACGTTATTTGACATTCGCAGGCTAACGGCGTGATATTTTAAGAAACTTCTGAAACAAACTTTCATTCACCAATTGGCTTCCCATTTGCGCCAAATTCCCCCTGTCCTAGAATAAACTTGTATAAACTAGATTAATTTGAGAAATTGGTTTGGGACGTGATATTTTGGAAAAACAATTTTTCTCAAATCATTCTAGTTTATACAAGTTTATAACGCTTTGTATGGCAATCGAACCACCTTAAATATATGATGATGATGTGTAATAACCATGGTTATTAATCAGATCTTTGTATTAAACTAGTATTTTTTACTTATCTTTTTATTCAATTGAACTTTAATTTATGAATATGAAAAAATGTACAGCCTCACTATTTTTACCTGACTGCCGAAGGAGAGAGGGTTATGTTTTTTCTGTATTTTTGCGCAATCGTTGTGTCGTATAGACTCCTAAATACTATTTATTTCCATATACTCCGGCTCTAGCCTCGTTATTTTACTAAAAAGCGAGCGGTAGGGAAACCCTCTGATATTCCGGTCCGTAATAAATCATTATTCGTCCCAATAGACAGTTTTATCTGGCCTTTGCAGGGAAAAAACCTTGTTTTAAGTGAATTGCAGGCCCTTGGGGATGATTAAGCTATGTTTCCTCGTACTGGCCGATTTATCGTTACGATTTGAAGTTTTTATTCGATTTCCGTTTTTGTTAATGATAATTAATGTGTTTTTAAGTCATACACATTCCGTAGGGTAACGATGCGATATTTCAATGCGATATTTTTCAATGGTACATTACTTATTTTAGTAGTTTTTTTTTTGTTTTTTGTCAGCAATCCAGATCCTTATCGATGCTAGTTATTTCCACTTTGCTGTGTAGTAATACTACAGAGGTGTACTAACAATTATGGTTGCCAGAGCTTCCGAGGATGCAGTATGTTGAGGTGTATTTTTCTCTCGAGGTCCACACAAAGAATCCACTAATCAATAAAAGGTCGGCAACGCGTTTGTGACTTCTCTGGACTCACAGGCGTCCATATCATACGGTATCTCCTTACCTGTTTGATATTGTCATGATATATATATAGAAAACTTTCACGAATTTTACGCTATGTTTTAACCGATCGAGACTATTTCACGTACCTGACGTTTTGGATGTGTTGCAACAGATTGGCGCGAAATTGATTTCTCGATTGAAGTTATTTTTTTCACACACGAGTCTTAAATGAAGCAGCGAAATCATCTTAAATTTAAGATGATTATCTTGAACCATCTAAGTTTTTTTGGTGTGTAGCCCCCCCCCCCCCCCCACACGCAGGATGGGTGTTTCCTGTGGGGACTCATGTCGTTCTTAGTAGGTACTTATTATCATATTGACGCACTTTCTGATAAATCTTTAACAGCGTTAAAATAAACACAATATACGCGCGCCATAACCTCAAAATCGTGTCACCGAACATCGCTCGGATAGTTACCTTATTTTAAATTAGCAGTTCTATTATTTCACCTTACTTCACACAATCCGAGTGAGGCGATGTACGTGTCGCGCCTGCATAACTGTGCCACGGCTGATGACATCTCGCTGAGGGATTTCCAGCTGCGTTCAACTACGTACACTTCAGCTCGTTTGTGGTGCGCGTACTGCAGCCGCTGTAGGAGACCATGGCGTGTGCTAACTTCTGGCCAAAGGGGGTCGTGTTTCGGGTGTTCTGGGGTAACCTACCAAATTCTACACCGGAATTGACGACGCAACGGAGCCACGCCGTTCCGTCGCCTAAATAATAATTAGTTTGTAATTTTATAATTGTATGTATGTTAGTCTTTAAGGAATTAGAAACTATGAGCCTTAGATGCCACAAAATAATTTATTTTTATGTATTTTATCATAGGTATTTACTTACTTTAATGGCTCACCGACCCAAAGTGGGGGTCTTAACGAGTGGTCGGCACTTGTCCCAATCTTGCGCCATTTACCGTTCATAGCTTTAACCGCGTTGGTCTAATTCTACTTCACATAATACAAAGGACAATTTTAAATCTCTTAATAAGCTGCAAAAATGTAACTAGCTAACTTCACGATCCCCGACCGCCGCTGACCGACACGTATGCGTCAACTTTACCTTTTAACTAACTCGCTTAGCTTAAAAGCTCAGCGGCGGCGTGATGAATTGCATTATGCGGCACTCCGGACTTAGTGCGTGGGTAGTTGCAATTGCGAGGTAAAGGACACCCGCACACCTAGTAAAGTCGATATTGTCCAAACTCGAATCACGGGAAGTTTGATGAAAGGCACGAATGTACAATCGAACCAACTGAATCATGGACCCACCATATAACCTTGTTACAATTAACGAACATACGCACGAGCATATGACAATAATATGTCAGTTAATTGTAACAAGGTTCCATGCTGGGTCAGGATTCAACTTTGTCGATAGTACATTGGAGGTCTTGTTTCCATCTCCTAAAAGTAGAAGTCTCCAGGAAGTCCTAAAGGACCTTGTAGAACGGCCGCCATCTTGAAAAATGTACTCCATTTACGTTTTATCCGAAAACTATACGTTCTCTATCTCTATAGCGAAAGCTCGGGCAATTATCTCGAAAATAAACTAAAAAAATCAGATGAATAAATATAAGAGGGAAGGAGCAGAAACGTTCTAGGTATATATTAAAGTTATTGAGAAAATAATACATTTTGTGAAAACTGATCCAGAAATGTAAAATATATGGGAAAAAATAGTAGTGAAGTTCGAATGAAAAATCAATTTTATAAAAATCCATTATTTAAACAACATTTATTTTTTAAAAATTACTCTCGTGGGTTGTCAGTTAGAATAGCACCACATCTTTTTTTTTTCTGTGGGTGCAAGACAAAATATGGCTTTCGACAAAATAAAGGACCAGAGAAGCCATTTTAGCCCTTAGATTAATTATTGACAGACGATTGGAGCTCGACTTGGACACACATATAGCTTTTATTGATCTGGAGAAGGCTTTTGACAAAGTAGACTGGAAAAAATCATGTGTATTCTGCGTGAAGTTGGAGTCAATTACAGGGATAGAAAAATTATATACGAACCAGGAAACCATCATAGAAGTAGACGAAAAAAAGGGGAAGGCAAAGATCAGGCAAGGGGTAAGACAGGGTTTTCCACTCTCACCTCTTATATTCAATATCCTCATAAAACGGGCCATACAATTTTTTTTTTTTTTTTTTTTTTTTTATTGGTTAATCGGCGATCAGTCGCGAGACTATAAGCTGATTTGTTGACAACAAGTGATTTAGTGACTTGTAGGCGTAGTGGCCAGTGCCTCTACTGTCCTTTCACAAAACATTCTTTCTCTTTAGTCGCATCTGAGTAAGAACAGGCTGTAGGAGTTGCGTTGCCAGGGGATTAGGGTGCATAGTCAGGCGTTCTGCATATTTTTTTCTATGCCTTTCTATTTCTTCTTGGATTGTCGGTACTTCGAGGTGTTTATGTATATCTTCGTTCCTGGAGAACCACGGAGCGTTCGCTATAGTGCGCAGAATACCATTTTGTACGCGTTGTAAGCATATAATGTTTGATTTGCTGGCTGTGCTCCAGAGCGGGATACCATAGGTCCAAATAGGTTTTAGTACAGAGTTGTAAATTAGCAATTTGTTGTCAACGGAGAGAGCCGAGTTTCTTCCCAGAAGCCAATATAGGCTCCTGCACTTTAGGTTTATCTCGTCTCTTTTCTTTTTTATATGGAGTTTCCAAGTAAGCCTTCGATCCAGGTGAAACCCGAGGTATTTTACACAGTTGGTGTCTGGGAGAATAGTAGAACCGAGTCTCACGGGTGGACTATCCTTTTTTCTCAGAGTAAATGTGATGTGATTAGATTTTTGTGCACTTGGCCGTATGCGCCACTTTTCCAACCAGGTGTGTGTCTTGTCCAATACATTTTGAAGTTTATTGCTGGCTTCTTCAGGAATTTCATCACTGGCTAGATATGCTACATCATCAGCGTATGTGGCGACAGTCACATCTTCAGTGGTAGGCAGGTCCGATGTGAAAATATTATATAGGACGGGGCCAAGCACAGAGCCCTGTGGTACCCCGGCTTCTATTTTGTGTAGGTTGGACCTTGCATTCCCATGTTTTACTTGGAAAAGTCTGTCAGATATGTAGGATTTGATCAGGACGTACATAGTGTGTGGGAGATGTAGTTTCACTTTACACAGTAGGCCTTTGTGCCATACTCTGTCAAAAGCTTGTTGTACGTCCAGGAAAGCCGCTGAACAGTAAAGTTTCCTTTCAAAGCAGCGTCTGATTTCTTTATATACGCGGTGCATCTGCTCAATTGTTGAGTGCGATTTCCGAAATCCAAATTGGTGCTTAGGTATGACTTCATGGTCGTCCAGGTGAGCTGTTACACGTGCCACAAAAATTTTTTCCCATAATTTTGAAAGAACTGGAGTGAGACTGATTGGACGGTAAGAAGGTGCTTCGTGAGGAGGTTTCCCGACTTTGTGGATCATGATTATTTGTGATATTTTCCAGAGCTTAGGGATGTGCGATGTCCTCAAGATAGCATTGAAAAGAGAAGTGAGAAAAGTAATGCACTTCTTCGGTAGCTTCTTCAAAACTTTTGGAGTGATCAGATCAAAGCCTGGGGCTTTATTAGGGTCAAGGGTCCGTATTTCTCTTGCTATTTCTTTTGGTGACGTCTTTGGCCATACAAATAGCAATAGATTCAGACTTGGTGGGCGTTATAATAAATGGAAATAAAGTACAATTCATTCGATTTGCAGACGACATCGCAGCATTTAGTAATCAGTTACAGCACGTTGTATTAAAACTGGATGAAATTTTCAATCAAACCGGACTTAAAATTAACTGCAATAAAACCAAAATTCTCACTATCTCTAAACGCACAACAGTATACAGAAACCCAATCGTAATCAGAGATACGACAATAGAGCAAGTTCAGAAATTTAAATACTTGGGAAGTATCATTACCAGTGACTCTAGGTGCACTTCTGACATCATACAGAGGATTGCTATGGCCAAAAAGGCATTTAATAACAAAAACATCTCTTAAAAGCACGCATATCAAAAAATGCTAAATAGCGCCCGATTAAAGTTTACATTTGGAGCATTGCTTTATATGGGAGCGAGTCGTGGACGCTAACCCAGAGAGACAGAGAACGACTAGAGGCCTTCGAAATGTGGTGCTGGCGAAGGATGGAAAGAATTAGCTGGACGGAGAGAAAGACAAACGAAGAAGTTTTAAGGATGTTCGATGAGAAAAGATGTTTGCTAGAATGTATTAGAAATAGGAGAGGCAAGATGGTGGGCCACCTGATACGGCACGACAGTTTCTTCCTTAACATCCTGGAGGGTAAAATTGACGGCAAGAGAGGCAGAGTTAGGCCTAGGCTATCATATTTTAGCCAAATAAAAGAAAAGCTGATGTCGAGTCATATGAGGAAGTTAAGAGGCTGGCAATGAACAGAGAAAAGTGGCGGTTACTCCACCGACAAGAGCTAGGCTCTTAAGTGATGATGATGATGATGATGGGTTGTGGGTGTCGTAAGAGTCGGCTATGGAGATAGGGTTGTAGTGTGTTTTGGGCGGGCTAGCAACCTATCTCATCTTTAACCTACAATTACAAGTAGCACTCAAAATTTAATTGAATGCGCTCGACCGCTTTTGGGTACACGGGCATTTTTATGTATGTTCCTACATAAAAAGTCGGTTGAAAACCGGCCCTCAAACATCCCAACTGACCCGAAATTTCCCTTGCATTTATCCCAATAACCGCTGATGCGGGAAATATCCCCTTATAACAGGCACCTCCAGCCTGACAACTCAATAAATCCAGAGAGGTAGCAGCTGACCGGATAGCGAGTGTCTCGAGAAAGTTTTCTCGTTTGAGAGGTTTGTAATTACGTTTTGGTTTATTTTTAAACTAAGTAGGTAATTGGTGGATGATTATAAAAATGAAGTAAAGGTTGTGCAATAACTACCTAAATAAAAAATAAGATTTAAATACCCTCCGATACAACAAACATCGCTAAGAATCATTGGACTGGCAAGGCTTTTGAAATAAATAAAACCACCCTTAAATTGGTTCCTCTGTTTGGGAGCTACGTTGCCACAGGCCGACACACATACATGATAAACTTATAAAACCCCTTGTTTGCGTGGGGGGTTAAAAATGTGATTGTACTCGAACTACTCGTTAATCACTTATCACACAAACGCCCACGCACGCAAATAACTTAAACTTTAAACGATCGATTTGTCAAGATGTCGCCGTCGACGGATACGTCAGGGACACATATCATCATCACACGTAATATATTTTCATTGCCCCTTACTAAGTTTTTATAAACATACAAATTACATGTTATATCCTACGCTACGCAAGAATAAACTACATGTGACAGACAGACAGAAACCGAGTGATCTTAGCGTCCGTTAAACCTAGCTTGGCACGAAGCACTCAACATTGATAAAAAGGCTCAAAGTCACTGAAAGGGCTATGCTGGGAGTTTCTCTGCGTGATCGCATTAGAAATGTGGATATCCGCAGCAGAACCAAGGTAACTGATATAGCCCTCCGAATCGCTAAACTTAAAGCAGTGGGCGGAGAATTTGGGGCTGAATGGTTCTTGAGTGGCGGTCACGTATCTACCGGAAGGCGCAGCGTAGGTAGACCCCCACTAGGTGGACTGATGTGATGACCTGGTAAAGGTCGCGGGAGTCTGCTGGATGCGAGTGGCACATCAGGAACGGTCATTTGTGGCACTCTTTGAGTGAGGCCTATGTCCAGCAGTGGACGTCTTTTGGCTGATATGATGATGATTACTCAAATTTGACATTACCTAAAAACACTAGATTGTTAAAAGAACGATAAAAGTTTTACGAGTATGTCATTTATTTCCTAAACAAAATTATCAATCCGAATATTACAAATATTCTTGGAAACCTGCACTATTGTAATTCGTGTCCCATTTTTCGGCACCGGCCCCTCAATGGCGTCTCTCAATGGCGTCCCTCAATGACGTCATATAATGGCGGCCGGGCCTGCAGGCTGAATACGTTCTGCAGTGTCACTTTCAAAAAGTCTTTCTTGCCGTGACACAGGTTACTTTTCGGCCGATGACGAGATTATTATTAAAGTTACGCTTGAGGAAAGGAAATTTTATAAATGGTAGAAGCTTCGTGATAGCGGTCCCCTACAGAGAAGAAGTCAATCCTGACACCTTAAATTCAATACATTTTCTAACCTTAAAGAGAATTACAATAATAGGGGTGTAGACACCAAATAGAATTACCAATAATGATTTTTTTCGAAAGAGGATTATAAATATTGTCAAATGGAGAAAAAAGTAAAGCAGGAGATTAAATAATCACAAAGTTATAAGTGTTTAAAGTTTTTAGAGGGGTATATTCTGACCCTTTTCCGCAAAACGAACCTTCATATAAAACGATTGTCATTTACTATGACACTCGTGGATCCTGATGTCACGATCCCCTAGCGTTTTCTCTCTAACAAGCAATATTAAAATGGTTGTAGCTTCGTAAGTTTTTGTGATATCTAAATGGGATTTTCGTCACTAGGCATATTTTTGTGCCTTCTTTCTTTTGGAGTAAAGTCTACACCCCTATTACGTGTACAGCCAGTTAGGAGCCGCCAAAGTAGCTAAATATTTCGGTACACATCTGTATTACTGTAAGAGTAAGAATAAGAATGTGTTACGATATATTTGGCTACTTTGACTGTTATTATACGACGAACAATACGATGCGTACTGAACCTAAATCTAATAAAAGGAATACAATTTATAAGTTATAAAATGCACATAAATAATAGGTACATATCAGCGGGGTTAACCAAGGCGGGTTGTGTGACGCCATTCTCGGTGTAGTGCCTTGAAGGGAGCGGACGGACATCTCATTTCATCAGCCGTGCGTACTCAGGTGGCAGGTAACCTTGGGATCAGGTGAGTCTGTGCAGTTCGAACTAGGTCTCGGGGTCCTACACCTGACGAAGGAGCAGCTCAGCAGCTCCAGGCATCGGTGAGTGTCCTTTCAATAACTTCAAGGTGCTATATCGTCGTTTATCTCATTATTTCTCGTTCTCGAAATTTTGAATATACAGTCCATTTAATTAACATATTAACATTTTACATTTACGTACTCTGAAGTTAAAAACATAAATGTACAAAAGAATTGGTTCCTAAGACAAAAAAAACATACGTAACAAATATGCAATTACCCTTTACGCGGTTATCTCTAATATGAATCCGTCTCTCTTCCGTACTATCTCATAAATCACCGTGCCGCATAGCTTAAAACATTATCAGAACCAATTTTCACCAGATTGTTTAACCTAGTTGCGTGTCATACAACTTTAAACTCTAAGACATTTGGGCAACGTTGCTTTTTCAAAAACCAAATGAAATCAGATACGAATTCCCGAAAATCACACGTTCAACTTTGGACGGCCGAAGAAAAATAAACCTTACGAAAGAAATGTAAAGCCTTATTTTCTTCGAGAAATTATTTATTCTTAAAAAGACGAGTGGAACCATTGCCTGCGATGATGCGTATATAGGAACGAAAATATTTAGTTAGAGAAAATTGTTGTAAGGTTATTTTATAAAGTTTTTATACTGCGGGCTGTCAGGCGACTATAGAAACGGTCTCACCAGTACAGTCGCCATCACATACATCGGAGCAAACAAGCACGTCACAAACATCGGAACACACCTCTATTTTCTAGGGTGCATGTGCCGATATTTTTGAACACCTATAGTGTACCGATGTATGTGATGGCGACTGTACCTACATTAATACTCGTAAGCAACGCCTTATGTTTAAATATTTTGGGGAGAATTCCGACCCCGTATCGCCGTCGCACAAACGCGACCTTAGGTGCTGATAGACTTGAGCATTCACTTTTAATAAGCATTCTAGCGAGCGTTCTAGCGAGCATTCTAGCCAGCGTTCTAGCGAGAGTTCTAGCGAGCGTTCTAAAGAGCGTTCTAGTGAGCGATCTAGTGAGCATTCTAGCAAACGTCCTGACGAGCATTCTAGCGAGCGTTCTAGCTAGCGATCTAGTGAGCGTTCTAACGAGCATTCTAACGAGCATTCTAGCGACCGATCTAGTGTACCGATGTACGTGATGGCGGCTGTACCTACATTTATACTCGTAAGCAACGCCTTATGTTTAAATATTTTGGGGAGAATTCCGACCCCGTATCGCCGTCGCACAAACGCGACCTTAGCGACGCGAATAAGCATTCTAGCGAGCGTTTTAGCGAGCATTCTAGACAGCGTTCTAGCGAGAGTTCTAGCGAGCGTTCTAGCGAGCGTTCTAATGAGCATTCTAGCGAGCATTCTAGCGAAACGACTGTAAATTTGCTTCTAAGCTTTTTGCCGAGCCGAGCAATTTTGTTTTTGTTCCGCCGCCGTCCCTCTCCACCCGCACCTCAGCAATTAGGTAAGTACTAGAGCATTCGCTAGAATGATCGTGAGAATGTTCGTAGCGATGCGATGTTTGGCTCTATGCTTGGCTCTGTTCGTGGTTCGGTTCGAAAAATTTAAAAACGGCTAATGTTCGATGTTCTGTCGATATTTTTTTTACATTTTCAACACTACATTCTAAAAGGTTTGCTATTTCCTGCCAAGCATCTTGTTTATGAATTGTATTTTTATAGTTTTCATAAGTCGGATCCCACAGACACTTGGCATTTCGGTAGGCTTCTATCATTAAAAGACATTTTTCTTGAGACCAATCCATAATTACGTCCTATTATAATATTTCTGTGATTACTGCGAATACTACGATAGGTCAAGTGTCAAGTCACTCGAGCACTAGAACGCTTTGAAGAAACCGCTTCCCGTAGCGAGCACGTCCGAACACGAAAGAACGCTCTAGGGGACTGTTCGCACGCTCGTCCGTCGTTTACACCAAGCGAGCGAGCATTCTTAGAATATTCGCAAAATAAGGACAAACAACGAAATAATGCTCTGTCTCTGTTTACACACAACAAATTTGGCAGAGTGGGGATAGAATGAGATTCGATACTTACACGTCAGCTACACGGTCTCCAACACGTCCCTCCGAACGAGCGACCTTGGTCGGCACCGACCGCTGTAGTATGAAAGTTTGCTACAAACAACTGTCCACACGGTCGGTGCGGACCAAGGTCGCTCGGTTGGAGGGACGTGTTGGAGACCGTGTAGCAGACACTTAATCGTCAAATCGTTTCCACCCCGTATTAACACGGCTACGCATAGAAACATTTGGAACGTGTCCTAACGTGCGTCTTCGTGCGTTCAGGAGGCCTATTTTTTTCGTGTCGCTTCGCATCTGTTTCACTCTTCAATACCTATGTTACGTGTGCTCGCTTACTCACGCGCGTTAACTTGTTGGACGAAACACATTGGAATCAAATTATAATGCGAAAATGTAACATACATTACACCTGACCGATCCATCACGGCACACCTGTGCTACAGGAAATTACTACCTCTCATGTTTTGCCAACTATGTAGGCGGTATTTACAAAATGGCGTAACTGGGGAGGTCGCTTTATTAAGTTACGTCCTTTTGTAATAAAGGATGTAATACAAACACAGTCAACGGTATTGAGGCTTGTGATACATACATTATTACCTGAACGCCGGCATCTGTTACCCATAGTTTTTTTTTTTTTTTATACAATGACGTTGGCAAACAACTTCACGGCCTGCCTGATGTTAAGCATGTACCGTAGCCTAGACACCTGTGACCGTAGACACTTGTGACTCCAGAAGAATCACAAGCGCGTTGCCGACCCTTTATTCACTTGAGATTTCGCTGTGTTGGCAGATAGAGACATGCAGGTCCCTCACTCCCAACACAGCGCATCCTAGGGAGCTCTGGCGACCTTACTCACCACCAGGAACACAACACCACATGCTTCATAGCATGCATACATATAGCAACACTATAAAGCAGTGGTGCTATAATGGCTGCGATCTTCTGTAAGGTGGAGGTGCATCCCCAGTTGGGCTGCTCCACATACGAGCGAGATGGCATTCCGCTGTGCCCTACCTCTCTTAAAAAAAAGAGTACTGTCAAATGTCTACTTGTCGGAATGGACCTCGTCATCTGGTGCGTCCTGCTTCACCATCCCATCGACGCAGCTTTACCTGTCCCGGCTGCATTACACTACGGCAGATGAAGTAGTGGAGTATGTGCGCGTGAAGACCGGATTCATCAGGTTGGAGTCTCACCGTAACATGAATTTTAATACCTTTGTGGTGAGAGCTTCTTTCTTAATATCTTGGAGGGCAAAGTTGAAGGAAAAAGAGGCATAGGAAGGCCCAGACATACTTGGCAGCAAAATAAAAGAGTAAGTTGCTGTCGAGTCGTACAAAGACGTCAAGAGGCTGGCAGAGGAGAGGAATCAGTGGCGGTTACTCCACCGACAAGAGCCTTTCTCTTAAATAGTGATGGTGATGTTGTAAGAGTTCCAACATACTATCTATCGACCTTCACTAAGGAAGAATTTTGGCTGAAGTGGATAAAAGCTATTACAAAAGTTATAAAAACGCAATTTTTATGTCTGTAAAACATTTAATTTCACCGTAACGTTCGCTTTTTTTTCGAAACATTAGAAAATCCACCAAACATCCAGCTGTGTTTATGTTTGACACCCAGCTGTCAAGCATGCAAGGTGTCAAATACATGAAAATACATAAAATTCATACATAATGCAAAAATATATTTCCCCTGATATAAAAAGCTAAAACGAATCCGCGCGCGACTGCCAGTATCAAAGCTCCAAAGATGGCGGAATTGGGGGCTTATTAAAACCGCTTGTTTATCGAAGGATCATCCATCAGGAGTGATTAATGCCTTGCATTATCGACAGGGCCTATTCAAAACTCCATTACCGCCATGATGATGTTGGCCGAGCTTTTTATGTTAAGTATATGCTTAACACTGCGAAATCGTGCTTTTAGTGTTTGTATACTCGATTATTTTATACTGGATGGAACAGGGCTATTCCTTGAATGGGGGTTTTCCAAGCTTTTGTTTAATATGCACTCATGAAATGTTGTCTCAAATAATTTGTACTTCAGAATTTGCTATCCGCTTTTCAGCTACTTAACGGTATCCGGTTGAACTGAAATTAAATATTAAATATTGTGAGAGTTTCGCACATATCGACCTAGTCCCAAACTAAGCAAGGGGTACTATTTAAACGACGATATACAAACTATAAATACTATAAAAGATAAATAAATACTTAAGTACCCACATAGAAAACATCCTTGACTCAGCAACATATATTCACGCTCATCACACAAATAAATGTCCTTACCGGGTTTCAAATCTGGGACCTCCGGCTTCGTAGGCAGGGTCACTACCAACTAGGCAAAAGTGGTCGTTAACATTTGACATGCTAATACCGCACCGCACCGTGGTCGCACCGCAAAATTATTCAAATTTATTTCATAACATTGTCCATAGTTGTTAGTAAAAAACAAAAACATATTAGGATAGCATAAGGAATCATGGTAGCAGATAACATCTGTGCAGAAAAAAACATTTTTGGTACAAGCTTTTATTGCCAACTGTACTTCTCTGTTAGGTATACCACTATTCTAAAGAGCCCAACCAAACTCAACGGGGTTACGACGGTTAAGTACTGAATTCCCATGGCCACCTCATGTCTCCATCATCAGACCAGCTCGATGGTACCATAATATTGAATTGTTATCCAAACTATACCTTTACCCAAAATTTCAGCACAATCGGTTGCAGATATCTGCTTCAAAATTGAGTTGCAAGATTCCACCCGAACATAGTTACATAGCAAGTTAATAGAAAGCTTGTAAAAAACACATCGATTTTGCATAGTTCAAGTTAACGTGTAAATTTTATGACGAGCATGTTATACTGTAATTTTGCTAATTGGAATACACGTGGAAAAGAAAATTGAATTTATCTTTGTTTCTTTTCCGTCATTAAAGTCGCGTCATCATCTCATTACGGAGCCTCCAAAGCTGACCTCAAAACCCCCACAAAAGGCTTTGAGCCCAATGTTTTCGAACCCTCTATATATCAACCACCTTTGTTGACATGACCTTTTCTTTTGTTGGCAAAACACTTGCGCCCTTTTTGTGGGGCCATAAGGAGAATTTTATGGCGTTTTTATGCTTGTATGATTTTAAGAATCTTGTCATTGGAAGGGCTTTTTATAGTATGAGGTTGCTCTTTTGAGTTGTATTCATTTGAGAAATTATGGTTATTGCGTTTTTAAAGATGTTATGTCATAAATTCATGACGTTTTTTAATACAAATTAAGTAAATCGAATGGGCCGAGAGTTTATTTACGGGACTGCATTTGAACATTACAGAATACGAAGCAGATTGAACCAAGGTAATGTTGCTCATAGAATTTCTAGACTTGAATGCCTTGTTCAACCTATACACATTTTGTGTCGCTTTATCGCTACGCATAACGGTTCTATTGAAATACGTCTTTAGTGATAAAAAACAAAGAGGTAATTTTTGCTTGGAATCGATATACGTACCACACAGATAATACAACTATTGGCATACAAAACTGAGTCGATTCCTGGATTAAGAACCTATAATAGTTGTGCGGTACAAAAGGAGTGACAGAACCAGCGAAACTACATTTTAACGAACTACATGTGCTTTGTTTTTCTTTATCATTACGGCAAATAAAAAAAATCTTATTCTTAAAACGGGCATGAGATTGAGCTCTAAGGTCACACAAACACATTCTGCCCTCACCACGCAGGAAGCGACTCAGTTAAACGTTGCATACAACGACTCAGTTAAACGTTGCGTTGAGTTGGATATAGGTACATATACCTATATCCAACTATACGGAACATTAAAAGCGAGTTCTCTTTCCCAGTTTGTGTTGTTATTGGCTAACCACAAACTTGGCAATCTTAATTCTCTGAAAATTGGCATAGACTTTAAACGCTCCGGAAAACAATAAGACAATGTTAAGCGGGAAAAGTAATTAGCAGTTTAAAAGCAAATTGAACAAAGCAGAATAAAGAAATACTTTTAGAACTATACTACGAGTATACTCCATTGTTAGTGGATATTTATAAAGGCTCTGGCTCACTGACTAAGCTATAATAGTAATTCAAGTCAGTTTTGATGTCGATTAACGGCGATGATGAGATTGGCGATTAAAAGCCTTGTTTAAAAACGGACCTGACCGACTACTAACCACGGGCTACTTTTTTTTTTGAGGTACGGAACCCCTAAAATGCATTAACCCCTTGTAAGTATATTATGTTGAAGTAGTTTTTGTTACGGTTCTAATATATTAAACAAGGGTAGATCGACCGGAGATGCTAGTCTCTCAAAATATATTAGGTCGATATGTGTAAGAGTATGACAGGCAGGCCAGTCACTGTGCGTCTTGTCCACCAGTTTAAGGTCGCCAAGCGAGCTATGGAGAGAGCTCTGCTCGGAGTTTCTCTTAGCGATTGTATCCGAAGCGAAGTTATTCGTCAGAAAGTAAAGTTACCGATATAGCTCAGAGAATTAGCAAGTTGAAGTGCCAGTGGGTTCCCGCATATGTGACCTGCCCACTGCCAGCGGGTCGTTGGGGCAGACTGGTCCTTGAGTAGGGCGCTCTGTAAGTATGTGGGGCGATGGCATTCGTAGGGCAGCGGAAAGGGATTGGATGAGAAAAGCTGAAAACCGAGCTCAGTGGCATGCCATGGGAGAGGCCTTTGTCCAGCAGTAGACTGACACAGGCTGATGATGTGTAATATTGTCCCAAAAAAGACCTTTGCAACGCAACTGTCGGCCATTCATCTATGACAACAAGTAGCGCCTCACTTAAAGTGTGCCACTAGATTTAGAACAATGGGTAATTTTACAGCCATTCCGTAAATTTTATTATTTCTCCGACAAAAGAAGCAACATAAATTTCTTACTTTACGGGAAACACGTCCCGAATACCGCACAATGACCAAAGTTGGAGATGGTTCGGGGTGCACATTTTATGCCGATCTTCAAGTTGGCTTGAATCTTTGTCATGGCTTGTTTTTCAAGGATTTATAAATTACTTGCTTTTAATTGCCTGATACTTTGTTGGCATGAACTCGTCGTAATGCCTTATTCAAAATATGTTTAAAAAAATGTATACCTATAAACTCTACTCGTCACCCCGCTGCCCGCTGGCGTCCAGACCGCAGCCTTAGTGCTATATGTAGGTATTAGGTGTTTATGTAATTTCGGTAAAACCTATTTCAGAAATTTATCTCTAAAACTTTTACCATTCATCGGGTGACTCGGCTCTTCTGAAGAAAATATTCTAAGATATTCCGTTTCAGAATTACTTGGTAAATTCGTATGATTACTTAACTCAGATAGAATACTTTTACAGGTGAACAAATTTGAGATAAACAAAAAGGTGATTACTTAATTTGGTTAATCGCATTTGCAATTCAATCTGGTTTACGTGCCCGTTCTGACACGTCAGCTGACACGCGTGGAAGGCACATGAAACACATTAAAAAGGTGAACCAAAGGCTCTTTGGATCTGCAACAATTGACCGCGAATGATGGGCAAAGGCGATACATTACTATGAACCAACAAACATAATCAACCCAGAATTTGCTACTAAATACTAGTCAAGTAGACAAGACAATAGACACAATAACTATTCGTTGAAAAGCAGCGTCTTCTGTGCAGCGAGTATTAAAAACCGGCCAAGTGCGAGTCGGACTCGCGCACGAAGGGTTCCGTACCATTATTAATAAAAATATGTATTTTATTTTGTTTTTAGTATTTGTTGTTATAGCGGCAATAGAAACACATAATCTGTGAAATTTTCAGCTGGAACCATCACGGTGTCAGTGAGATACAGCCTGGTGACAGACAGACGGACGGACGGACGGACGGACGGACAGCGAAGTCTTAGTAATAGGGTCCCGTTTTACTCTTTGAGTACGGAACCCTAAAAACCATGCGATGTAAATACGTGCTGATCAGCGGACGCTGCAAGTGGGACCAACTTATGTTACGCAATATTCGTTGCATGAACTTTACAGTGGTAAGAATCTAATTTAATGATTTTTCTATGACTTGTAGTATGTATAAAAATAAGGTCATAAATTGCCCACCTTGTTAATCCGAGGTGCAGACACAAAAGGCAAGTCACACCGGCTTAATTCTCTTAATTCTCAGTTTGCTCCGGGCCCGCAACCCTTAGCTTTGCGGCCAGCCCGGACAAAGCGCTAAGCCCGCCATTGTTGTCCTTAACTTACCTACTACTCGCACATTTTAGATCTTAATAATCGCGTTATTGTATGACAAAATAGCTTACTTGCTTGAGACGTGTATTAAGGGTTATGAAGAATAATCTTGTCCGATTGTTCAGTCTGCAATGAAGCACCCCAGCGCCCTCGGAAGTTCAATACAGCGATCCCTCGGGAGCTCTGACGACCTTACTCAACACTAGGTTTTATTTATGCGTATAATATTCAAGATCAGAAAAAGCGTGTCGGTACATTTTGTATGAAAATTCAACACAAGGTGTACCCGTTTTTGTGCTTTTGAGTGTATATCACTTTCTGCATTTTTTTGAATAATTGTAGGTACCTTGTACAAACCTTCAACTGTTACATAAAGTTAATTCTCGGTAACGGAAGAGAATTTCGATAGTCCAAAGGTACCACCTATTTACGGACGGCCATCAGCCGTAAATATTATATCATCAGACAGGCCGTATGCTCGTTTGCCAACCTCCCCGTATTAAAAACAAATGAACATAAATGCACATACACACAAATATTGGACAAATCGTTATCGTTAAGCTAACTTTGTCAATAAAGTCCAACATTCTATTCGTAAACTTCTGCATGACCTACCTTAAGAAAAGTATGTTGAGAAAATTCTGGAATGTTTCATAATTATACGTCATACTTGTGGTATTAGATCATTCCAGCTGTATCACTAGGTTGTGTTTATAAACGACTTAAAAGAAGGAGATGGTTCTCAACTCAGTGATATTTTTATCTAAGGGCAAAGATAATTATTCGTTCCCGACATCTTGAAAATATTTAAAGTATTTATTTATTGGCCGGTCCTGCGCCACCTGCATCCAACGGACTCCCACGACCAGGTCATCAGTCCACCATGTAGGGGGGCCTACCCACGCCGCGCAAGCCGGTACGTGGTCATGTGTGTTATTAAGTGTGGTTATGACTTCAATTTCCTTGTATCAAACCAATAAATTTATTTATTTATCGTATGGCGCTTACACACTGGTACATATATGTATTCGTAGCGATGTCGCTGATAGCTGTCGTATTTAATTATACATTATTGGTTTATCAATCATTTATTATTGATGATAAATATTAATTTACCAATTAGCATGTAAGGTATAACTGTTAGTGCTAATATTAATGGTAATAATAAATGATAATAATAATAAATGATAATATATTAATTCACTCATTCAATCTCTTGTACTAATGATAAAGAGGTAATATATGTGAAACGCAAACCCACTATTTATTTATCGTCATTCATTTTTTTGCTAAATTTTGATAACGTTTACCAAAATATCTGCCAACTGTTTTCTGAACACCCCTCGTTATAAGGGCATGTCAGTTACATATACCTAACTGTTTTAATTTTTGTTGTTGTTTTAATTTTATTTATTTAATAAATAAAATTTACTTAATACTATAAATTAAACATTGCCTAACAAAACTGTAGTAACAGTCTGACTGTGGGAACGGCAGTCTCTAGGTAAGACATGTTGGTATAAAACTGTAGTAACAGTCTGACTGTGGGAACGGCAGTCTCTAGGTAAGACATGTTGGTATAAAACTGTAGTAACAGTCTGACTGTGGGAACGGCAGTCTCTAGGTAAGACATGTTGGTATAAAACTGTAGTAACAGTCTGACTGTGGGAACGGCAGTCTCTAGGTAAGACATGTTGGTATAAAACTGTAGTAACAGTCTGACTGTGGGAACGGCAGTCTCTAGGTAAGACATGTTGGTATAAAACTGTAGTAACAGTCTGACTGTGGGAACGGCAGTCTCTAGGTAAGACATGTTGGTATAAAACTGTAGTAACAGTCTGACTGTGGGAACGGCAGTCTCTAGGTAAGACATGTTGGTATAAAACTGTAGTAACAGTCTGACTGTGGGAACGGCAGTCTCTAGGTAAGACATGTTGGTATAAAACTGTAGTAACAGTCTGACTGTGGGAACGGCAGTCTCTAGGTAAGACATGTTGGTATAAAACTGTAGTAACAGTCTGACTGTGGGAACGGCAGTCTCTAGGTAAGACATGTTGGTATAAAACTGTAGTAACAGTCTGACTGTGGGAACGGCAGTCTCTAGGTAAGACATGTTGGTATAAAACTGTAGTAACAGTCTGACTGTGGGAACGGCAGTCTCTAGGTAAGACATGTTGGTATAAAACTGTAGTAACAGTCTGACTGTGGGAACGGCAGTCTCTAGGTAAGACATGTTGGTATAAAACTGTAGTAACAGTCTGACTGTGGGAACGGCAGTCTCTAGGTAAGACATGTTGGTATGAAACATTGTATCCATTTTAGATGCTCTTGCTTTTGCTTGTCTTTAATCAAATTTACACCAATCCATGCAATTTTTGAGGTACAAGAACCCCTGCTATAGGATTTCCTTGGTATCATGTTTTACTAGCCGCGAATATTTATTGGGTAGGAACTGCTCCCAGTCCTAAACCACTTGAGACTAGTATATGTATTTGCAGTTTGTCCTTGTTTGAGTTGACATTGTGCACTAGGGACCGAAACATGACAATTTTAGTGTATGTTGTTCAAGAGTCGAGTTTACACTTGAAATCTGTCGTAAAACAAATATAAACATAAGATAAACGTCTTCATGGATATGACGTTTTTTACAGTAGCATTGTAATTACTCTTGTTTAGCATAATTTCCCCCATCTCATTTAAATGTACCTCATCTAAATACAGAAAAAATACTTTATCGTAGTCGTGCTACTCGCACTTTGAATAATTTGCAAAGAGAGATATGGATATCGATGTATTCAACTGCTCAATTCGTTCAATGTGGCGAAATTTTGTTGTCCATAGTAATAATTGGGAATGGATGAAAATTTTAGAAGTGCCTTATTTTTTTTTTTGGTGATAGAAATGACCTTCCTTAGCACCCGAAAAAAGTTACAGAATTTTCAGCTGCGTCAATTATTTTTGTAAAATATAAACAGGCTCCTCACTTAGGGTTTGGGTTTAGGACGGCGAATAAGACAATTTGCTTGATCCGACTCATAAGACAAAAAAATATTTTGTCATTGCCAGGGTCAGATATATTTTAGGAGGATGGGATATATTTTACATATATGTAACTTTTTTTATAACTTCTATCCGTGAGCTCCATTAATTTTGCTTTGTATCAGTTCTTAAGACGATAACATCTTTTTGCAAGCTATAATATTTTCCAAAAAGATAATGTCTGAGCCTAGACTGATCCCACACATATTTTTGCTCAGTTTATGCGGTCCGGATCACTTAACGGGCTCTCGGATAAGAGATTCTTTTCATAACAAAACAAAACGGCCACGGCGGGAATATTGATAGCGGCAGCCAACGACATCATCCGTTTGGACTCGGGTATCAAAACAACAAATAAAAAATAAATAATTATAAATATTTGTCGACAATCTTACACAAATCGACATCCCAAACAAAGCAAAGCTTGTTCTATGGGTACTAGACGACGATAAACATACTTAAATATATAGAAAACATCCATGACTCTGGAAAAAGTATTCGTGCTCCTCACACAAATAAATGCCGGTACCGGGATTCGAACCCAAGACCTCTTGCTTCGTAGGCAGAGTCATTACCAACTAGGCTAAAACGGTCGTCTAAAATTATTATACGGCAGCAAGAACGCCAAAAAAGATGATTGATTGTACTACCTATTTTACACAAGCAGGTCGTCCTAAAATCCCCAAATATACTTAATCTGGATAGGAGGTCCATACATGTGAGGTCGTTGGTACCAGCTTGGGCTACGGTTGTGTTAAGGGATGCCTTTAAATGCTTAAGCGGGCGGATATTTTGTGGGCTTTAATGGTATTTATTTTTTGGTCCGGTTTTATAATAATGTTTTTGGGAAAAGAATTTTAGATTGAAAAGGAAAGGTTTAAGAGACGGATAACGAAATAAACGGATTAAAATATTATTAAAGTATAATATGTCGAAGGAAACTTGGCATAGGGCCTGGTCACATGTCTGTGTTTACCAATGTTTGTAGTCAATTTTGGACCTACAAGTAGTTGTAGCAGACCTATACGTTTTTGAAGATGTTCTAGGTCTGCTCAGCTACCTACTTCCAATTTTATAGTAGGTACCTAATTACTAAACAACTGTAGTATTTACATAATTATATTGGTTCAGATCCGGTTCGAAGGACCGCTTAGCATGTTGAACATGCTTTGACTGTTAAAAGACGTTTATTCATGAAAAATAAACTAAGTTTTGAGCAGCACACGCTGCCTTGATCAAAAAAGGGAAAATAGTAACAGTGTTGCTAGTTAAATAAAAGAAATGCGTTTTGATACATAGCCTACTTTTTACACGACTGCCCAACGAAAAGGAGTGTAATGTTTTTAACAGATTTTTCTCTGTAATATTAATCCTAATTATTTATACTAATATTAAGTTAAGTTCTCGAGTGGCGACCACGTACCGGTAGGCGCGGCGTGGGTAGGCCCCCCCACAAGGTGGACTGATGACCTGGTACAGGTCGCGGGAGTCCGCTGGATGCGGATGGCGCAGGACCGGTCACTTGGAACTCTTTGGGGGAGGCCTATGTCCAGCAGTGGACGTTTTTCGGCTGATATGATGATGATGATGAATGAACATTTATATGAAAAAATTAGATGCATATACGATCCTAAAATATATACAAAACCCCGTGTTAGATCCAAAAAGTAAACGTGCAAAGTCACTGTGTGCGATGCAAAAAGTTTTATTTAATCGTATGGCATACATTATTTGGCCTTTGAGTTTGTCACTCTTTAGTACCACCCAGGGGACACGTGCAGGGTGGTGGTAGGTAGCTCATGCGGACGCAAGTGACACTTGTCCCCCGATGCAAAAAGTTACCGTTAATGATGCAAAAAGTCAACGTATACGCAATCACCATTAAGAGTGATTAACAGTTGACAGTACCTACACCATTCCACCACCGAGTTTCCATATAACATATGGTTGAAATTATTTCATGTGGCTGACTCTTTATAAAACTGTAATTGGAACCTCCGGTAATTAAAAATTAAAAATGTCACGGGAATCGGTTAAGAAATGCGACTTAGAGGAGAACAGCCGGACAACGTGACAGCGGAACAGACACCGGACATACGAACGATTTTCAGCCCAAGCTGAAGCATATAACTTCGTTCGCTTCGCTCGCTCGTTTTGATAACAGTGACGATATTAAGTATTTTGCAGAATAAATTGAAAATGAAACACCACTCATACTTCATGCTTCGGTATTACAAGTCTTTATTAATACGACAAAATTTGGGCGCAGATTAAAATATCGAGCCATTAATTCTTTTCGATCATAGCGATTTAATGACCCGTGAAACTTGTAAACTTCAGCGAAGCGTGAAAGGGTGGTCCGAGGGAGGAGCGATGGCGGTTACCTATTATCAAATTAATATGTAAGACGCAAAATAACAAATACATGAAATTTATAAATATATTTCCGAAAGATAAAATATAGCATAAAAACAAACAAAAACAATCCACAACGTTTCGTTTAAAACATAGTAAGCGTTCGCAATACTTCATCTAAAAACAAATAAAATCTTAAGTAGGTAACATACACAAATCGATCTTGTCCCATAGAAAACTCAATAAAACTTGTGTTATGGGTATTAAACGACGATATATTTAATATCAATATTAAAAAATTAAATAGGTGTACCTAGAAAACATCCAAAACTTGGAATCAACTATTGATGCTTATCACATAAATATTGAGGCGTGGGTAGGCCCCCCACAAGGTTGACTGATGACCTGGTAAGGTCGCGGGAGTCCGCTGGATGCGAGTGGCGCAGGACCGGTCATTTTAGCACTCTTTGGGGGAGGCCTATGTCCAGCAGTTGACGTCTTTCGACTGATATGATGATGATGATGATGACATAAATATTTGTCTTAATCCAACCCAGACCCCACTAGGCTGCCACATCTGACATAGCAAAGCGTTTAAAAGTATTTGACGAGCTGTAAAGGATCTGCAGTTAGGATCGTGTAACTAACTGTTTAAAGTTGAGTGAGCACTGAGCATGCACACTTTTGAACCTGCGCTCCGTAGGAATAACCCTAGAAACCCTACACGTGGTGCTAAAAGAACAACAAACTCGGCAGCTGCACTGTTCCTTCTTAACCTCGCAGCGCACACTGGAATTCTGTCAGCGACATCGATACGAATACATATATGTTCCAGTGTGTAACCGTCATACGATAAATAAATAAATAAAACCTGCGCTACGCCATGTTGCTTCTAATGTCGTGCCAACGACTGTAACACTAATGAAAACGTTGTCATACTAGGCAACGACGAGAGGGTCAAGCTGTTTGAGATAAAATATTATTTTCATCACCTTGCTCGTAAAGGGTGTTAAAGCAGGCATATAGAGCACCCCCCCGAGGGTGCTCGCCTTGTCGGGGCGGGGGGCTTAGTAACCGTGGACTGGTCACCCACGGCGAAGCTAAGAGGCACCCAGGGCTGGCCTGTTTGGGCTGCCGGCTGGCCCGAGGAGGGCGCTCCTAGCGGGCTTGCCTATTAAGCCCGCTTAGGATGCGTTGGGGAGGGACCGAAGAAGAAGTTCTCACGCGCTATCTTCTGCGGCCGAGGTGGGATCGCAGGGGGAGAGGCGTGTTGGTATAACGGTGCGCCACTCTCCCTACCCCCTGCGAACTTGGCGGGGCCGTTCCGCTGAAGCGGCATTGGTGGGACCGCAGAGGAAGAGGAATGCCGGTATTACGGTGCGCCGCTTTCCCTATCCTCTGCGGCCGAGTCGTGGTAGGTGGCGGAACCACAGACCTGATCCGCCACCGGGTGCTGGATTTTCCGCACCCATGATCTCCTCGTAGCGGACTCAGGGGGGTCCGCTACTGAACAGGTGGAGATCGAGAAGGCAGGCGCGCCAAAACATCTGGCGTGCCTCACGTGGAGGGCCCCCGGGCATCCGCGAAGGAGCCGCTTGTGGGCGGCTGCCGCCGGCGGGGTCGCGGATGTGTGCGCAAGCGTTCCCGTGACACCGTGGGTCTCATTAACCCATACGGGAGTCCCACATAACCACTCGGGTCAACCCCTGCACCCGGGTGGAATTATTTTCCCCCCTAAACAAAAAAAAAAAAAAAAAGGCATATAGAGCAGCTATAGCGGATTTACCTCCCACGGGAGTCATGGATTGTTATACTGAGGAGGTTGTTAAGTGCTTGTGTGTGATCTAATTGGTTTCAGCAAATCTAGTTGGCCGCGCGCCACAAGAATTCTGTTCTGTGATTGGTTGAAAAAAATCTAGTTGGCCACGCGCCGCAAGAATACTGCTCTGTGATTGGTTGAAATATTGAAGCTGCGCGGCACTCGCACTGATCTGGAAGTGAAGTTGTCAATTTAGTCAATTTGTCTTTGGTGCGGTTGCAAGAAACATAGTTTTTTCTGTCTTTTTGAATTATTTATTTCCTCGCAAATGTGATGAAAAACATTGTGTGCCTTCGGCGTCGGGCTTCTGATAGACTCTTGTTCGCAATATTCCATTTACGCCCCTCGGTAAACAATGTACTATTTAATCACGCCTTAGCTTGAAACTTGCGGCATGACTTTTATTTTACGTAGTAGCTTTACCGCCAAACCAAAGTTTCATTACAAAGCCGTAAAGCTCGACCAAGTCTTTGGGACTGTAAAAGTCCATCCTAAGATGTGGTTATTGGTTTTCATTTAGACCTAGCTGCTTATGAAAGTTCGCTTTGTGATTAAGTCGTGCAGGAAAGTTAAACGATACATGATTCTTTATAATGTTAGGAAAGTTTTAAGTGCCTAGGTTTCAAGTCATGTGATGTGGTATTCAAGATACGAGTATATCGAGAATAGCTTGGCAGGCACGTGATTAAGACGATTTCAATATGACGAATTTTTAAACATTTCATGTGTTTTCTTTTAAAATATTTATTTAAGAATGTATATGTCACCGTTAGAATGTGAAAACCGTCAGTTTATAATCTAACCCGTTATATTGTAAACTGACGGAATATTGTGAACTGCTAAAATAATTCATAATTTTACGCATTCATTTTCGTTAGTTTATAAACTAACAATGTCATATCGTCAAATTGTGAACTGAATCAAATTTGCCTGATTTGGAACGCAACATGTGCGCTGTTTGGTTGAGCGAATTATTCCACTTGCATCAAGCATTTTTTTTTGTTATTCAGACATTTTCTTCCATTTATTTCGGCACCCAGCAGTGTCGACGGAGCCCCGCTGCGCGGGGCTCCTATTTCTGGGCACTTTGCCCTTCGGGCAACTGAAGATACCTAACTAACCTAACCTACCTAGTCTTTGTGTACGTTCCGTAGCAAGCCGATTTGATCTCAGTTCACAATTTGACGATTCGACATTGAAAGTTTATAAACTAACGAAAAATATTGCGTTAAATTGTGAACGGTTTTGGCAGTTCACAATATTCCGTCAGTTTACAATATAACGGGTAAGATTATAAACTGACGGTGTTCACAATCTAACGGTGACATATATACCAGTTGATAATTTACATTAACTATTTAAATTAGGTTAAACTAAGTTCAATCTAAAAAAGGCCCTCGAGGCATTGTAACGAGCAGCTGGCGGCATTTCCTCGCTGAATTTCAATGCTGATGCGTTGCCCGAGAAAGCCGCCAGTTCTTCGGTCACCAGTTACATCAACTAGATGTTCGCGATTTCCGCAAATAACTTATGCGCACTGGGACCCCACGGACCGAGGGTCTCGACGTCAAAGGGTACAAAATCGCAATGTCGTAGTACTATACTATACGAGAAAATAAAGTACTCTCTGCCGAGTCTTCTATAATTCATTATTTTCTCGTTTTCTGTATAGTACTACGACATTGCTAACGTCCATTAAGTCAACTAGTCAAATAATTTCTGGAATCAGATAAAGACTTCCGGAGTTCCCTTACATACAAACTCACTAAGCTACATTCACAAACTTGATCTTTTTATTATATTAGTGAAGATAAAGCTAATATTTCATCGTCTTGTTTACTATCGCTTCCGCTTTTGATCGAACTAATGCAAAATAAACAAACAATTACGCATTTAACGTTAGTTAAGATCGCATTATAATAGCTCCCGGCGACATAAACTCTACTAAACAAATTTTAATCCTTCTCAAATATTAATCCTAGCAACAAAACATAAACATTGTCAGTATTTGAACTTAATCGTATCTTTTAAACTGCTCGGATACTAGAAACGGCATCCAGCTATTCAAGTATGCATGAAAGACAGTAGATAAGCGGGAAAATTATCAAAATACATGCACATTTTCACATTTCCTTTTCACTTCACCAGCACTCATCACTTCACATGATCTACATTACGAGAACAAATGTGTTGGTTACAACAGAAAATATCAAAAAGATCTAGGAAAATGCTACCTGCTTTAACAAAAAAAAATACACCCATATCGGACCTTAATTGTCCGTAGAGAAACATACATTACAAAAAGACATGAAGATGAACTGAGACTTCCTTAAACCCCTGTATAATGTGGCCTGTAATAGGAGCAAAAAATTAAACCGTAGATTATTAAGCTTGTAAAAAATAATATCCACGTGGTATTATTAAAAAAAAAAAAAAAAAAAAAAAAAAGTTTTCTTCAAAATATGTTTACTTGTATTGTTTTACTCTTATGGAATGCTATCAGTAACTTTTTTTTTTATAAAAAAAATTAAGTAATGTAACACCAGAAACGCAATACCTCACGAGCGCACGCATGCAACTTACGCTATGCGCCGATAGATGGCGCTGACGGCGAGTTACATGGCACTATTGGTTGTTTCCCGTGGTTTATAGACCCTCGCCGGCGCACCAATGCAACTTATTCTTTTATCGCAGCTGTTACTGAGCACGCTAGTCGACCTCACCTCCTGTTGAAGCGACCTAGTGTATTAGTGCAAGCATATGATACCTAACCCTGTGGGATTCTACCTAGCTAGGAACCACTCGGCTGGTATTAACTTCGCAAGTTCAAGTAGCCTAATGTACTCTCTGGTAGTATAAATAAAGGTCATAAGAGTGTAATCGGCTGTTTTTACCTTGTGACCCCCCTCTACCGTTCTACAACTGGCGCCCACCCGTGCGGCCTGTCTTCGTGACGTACTGTGCTACGCGCTACGAGCTTCGTGACGTCACACGCTACGAGCTACGCGCCACGACGTCACTAGACGACCCGAGACCTATTTTGATGAGCGGAAAAGAGGCTTCAGGCACAAAAAGCCCACGTTTGTTACTCGATCTGGACGTATCACTACTATCAAGATCAGAAGGAAACCTACCAGAATGCTGTCAGCAGAACAGTTCGCGCAGCTTCTTGAACGTATGCCTGCTGCGTCACAACCGACCAAGGGATCTTTCATCACCTGCAAATATACCTATAGCGGTAAAAAGGATGCGGAGGTTGTCGAGGCATTCCTGTCGGCAGTAAACATTTTCAAGCGTTCAGCGGACATCGGTGACGTCACGGCGTTAAGTGAATTGCCGATTTTACTCAAAGGCGAAGCTGGGGTATGGTGGCTCGGCGTGAAAAACGATGTGACGACTTGGTCTGAATTTGAGTCACGCCTACACGAGAACTTCGCACCTGTGCGCGAACCTTACCAAACCTACCATGACATCACCCAAGAGAAACAAACCAAAGGGACTACGAACGAGGATTTTGTGCGACGCAAGCGGATGCTTTTCTCACAGCTGCCAAGTGCGTCACACATGCATACCGAACTTCAGCAACTAGACCTAATATATGGATTGCTGCGCCTAGAAATCAGGGACAAGGTTGCGCGAAAAGATATCAAGGATTTCAAAGAGCTCCTGAAGTCAGCTAAAGCGGCGGAGTTACTTTTAAAAGAAAAGGACACCAGCAAGGCGACCGAACCAAAGTCAGCGGACCCTAAACAAGATACCCGGCCTCAGTTCAATAAAAAAACGAAATGCCGGTACTGTAGAAACTTCGGGCACTCAACGGAAGACTGTCGGAAGATTCGCAAGGATAACGAGGCCAAGGAACGCCCCAAGACCGACACCCAAGTTTCGAAGTGGGAGGAAGCGGCACAGGGATCTTCGGGACCTAAGTTCAAATGTTATGGTTGTGGTACCCCTGGCGTGGTAAGGAGCAACTGTGCTACATGCCACGCGAATAAGTCACAGCGCCCGCAAGCTGAGGTTGGCTTTTGTTCGACGGACACGACTATTGATGCTAGGGATAGGCCGATAATTTTCGTAGAGATCGCAGGAGTTGCTGGCGTAGCTTACCTGGACACGTGCGCCAAATCATCCATCGCCTCCTATTCCTTATATTGTGAACTGCGTAAGAAGGGCTATGTTTTCAATGAATGTGGAGTTGGAGTAACCCTTGCAGATGGCGTCCGCAGACGTCAAAATGTGTTAATCACTCGGGCACCTATCAAAGTTTGTGATCGCACTGTGTGGACTACCCTGCTGGTCCTCCCAGAGTCTCGCAAGAACCGAACACTCCTTGGAGTAGGCTTTATCCAGGACGCACACATAGATATTAGCTTGGCACAGTGCACCTGGAACTTCCTTGACAACCCTACTCAAGTATACGAGCTATACGAAGAGAGTTTCGTCCGATTTCGAGATAATGTAGCGGTGGCTGCTGTTACCCCCGATGATGACCTGTCACTGTCAATGTCACCATCCCTACCTGAGGAGAGCAACACAGCGCGCCCGTACGGTCCTCTCATCAAGTTGGATGTACCACCGCCACCTAAGAAGAGGCCCCACCCCAACTACCCTGGGAATTATTCTCCAATACTCAACGCACTGTACGAGGACGCAAGACGCACCCTGGAAGATTACGACGAGGAGGGTGATATGGATGACCTTGATAGGGCTCTTTTCCCATCTACATCGATTTCATCAGTAGACGTCGCAGTTCTTGAGGATTTGTTAGACAGAAATCAAAGCGTATTCGTACCCAACGGAGAACCCGTAAGAGGCTTTGAGCATAGAATCGAGACAAGAGACAACCAGCCAATCGCGGTACCACCATATCGTCTATCTCCCATGAAGAGCGAGATACTTAAAAAAGAGGTAGCAAAGATGTTAGATGAAAAGGTGATTGAACCCTGCTCGTCTCCGTGGGCCGCTCCCGTCGTGATGGTACCCAAGAAGGACGGTAGCACAAGAGTATGCGTAGATTATCGGCAACTTAATGCGGTAACTACATTCGACGCATACCCGATGCCAAGGATTGATGACTTGCTCCACGATGCTAAGCCGACACCTTATATGAGCACCATAGACCTGCGCGCCGGATACTGGCAAATAAGCGTTAAGGAAGAACATCGCGATAAAACAAGTTTTGTCTGTCCTTTTGGGATGTATCGCTTCACAAGAATGCCTTTCGGGTTACGCAATGCTCCCGCCACTTTCCAGCGAATGATGGATCAGTTCCGAGTTTCGCTTAGTCACATTAAGCTATTGGCGTATCTTGACGACTTGATTGTCATGTCCTCAACGTTAGAGGATCATCTTAAGGACCTCCAAGATGTTTTCAACAAGCTGAGAGAGTTTAACTTGACGGAAAATCGAGAGAAATGTAAGTTCTGCCTCGAAAAAGTCAAGTATTTAGGGCACTACATCACTGCTGAGGGATTGCAGCCTGACCCTGAGAAAGTCGCAGCCATACTAGATATGAGACCTCCGCGAAATCTCAAGCACTTGATTTCTTTCGTCCAGATGTGTTCCTGGTTTAGACGGTTCATACCGAATTTCGCTAAGGCCACTGAACCACTCACGCGTTTGACCAGAAAGAACGCGGTCTGGAAATGGGAGGAAGTCCAAGCAGAAGCATTTGCCAAACTTCGTAAACTTCTGGCGTCGTCTCCAATCCTTACCCAAGCGGACTACACTAAACCAAACACAATCAAGACCGACGCTAGCGGATACGCAATCGGAGCAGTTCTGGTCCAGGGGGAGGGTGACTCTGAGCATCCTGTAGAGTATGCAAGCCGACTACTGACCAGCGCAGAACGCAATTATTCCACGACAGAGCGTGAGGCCCTGGGGGTCGTCTGGGCTATTAACAAATTCAGAGGATACATTGAAGGTGCAAAAATAACTGTTTTGACAGACCATCAAGCCCTTAGATGGTTAATGTCCCTAAAATCGCCAACTGGTCGACTGGCCCGTTGGGCGCTTCTGTTACAACCATTTGACATCACCATCAAGTATATTTCTGGCAAAACAAATGTCGTCGCTGATTCTTTATCCCGTCCAAGCTGCGAACCTGAAACTGAAGTAGACTGTGGGATCTGCACTGTTATAGTAGACATGTCTGCAAAGAGCAAGGAAGTTATAAGGAGAGAACAGCACAAAGATGGGGAAATCGTCAAGATAGTACAGTCCCTCGAAAGTAATGATGAAGAGAAAGCCAGATACTGGAGTAGAAAAGGCTATTATATGAATAATGGCCTACTGTATCGTTACGGACCAGACTCTGATGCGGAAACTAGTCAGCTAGCTATACCTAAACAAGAGCACGGTAGCATTATGACTGCCTATCACAACGATGCCACAGCTGGACATTATGGGGTCGACAAAACTTTAGAACGTATAGCAAAGCGCTATTTCTGGAAGGGAATGAGAAAAGACATAGACGCTTACGTTCGCAACTGTCTACAATGTCAGCGCTACAAGTGCTCCAATCAGAAACCTGCTGGCTTGCTCCAGACTACGTCACACAATCAGCGTTTCGAAGTAATATCATTCGACCTGTTCGGGCCGTTGCCTAGAACTGCCGGAAACCATAACTGGATTTTCATCGTCGAAGATGTTGCAACTCGCTGGGTCGAGTTATTCGCATTAGAGCGAGCCACGGCAGAGGAATGTGCCAAAATATTGTTGGAGGAAATTATATTGAGATATGGCACGCCGCGTAGATTTATCAGTGACAACGGCTCGCAATTCGTTAGTAGTGTCATACAACAACTGACTTATTGCCTTAATATTGAGCACGGCTTCACCCCGGTATACCATCCTGAAACCAATCCGGTGGAACGAAGAAACCGAGACCTGAAGACCCAACTAGCTATTTTGGTCGAGGACGACCACTTAACGTGGGCAGAGAAGTTACCCAGCATTCGCTTTGCCATGAACACGGCCACGCAGTGCTCAACTGGTTTCACGCCCGCTTACTTAACGTTTGGACGTGAACTAAGAACGCCAGATGATGTGCAGCACGATCTCCGAGAAATTGTGAGAAACGATAACTTCGTCAAAGAACTTACACCACGTTTACTCATGATCGCTGACACTTTGCTTAGGGCACGTGATGTACAGGAAGATAAAGAAGAGAAGAGAAAGGAGTATGTAGATAAGAAGAGGAAACCATGCCCTGACTATCAACCCGGAGATCTGGTACTGGTTGCCACGCACCCACTGAGCAAAGCTAGCCAAGGGTTTAGTGCTAAGTTCGCCCCAAGGCGTGACGGGCCATATGCTATCGTGCGCCGACATGGACCTAGCTCGTTCGAAATCGCTAACACCAATTCCAAAACTCCTGTTGGGATCTACCATGCGTCAGCCCTAACCCAATACCGAGCAACCGATGCAAGTGTTCCAGAGCCAACGCTTCCGATTCGGAAAAGAGGAAGGCCAAGAAAACAAACAGTTGCCAAGCAATAGCTTGCTTTTACCGTTAGCACGCAGCAGCAGGGGTTAGGCCCCGTGGGAGACCCTGTAAAATAAAGCAATAGAGAACCTGTCCTACTCGTCGGGACGACCTCATGGACAGAGGGGGAGTGTGTAACACCAGAAACGCAATACCTCACGAGCGCACGCATGCAACTTACGCTATGCGCCGATAGATGGCGCTGACGGCGAGTTACATGGCACTATCGGTTGTTTCCCGTGGTTTATAGACCCTCGCCGGCGCACCAATGCAACTTATTCTTTTATCGCAGCTGTTACTGAGCACGCTAGTCGACCTCACCTCCTGTTGAAGCGACCTAGTGTATTAGTGCAAGCATATGATACCTAACCCTGTGGGATTCTACCTAGCTAGGAACCACTCGGCTGGTATTAACTTCGCAAGTTCAAGTAGCCTAATGTACTCTCTGGTAGTATAAATAAAGGTCATAAGAGTGTAATCGGCTGTTTTTACCTTGTGACCCCCCTCTACCGTTCTACAGTAATAATTTAAAAAATACAAAAATATCCTTTGAAAACAAAATTGCAAAAACTATTCTGACTCATTACATGATGTTACCTCTAAATCTGCATTGACTGCTGTGCTATTATGTCGTGGTGCCAAGATACATTACTTGGAGGTCAAAACTTTAGATCAAAATTTCTCCGAATCCAAAAAAAAAAAATGAATGGGACACGAGGGGTTACTGCAAATGCTCTAAAGAAGCGTCCTTTTGAATATTTGCTCCTATTACAGGCCACACCCCGTAGTGTAGTAGGAGTTTCACCAGCTTGTGACCATTGGTGAAACTCCTAGGTATGTATCGTTAATAATTACAACCATAACCTGAAGCTGTGTAGGTCTCACTTTGTCGTGTGATAAACGACATTCGACACATGCATATAGATTCTTAGTGTTCTTCTTTTAAATTTTGATCAAATTGGAAAATTTAAAAATCATTAACGTTGAAGAGGTAGCGCATTGTTACTAACGATTCTCAACGTATCATCAGTAAGAATTCATAATTTCACATATTTATAGGGTTAAAATGCTGGTCATAATATTCTCACTGTGTCTTTATCATGTAAGGTCGGCTTTAGGATTTAGTCCCCAAAGTTCCGTACATCGTGCCGTGTCAAACACGGACCCAAAACACTAGCGGCCTCTGACGGGTGAATTTTATGCTAATTTATGAGGTAAATAAATACATATTTTAGCTGTGACGAAAATTATTTGAACCCGAAGGATCTTGTGTGCTTCGGGGAGGCGTACTTTACGTACTTTACGTTATGTAACAGTAAAAGTCATTTCCGCATTTATGTTTTTAGTTTTGCCACACTGATGATGTTAGAGCCATCTCCATCTGTCATTTTGATGATTAAATTTTCAATTCAATTCATCATCATCATCATATCAGCCAAAAGACGTCCACTGCTGGACATAGGCCTCCCCCAAAGAATGCAACAATGGCCGGTCCTGCGCCACCCGCATCCAGCGGACTCCCGCGACCTTTACCAGGTCATCAGTCCACCTTGTGGGGGCCTACCCACGCCGCGCCTTTCGGTACGTGGTCGCCACTCGAGAACCTTTCCGCCCCAAATTTCCAATTATATTCATTAATTCCAAATTGATGCGTATTGTATACTCAACATAATATTATTTTCTTCGAGCTTTCCGCGAAATTACACATTATATAATAAGACGATTTAAACGGATTTCATCACGTATAAATATTATGTTAAATACATCCCGACGCTTCTGTCTTCTGTGCTCAACAACGAAGGGGAGTGTAAACGCAGCTTAAGTAGTTTCATCAAGCATCAGAAGTAAATTGCATCCGAGTGCAAACAGCCCCGGTCTGTAATCTGCCTTCTGTCCGCCGAGGCACGCGCAAAATAGACAAATGTCTATGAGATGTTACAATTTTTCAACCTGGCTATAACAGTGTGTACCTATCCACAAGGGCTATACGTCAACCGAAGAGATGCGTGAGAAAGAAAGAAATATACATTTATTCACTAACACACAGGACACACATAAACAATACTAGCTTCATATTGTTAGAAGGTGGCAACTTGGAAGGAGGAAAGTAGCTCTAGGCTTCTACATTCTGCCGGGGCTCCGATTTCGTGCTCGCAGCAATTGCTTTTACCACTGAGAACATAATGTATGTATATTTCGAAAAAAAAAATCAGTAATTGTGGTTGTAGTATAGTCAGTTCGTAATACAGCCCTCAAAATGATGCAAACGGAACAAAATTGAATGGTTTATAATAATAGTAATACATGACTCTTATTTAAAATAACAATATTCACACAATCCATAACGTAGTAATTTCACATTCTACTCATAATATAATTGCAAACGTTTGTAAGTTTGTATGATTGTTACGTACTCAGACACCTTAAAACGGCAGAACATCTTTAAGTGACTCTTGCCCCACGGATAAATTATTATAATTTGCATTAAGACATTGAAAACCATTTTAGGAATTATTACCTAACGGAAGTTGATCAAATAGGAAATGGAAATTAATACTAAAATTCACGCGGATGAAGTCGCGGGCAAAAGCTAGTAAACAATAAAATAAACAAAAAAACACATAAAACATGAAACAAGTGGGAGCGAGGATAGGTGAATTTTTTCCTCGCAAATGGCGGCGCTATCTCGCATAGCGCTGGTGGAAAATCACCCTTAGGGTGGGCGCAAACGTTCGGTTTCCTGAAATGAATGAGAAACCTGGCCCCGCAGCGGAGGATTCATTTTTGAGCTAGAGACAACAGCATCCGTCACTGGCTGGCACCGTTCGATAGAACGAGACGACGCTCTTATCTTGTCACTTATCGCGTGATAAGGCCAACCATGCTACGGGGCCTGTTGTCTCTAGCTCAACAATTAATCCTCATATCAATAAAGGGTTGGAAATATGCTTGTAAATAAATAATGGACGCCCCGTCCATTATTTATTTACGTGAGGCATTTTTAGACATTTTTTTGGACTGGTATTTGCTGTTATAGCGGCAACAGAAATACATAATTTGTGAAAATTTCAACTGTCTAACTATCACAGTTCTTGAGGTACAGCCTGGTGACAGGCGGACAGACAGACAACGGCGTCTTAGTAATAGGGTCCCATTTTACCCTTTGGGTATGGAACCCTAAAAAAAACATTTTAACTATTTATTTGGGGTGAAAAGACAACTGTATAATCTGTATATTATGTTCTAGATCTTTCGAAGGCGTTCAACTTGGTCTCTTAAGACACCTTGTGTTGCAAATTAAAATCGTCCGGGATGCCATCTGACCATTTGGCAATTTTTCAATGTTGTAAAATGGGCAAATGCTTTACCTTATGTACTCGAGTGCGGAGTAAGGCAGGGAAGGCTGAAATCACCTAAGCTATTTAATTTATACATGAATGCCCTGATCGAAGAGCTGAGTGGCGCCCATGCCGGTTGTTTTATAGACGGGGTCTTCTTCTTCTCGTGTCGATGGTTCCCTATTTCCTGGGTTTAGATTGTGCGGGACCAGAAACTAGCGACTGCTAAAGCCCTATCTGACGCGTCCCGGAGGTCTTGTGTGGAGCATGTGTACGGGCACGCCGGACAAGACAGCATATGTGCCATGGTTTGAGGGGTCGTCCCGCACACACACCGGGCGTCTGAGCCGCTCAGGATACCCCATCTCAGTAGGTTGTCCCTACTGCGGCCGACCTGGGAGCGCAGTCTGTTTAAAGATCTCCAGATAGGCCACGGCTGTCTGTGTCCAGCGGGGAGCGCTTCAGCAGGACGGACAGAGTCAACAGGAGGAGCGCGAGTGTTTTGCCAGTGCGCGAGTCTGTTCCTCGAGGGGGGAACCCTGGCAGCAGTAGTGTGCCTCATAAAACTTTTACGGCTCTTGAGACGGGACGGTGGTAGCCGATGGCCGTAGAGGGGATGCCTGGTGTCTTCTTCCTGCTTTTGTTTCTCGACGCTGCACGCCACCTCTCTGCGCGTCTCCGGGGGGGCAATCCCGGCCAGGGGGTACAACTTGTTCAGCGGAGTGGGTTTAAGGCATCCAGTGATAATGCGGCAGGTGTCATTAAGTGCTGCGGTTACTTGTCCTGCGTGGGTGGAGCGGTGCCACACCGGGCACGCGTATTCGCCCGCCGAGTAGCAGAGCGCCAGGCCCGTGTGTGTGCAGAGGCACCCCTCTGCGTTGAGGTAAGTCTTCGGAGCAGGCTGTTGCGCGAATTAACCTTTTGCCGTGTTTTGACGCAGTGGGTCTTAAATGATAGCGTCTTATCGAGGGTAATGCCCAGGTATTTCGGGCATGAGCAGTGTTCTATGTCAGTGCCATCCCAGGACACATTAAGTTGTCTATTTGCGTCCCAGTTTCAACCAGCCAACCTTGCCCAAAACTCAACGGTTCCTATATGCAGACGACCTAGCACTCGGTACACAGAGCGATAGGTTTGAGGATACTGAGAGGATATTGTCAACGGCCTTGGAAGGCCTCTCAAAATACTACGCAGAAAATTGTTTGAAGCAGAATCCCTCAAAAACTCAGTCGTGTGCATTCCATCTAAAGACGGGGTAAGCCTTAACAACATTAGCTACGCCGACGACATGGCGTTACTGCCCCCATCGGTCGGGGCACTTAATTAATTAATTAGCATTTGTGAAACGTACGCGGCTTCTCATGAACTATGTTACGAGTATGTTAGTATTGGGAACAAAAAATAAAATAAAGTAAGAAAGTAAAAGATTCTGAAGTTTTCCAATGAGTTGGCTATTGAGAGAGTGAAGAGAACACCAAGGCTACTTAACTCTCCCTATAGCCACCTCAACCCAAAACTTCATCATCGGGCAGTTGAGTCTTTCAGCCAACGCCCCGGGAAGACAGTTGCTGCTGCTGCGCACTCGCCTTAGCATGGAGGCGACTCTTTTTCGCCTAATGACAAAACAATCATCGAGTCGCGCTCCCGCGAACATGCCAGATGCACTGCAGTACCTATTTCGGCGGCCGCAACAGCATCCTCAAGATGTTATTATATTGAATGCGTAACGAATTACAGGCCCTTTGTGTAAACCTCACCCACGAGAACGTCTGACAGTAAGCTCTAAAAACACAGTAAGTTTTAAAGCTCCGGGTGTAAGAGCACCATAATGTGTCACTGTCTGTTTTAATTTAGGCCATTGTCTAACTGACAACGTTGACGTTGAACGGGAACGCAGAGCACTGGTGGTTCGGGCGAACATGTTGGCTCGCAGGTTCGCTAGCTGCAGTTAAAACAACACTTTTTAGAGCATACTGCACTGCAATGTACTCTGGTGCCATGTGCGCAAATTGTTCGCAGCGGTCGCTCAGCCCTCTGCGGGTCCAGTACAACAACGCCTTCAGGGCGCAGTTGGGTTTGCCACGGTTCTACAGCGAGTCCACCATGTTCGCTGAAGCGCGAGTGGACAGCTTTGGGTCCTTTAGCCAGAATACGTGGCAGCTCCAACAACCTCCTAAAAACTGTAGCCATTAGGAGTGAGTGCTCAATAATGCAGCACCTAATTAAAAACACCATATATTTAGCTACATATATTTACTAACATAGGATAACATAGGATTAAGAAAACTACTAACAAACTGTGGATCTTATTGTCTGAATAAATAAATTTAATAAATAATAATATGTACAATAAATAGTTCAACGTAAATATTGATTGAAAGCACGTAAGTAAAGTAATGCAATGCTACTCGGGTAATTTATTTTCACATAGTGGCAACACACTCACAGTCCGCCATTTTTAGTCGCTGATGACCTAGCAAGATACGCTGACGCACGAGTCATCACTGGAATTACTTACCTCGTTTTGTACTACCATGGGTAGTCTATGTAAGATCGCCCCTTTATATTTAGTTATTTATATAGATAAATAAATAAATATAAAGACGTAAGTTATAATATTACAGAATTGGCTACTTTCCTAAAATATATGTAATGAGGTTTATTGCTCCTCATTAAGCGTCTATGATAGTTGTTCGGAGGGCTGTCAGTTGACTTTGAATTGACAAGATTTGTGAAAACTGTTATGTCGTGCGATATAATTAAATTGTTATAATAGGTTAAGGAATACGCGAAGTATTAACCTTAAATGTGGTTTCTCTTTCAGGTAAGTAGTGTTTAGTTAGTATTTTTAACATAATATGTTATATTTGTAATATTGTGAATAATAAAATTGTAATCTCTTTCAGAGCAACGCAAACTTGTTTATATTTCGCCGTTACCATAATGTGATAAATAACGCATTATATATATAAATTTAGTCCGTCAGTTAGATTATCAAAAAATAATGGACACGTATTTTTTATTTTGTCAATCAAACAAAAAATTATAAAGAAATAGCCCGTTAAAGTCCCACGTAACGTCACATTATGGTAAACTTTTTAGCATATTGTGAGCTCACGCGAAACTTTAACGGGCTATTTCTTCACCATATTTTGGTTGATTGACATGGACTAAATCGTATTTTTTAACCCAGGAAAGTACCCAATTAGCTCGCGCGACTAATATCAAACCGATTTCAATCCAATGCGGGAGCTCGGGTAAACCAAAGTTCTACCAAGCGTCAATTCCAAAATGATTTCCGATTCTTAAATAAAACGTTGCCGAGATGAAGTAGAATAATGTTCTGATAACGGCCCTAAGCTGCCTGGGGTCGAAAATGAAGTTCGTTTTAAAAGTGTTAAGTGGAGTTCTTAACGACTTACCGCCATTTCCAATAACCAATCAATTCCTGGAAAGCGTTGTAGCGATTTGGAGGCATGTTTTACGGCTTTCTTTTGCATCTTCAAATTTCATTTCAATTTCATTCCAATCCCGCCACCCAACCTTTGGATACGCGAGAGAAAAGGAAAGAGACTCGTCGATTCGCATATTATTTAAGGCGATGTGAGCTCAGAAAACGAGTTTTAAAAATCTATGCCTTTCTCGAGGGACGCCAGCTATTCAAATCCTGAGTTTTTGACTTTCGCTCGATAGAAAAAAATCACGAACATAGGCCTAAAATACACTTTAAAAATGCGTAACAAATTATGCACAACAGCTAAACATATTAAAATTGGTTCTAAAAATCGGCAATATCATGTTTGAGGGAACTTAGCTATTACTTTTTTAACGTTCCGTACTCAAAGAGTAAAACGGGACCCTATTACTAAGACTCCGCTGTCCGTCTGTCTGTCTGTCTGTCTGTCTGTCTGTCTGTCTGTCTGTCCGTCTGTCACCAGGCTGTATCTCAACAACCGTGATAATAAGACATTTGAAACTTTCACAGATGATGTATTTCTGTTGCCGCTATAAAAATAAATACCTACTAAAAAACAGAATAATCTTAATTTTTTCTTTTTTTATTCTTTTTTTTTCGTTTACAATCTTACACAAATCGGCTTAGTTCCAAACTAAGCAAAGCTTGTACTATGGGTACTAGACGACGATAAACATACTTATATAGATAAATAAATACATAGAAAACATCTATGACTGAGGAACAAATATTTCTGCTCATTACACAAATAAATGCCCTTACCAGGATTCGAACCCGGGACCTCCTGCTTCGTAGGCAGGACCACTACCAACTAGGCTTCAGGAGGCTCCCATACAATGAACGTGATTTTTTTCGCCTTTTTTATAGAACGGAGCCCTTCGTGCGCGAGTCCAACTCGCACTTGGCCGGTTTTTTTATTTATTAAAAAGCACAAAAGATTAAAATAAAAAACATGATATCTGCGCTTGCGAACACGCACTTCCATCTCGCTCACGCTTATGCTCAGTGAGAGGGAGAGTAGACCACGGGCCCTTGGTACTGCTATTTACTAGCTACTAGATTCTGTCTTCGATGTCGATGACACATCTGTAAAAATACTCACCATCATCATTTTCAGCCCGTAATCGCCCACTGCTGAGCATAGGCCTCTCTTCGAGTAGGTCACACGTCCCGACCCTGAGCCAGTCTTATCCAGAAGTGACCCGCGATCTTCCTAATTTCGACCACCCAAAAATAATAGTACCTAAAGTACTGTTGAAAACTCCGCCAATTGCCTCGGATTTTCAAAATTAGTTCATAAAATATAAGAGATCGTGCTTCCAGTCTACTAATCATAAATATGGCAGGTAAGGTATTTATTCTGCCTGTTGTTGGGTTTAGGACGACGAATAAGTCACTTTGCTGGACCCGTCTCATATTACAAAAAAAATATCTTAAAAATCCGTGGTAAACTGACACTGGCAATGATATTGACAGCTGCAGCTGCTATATTTGTCATTGCCAGGGTCAGATAGGTATTTTTTTTCGTAATACGGGACTGATCAAAGAAAATGTCTCATTCGCCGTCCTAAACCCAAAACGTAAATGAGGAAACTGTTTATATTTTAAAAAAATAAAATAGATGATGCAGCTAAAAAGTCTGCAACTTTTTTCTGGTGCTAAGGAAGGTTATTCCTATCACCAAAAAAATAATCAGGTATTTTTAATTTGTTTATCCATTCCCCATTGTGGGTTTATAGACGGAGAAAATGTGATAATACAGAAACAGGTTGTTAGCCTATTGTCTACAACACACATCAACCCGATCCCACAGTCAACTTTTACGGCACCTAAGGGAAGAAAAGGGGTGGTGCTATTCTAACCCGAGATCACGGATAAAAAAAAAAAATGACACGCAATCTATCTACACTCTAAACGCTAGTATATACAAACATACATCATAGAAATTGTATAGTAGCATAGACAAGCAGACGAATGATATAGGTAGGCTTAGAAAATTATTCTTCAAAGCGAAAAACTTTTAGTACCTACGACTAGAACCAAAATTCATATTATCAACTAAAATTGTTTGAACAATCTCTTGAACGAAATAAATTGCCCCGCTGCATGTTAATCGAAAGTTCTGGGTTTAAAAACCAATCTTCGAGAATCCAATAAATTTCCACTGAATTATCGATAGGTAATTAATTACCTTCGTTGTTCCCCTATTAATTGTTTGTTTAGGGTCCCGTGCTAAAGAAGAAACAGATTGTTAGTAGACAATATTTGTTGGTAGGTACTATATCCATTTCAAATATTGTTTATTTATTATTTATTTTGTGTCTCGGGAGTCCGCTGGATGCGAGTGGCGCAGGACCGGTCATTTTGGCACTCTTTGGGGAAGGCCTATGTCCAGCAGTGGACGTGTTTCGGCTGATATGATGATGATGGAGATTATTTATTGTCATTGAATTGACAGCAATGGTGCAATAATTGAATATTATATGTAAAACTTAACTTAACTTATGTCTTATCATTAAATTTAAAAAAAATTGCCACTAGTTTCGCTATCCGTCCTTATTAATAATAAATGGCGTAGGGATGTGACGGCCCCATCGCCCACCAGATTTCTGGTGCAATCAGTCAAGTCTGGTGCAAAGTCAGCTTGTGGCGGGCTGTTAGGGAGTAGCGACCCTACGTCCCTGAGTGCTCCTGGGGGTGTCCTGTGGTCAGGCTGAGCCGATCGGGTGGATGGTTGGACAGGCCCCCCACCTCTGGCTAGCCTTAACTGGCTGTCCAGAGTGGAGTCGCAAGAGCTGTTGATCGAGGGTAGATGTGGACACCTAAGTGGCGAGTTGGCTATATGTTTAAAGTCCAGTGGGCCCATCTAGCAGTTGGCGAGTCACCGTCTGCCAGAGATAAAAAATGAGACAGTTTATTAGGCAGGCGTCCGATGTTTCACCCAATAGCCCAGCCACTAGTCTATCATTTTCACCCAATAACCCGTTTTCTTTAGATTCCATCAACCAGCAATAGTCCCTATACACCCCAGCGGGTGCTGTCTCTGTGTGTGTCCCATGACTCGGGCAGGGACAGCATCCGCTCGGTGTACTCCTTGCATTTCATTAAATTGTCAAAAGGGCCTCTACGTGTTGTATCAGTTGGTACTTTGTAGGTACCCCACGCATGCCTCCCAAAGGTCCGGGACATCATTGTCCCGTGAGCGGGAAAGACATACATAATAATAATTCTTGCAGACGAGAGACTATTAACCGAAACTATGACATCGAAGTTTCACATAGCAGAGAACCATAACATTGGAACACACCCGTTCTTAACAGTTTTCAAACTTATTTAAAAGTTCCATTATAGGTATTTCCAGTGAATTATTGCTGCGGTGTCGAGTTTTCTTGCTGTTTTTCATACGTTCTATGAATATTTATAACTAGAAAACACCTTCGTGATTGCGTATTGATTGCGATATAATTGCAGTTAAATGCACACAAAAATGCAAATAACGGCTAACTTATGCTGGTTTAGACTCGTAAGTACCTAAGGGTATATTTTATAATAACACAGTTGAAACATACTCGTATTTGTTCCAAGTCTATTTACCCCTTGCTTCGTTTGAATGATTTCTTGTAGATTTCAAATTCACAGAATAATTTTTGCTAACGGTATGTTATTAAAAAAGTTATAAAATTACTTTAGTTGAAATACGCAAAGAGTTTATAACGAATCAGTGGAATATGAGGAAAATTTACTTCGAGATTTTATAATATTATACTACACTTTGCTCAGTTATCCTATAGGACTATATAAAGTAACAGTTTTAATTGCTCAAATAAATAATAGGTTGAGTTGAGTAAGTGAGTGAGTGAGTGAGTGACGAAATCGGCGTTTTTTAGATATCAATAAAATCTAAAGTATAAGAGCTATGCATTTGAAACTTTATATGTTTAATAAGTCCATGGCATCATATCCCGAGAATTTTGTTTATCTGGTATAATCCAAACCTTAGTTATGAGGGTTCAAAAAAACGAGGAAGCGCTTCGAGAAAAGGTAGGTAGTGCCCTTGCGCTTCGCTTGGCTCGTCTTGGCAGGGGCACTACCGTGCACCCAGATAAGGCTTTGTTATGCATACTAGCCGTCATATCAGCTAAAGATGTCCACTGCTGGACATAGGCCTCCCCCAAAGAGTGCCACAATGGCAAATAATTAAAAATAAACAGAAAACATCCAAGGCTCAGAAACAAATATCATCACACAAATATTTGCCCTTACCGAGAGTCGAACTCACCTTAAGCTTCGTTCTAGGCAGCGTCACTACCCACTAGGCTAGATCGTTTCAAAATATATTTTAAGGTCTAGTTTAAAACGCTGTTGTTTACCTTAGTTCCTTCCGTGAATAAAATCTGTGACTACTTCTTATCAATGCAATGTAGCTCGTTTTAAAACTTCCAAGTCATAGCAAAAATGCCAAGAAAATGTCCTTCCAAACTAGCCGAGAAATTGGCTGGCGCTTCCTTGCCAAGAAATTACTCAAGAGTTGGCTTCTGCTACAGTTGAAAGCTGCAGATAAAAGAAATAAGATTGCAATATTGAGGTAGTTTTTTAATGTTTCAACTCATTGATTTCAATTGTTTATTGAATTAAAAGTACACAATATGTCGATGTGCCCCTAAATCGACATGTAACTACACACACAATAGGGAACATGCATATTTTTATTTTATTACGAAAATCAGAAGTATAATCCAGAGGAATATCAACTGTAGCATTAAAACATTCTTATGATTTCTTTTTCTGATGTTATATGCATTTGAAATCTGCACGCGCCGAATACGCTCTATATTAAACGGGCTTATGCTATGACGTCACAACTCATATTCTACGGCGCGTTTACTATGGAGTAAGTCATTAATTTGCAATTATCTCCACAAAATTTGCGTTTAATTCTATACTTGTCAGACAAAATATCATTTCTAATTAAATATTCTGTCTAACTGTTGTGTAATTTTATCGAAAGATTTTTTTTTCATTATTTTAACGTGAGATAAAATTAATACAATCATTCTTTTTAATTTATTTTTTCGTTTGTATTTTTTTTTATTTATTTATTTATTTAGTTGTTGTACGGGACACCAACAGAGTACATGTTAACAAATTTTAATTTAAATATTTGCCTTTATTTGGGTTTACATGCACCCCAATTACAGGTGAACACATTATTCGTAAATATAAATCATGCATAATTTAAAACAGTTAAAAGGAGATAATCGAAAATCTTAAATAGCTCTTCAACAATCATAACGCTTGGACAATAAAAGAATAGAATATACATTAACAATTCATGAGGAAGATATTCCTATAAAGTTCTAAATTTTTGTTTCTTTTTTGTTGTTTTTATAGTTTCATTAAAATGATATAAATACAATTTGATCTAAAAACTAAAATTAAAAGATATATAAGTAACATGCAATATTTAAAACAAGATTTCATAACATTATAACATTATATATTGTTATAAAAAAAGAGAGGATTTATTTGACACTTGTTTCTCTTAAATAAAGATTTAACTTTTTTTTGTGAGTTCGAAGGTTGTCGTGGTAAATGTCTAAGTTAGCATCTGTGGCGATATTGTTAAATAGCATGTAAGCAGTCTAGTAAATGGTGCCTGCCTTTTCGTGTTTGTTCGTGTTGGGGGGACATTAAAGGTGTGTGTGAGGACTCTACGACAGTTTGGACGCGGAACAGAAAGATCAATTTTATCTAATATATCCTGTAAACACACATATGACCGTTAATCATTTTATGCAGGAATACTTGATTGTATGATATTTCTACGTATATCCGCATCGATTGAGTGCAATTCATACAAAATTGAATTCCCATGCAAGTTCCCTATTCTGAAATTATACGGTTTAAAAAAACCGTATGTGATATCATACTTAATAAATTATAAAGAGGTAAAGTATGTATGTGACTTTGTAAGTTTGTGTGTAATCTCCAGAATGACTCATTCGGTTACAAAAAATATTTCACCAGTACATAGAATAGACATTCGGTAGGGATCTAGGCTATATTTCGACTCGCGGTTCACCTACGCTGTTTGCGTGGGCGTAGCGGTGCTTAACTTAAGGTTGATGTTACGAATCGAACTGATGATATTCTTAACTTAATATTGTAAGGCAACTTACAAGACTGCTATTTCATTCAACACCTTTTTTTTATTTATTAGACATATTCAATTTCAAACTTACTCGCCAAACTGACAGAACAGTTTGTGGGCGATACCGTGCTCATTGTTAACAGGCGTTATTAACCCATTAACGCTTTCACTGCCAGGAATCCGCAAGCGGGCGCCTACGCCGTAGTCACCTTTCGCTACGTACAGTCAGCATAAAAGTAGCTACGCAAACGAAGACGTCGAAAGTCTTTATTAAAAGGGAATAAGAGCTTTTGACGTGTTCGTTTGCGTAGTTACTTTTGATGCTGACTGTACGAGAAAATTCACGGGATCTGCTACGAGCATAGTAAAAGGAAAGAAGGCAGTAGGCTATCTCCGGCCCAATCCGCGATATAATTGCCACTTGCTTGTCTCAGGGTTGTCACTTTTAGAAAAATTTTAATTCAGTGCCTAGAAATTGGCAAGGGCCGGGAAGTTGTATTTTTTACTTATATTTTATTGGGTTCAGGGATTTTGAGATTGGTTTTACCTAAACCTTTCACGATGAAAGAAAGAGCGACAGGCCGATACCTATGTGGTTGCGGGGCCAGCAAATGGGCGTCGTAACCGTAGTTTACTGATAGTACCTACTGTCAACCAATTCATTAGTTTAAATAAACCCCGGCCCTTGCCAACGATAACACATCTCTGTATAACTAATTCAGTGATTCAATAAAGTTCAACAATGGTTTTCCTAACAAATAGAGAAATGTTCTCAAGATTCAGAGCAGTAGGTATTATTTATAAATATGGGGATAAAATAAGAATATCAAATCCTCGCAGTCAATTAAGCGAAGCCACTGAATGCGTCTGCAATGCAAAGCATAATATTTACGAGTAATATACATTAGGTATCTACTTATCATAAAAAGTGGAATAATGTGACTGAAATATTATATAAAAAAACCGGCCAAGTGCGAGTTGGACTCGCGCACGAAGGGTTCCGTACCATTATCTATAAAAATGGCAAAAAAAATCAAGTTTGTTGTATGGGAGCCCCCCTTAAAAAAATAGTTTTTAGTATTTGTTGTTATAGCGGCAACAGAAATACATAACCTGTGAAAATTTAAACTCTCTAGCTATCACGGTTGTTGAGATACAGCCTGGTGACGGACAGACGGACGGACGGACGGACGGACGGACGGACGGACAGACAGACGGACGGATAGCGAAGTCTTAGTAATAGGGTCAGGTTTTACTCTTTGAGTACGGAACCCTAAAAAACACCGTAAAACAACTAAAAAAAACCAACGCCCGTCTCTTAGACTATAATATTTTTTTGTGCTGTTGTTACGCTTCGAACTTTTCTTTTAAATTACGATTTTATAACTATAAGTAGGTACTTAGTTACTATATACCTACCTACAATACTGAGAAATCGGCATCATCATCATCATCATATCAGCCGAAAGACGTCCACTGCTGGACATAGGCCTCTACCAAAGAAATCGGCATGACTAAACGTAGGTGTAAACAAGGGAATAGCGGCATATCAATTGACACATCAAAAACACATTTTAGTGGGACAGAAGGCTTGCCTACTTCGTCTGTTTGACAACAAAACATAAGTAGGTAGGTATCTCATCATCAAGTAAAAATTAAATGCTAGAATAAGTGACTTGCTTTACCTTTCCTGTTCAGTAGGTAATTTGAACAGAGACAACTGTAGAATCGATGTATTATTTAGAAACCCAAACACACAGCAATAAGTTCTCCGTCGATTATCACACATTTTTTTTCATTTATTTAGCGGTGACGCGTGAACCTTGTGCGGTGTTAGCCCCGACTGGCGCACTGAGAAACGGGTCGAGATTTTGTTTGAGTGTGCGACAGATACTGTGACGCACACATACAAGCCGCGCGCGGTGCGTTTGTATGAAGATAACATACTTCCCTCCTTTTACTATGCTACGAGCGTAGAGCGTAGCTATTCTTGGCACTGAATGTGTGAGCTAGCCGATTTCGTAGCACTAAACTAGCCGATACCGTGATACCGTGGTTTGTTGAGGAAAGCGCCTAGCGGCTCTCCGGCACTGAAACTATTAATTGTAGGGTTACACACAACACTAAGTCACATGCTAAATATTTACTGTTTGTATAAAGCCTTTAATAATTTACCTCAAGATATCCAGCACTAAATTTAGAGCTTCATTTATGCAAGTACCCTGCGTTAATATAGTCCCATATTCTTACATAATGAAAAGTTAATAAATAATGCTAAGCCAGGGTCGAAACTTCACCCCATGCCGGGAATCAGAATCTTCCGAAGTCAGAGTTAAGTTGAAATAAGTAAGTTTTAAGTTCGCGAAAGGCGCACTGTACTTTTGTGGTGTACGGGACAGAAGATTGTGGTGTTTGCTATTCAATTCAATTCAATTCATTTTTATTTCAGACAAGGTCCATACACATTTGTTAGTAAAAAAGAATTAACTTATGACTAAATGAGTGTTAGTTAATAATAATACTTAGGGTCTAAAATTCTCGTGCGCGCGTCTTTACCTGCACATGCATGGACGTCCAGCGGGCTAGCATAGGACTGTCCCAGCGGTAAGCGAACACGCTCAGGATGCTGTTGGGGCTGCCGCGCAAACGAGACAAAAGCGAAGCGCATCTCTTCCTCATCACAGCCGCGAAGCCATCCGTCCGCGCTTCGGCAAACATGCCGGAAGCACTACACCATTGCGGCAGCCCCATCAGCACCCGGAACGCGTTATTGTATTGGACACGAAGTTCGTTGTACGCCCTCTGCGTATAATTGACCCACAGGCTGTGAATGAATAAAAAGATACACAAAAGGCTTTGAACAAGGTAATTTTGACATCTTTAGTGCATCTTGCAAACCTGCGGGCCAACATATTGCACCGAACGGCCAACGACCTTCGCTCCCGCTCGATGTCCATGCTGTCGCTCAGGTTATCGGTGACCCAGTGACCCAAATATTTGAACGAGCTGACCTGCTTGAAGGGAACACCTAACAGGGTTACAGGCGGCACATTGTAGGTTTTGGGGCCTGCCTTGAAAACCATCATCTGACTCTTGTTCGCATTATATTTGAGTCCATGGGCCACCGCATACCTTTCACAAATGGCCAGGAGGTGCTTAAGGGCTCTAATTGAAGGAGCCAGCAGCACCATGTCATCAGCGTTACTGATGTTGTTTACACAAACTCGATCCACATGGCATCCGATTCAGAGAATAGCTATGTCTGATGTAGATTAATGTCAGAAATAAATATATTTTTACATTTAGCACGATGTATGTACTTATACAACGCTACTTTTTGTGCAAGGGATATTTCTGACTCCATTTACTGGTAGCAGATTTATTTGTATCATATTTATTTGTGCGAGGAACCAAGCGCGGGTGGTATTGACGCATCACGCATGCATGCTGTGACATTATGAAAGGCCATTCATTACACTCGATTTTTCGATAAATATAAATGTTTAATCCTCTATGGCGTCTTTCATAAAAAAAATGTAAATAATTCCGATGGATGCGAGTGGCGCAGTACCGGTCATTGTGGCAATCTTTGGGGGAGGCCTATGTCCAGTAGTGGACGTCTTTCGGCTGATATTTTGATGATGCTTTAATTATTTATCTAAGACGCCAATTAGGATCCCCTTAACATGTTGGTAAGGAAAGCTATGGCTATGGCGCAATGGTACAGTCGCCATCACACATACATCGGAACAAACAAGCAGCTCACAAACATCGGAACACACCTCTATTTACAAGGCATTAGGGTGCATGTGCCGATATTTTTGAACACCTATAGTGTACCGATGTATGCGATGGCGACTGTACTGGTTTTTAGTGGGATCTGATATAAAATAGCAACACGGACGCCTACGGTTACAAAATTAGTTAAATTTCAAGAAATAAATAAGGAAGTCCACTATTATCTTGAATGAAACAAATATCAGTTTGGGCACATGATAATTTCGCTTTATTTGAGATAATTTTAACATCTTCCTCATAGAATTAATATTCAATAATAAACAACTAATAGCTAAAACACTGATATAAGTATATTATATTGAATATCTTTTTTCCTAATTATTTTCTGGGTCCAGAGCTGTAGGTGTTCTTGGCGCCGTCGGCACGTCAAGCCGGCTTTAAAATGTTCTTGGCGTCCAAAGGGTTATATGTACATGTCAGAATCCGCTCTCCGCTTATGCCTCGACTCCACATAGGCCAACTCACGGGAGCCGACAGCGGAATCTGTTTTCGTAACGAACTCTAACTTAAATTAGAGAGCTTTGGTCCACACAACTAAAATTGGCGTTCAGTGCTACCCTCTGGATGTTTACCTAAATGCTTACATTCGTCTTGTTTGCTTTTCAAGCGCTCACTTTGAACTGTTGGAAAAGACGGGAAAGGTTCTTGCAATTGATTGCAACTGGGTATATTAAATTGATCCTCGGTTTCTAAGGCGGCATTGTCTTGCTCTACAATCTATTGATTTAAGAAAATTATTAACATAAATAGGTTTATTCAAAACAGTATTTACATGATGTAAGAACTTACAGGTGGTGTGTGTAATAAAACGGAAAATAATGTCATATACATATTATAATACTGTTATTATTTTAGTTACTCAAAAGTATTTTTTCGCTCAAAATACGTACTGTTATGTTATGATAGAAATATGTTGATGATTTATTGAACTTTCTTTCAAGCATATATAGTTTCAAAGTTTATTTGCGGTTTATTGAACTGTAAGTATGTCTTATTCATAATATAATGATGTGCAGTAAATATTTATAAGTTCACGTTAAGGCCCGTTACCTCCAGGAAATTCGAGATCCTCGTGTTATGGTTATAAGCAAAAAAACTTGTACAAGAACTCGTATAAATAAAAACCGGCCAAGTGCGTGTCGGACTCGCGCACGAAGGGTTCCGTACCATTATCTATATTTGTTGTTATAGCGGTAACAGAAACACATCATTTCAACTGTAACTATCACGGTATCAGTAAGATACGGCCTGGTGACAGACAGACAGACAGACAGACAGACAGACAGACAGACAGACAGACGGACAGCGAAGTCTTAGTACCCTATTACTAAGACTTCGCTGTCCGTCTGTCTGTTTTACTCTTTGAGTACGGAACCCTAAAAAGCTTAATATGTATTCGAATTAAGTATCCACACAAAACACACAACTAAGACTTCTCACGGTAATATCTTGCTTTTCTTACTAGTAAGTTTAGATTAGCAATGAAATATTTAAAAAAAATTGTTATTAACGTTTCAACTTGCTAGCTCCTCAATTCAATACAATTTTAAATACAACATTTTCATCAATTGATTACGATATTCTAAACAGCCCATTTACACTAAAATCAACAGAATACCAAATTTAAACTCAACCCCCTTTGTTTCAAGTGTCAAATTGGAGACCTCAAGAACTAGAAACCTGAAGAGACCTGGATCTCGATTTGGTTCAACACTTTAGCATCCTACTAATATTTCATCTGTTTAGCCCGCTCACTTCCACACGCGCCGAGCTAGTATCAAAACGAGCTCGCGAAATACATTGACACGAGATTGAGATGCGAAGGTACGAACCAAATCGACCTCCTGAGTCATCATAATTGACATAGCTCTTACGTCACGTACTTCCACTTCTACTGGAGCGCTGTGTGGTCTCCAACGTATCGTTCCATACCAAAACGGCTTATGACATTCGGCGCCCCTTTGTTATGTACGCCCTTCTTTATTGAAGCCGTTGTACATGCCTTCCTATCAGTATTGCAGTTTAAATTGAACCATAATACAATGCAGTAAGGTTCATTGTTGTTGTTTAAAGACTAGAGTCAGCAGATTGTGGTGCTTAAAGGGTTCAAGGAACTTGTCGATTGAATCTGCTTGTTTTAATTTTTGAGGCAGTGCGATACTTAGTTTTCTCAAATATAGTTAGAAGTTAATTATTTAAATACTTTTTTCTCCGGGTCTAACGCGATATTTATTTCCCTTTATTTCTGACGTTTTGACGCGGTTTGCGCCGGTCATGGTCGCAGATAACTGTCGTCCCAGCAAGTTGTCAACAGAGATATGGGTTTACAATATTTCACTACCCTCCAAAAGTCGAAAAAAACATGGAGGGTACACCCGAAATAAGTCCACTACCCATCCATTTTAATGTTAATTGTCTAGGGCACGGCATACAGCACTTACAGTATCCGCGCGCACAGATCTGAAGATATACGAGATTTCAGTCTCTGAATCACTGGTCCCCAAGTCGCCGATAAATTGAAACCTGTTTTTATAATCTAAATTTACATTCTGCCAGGTAGTTAGCAGCTGTACTCGTACATTTTTTTAAATCTTCTGCTGGACCATCGTATTTGGTTAGTGGACATTCCAAGACGATATGCCGCACAGTTTCCTTTAGGCATCCACAAACGCAGTTTGTGTGTTTGTTGTATGGGAGCCCCCTTAAATATATATTTTATTCTGTTTTAATGTATTTGTTGTTATAGCGGCAACAGAAATACATCATCTGTGAAAATGTCAACTGTGTAACTATCACGGTTTATTCGATACAGTCTGGTGACAGACGGACAGACAGACGGACGAACAGCTGAGTCTTAGTAATAGGGTCACGTTTTACCCTTTGGGCACGGAACCCTAAAAACGACGAAAATGCAAGAGACACCTTTCCTATTATAATAATGACGCTGAAAAATTGTGTGTGATACCTACGAGTACTACTCGTAAATTTGAAGCAAAACATTATGTACCGTCATACCGTTAAGGTCACTTCACCAAGTCTTAAGAGTCCCCAGCAAGCTCAACACAAGTCGAATGCTCATACAAATGCAGGGATAACATGAAACTTTGTATGAACAATGCTTGTCGCGGACTCTTAATCAGTCTGCACCCTTCTCGTTAGCCATTCTATGGGGTCCATTCGATTCGGTGCCTAATTGGGTCCATCGCTTTGGGTACATTCTGTAGATATTCGAAGATTTTAAGGCTTTAAAACTATTCAACATCAAATATTAAACGCCGTACAGTCTAGCCTAATAAAAGGATCTAAATATTCTATTAGGCAATTTATCTGTATCTGTATTAATATTATATGTATTTAATAACATCCCAATTCCCAAACCAATGTCGTATGAAATAAACGAGAAGATGGCTAGTTCACTTTCTGTGGGCATATGTACACAAATATCCATGAATTATGAAAGTATCATATCATCCATACAATGCTTATGACGTAATGTTTACCAATTCCAAAGGAATTGTTTGTGTCAACATCCCTTCAATTTAAAAACGAACTTCGCCATTGTTCAAATATTTTCCTCCGCCGTATCAAATGAAATGTGTACATATTCCGTCTTAAGTTATTCCTGGCATCCAATTACTTATGTCAATGCTGAAATCAAACACAAATAGTGGACCCTAATCAAACTTCATAATAATTGCCGGGGGGCAGGCAATACAAACAGTAGTATTGCTTGAGCCGAATTATACTAACTCCGACGCAGCTCACACAGCTTTAAACAGCGTAGCCACTGCCCTTTTATCTGACTATTTTATTTCTATTTTTTTTTATTTAATAATCAAGGATCACCAACAATCACAAGCACTTAGTGCAGACAGAAAAGCCTAGGTAGGTATAAGTAAACTATACGGCGTGCTTTTGACCAAAGGGCACAGTGTATGTATAGTATAGTGGATTTAAGGACTCGGCTTCTCAAACTACATGCATGGTCTACAGCTTTTTAGGGTTCCGTAAGAGAGCTCGGCAGCTGCACTGTTCCTTCTGAACCACGCAGCGCACACTGGAACTCTATCAGCGACATCAATACGAATACATATTTATATGTACCAGTGTGTAACCGCCATACGATAAATAAATAAATAAGAGAGCAGATAGCCGAACAGAGTCAATTAACACGGTTCGATAGTTAGAGGGGGGGGACACAATTTTTGTGACTTTTGTAACAAATATCTCCGAATGTCTGAGCGGACATAAGGGAGCTTCAAGTAATTCACTTAATCAAAAAAATTACCGAGAAAGCTTATGTTTACTTTTAAATGACTTGGCTTCTCAAAAAAACTACTATAAGGGTTTTTTTGAAATATACTGTTTCGAGCAATTTACATCATCTGTATGATGATGGCTACTGTGTGAACTCATTCTTATTTTTTTCATTACAGTATCAAAGTATTCGTAGATTTCCCTATGCCCGTAACTGTTTGTATACTTTGTATATCACTATTAATGCAACTCGGCCTTTAAGAGCTGTATGTGTATATTTGTTATAATATTTTGAACTGACTCCGTAGTAACCGAAGCTCGACATCCCTGGTGATATTTGACGCATCTCAATTTTCGGATGTTTTGGATAGAGCCGCCACCTTAGGTAAAACCTGTGCCTGAGGGCCACAGACCATTTCATCTAACTGGATAACCTAAGTAAGTACCTCAATTTGTATTAAGACCAACCGTGTCACTTTTCTTGCCCATATGTTAAAAACAATATTTGTGTTTTGATCTTCTTTGTCAATGTTACACCACAATGTAACTCGTTATAATGGCCTTTCTTATTTTTTATTGTCTGTGGATGGGATAAGGCAGTTGTACAGGAATAATTCAGAGAGGACTCTGGTCGTTCAACCCAGTAATACCGCCTAATCTTTTCTGAGAACTTTTGTAGGAACTGTGTCATCAAGTACTCTGATGCCTTGGCGCTAAGTAGGAACCGCCTACGCATGCTGGTCACGGTGCTTACAGGGCACTGCCGCCTAAACAAGCACATGTAAACGATAGGACTGTGTGACACAAGTGTCGTGATTTGTTCCAAAAGATGATTTTGTTTGATTTCCACAATGTAATATTAATTAATCGATTATTAAGATTAGATAGTGTAAATACGGTTTAAGTTGTAATTGGGTAAAATATGTTTTGTGTACCGGCAACATTGGGGAGATCCGAAGGTTGGTGGGAAAAAGATTAAAAAACGGGTAGTCATGCATTTACTGGCTATCTTTGTATTTGTGTCCTGGTGACGAACAGAAGTAAAATACATTTTCCAACATCGAGATTAGTGTTTCATTTTACAAGGCAGTGCAGACTCTGCCTTGAAGCAGAGGAGACGCCTACACTCATCCTAACTGATTGCCCTTGCTTTATGCGCAGTCATAACTCCTTTCTGGGCAAACACATCATGTGCCCGGAGGAGATCAAATTTCTTGAGGTCAACAGAACTGAGGTCGAGTTTGCACGACTTGATCAAGAATTGTAGTAAGTGGCGATCACAATAGATCAGCGAATGGTCGCAGTGATATAAGGGCTCTCACAGCCCGGAAGCCACTACTAGAATAAAAATAGGCTCGTCTTGGCTGTGACACTATTATGGACGGACGGACAGACATTGTTAATAGGGCTCCTTGGTCACCCATGGGGTACGGAACTCTAAAAATTAATGTTCCGACGGGAAAAATTACAACTTTTTTAACTTCTTCGCAGTTTCTTCCGACGTCGTCTGGACCCGGCTTTGTTATTATGGTAATATTGAAACTTAATTCCCAGAGTCGCATTTCACAAAGAAATTATACTACGAATATTTTATACAGGGGCTCATTTTGCAAATGAAATCATCGCGTCGCGCTCCCACACACTTGGCTACTCACTAATGCTATATGTATATACATACAATATTATGTATATTATTTTTTTGTGTATCTTTTTATTCATGCAGCCTGTGGGTCAATTACACGCAGAGGGCGTACAACGAACTTCGTGTCCAATACAATAACGCGTTCCGGGTGCTGATGGGGCTGCCGCGATGGTGTAGTGCTTCCGGCATGTTTGCCGAAGCGCGGACGGATGGCTTCGCGGTTGTGATGAGGAAGAGATGCGCTTCGCTTTTGTCTCGTTTGCGCGGCAGCCCCAACAGCATCCTGAGCGTGTTCGCTTACCGCTGGGACAGTCCTATGCTAGCCCGCTGGACGTCCATGCATGTAAAGACGCGCGCACGAGAATTCTAGACCCTAAGTATTATTATTAACTAACACTCATTTAGTCATAAGTAAATTATTTTTTACTAACAAATATGTATGGACCTCGTCTGAAATAAAAATTAATGGAATTGAATTGAATATTATACTTTTCTCATAAATGGCCGACAAAGTGAACATAACTCGCTACATATTGGAAGGTAAAGTGTATAGTTTAAGGCCAGATCAAAATTAAAAAATAAAAAACATTGCAGGCCGCCTGGAATGTTCTATATAAATTCCTTTATTTGTCGAGTGCCAAACTTTAAAAAAAAATTGAAACTGGCATAAAAAAGACGGCACAGGCCATATTCAGCCAAATCAAGTCATATTTTTCTGTTGCAGACGCTACATTTTTGTACGAGTCTCAAATAGTTTGCGTTTTTCGATGGAAAAATACACTTGCGATTCTTAAAAAAAAATATTATGACGTTTAATTTTATGTAATTTGCGGTATCCTCAATTTGTATTTAATAATAAAGCTTAGAAAACATCCATGAATCAGGAACAAATATTTGTGCTCATCACACAAATAAATGCCCTTACCAGGATTCAAACCCGGGACCTCCGGCTTCGTAGGCAAGGTCACTACCAACTAGGATACAGGAGGCTCCCATACAACAAACGTGATTTTTATGCCGTTTTTATAGATAATGGTAAGGGACCCTTCGTGCGCGAGTCCGACTCGCACTTGGCCGGTTTTTTTTTACTCTCACTTCATCTTCACCGACTAAAAATGGACCCTTATAGCTTTTATTATTTTTATAGCCAATTTGTTTGGAAACATAAAAACTCTGTTGGAAAAGCCGCTTTATAGGGTAAGTAATGCTACTGCAGGAGGTTAGAAAGGGTCAGTTGGACGGAAAAGAAAACTAATGAGGAGGTTCTGGATTTAGTCAATGAAAAAAGAAATCTGATAGAAATGATTGAAAACAGGAGAGGAAAAATGATAGGACACATGTTACGCTACGACGACTGGATGAAAACAATAATAGAGGGAAAAATAGAAGGGAAAAGAAAAAGGGGAAGGCCGAGGATATCTTACATGGAGCAAATAAAAGAGAAAATAAACGCTTCATCGTACAGATAAATAAAAAGAAAGGCAGAATGTAGAACAAGTTGGAAATTACTCCACCGACAAGAGCCTAGCTATTAAATAAGAAGAAGAAGAAGAATGCTACTGCAACTACACAAATCCTATACTATTAAACGAGCAATATTTGTATATATTATATATATATTTGAAATCACGTTCTCGGAAACGGCTCCAACGATTTTGATGAAATTTGGAATGTATGGGGGTTTACGGGGACGAAAAGTCGATCTAGCTAGGACTCATATCTGGGAAAATTCGTTTTCTCCGTATTTTCACCCGAGCTGAGCTCGGTGGCCCAGGGACTACATTCATTATCTAAAGTAACAAGACTTTCTGATACTAAGAAAAAAAACAATCCTAGAAATTAGTTCAGATTTACACTTGCTTTTCAGAACACGTGAACGTTAGCTACTATTTATTTTAGTAAGTTAACAGTCAATAATATATTTCAACACTTCCAAACAATGCAATTTGAACATTATCGCGTCTACTTCAGAATTTATATTCCTCCAATTCTTACTGCTGTTGTAACCTTTACACACGCTCACTTGCGATAATATTTCATTTCATATAAAAACAATTTCAAATTCAGAACGCGTATTCGCGACTAGTTTTTTTCTTTTCTAACGTCATCCGTCAACCGTCGCGGCCAGGTACACTTGCCTAGGAAAAAAGTAAAAAAGTTACGTCGTTTTTCAAAATGACTGACTGTGGATCCGCGTTCTGAGCAGTTCGAATGGTGTGATTTATACTGAGACGATTTCGTATGCCGTAAAAGGAATCGTGATATGAATGGCATTATAAATAGATCTGCCTTTCAGATTTGCTTTATTGACTTCCGCTAAATATATGAGCGTTCGGCGCTGTAGCAATGTTTTGTACAGGTTCTCCTTTTGTTGTGTCAGAGTGTGTTCCTTTTATAACGCGTTCCCTAACGCTCAAAATTTGAAATTGCAGGAATTCAGTATACAAATATCATTCCGTAAATTTTCATTTGCCCTATATGGCTGCTATTTTAGTAATTTCATGAAAGTGAAAATATCAGAGCAAACTTCATGACTCATTCATAACACAAAGCTATAACTAGGTTTTAACTTGTTTTACAGGAGAACCAAAGATTTGTGCACGGTGTACCGACACATAACGTAACTAATCGAATTATTTGTAAATTAAGCATTTGTGTAATTTAGGATAAATACAGGAAACGGAAGGAGTCAATCGATATTTTTGGAAATACTTTCAACTGTTAGCAGCCAAGAGTATCTACATTCTTCACAAAGTTTTGTGTCAGAGGTGTATACGAGTATTTACATACTTACGAGTACCTGCAAAAATATTGCCAGTATTCTATAACCTTTAGTTATTTTTTGTTTCGGTTTGTTATAAAAACCATCGCAATGGTTCTCCGTATGATTAACAAGCACAAAAAGTTCAATAAACTGTATCCAGGCTACAGAACACTAACTGAAAAAAACTGGGCTTTTTCATACAAAAAGTAGCCGATGCCACCCGGAGCATAACTTTGAATCGATTGATACCTCATTCATCAAAATCCGTTTAGTATCTTAAACGCTATGGTGTTACACACGTAAAGACAAACATAGACTGCTAATGTCGTGAGCCAAAAAGAAGGGATATCCCTTCTTTTTGGCTCAGCCGTAGTCGGGCAAAACATATAACAAACTCACTAACTGATAGTTTGCATCGTTTTTATCTTAAGCTTCTCTAGTATTTGTAAAATAGCATTTTAATAAGTATAAGATAAAATCCTAATCGCAGTTGGTCGGATTTTTCTGTTTGCTCAACAAACTGAACAAACCAATAATATGGGGCTCAATTTTGGACCACGTTATTGTTACATTGAACGATCTGTAAATCCTTTTGGAGCACGGTCTCTGTTACGCCAATGCAAAGCCAAGTGTGTGTGATAGAGCCGCCGATATTGACTTGGGTTTGGAGTACAATATAAATGTTTTTTTTGTTGCAAAATGTTGCTTAAGGTCAGTGCTCTTGGGTGAACGACTTCTTTGTTTCTCTTAATAAGTACTGCTCTTATTGAATTCCAATAGCAATTCTTAGCTTATTCTCTAGCTTATCGTGAACAGACGTGTGTTGAGTTTGTTGTCAACATATTATTTTGCTGCATCGCGGATTTATACATTCGATTTTTTCGGTTTTATTTTATTGTTTAAACACATTTTATCTGACTGAGATTTTATTTCAATAACTGCATGATTGCATGATATTAATTTTACCCATTTTGACAAAAACGTTTAAAATAATAAAACTGAATAGAGATAACATTTTAATATCAATTGCAAATGTTTTAGTAAATTATTTGCCCCGTAGCTAAAAGTGTTTGTAAAAGCTTTCCAAAATAAAGAAGCTCAGTGAACTAATTTGAATACAACTACATAGTCTGTTTTTTTAAAATCAAATGTTTAGTTTATTGAGCTTCACTAATCATTTTATAAATTTTATTCAAAAGCATATGTATGTATGTATGTTATGTATGTATGTAAGTATGTATGTGTGTATGTCTTATTCTTTGACACGCCCTGTAGCCTAAACCTTTTGACGGATTGCGACATATGAGGTGTCGTTTTATTCCTCATAATCGTGGGAGTGACATAGGCTATAATATTTGCAAAACAGCAGTTGAGTTTTTTGAAAAATCTTTTGATTCCACTTGTTTTCATGATGCCGCGCCGTTTGAACCAGTTCTAAGAGAGGATAAAACACAATTAGAGCACACAGTAACAAAGGAACCACAAGAATCTAGAGTGATTTTTGACACAAAATTATGAAGTCACAAAGTTCTTATACGTACGTTAGTCCTATACAAAAATAAGTAAACTTCTGTTTTGTTCTTGAGGATAATTTCCCGTGATAAATTATAGTCTAGAATCTAGATTATTCTTAAATAACATTTGTAACAGGTGGGTAGGTATCTAGGTATTTCCATAGAATAAGTCGAATACACCCCCAGTAGAATTACCGGTTAACGGAACTAAACGATAAATCAATTTCAGCTCGCTTAGCAAACGATTGGAACAGTTTCCTTAGTCTATTTATCTGAAAAGCTGTAAATCTGCTTCAAAGTGGAAAGAATTGGAAGTCTATTTTACTTCGCCGCTTCCGATGCCAAACAAATTTCAATCAGTTTTATTACTTATTGTTTCAATGTCTTTGACTATAACAATATGACCTATGCACCTTTTCGGAAACGCATCCTAATCTAGGAAACCCCTAAAAGCTCAAGTAGACCCCGCGAGCGTTTGCGTTTGAGTTGGGGTATCGCAGGAATGTAATCTGAGGATGGAATCCGCCTGCGTCACTACCGCAAAACATTTTACGCCGCAAACATTCACCAACTTAACCCTGCTGTCACCAAACTCTAAACCTGCGTGCTTTAAGCCGTAACACAATGGACTAAAGTCTATGTTCGAATAGTGATCGGCGGAGGAACAGCAAATTGTTTTGAAGAAACGTCTGAGTTTTTGGTACCATATTATTTCCAGTGTTTTACGCATAGGCAGGAGCTTTATATGTTTATAGGCCTGTCACGTCCCATGTCATCCGCGTACGTGTCAAAATGAGACGTGGATATTTTATACTTACTAAGAAAAACATACACGTGCAATGTCTGCAAAATTGATTCTGTTTATGAAGATTTTTCTTGCAGTCGACTGGACGGGTTAGTATTTTCGTTCGTCACTTGATACCGTATTGGGATTTTAATTGCGTTTGAGTATTTGTTTATCTATATCATAGTCCCCCGCGTCTATGAAGTCAATCCTGAGACATGCCTCTAGGGTTGAACATGTAATTTTTTCCTATGGTTGACATTGTCATTATTCAGAAACTTCATAGTTGCGCAATGTGTCAGGATTGACTTCATAGCCGCGGGGGACTGTAGTATGTTTATCGTCGTGTAGTAGGTACAGTCAGCATCAAAAGTAGCTACGCAATCGATGACGTCAAAAGCTCTTATTCCCTTTTAATAAAGACTTTTGACGTCTTCGTTTGCGTCGCTACTTTTGATTCTGACTGTACAAGCTTTGCTGGGTTTGGGACTAGATCCATTTTTACGGAAGGTGTATGGTTTTAATTTGGCCCTTTACTTACGCAATGTCCTTTTCAATGTATTTTGTGCCCTCCTTCTGTCACGCTAGCTTGGCGTGGAGACTATAGTCAAAAACCGGTTACCTATTCGCAATCACTAAACGTTATTTACTGTATCGTTTGTCGGATTTTTAATGTCGGCAAAAAGCCGTTTTTCTCTGAAATTATGAACATTTCAGGGTTCTTCTAAAACAAACCTAACCTTTCTTTTTTTCTTCTAAAAAAGTCTTTTGATTATTTTTAAATACTTAGTGTAAAGAAACCATTGGTTCTATACAATAAGTATTTAAAAAGAATCAAATGTCTTTTTGCCGAAATGGAAATTTGAACAGAATATACAGTTCGGAAATGAAGTTTAGTGATTGCGATAGGATATCCCAAAACCGTTTGATATGTAAAATACGATGCGGACGTACAAAAAAATAGACTACAGTTTCGAGCCCGTAATTTTTTCGTCAACGACACAATACACACCATCAATTCCGCAAAAGAAACGCCTATTTGTTTTTATGAAATTTCAAGTTTATAGCATAGTTTTATGGAGGTGTATTTCAGTTTTTACACCTGGCAATAAAAGAATACGACGTGGCGTGTTATAAGAGTTTATGTCATAGGAATTTTCAATGTTGCATATGACGTTTTGTGTGCAAAAAGCCAGGATACAGCTTCCGTAGTAACGTTTGCTCTCTTTATTGGCGAAAACAATTTATTGTTTACGAACAAATATTTGCATTTTAGTACGTACGCGACGGTATTTTTGAATTTTCAAGAAATATGTTGTATGCTCTCTTAATTTTACTGAATGTTGAAATATGATGACAATAACCATTCCCCTTTTCTTTGAGTCGCCATATTGTGAAATTAGATGGATTTTCTCATGGTGGTTAGTAAGGGCCTGGCCACATGTCTGCGCTGCGGCACCGCAACGCAAAATTTTGCGGCACGCGCGCTGCAAAACCCATTTGTTTTTTATGGGTATTATAAATCAAAAACTAGATGACACCGTTCCTACAAGAAAGCATACCCAATGATTTAATTAATAGTCGCATTTCCATTCTTTTCGTTTCTTTTTTTTATCTACCTGCCTTGTATTCTGTAACACAGTTTCGGACGTATTTACTTGTAGAACAACGCATTATTTTTTCGTTGTATTCATGTTCAGGTTTACTTATTTTAGGTAGGTAGGTTCAGTACTATCAATGTAATTAGCTTTTTTTGGCAAAAAAATACTTACTGTTGAGTTTGTTTCGGCGTTTGTCCTTAACAGTGGTATTTTTTTCAGGACCGCTGGTAGAATTTTGACTAGTAAAAGTGCCATTGCGGAATAAAAATCATTTATTTCAACAAATTGTTCATACTGACATACTTACACACGTACTATCGGCCAACCTTAAAGGCGCATTTTGGTTCCAGCCGTATAACATTGCAAGCGATTCTGTTTTGAATCTGGTCGACTCTGGCTTTGGCCGTTGGTACATACTCGTGTACAATGGTATACTAACATATACTATTACCTGCTTTATGCATAAAATTATGATGGTACAGTCAGCATCATAAATATGTACACTTTTACGAACGTATGTCGGTGGAATAAAGTTGAAAATTGGATAAATATATTTGAAACTGACCGTATTAGTTAAACGGTAAGCGACAAAAATAGAATATACTCGTACATATGTAGTTTGCCATAAAATCTTGTAACTTTAAATCACGTTATATTTAACACGAAGATTATACTTACGAGTAAATGCGTCCATTTTCCGAGAAAGCGTGATTTTCAACCACATTTCCACTGACCATTAGAGTTGGGAAAACTAAAATTTATGCCTAAAGTCCGACTTGATTTGTAGAATCATTCTAAAACGCAGACAATTATTATTTAAGTGAAATGCGTTTCTAAATAGATATATTGAGTATAAATTAAACAACCGCAAAATAATATCAAAATACAATTTTTTTGAAGGTAAATTTCTCTTAAAATCATTTCTTTATCATGACTGTAGCAAACAAGCAAACGGTCTGCCTGATGGCAGGCGGATACCGTAGCCTATAGAAGCTTGCGATTCCACATTACTACAGAGTAAGTATTCATTTTGTCATAATTTTTATTCATAATTAATTTGCCCCAATTCTGGTAAATCGAACTAATTCAATTCGTACAGACCTACCTATTTAAATATGACAGTGGTCAAATGTACTTGATATTTGATGTGTCGGTACTTGAATCTGATAGCAGAGTATTGCTGTTTATATTCACTGCTGAGTCTACGAATAAGTAACAGTTAAGTTGTTTAGAACCTAGGTTCCTTCTAGGTAATTCGGGATGGCCTAGGTGAATCTTCAATGAAGTATTTTGTTTTTAAATTATAAAAACGGATTTATTCCGGACAAATTATATATATAAATGTTTGCAAAATGAGTTGCGGTTCGTTCCGCTGTCCGTTGATACTGATGGCGACCGTTATTCCTGCTCGTTGCCGATCTTCCATTCAAACTTCGGATGCAAACGGCCGTCGATGACGTCAGCTTGGGTGCGTTCTGAACAAAGTAACTAAATAAAATTAAATTAAGGGCATAAAATTAACTATCGCCTTTCGAACTCCTTAACCATACCATCCGAATAGGTCAATTTTACAGAAATATTAACAAGGAATTCAATTTCACTAAATACCATCCACCATACATTTCAGTTAATATTTTAGTTATCATTGTATTTTGTGTCCACTAACATTAGTTTAATAATAAGTGTTTTTATTGTTACTAACCAAAAATATGGATGTACATGTCCGAAATAAATTTTTGAATTGAATTTAATTTCCCCTGGTGACTATTTTTATTAGACGCTTCTTATGTCAATCACATTTTAATATATTTCGCGCTCGCTTCCACATTTGTTAAGCTGACCTGTCAGAGCGAGCGCGCAATACTTATTAAATTGGTACATATTGGAGTGACAGAGATGAAGAAACCCCTTGGTAACTAACTAATAATTAAGGCACGGCCACAAGAACCGTTTGTTGACATCAAAGAAATTAAGAGCAAAAAGTGAGCCTGTTAGAATTAAATTAAAGATGAAGGAGTCTGTTATTTGAGTAAACTGGGGCATGAAACAAACGGTGTGGGACTAGTAATGGGGAGAGACAAAAACATGTACACGAAGTCAGTTAAAGGGAATTTAATTTATATTAAAGTCCTAAAGTACAGTCAGGAGTATTATTATACGTATATATATAACGGTATAAATATGTACGTATATTAAAGAAAATGAAAATGAAAGCATTTGTTTCGGATTATTATACATCCATATTCATCGTCACCATCATATCAGCCGAAAAACGTCCACTGCTGGACATAGGACTCCCCCAAAGAGTGCCAAAGAGTGACACATCCATATTATGTTAGTGAAAACTTAATACTACAATACTTATTATTACTTGTGTTCATGGGAAGTTTAATAACCCTGACTGTACAAGTAGAAACCGTCAAAAAACGTAAATGAAGAACATTTTTAGCCCAAAACAAATCGGGAAGAGTTATATGTATTGTATTATATCGTCCTTATGTATTGTTGTGTCGGGTTGGGAGAGCCTTTTAATTCTGTTCGGGTTAAAATAGCACGCACTTTCTTCCCATGGTGACGTTAGAGTTGACTATGAGAATAGACGACGCGTGCACCACGCCACTGATCGCCCGGTTTAGCCATAAACATGGCCTATGAGAATACCTCAATGAAAAGTTTTTTCCGAGATATTCCAATCGAGAGCAACTTAATCAATAGTTTTTTCCCGCTAGGTCGCTAGGTGCAGGTTTCCTCAAAAAGTTTCCTTAATTGAAAAGCGCATCATTCACCGACTTGCCGTAAAACATAATTGCTGCTAAAAGCAATAACGGTCTGCTGAAATCGCAGTGCCAGTAACTTAACCACCCTGTTTAATTAAGCAGCTAAAGAGAGAAAGAGCGCTTGCCATAAAGGCGCTTGCCAGAAACACGGCAACGTAAATGTCGACGTCGAAATGGGCAGGGTTTGCACACGTTTACTTCACTAATACTATAAATGTAGAAATTGGAAGTTTGTCTCAGTGAACTCGGCTGATTAGATAGTGATGAAATTTAGATTTACATAGTGAGACTGCACCACCAAGAAATTTTATTTTTACTTATTCTTACCGATCCTTATCGCACGGACGGTTTTCAAGCGATCATACGCAAAAAAATCGTGTCGATGCTGGGCCGACTCAGGGGAAGTACCAACAGCATTCTAAGTGTCATTGCAGACAGGTATGACTGCCCTATCTTGTCGCACTGGGTTGGGCAGACTAAGTCCGTTGCACAATTGGTGTGCAAATAGAGTAAATTGAATATTATAAATAATGTGTAACTAGTATATAAGACTAACATACCTAGGTTAAGTAAAATTCTAACAATATATGGATGCAATACAAGTCCGAAATAAAGATTTAATAAATTATCGCATTTTTGGGCCGATTGATTCGAGCGATTTTATTAATTGTTTGGTAAGTTTGAAAAGCTCGCGACTCTGCTCAATATAAATAGGTACAAAATCAAAAAGTATCCCTAAAATTTTGGAACATCAAACGTTTGGTCACTGAATGGAATCAAATTGTAGGACAGTAAAGGAAATTGTGCGGACGTTGTACAGAATCACCTATATATAAAATTAGTATCCATATCTGACAAAAAAAACCGACATCGATAGAAAAAATGGCCTTTTTATCAGTTTTATTAATTTTATTTTTGTCCACCACAAAACAAATTAAAGACACTATACAGTCTACAAAACAGAGCAGAAAGATTTTGCGTGCTTCCTACCACGAGCCCTGCAGGTCGATCACGTAACGCATTGTACGCACGTTAGGTAGATCTAAATGTCAAATTTTATATGGAAAAATGACAGTTGGATTGTCCTAACGCGCGTTCAGAACGTTACGTGATTAGAGTGATTACCCCTCTAATCTCGATTCCCATATTTTATGATATTTTCAGTTACAGAAAAATGTATGCGAATTATCAGGCTTGCCTACGAATACATAATAATTATATTTGACGCTACGCCACTGAAAAGGTTAATGACAGATACGACTACACACAGCAAGGTTATCATCACAAGAAGGCGAACGAGAATTGTGTCGCGCCGAGATCTATAGACTGGCCGTCTCTTTCTTAGTGTTCTGATTAGAAAGAGAGGGATAGTCTATTTCGCCGCGACACGGCTCGTTTGCCGTCTTGTGATAACCGTGCAGGAGGCCTATGCCTAGCAGTGGGACATATATAGGATCAGATGATGATGAAAACAACATCAGTGTTTGCAATTGGGAATAGAGGAAAATTTTAGAAGTGCCTGATAATTTTTTTGGTGATAGGAATAATCTTCCTTAGCACCAGAAAAACGTTACAAACTTTTCAGCGGCGTCAATTATTTTTGAAAAATATAAACAGTTTCCTCACTTAGGTTTTGGGTTTAGGACGGTGAATAAGACACTTTACTTGATCCGTCTCATATTACAAAAAAATATCTTAAAAATCCGTGGTAAATTGACACTGGCAATGATATTGACAGCTGCAGCAGCTATATTTGTCATTGCCAGGGTCAGATATTTAAAATATTTTTTGTAATATGAGACGGATCAAGGAAAGTGTCTCATACGCCGTCCTTACCCAAAACCTAAATGAGGAAACTGTTTATATTTTTCAAAAATAATTGACGCAGCCTGAAAAGTCTGCAACTTTTTTCCGGTGCTAAGGAAGGTTATTTCTATCACCAAAAAAATAATCAGGCACTTCTAAAATTTTCATCCATTCCCCATTGTATGAATTCAGCGTTCTGTAAACATGCTAATTTTAATTCTTACGACTGTACAAAACAATGGCCAGACGGTATCGATGGACTATTTTATTTTATTGAAACGAAAATTTCTAGATACCTAACTAGTTTGTTTATCTTTTTGTCCTATCTCCGGCAAAACCCGGTTTGCCCTCAACCCACTCTCCCAGCCACTGCTTATAATATACTGAAATATAGGTCAGTACAAGTTTCGGGAGCATATAACTTGCTGGTGCCCTTGGGAGATATTTGATCCTTCTACATCAAAACTATCCCATATCGATTTGCATGGAGAGTATGTTCGCTGTTTCGTGGAAACTTTGGAGGGGCAAATTAGTTTTCTATTCACTACTAACACGTATTTATTAGAAACTAGTTACTCGCGTATTGTACAGAACGCAAGCGAAGCCAAAGTCCATTCTGTATATTGGGGAACCTATAATATTAGTCTAGAATCTGTTAAAAAATACCTAGTCGGTCCTTAAGTTCTGTCACAAATGTTTTGCCGCATAGTAAATGATACCAAGAACGTTTTTATTTAATGTTATATATGGTTTGATTGCTCATTAAATACTGATAAATTAAAACGATTATTGGATTTAAATGCTTAACGCCATATTACACAAATGCTAGTTTCTTCAGAGATTTTTGCACTTTTTTAGCCAATCAAAAACACGGACGTGATTCACTGTATTTTTTCCCATGATTCTTAAAACCTTACAAACTTACGTGAGATTTCAGTCAGAACCCCTTCTTCAACTCTCCCTCCTCCATTTGGAAGCATAAGATAAGTAAGTCTGGGTAAAACTAATTTTCATATTCACATTTTACGTAGTGTACTTGTTGCCCACAAGATCAAATTTACGAGTTTTCTTGAAAACGTAAAAAGTACGTAAAGTTCTCGATGGGAGCAATTGGAATTGAAAGCTAACAGAAAATCAAATGCTAGTTGCTAAGCATGGTCTAAAATCGAGGTTTCAGAATAAATAAAAGAAACCTTGTCGGTCATCTGGAACACTGTTTTTTTTTAAATTGTTGTAAGTGGTATTTCTGTCAGATGCGGCGTGTTTTGGGTTCACGATTGACTCAAGTTACAAGGTTGTTTTGTCATATTGCGAAAATTGGTCAAAATGTATTGTATTGCAATTTGATTCGTATAAAATAAGCTTTTTAATCATGTATAAGACGAATATGAAAAAGTTTATTGGTGAGTTTTATCTATCAAAAACCTGGTGACAGAACTTAAGGACCGACTAGGTATATATTGAACTGTTTATTTCAATAGAACACAAAGTATTTATTTTTCATGTACAACTTAACCAAATCTTAAATTTTAAAGATTATTAGCTTAGTTTATTATATATTATAGCATTGACATTTTAATTTATGTAAGTATTTGTTGGTTATTGTTAGTTAATCAAGTTTTTTTTTACACTCAGTATGGCTGTCTTGATTACATATTTGGGGCTTTGGCTTTATGCGGTTTATCCCTTATACTATCTATTACATTTCCTAATATATTTGTAGGGAGGCTGTTTAGGACAACATGCACATGACAGGACCAGACCCTTCGCCCATGAAAGTTTTTGCTACTTGGTACCGTAAAGGTTTTAGTACTTGTTAGTGTCCGGAGGTTCTTGGCCTGCTATACCTATTCAGTCTTCCTAGGTATTGCCTATATTCTAGAATTACTGCAATTTTAACTTTATCATATACATTAAGGATTCTACAATATTTAAATAGTTTATCACAGTTGTTTTATCATTGTTGTATACTTGAATGAACTGGTACTTCTCTGAACGAATTTGCACAAGCCTCCTCTCACGGTCAAAGATGGAACATGTTTCTTTATTAGGTAGGTATTGTATCCTATTTTTTTTATCACTAGACGATATCTGGAACTTCAGTCCGAACCGTCGCAAAATAGATTTTTATGTCGCTAAGGTCATAAATAACGTTCAATTCATAAGATATATGGACTCCAAAGAATATTTGTTCATATGTCACATTTGTAAGATGAATGGCCAGACGGCTGCAGTGGAAATTGATCTGGTAATACATCATTATCTGGCAAAACTATTTTAAAAGTTTTTCTAGTATTACTTCGAGGTAATTGATGTTTCCATAGGGATCCTTAACTTGCATTATATTATGATTGATATATATTATTTTGCAGATTGGCTTAAAAAGGAAAAGAGGAAAGTTACATTTTATGTTTTACTCCGTTTACTTTATTTTCAATCCAAAACGATGTTTGTTTCGGTTGTAAAGTGAAGTTAGTTTCATTGCCTACGCCAAATCTTGGGATTTGGTGCTTAGGCAGACCCCGAGCTCCTTGCCTCCTAGGGTAAAATCGGGAAAAAGCTAGAAGGATGGTGATAATATTTATATTGAGTGATATTTTAAGATTTCTTGGTCTTTTTTCCAAAATTCGATGAACATCCATTAGGAATAAAGACATTCCTCAAAATTCTTGTCGATTTGCGTATTTTCTATTGTTCACGCATTTTCTCTCCATAATCATCATTTCGGGAAGTGATACTGACAGTAGTTAGCTTTTCGTATGTTTAGTGTTCCGTGATCACTAAGAATACAGTCAGCATTAAAAGTAGCTACGCAAAAAAAGACGTCAAAAGTCTTTATTAAAAACGAATAAAAGCTTTTGACGAGTGTATACTGGTATTTTCCGAAAATCGTTTTTATGGTTACAAATGATTTCGGGAAAGGAAGCTAACGAGAAAAAACAAAGTGGTAAAATTTGCGAATGGCATTAAGTACTAACCTAGACTAAGAATAAATAACACCAGTGGACCTCATAGTTGTCTTGTAATTAATAAATAAATAAAAAAAAAATAAAAAAAAAAAAATTAATCGCCACTTAAAAAAAACGATTTTCGGAAAATACAGTATACACATACTGTATTTTCCGAAAATCGTTTTTTTTAAGTGGCGATTAATGCCATTCGCAAATTTTACCACTTTGTTTTTGCTCGTTAGCTTTCTTTCCCGAAAGCATTTGTAACCATTCGCATAATTTACCACTGTATTTTATGAGCCTATGTTTTTCTTAGTAGTAAATTGCCTAATTGTCATTAGTAGTAAGTTTTAATAACAAGTTTATCCACTCTTTTATAAAAAAAATTACCTCGAAGACGAAAGCGGGAGCACAGCTCCCGCTTCCGTCTTCTAACCTATCCGCAATCCGAGTCAGTTTTGCCACTAAGCCCCTGTTCCCTACTGCCTACGATATAACACCACTATCTTGGCATCGGTTGATCTCAGAGAAAAGTTTATTTGATGCCTAAAGCTTTGCTCCCGCTTTCGTCTTCGAGGTTATTTTTTTTGTAAAAGAGCGGAAAACCTTGTTATTAAAACTTACTACTAATGACAAAAAAAATATGCTAATAAAAAAGTTATATAGTGAGAAATTATGCGAATGGTTAAAGGGCTCAACACATTTGTACCGTGTCGCATTAAACGTCATGTTAAACTGCCATATGAAGTAGTCAAACGAGTGAAAACGACAAGGTTCTTAGGTGTTCAGCAACTTATGTGGCGAAAAAATGGAAACAGAGAAATTCGTCTGTGTGTCTTCGTTTATCTAGGATAAATCAAAAGGATACACTGTACTAGTTTAACTTAAATACAAAATTCTTTATACAAAATTCTTTATTTTCTTAAATTATAGACTAAATTTATGATAGGGATGGAGCCGCCCGGTAAGCAAACAATGCCTGTATTGGGTAGCTCCGCTCTTCCATAGATTATAATAGGTATTATGCTAACACAAAAGGTTTTAACAGGTTTTTTTATTTAATTTTATACTAGACTAGAAACTAGTATGTGTGAGGGAGTGTGTGTCTGTGTGTGTGTGTGTGTGTGTGTTTGTGTGTGAGTGTGTAAGTGTGTGTGTGTGTGTGTATGCATGCGTGGGTATGCGATAAATTTTATACGGGACGGGACTTAAGAGTAACGTTGTAATAAACCTTCCGCTTCATCGTAGGTTTTTGTTTTAAGCCATTTTATAAGCAGCTTCTTGCAATCGTGATATAGTTTTGGATAAATTTCTAATACTTTGTTAATTTTATTATAAATATGTACAGAATTACTCATAAACTGTGACCTGGCAAATTGCGTTCTAGTTTTTAAAGAGTTAGCCACGTTACCTATTTTTCTTTTGTTTTTATAGTTTGGGTTAAAAGTTAAGGTCTTGTGTGTTTTTAAGGTACTTTGTAAAATATATAATTTTCTAACCGAGAGGACGTCACTGATTTGGTACAGTCGTCGGGTCGGAAAGCCGATTTTTTTATAATACATGACCTTTAGTAGTGCCCGCTGTGCACGTTCTAGGTCAATAAAACGACATTTAGCTGCACCACCCCAGACAGGTATGCAGTACACTATGACAGATTGTACCAAGGACGTATATATTTCGTTTAGTATGTTACGTGACTTTGATTGCTTGGTGACTTTTAACAATAACTAATAACAATAAGCTTGTAACTGTGTAACAAATATTGCAATAATATTCACTATGTAATCCCTGCATTCTTTCCATAATATATTTAGTTGATTTTCTAATAATATAAAAATAATCATTATTATCAATTAAAAATGGTGAGGTAAATATTTTTTTCGTGATAATGTTTTCGTGATAAAGACTTTAGTGATAAAGTTTTCGTGAAAAAGTTTTTGTGGTTTGGAACTGACACGCTTATATTGAATAGGTTATAGGTACGTTTCGCGGGGTGGAATCGGTATTACGGTCTTCATCGAGAGCTTACTAAAGTTGCCCAGATTTCGCGTGATCGCGATGCGGGATGCATGCACTGAGAGAAATTACATGTTGGAACCAACCAATATTACACGTCAAAATAGCGCTAATCAAGAATTATGTTGACGCAACAAATTTGAATTTGTTACTGATACAAATAAAAATAATAACCTTTACAAATAAATTAAAAACTGTACCCTCGCCGTACCAAATGTACACTTCTCTTTATTCACTCTCAAACCCACATTCTTCAGTGTCTGTACCGTACCACCAGCTGCAGCCGCTCACTGTGCTCCTGTACAGTCTTTCCACTGACCACGATGTCGTCCAGTCTGACGGCCGTCCCGGCCACCCCCGCCAGTAGGTTGCTCATCATCCGTTGGAATATCCCTGGACACGCTTTCACTCCGAAAGCTAATCTTTTCACCTTAAACAGCCCTTTGGGAGTATTTTAACGTTAACAACTTTGCAGTCGAATCATCTACTACCACTTGAGTATATGCATGCGCATGAACTCATACTCATAATTTATTGGTAATAAAAAATTACATGTATAATAATAGTAAAATATATACCTATAGTATTAAAATAAGCTTAGGTTATCATCATTAATTATACTATTTTGAATTTAAAAACTGTTCAATACCATAGAGCGACTGCTCAACAAGCCATGCCTTAAGTTTATTTTTGAAACTGACCGGACTAGGGGCGTCATATGCTTATTGGGAATTTATTTTACATATACAGAAGGGCCCATTACGTGTATAGTTTTAGCTATTTTAACCAGCTTTCGAGGCACCGGTGCCAGTTTAAGACTACGCGTGACGCGATCGCTTCCATCCCCCCGTCTAGGATATTTGTCCAGGTTCTCCCTGGTGTAGACGGCTATTTGTAGTATTAAGAGGCTTGGCAAGGTAAGAATGCCTTAGTCGATGAAATAAATAAATAAATATTTGGGGACAATCTTACACAAATCAACCTAGTCCCAAACCAAGCAAAGCTTGTACTATGGGTACTAGACGACGATATAGATACTTATATAGAGAAATAAATACATAAATACATAGAAAACATCCATGACTCAGGAACAAATATTCGTGCTCATCACACAAATAAATGCCCTTACCGGGATTCGAACCCAGGACCTCTTGCTTCGTAGGCAGGGTCACTACCAACTAGGCTAAAGCGGTCGTCATATTGTTCTAAATCTATTTTACTGAAAATGACTCCACCCTTTTAGGGTTACAAAAGCTGACGTGGTATCCCATGGCAACCAGCCGTTGGACCGACTACTCGCCATCCCGCCCTTTGGCCGTCGTCCCCCAGGCAACGCTAAAACATCGCCTGCGCGCGGCGAATTTTACTGTACAGCGGAGATGCTCTGTCAATAAATTACAGTGAATTGTAGTTTATGTGACTGTACATAATGAAGGGCATTAAACACGATAACATCACACGTTTTAATGCCTAATTATGTACAGTTACATACACTGCTTTATCTATCCACATGTCATAAGCCTCCATGATGCATTCAGGAGCCGCATATTAAGACCGGCATCGCGGCGTTGTTTTCTGGCAGCTGTCATAGTCTTTTTTAATTCTGAGACAAACTAGAGTCAGCTCTAACTATCATATCGTTCGATATCTTACTTACGTGCGACATTTGTCAAATTTGTATGCAACTTGACAATTCATTTCGAATTGTCAAGTTGCATACAAATTTCTTTGTTTTTCAGAGATGTTCGAAATTTAAATGAAATAATATTATCGAAATCGATGTTATTATTTAGCAATAATAACATTATCACAGATAAGAAATTTGTTTTAACAAAACAGTCTGTTTTTATGGTGGTCATAATGTGCGGTTCTTGAACGCATCACGGAGGGTTTATGATATTTGGATAGATAAAATCAATTTATTTTGATTTTATAATTATCATTATTGTGAAGACGTTATAGTTTTAATTGTATACCGTCCTTTCTTTCCACATCGTGAGGGGTGCTGCATATGCATGACTTTGTGGGTTACAGTGTTTTCAGTGGTGTTTTTATAGCAACATTTATTTTAGCGTTTAGGGTTTGTGTTTATGTGTTAAGATTTTTATGTCACTCCAACAGAACTCTTGTCGAAGTATCACCTCTTCCACAAGGGCTCCGGAAATATTCGTACAGTGCCCACACTGCCCCCAAATCCGTCACTACAAAGGACAACGTGGCCTGAACATTCACATTAGCCGAGCCCACGGAAATGTGAGTGTTGGGGCCTCTGGCGACCCCACGCCGCTCGTTCGCCAAACCCTTGTAACCACTGCACCACATGCTCTCTATTGAACACCGCCTGCAGCAGCTGGGGACCGATTTTTGACTTTCGAGCGCTCGAAAATTAAATAAAAGTAAATACAATTGTAGGTCAAAATTGCGGGCACTTACTTTCTACCGATAGAATTGAATACGAGTGGTCAATACCACTAGTTTTTAAATTTTCTATCGCTGTTTCAAAATGGAATTTCGCAATTTTTTACCGTTTTCGAGTGAAAAAGTCGAGCGCTCGAAAGTCAAAAATCGGTCCCCTGGACCCGGCTCGAAGCCATGCAATTTAGGGCTTGAAGAGAAATGTCCCAGTATTAAAACACATTCCCAAAGGAGCAAGAAACCTTGCGGCAGGCAAATTGTCCACTCTAATCGAGTTTTGTTTGCGTTCCAACGACGCTGATGAACTGATTTCTTTCTCTGCCTTAAGGGTGCCTGGGGGGCCTGGAGGCAAATCATTGACCACTAAAGGGAAAGAAAATGCTGACAACCTGAATTATTATTTCTCAAAGAGGCTAAACAAAAAGCCTCATTCAGTTTACCGCACAATTGAGGCTAAAGTTTACGATGGTGATTTGAGGGGAGCAGTTCGTGTCCTTCTTTCTGATTCATCTCTTGCTCCGTCCAATGCCGAAACTTTGAATGCATTGAAAGATAAACACCCTTCACCGTCCAGTCAACTTACGTTCCCGTTTTTCTTACAGTTTCAGTTTCGGACGTATCCAACGCTATCGGATCTTTTTAAAATGGCTCTGCAGCCGGCTTGGATGGCCTTCACCCACAGCATTTAAAAGAACTGACTACTTCTAGTGCCAGTGATAACGGATCATTGACCGTTGTATCGATTCAACTATTGTAAGAGGAATGTGTTCTGCATGTGCATCCTCATTTATAATAAGTTACCATCTACATTTAAGGAAATGCTACCATCAATATTTAAAAGGAGGATCACAAAATGGCTGTTGGATAAATGCTTTTACACAGTTGACGAATATTTAAATAGTAATGAAATTTGACATCCTCACTCAAACTTGCATTATGTATTGACTTTATCTTTTTACAATTTTATGAATCTGAATTTACCTGCATCTTTTATTTCTTTTATTATATTTTGACTGTATTTGCTAAATAATGATTTATATTAATTATTTGACATGTAACTTTATTTACAAGCTCTATTTCTATTTCTACGCCTGTGTGGGCAGAATATGTTGTACATGTAATATCCTTTAACATCAAAATTATAATTACCATATTCTATGAAATAAATAATTTTGACTTTGACTAAGCTTTAAGCTTTGCAATTTTCTCTTGCGTGGTATGCTTAATCCTCAAGTTTGCCCTTACCTCTACGGTTCGTCTCTGTGTGCTCTAGAAAGGAAAGATGGGGGCATTAGACCGATTGCGATTGAATCTACATTAAGACGACTAGTTGCTAAGTTAGGATGCCGTTCGGTACGAGAGGAGATGGCAGCCTTCCTTTAGCCACGTCAGATGGGTTTTGGCACGCCTCTTGGCTGCGAGGCAGCCATCCATGCAACGAGATAATTTTTGCTAGCACACGATAATAGCGACAAGGTTATCGTAAAACATGACATAAAAAACACCTTTAACTTTGTTGAGAGGGACGTAATTTTGAAATATCACACTCCCGCCCTCTACCCGTTTCTTTTTCAGTGTTATTCTACTCCAAGTAATCTCTTCTACGATGACTGTACCATTTCATCACAGGTCGGTGCTCAACAAGGCAACCCTTTGGGCCCTCTGGTGTTTTGTCTAGCCATGCAGAGCTTGATTACAACGCTAGAATCACCTCTGAATGTCTGGTATTTAGACGATGGCACCAAAGGAGGTGAGTCTGACGTTGTTCTCAATGATATCAGTACGCTCTCACCATCTCTGCGGTCAATCGGCCTGGAAATAAATACTGCAAAGTGTGAGTTTTATCCTTGGAGTTCCTCATTGTTAAAGTCATTGTTGTGTTGGATTTATCAAGGTGCTTTGGTAGAAGCAACCAAACATAGTAGTTAGTTATACTTGGAAAATACTAGAATTCGTACTACCTCACTTCCACGCATCCTTAAGCCCTCATTTAAATGTAGGGGCGCAGTAAATAATCTGTACTGATATGACTGACAGTTGAAACTGACAGCTGCCAGCAGCTTACTGGTTCCGCGCCGACTCCGCACCACAAAATGTGGAAGCGGCCTTACAACTTGAACGTTCAAAACTGAATCTATAGTTTCATACAGGTATTCACACGTCACGCGAAACATTACACAGCACACCTTTGTTACTCGATACGGCGCACCGACAGCGCGCACACCCCTGCATATTCATGGCGCAGCGACAATCAAAAGGCTTTTTTCCATTGTTTCCGGCGCAATCGTTTAGGCTTCGAGACACAGGTGCGGAAAAAATGGAGGATTTAGGGTGTCTGTTACATATATAAGTTTTGCATTTCAATTTAATAGCAATGGGCGCACGATTAAATTCAAGCAGAGTGATAAAATATTCGATTTTCTAATTTCATCCTTACCCGGGCGTGTAGATCTTGGACAAAAACGAAAAACGTTTATTTGCAGGACTTAACAAACTACACTGAAATAACACACACGAAACGAAGAAGGTGCCACTAAAAATGATCCAACCACAGTATGTTCAGGTTTAAAAGTCCAAAAAAGACAACAAAAGCCGTCTCTCCTTGACCATATAAAGCGCCGAATCCGGCTCGGAGCCAAAATTTTTCAATTTTTCCTTTAATTTGAAATTCATATAAAGCGCCTACGGCATGTATAAAATGTTTTTCTCACATATAATTATATACTAAGAGCCCACGCCGTTTATGCGATGATGAAGATCTTTTTCTTACTCTACTCTCAATATATTGAGAGTAGAATTATATTTTTAATAATTTTGACTATACTTACATAATGTTAATTATTTGTAAAGCATGTTACAAAAATATAACCCTATTTGCATGCCGCAAGTCGCCACATAGTGATACTGAACAAAAATATAATACCTACCTAATAACAAACTATGTTTTACAAATAAATATTTGAATCTCTTTTCTCTAGACTCTTTCTTAAAGGGCTGGTCATATGAAGCTAAAATAAAAAATCGAGAGCAGTGGAAAAGAAGGGGAAGGAATTTGCCAAGCAATTTGCTCATCAGGCTTTATTATAATATAATAATAATGGTAATGGCGGTACTCCTGGACACGGCGCGGATATTCATGAAGTTACTCTCTCTCTGTCGCCCTGACCACCCGGTAGCTTAATAACCTTCCTTCGCTGCCGGCCGCACCCAAGACTACATTTTTATATTGAATAGATTTTTTGTATGTATAGTTTTATTTTAGATTTTTATATCATTATTGTATAGACCTAAGCCAAGACTAAGATTTAATACAGAACATAATATCATTGTCAGTCAGAAAAACTAAATTCGTCTTTTCTGTGGTCAATAGTTATGTTTATATATAATTATATTTTTATTACATATAATTATAAAAGTGGCGACGCCGTTTATGCGGTTTTAAACCAAAAACTGTCAGACTTCTTTTTACATATTTTATTTTAGAAATCGTTATTTTTGTGTTGAATCGTACAGAAATGGCTCGATTCTACTTCGCCACGACAATAAAACTTCGCGTAACCTTGGAAATGTTACTTCAAGGCAAAGCATCGACAAAACACGGTGATGCTCAGCCAACTTTAATAATAATGTTATAACATACAAAGGTGTTCAGCACCGTGTGAGGCCGACCGTACTTACAAATTAAAACGTATTTGCTTACCAGCCACCGCGCCCTTGCGTCTCACGCGCACAAAAAACAAGACAAATTGCGCTATTTGTTGGCGATTGTGCGCCGATACTGCCCGGTTAGCCGACATGAACAATGGAACAAAACCTGTATAAATTAGACGCTATCGAGCTAATCGCGGGAATTGTTTACACTTGTAAACGGGACTGTGTATGATTTAGGGTCTGTTGAAAAAAAAACCGAAATGTGTCAGTTTGATAGCTACATTAAGTACGCCTTTTTGTAAGTTCTGAGACGTCAGGTTAGGTTTGACGCGCAAGTATGTATGTATTATCCTTGCGATAATTATTACATTCAACGATCACATGTAGAGTTTAGGCTACCACCACGGCTTAAGCTGCTCCGAAAACGCCCGCAGACTCATCCGCCACGCTTTTCTAAATTACATCATATGTCGGGCTCTTGTCAGCGTCCACGTGCCTGCGGTATATAATATTATATTTATAGTACAAATTTTTGATTGTATTTTTATCTTTATTTATATCTTATTTGAATATTTGTAATCTCATACATGCAAATTGGCTTTACGAATAAATTGATTATAATTACTCGAACCAAATGGCCTCGCACGGGACGACGGCAAGAGACCCGAAGGTATGACCTTAGTACCGTGGCGATTGGGGCGGCCCTTAGTGTGGGACTCCACCTGGACACTTTTGCATCGTCACATTTAGCAGTAACGTGTCGAAAACTAGGTCTAGGACCACAAACGCGGAAGTGGCTAAGCGCCGACAATATCTGTGTTTCCCTAAACGCACATATTTTATTACCCAGGAAATTTTATTTTAGTCCCGTTTGGGGTAGAGAGGCCATGGAGGCCAGAGGCATACTACTTATTTAATTTATTACGAAAAATCCTTTCTCGATCTTCATGTGATTTAAGACCGGGTGCATTCTCGCCAAAATTAATATTGCTGTGCAGCGGGGAAACGCCGCCAGCACCTTGGGATAAATTACCTCAAAGGTCTCTCACTTGGGGACGGTGTATATGATTTTAATTTCACTTAAATTTTTCTTGTTCCTGTAAATATATAACTTTTTTTTGTTCTGCAATGTAATTGATGATTTGCGTCCACAAATAAAATAAGTACTTACACATTTTTTTTGTTATATTTATAATTATATAACTAGGTTTTACTAGAATGCGCTAGTGCTCCAAATCTACGGAAACTTTTTTCGCACCGGCCGGCGGCCGGGCGGCATGTGCGTTTGCGGTCCGGTCCTCATGGCTGTAGAAAAACGATTTAATATAAGGACGCACGGCAGACAAGTTGTTAATTTGCTTCTGTCAAAAACATTAATCGGGCCATTAATTATTAAAACTTTACCAAAACTATATATATACAATGTGTGATCAAAAACATTTATATTTTCCCCCACTCTAAAAGGTGGTTATTACCATTTTCAAAATTCTATTCGGAGAAAGGTTGCATGTAAGGATTGTGCAAATAGGTTTCATAAGTAAACTGGCAATTGATACTGGCACTTTAACAAATGAATAAATATTGTCTGTCAGCTACTGACCGGCCTGGAGAAAGCCAAGGAATGATGTCAATTGTACGACACAAAATTACGGGCCAGCAACCTGGCTCCTTACGATAAGCTCCTAAGAATGGATGTGAGATGATTTAGGCGAATACCTCAAAGAAATTAATAGTCCTGAGATGGCAAACAAAAGTATTAGCAAGTTAGTTGCTCTAGATCCTGTTTCCACATCTCGATTTATTGACAACAAGTTTAAAGCTATGTGTCTAAGTAATCTGTGTCTTCAAAGCAAAAATAAGAATGGAAGACTACGAATTCGAACTGACAGAGAGGGCTGCCATGGTTCTGCGACATGATGGTTACAAATACTACGCTTCGGTGGACAAGCGCCATTGGCGCTGCGTCGGGCAGGCAGTCCTAGGGTGCAACGCCAGCGTCCGACTGACGATAGATAATAAAATCTACGAAGTGGGAGAGGACATCTGTAATAAAAGAGGAGCATGGAGCCGAAAAAAAGTTTTAAAAATACTTAATAAAATTCTTGAGGCTCTCGTTATTCTCGAACTAGTGGAAATAGTCGGGATAATCGACGCGCACCCGATGATCGCCATATCCTATAAGCTCATGAAAATCATCAGATACGTTGTGTCGCGACTTTGAAGACTGATAGGACTTGGCAATGTATATTCTCAGTAGTTTCGTTATTGGCAATGTGGCATAAAGCCACGAGAAAATTGGTGGACTGTATAAGTGCGTTGTTCTAAAAACCCCGATGAACCCTGCAAAGAAAGGAGAGACCGACTTACTCGTTACTTTCGTCACTATAACATGGAAGGGGCGCCACCATTCTGCTCCCAGCGTACTTGTAGATAGTTGGTTTCTACTTATTTTATATCTGATTTTCACCGTAGCTGTTGGCGTTGTTACTTTTCTTGCATACTTTTTTCGACAACTCTTAGAAAAGTAATTCATTACTTTCATCTCTTCTTTAGCGAAGTTTCTGTCCAATGCATTTCGTATGGCTCATAGATAACCGCCTAACACAGTACTGCCATATAGAGAACACTTTCTTCGGATTGACTACCATTGAAATTGGATGGGGCACAGACCTTCTAGAATAATCTACAAAATTTATTTCGGAGAACTGCCTTGTAAGGCATTAACACTATTGACAACCCTCATGAAAAAATGTACCTAAGGACGAATATAATATGTGTTACATAACGTTGATTTTTGAGGCCTGCGGTCTGTTATCCATAATTATGATTATGTTGTCATTTATTGTAATGATTGTTTTGGTTATGGTGGTGTGATAATAATACATTTTCACACACTGGCCTTTGTTTTATTCCCTAGTTATACGCTACCCTAAACTAACATGCATAACAATCCCACAGACATCCCGTCTTGTAGCCGGCCCTCACCTTCAAAGGACTCAAGTGATTCTGAGGATAGCGACACAAATATGTACGAAATTGGTCAGCAACCGAATGTCGCCGTGAGGATTATCCAGGATCTGATTACACCCGTGATGCGGCAGTCCCGAGATGTTTGCGGGACCCCCATAAATTGACATTAATTGTCTAATCTTTGAAAAAAATTTTGGCGAACATATTAAATGTCGTGGGGCGCCATACCTACACCCCAAATAGAGACCGGATGTTCAGCTGTGTCAATCAACCAAAGTTTGTCGAGTTGGCCGATAGATGTCGCTGTTACCTTCAAATCGAATCCTGCATGGCACTACAATGCCCTATTTGTGCTGATAGCAAACGTTACAAACGCCAACGTGGCCTCATTATCCATTGCGTTCGTGTACATAGCCCCCGCACTGATCAGCCATCTCCTCCATTGTCCGCACAGAATGTGAGAGTCAATAGTATACCCAATGCTAGCCCGACTCCAACGTCACTTGCCCAATTTTTGACTACTCTTAAAACCAGCTGTAAGCTGAGTAAGAGAATCCCAAATCAATCCCAATCCATATTAAGGATATTATTAAATGATAAGTAGGTTAGCGTGGTTTTCTTCGTTTTCTTTGATGTTCTTCTTTTTTCCCCCTAAATTCAAAATGACGCGTTTGTCCGTCTATCCCCTCGTTGGTTTATTGTATTAGGCCGTTTATTTGTTGCTTTGGGTTTGGAGGGTCTTTGATCCCCTAAATTCAAAATGACGCGTTTGTCCGTCTTTTCCCTCGTTGGTTTTTGTATTAGGCCGTTTATTTGTTGTTTTGAGTTTGGATGGTCTTTATCTGCAGTGATAACTCACAGCATTTTCTTTTATGCCACCTGTATTCTTTTTTGGGAGTTATTTCACTTGTTTGTGAACTTCTTGCGTTTGTCATATTTAATGCATTTCCAGTTGTCTATGTGATGTCAGGTTTATCTCGAAGATGGCGCTTTTGTTCGTTTTGTTTTCTTCCCAGAGTTAAATCTTCATGCTGGAAGCTCTGGCAGGTTTTTTCGGCATTTTTTTTAACTATTCAAATTTTGAAATGCGTAGAATGTTCTTCTGGAATCTTGTCAAATTTCGTAAACAAATTGAGGAAGTCGTCATTCTGTTATAGACATGCTGGTGCGTGCTTGGTTTTTGCTGCAGGAGCTTAACAGCCCAGAGCTTACTTTTTATTTGACTCATTGTTGATTCAGTGCATGATAAGTTTGTCTTCGGATCGTCGGGCTGTAACCTTTTTAGCGGCGCTAATCGCCTAGCAGCTGATCCAGTTGGAGTTAAGGCTCGGCGCTTGCTTGGGGCATCGCCTTCCATATTTTTGTGCTCAGCGGTTGCTAACATGGCTCTGCGAGCCATATTCTTTGAAGGCCGAACCAGCAAACAGTGTTCGGGTGAGTGTTTACCTCATTAGGTTCCGTTAATTTACCGGTTCTCGTAGTTTTTCGTGCTGTGTTGCTTATTACGTTTATTTGTTGGTAGCCGCCTGGTACGGGCGATAAGGGAACCTGCCGACCTTTCTCACACGTTTGGACACGTCTGTCTTACGAGACACCCTGCCGGGTGTGGAAAGCCGGTTGGGGTATTGGTGTCGTGCCAGCCATCCCGCTCCAGTGCCGTGCAGGCATCCTGTGGGCTATTCATGGTGCAACGTCACTCACGGATCTTCGCAACCGTATCTAGTAAACTGTAGTGTTTAGGTTTAGCTTTTTTTAGCCCTGCTGTATCTAGGTTTTGTGGTGCACTATTACCCTTTAACTTCTATCACTGGGAGACGAATCGCTAACGCAGCGTTTTTCCGTAGCCCGTAAATGATTATTTTTCTGGACATTTAGAAAATGTTGCCTTTCTAAATGTCCAGAAAAATTATCATTTACGGGCTACGCAAAAACCAGCGCCAGCGTAGTTATTTTTTTCGGCTAATTCTTTTAGGATCATCGTTTTATATCATCTTTTACATCATTCATCCATTCCACGCATTTATCATATACTCACCCTGACATATTTATTATGTAGAAAACACCCGTGGCCTGGTACCCCTTTGCAGGGTGCACTTATAGCGAACGACAAGCTGAGCGGCTCGTTACCCGGTAGAAAGTGGGTATAATATTATTTTTTACCTTTACATGCGAGGCATCTAATGGCTTATAGGACGTGGGGCATTCCCATGAATTTTTTGCGAGCATAAAGAAGTGTTTGAGATATACATAATTTGGAATAAATTACAATCGTGGTGTATTTGCAAGCGTATTATTGTTACACCTATTTTTGCTGCACTCACTGATACCGTGATAGTTCCAGCTGAAATTTTCACAGGTGATGTATTTCTGTTGCCGCTATAACAACAAATACTAAAAACACAGAATAAAATATTTTTTTACAGATAATGGTACGGAACCCTTCGTGCGCGAGTCCGACTCGCACTTAGGCGGTTTTTTTGTTTAGTATGATATCTTAATTTTATTCGAAATTGAACTCCCATGCAAGTTCTCCATTTTAACGTCATTCAAGTATTCCCATTTTCTTAGTCACCAATATTCTTGTCTCGCCCTCGTCTCCCATATTTCTCGTTTTCATTTCGATAAACAGTCCGCGATTGTCGTTAGTTAACATTTTGCACTGAGCAATCTAATCTCCTGGCTGAGCTTGGGGGCTTTCAAGTCCGTGAAGGGTCGAAACGCAAGATCAGATAACCGCCGCCTTAAAGGAGGAAATGAAGGAGGAGGAAGAAACTTACTCCCTCCTTGAAAGCGAGTTAGAGGAGCTGGACAACTTGCTGCTCGAAACCAAGTGGCTGTTTTACGAGCTGTGTAAACTACTGGACGTGGTGCCCGACCCGGCAGTTCCCGAATGAGAATGAGAATACATTTATTGCCTATTAGTGTGGTACGTCTTTGAGTTCCCGCAGGATTGTGTCAGCTAACTTGTGTCTAAAAAAGATATGTGTAGGCTGAAGGTGTTGAGTCACAGATGATAAGTTAAGATGTGGTTAGAATATTGCTAGGCTTCAAACTTTGCATTTAACTACTCGTAATACTATTTTCATTCTAAGCGGGCGAGGCGCCGCAGCCCCTCGGGGCCAACGTCTCATGTCTTTATTCGAAGTTTACAAGATTTCGCCTATTTTATTGTTTTTTAGTAAAGGGTTAAATTGGCCGTGCGCCAGGTACGCTTCCCCGGGAGTGTCGAGGTCTTATATGCCCAGTGTCACGATTTTGTCCAGCATTTTGTTATTCAGGTCGGCAGCTCGGAGGTGCCACGCCTCAAGGTCCGATATTTCCCATAGCGTATCTGTATGTAAACGGCAGTTCCCGAGTGGACGGCAGAAGCACGCGACGTGCAACAGCTATTGCAGGTGCTCCGCGCGTGCTCTGAGCACGCTGACCTGTGCGCTGACGACGTGCGCGCGCGTCGAGACGTCTCCACCCTGGCTATGCCGTCTAATGTTTTCAAGACAATGGAAAATATCAGAAAGTTTCGGCGCCGGGCGCAATATTTTAAGAAGAGGCTGGCTGAGGCCAGGGCCAGGTTACGCCAGGCCGAGCGCGTGTACCGACGGCGCAGGAGCGCCTATGCGGCCCGACTTAGCCGAATTAATAAATCTTCAAATTATCCAAAAGGCAGGCTTAAATGCGGTTAGAAGGCGCAACGCCGCGCGCGCTCGCAGGGCAGCGTGACCGCCGGAGGCCCCAGGACCGGACCCGGAGCCGGGGGCACTAATTGAATAATTGCATGATAAGATGTTATTTTGTATTTTTATATTAATAAAATATCAATTAATAAATTATTAAAAATATTACACGTTGTAAAAAAAAAACTGAACGAGGATAAATCGCCAGTAACTGGCCACCGTTCAATAACTAGCCACCTCATACTAAAAATGAACTCTATTCACCTTAAGGCGACGTGAGCTCCAAAAACGGATTTTTAAAAAATCGTAGCTCTTGTTTGGATTATAATACGGCTGCCTTAAATTTAATAAGCAATCTTGAGGCCTTTCTCGAGGGAAATCAGCTATTCGAATCCTGAGTTTTTGACTATCGCTCGATAGAAAAAAATCACGAACATAGGTCTAAAATACACTTAAAAAAATCGTAACAAATTATGTACAACAGCTAAACACATAACAATTGATTTTAAAAATCGGCAAGGTCATGTTTGAGGGAAATCAGCTATTACTTTTTTATTTATTAAAACGCGCAAAGAAATAAAATTTAAAAACATGATATCCGCGCTTCCAAACACGCACTTCCATCTCGCTCACGCTTATGCTCAGTGAGAGGGAGAGAAGACCACGAACCTACGTCCCCTTAATTAAAACCTTATACTAGAATGAATATATATGAGCTTACTAAGGATCTTGTCTACTAAATTATTTATTCACACAATAATAATACAATGCAAGCTTACAGTTTACACCAAATCGCTTACACGCTAAAATAAATAATAATAAGAAGTGAGGGCAACGTCAGTATTTGCGGTGATTTAAAGAGGGGTCTTGCCGACGTACTTTGAGGAATACGCGCTATCGACCGCACGGCTCGTTTTTGGAGTCGGAACACCCTTTCCCAATCAGCATCTCCCGCCCAAAGCTCGACTCCGTACTGGAGGTACGCGTGTACTGAGGCTAAGTAGCAGCGTCGGCCCACATCAGCTGGAAGCGTACGTGCTAATATTTTTAACGCAAACCATGCAGTAGCAAGTTTGCTGCACATTTTGTCTATATGACCGCCCCAGGTAAGGCAGCTATCTACCTCAAAGCCGAGAAATGTTGAGCTCGCCACTTGATTGATGGCTATACCGTTGGCTGTCACTGAGAGCTGCTTCGGTGTTCGGCCAGAGAGATCAAAGCTGATATAGTGAGTCTTGCTAGCATTTAAGATCAGGCCGTTACTTCCAAACCAGTTTGTCAGTGTTGTGTCAGTCAAGTTCAGTCTGTTTTCCAGCTCATAGTATGTAGGTGCGTGTACGACAACAGCCACATCGTCAGCGTACATGAATATATCTCCACTGCACACTGCTAACAATCTCTGGTAGGTAATTTAGCAGCAGGGAGAACAGAATGTTTGAGACCGAGTAACCCTGTGCCACGCCCATACTTGGTTGTAATAATTATGTTTCTAACGCACATCAACTAAGTTACTTGTTTGCAATAATTATGTGTTGTGATAGCCGTGCTGGTATTATCAGCACTCGGCTATCACAAGACGGCTGCGACATAATTATTTACTCTCGAGCTCTCTCGCACTATCCGTCTCTCACTTATTAGATCACTTAGAAAGAGACGGATAGTGCGAGAGAGCTCGAGAGTATGTCGCAGCCGTCTTGTGATAGCAGTGCTGCTGTAATATAAGACATACTTACCTTAATGTGATAATATTACCTATGTATAATGTTATTTAAGATCTTGACCCATAAACATTTACATGCAAAAACTATTTTACATGAAGAAATAAATGAAATGAATTGAAATTACATTGTATGTAAATCTATACTATGTTAAGCTTCATAATTAGGCTTTCATCACCATACGAATGTTTTTTCACCCCAAAACAAATTGCTCTTCACCGCGTAATGAAATAGCGGGGTTAATCCCCCGAGAGCTTCCAATTAACTTGATAGCTTATTAAAACCGTTAGCGGTCGAAATTACCCCCATTACACGGCAAGTGCTGAAAGACGCAGAATGAATCGCGTATACAAATAACTAGTCAAAGAGGGGTTCAAATTCCAGTGGAAAAGTTCGACTCGCATTAGCGTTGCGAACGAATTTGCTGGGCATTTTGTCGTCATTCACTATTTACAGAAGTGTAAATATGCAGAAAGTGGATGATGATATCAGTGAGATCATATCATAAGATTAGCGGTACTTATACATAAGGAATTTAAAGTACATCCATCTATTATAGAATCAATCTACAGAATGAATCTAACGAAAAGGAGATGTCTCATTTCAATATGTAACGTTTTAATACAATTTGTATGGACGGAAAATTAATATTGCGAGTTCATGATGGACAGTATAAAACAAACGTATTTAATTTATGTAACTTAGTTAGTATAGGGTGTTTAGCTTAAGTTTTAGGATTGTTTGCAAATGCTCAAGGCTTACGTAAAAGAGGTTATTTATCTTTGGTGTTTACTAGACTTAAGTTTGACGTGAAATTATTTTAGTCTAGCATACATTATTATGTTTATTTATTAGTATCCAGATACATTATTGAATTCTAGCGATAGATTGACTGTTGATACATGTGCTCGTTAAACCTTAAATAATAGTACCTCCATACGTAAAATTGGAATTAAAAATGACTCAAGTTGGGCCCTACGTTTTTGAATATCAATTGTACAAAAACTGGACAATGTCGTTCAAACGTTAACCCAATAATTCCGCGTTTCCAATAAACGTCTTGCTGAGATATGAACCGAACACCCCGCGCAAGCCAGGCATAAGCCCAGAGGTTATAAATGTGGCTAATAAAGTTACGCGTTCACGTACCAACCCACAAATCATGCGCGGATATCGTAAATGTTTACAGAATGAATGTGCGCCATTACGTGGCAGGGCGGAAATAACCGAACGGGGCTGGTTGTTCCACCGGAGCGAATGGAATTGTGGAACGATATGCCCGGATAGTGTTGGTAGGGATGTAGACATACTCGAACGAGTTAATGTAATTTATTTGAATTCATGTTGATAAGGAGGATAATACTCATATAAGATAAGGTGCTTTCCAAATCGACGCAGTTCAAATACCTCGGCTCTGTCCTCTCGTCAAACGCAAGCGTTACCCACCGAGTGAATTAAGCATGGCTAAAGTGGAGATCCCTGTCTGGCGTTATGTGCGACCCAAAAGTGCCTATTAAAACAAAAGGGAAAATATACAAAGCCGTTGTCAGACCCACTATGATGTACGGAGCAGAATGCTGAACAGCTAAAAAAGGGCGCGAACAAAAGCTGCACGTGGCAGAAATGAAAATGCTTAGGGTGGGCTGGCGGTGTCACACGCCTCCATAAGATCCGAAACGAATATGTCCGCGGCTCGTTCAAAGTTGGCGGTCACGGAAAAACTCCAAGAAAGCAGGATGAGATGGTACGGACATATATTATTATGCGACGTGATGAGAACTACTCAGTGAGGAAAACCCTGAGCATCCCAAATCACCCCCGAGGAAGAGGAAGACCACCTGCAACGTGGTGGTCCAATGTCGAAAAAGATATGAGGACACTTAACCTGACTACGTCGACAACTCAGGATACTTATAGAATATCCTGGCGCCAACGTACGAGGAGGACTGACCCCATCTAAAATGGGAAATGGGCTGGGCAAAGAAGAGTTGTGGTGGTAAGTGTTACATTATGGAAGTATCAAACGTGAGCCCTACGAGGGCATCGCAAATATAATAGTATTGAAATTAAATACTAACTTAAAAACTAACAAAGCTTAAAGTAATATAATATTAGCTATAACAAATCTCTTTGAACCGAAATGTAGTTGTTGCTTGTTGGTGTAAGGCTAGTGGTGATATTATAAGTTTATTTAGGAATTATTATGAAGACTTTATGTAAGAACTTACTTTGTTATAGTAATTTGTCTTTTAAGTATTCACTTAGAAGACAAATTACTATAACAATCGGTGCTATTAATCTGGTTTTATTTCTTAATGCATATGGTACAGGTGTGTGTTCTCGTTCGGTATAACATCATCTGAGTATTGGCGAACAAATTTACATGTTTCTACCACACTCGTGTTTAATGAATGAAATGAAATTTTTATTTCGTGTAACCATGGACACATGTTGTTAGTAGAATTTACAAAACTAGGCCCTTCATTATTAAGTCACGTAAACTTCTATTATAGATCGGCTTTACTATAGGGATTTTTAATAAGTCGGGAAAAGTGCCTTCTGCGAAGGATTGGTTTATTAGAACACAGAGAGATGGAGTAAGTTCATCTGCAAATTGTCTTATTAAAGATGGCGGAAGCTCGTCTACTCCGTGGCTGTTCCTATTTTTTAGTGTTTTAATAATCGTATGCCTACGTGATTTGAAGTGTCGTGTGTTTTCTGATGTATTTCCTATGGAAACGAAAAGTTATTAAAAATATTAGCTACTTGTTATTGATCAGAGAAGAATTTATTTCGAAGAAGCGCGACGTTTTCTGGGGTATTTCTATATAGTTTGGAATTATTAAATTAAATATATTTTTATTTCCAATATCCATATAATGTTAGTATAAATCTTAATCTAGGTTAGTTATGCTCATATTTAAATGTAGGTACTTATTTCTACTTAACTCTAAATTGAGCCACTGCTTTCACTTACTTTATTGGAATCGAATGACAAAAACATATAGGTACAAACTTTACCTCCTTATACGACACATATGTTACGAGTTATTACGATCAATATCATTTAGTTTTTTTAAATATTTGACATTTAATTTTAATTTGAATGCATAATTTTGATGGGTACTGAAGTCGTAATTTTAATTTTCATTGAATTTTGTATGCCTTGTGGCAAAACACAGTGAGTCATGTTTTTTCGATACCGTACCATACCTTTTTATACCTGTGTTTCACAAATAAATTATTTGAATTGAAATGGTTAGGTACGCCATAAATGCTTTCGACCACTATACCTCCTTGCGTGAATCGCACATCGGGCCAGCAGAAGAAGAAGTCAGTCGTGTCTCCTCCGTCACGTCGAGTGAAGATATTATAAAAGCAAAACTGCAAAAAATATTTATATAAATAACTGTGTCTCGAACTCAAACACGCTGCCGCAACACGAACGAGCAACGATGCCTTTGAACCAGAGGACCTCCCGCGAACGGCATTCGAAGTTTTCCCTCTCTGTCGCACTTACGTACAAACTCGCCAGTATGACAGAGAGGAAAAACTTCGAATGCCGTTGGCGGTAGGCCCTCAGGTATTAAATTAAATGAATGACTTCCCATATAGATTGTAATACAATTGACATACAATGAGCGCTCTCCACGGTGTGACACGCAGCCGAATATCACATTTCAGCCCGGATCTCACGATTTGACCATGCTACGTATGTCGTACATAGGCCGTTTCACATCCGGTACATGCCGGATTTTACACCTGCTTTCACAGTTTAACTTGCTGAAATACGGCCTGACTCGTCTAAATTGAACGAAAGACATATGTGTTGTGGAAACTATTATACTCGTACAAGTTACGATATATCACTGGCATCCAGTGGGAACAGCCTCTTGGTACAAAATACAAGAAGATGTAACTTTTTATTTCACTAAATTTAATTTCTAGAGAGGACTGCTTTTATGCCACCATACACAAGAGGGCTGCATCCCTGGTGTGTCTGGTTTTAGGGTTCCGGACTAAAAAGGTAAAAACGGAACCCTATTGGTGCGACTCCGTCCATCTGCCTGCCTGTCACAAAGTTAACTATATCAGGAACTACTAAATGCTATCAATTTGAAATTTTGAATAATTGTATAGAAAACTAATCCACGTGTATGGAAAATAAACATATAAAAATATATTTGTAATTTATATAAAAAAACCGGCCAAGTGCGAGTCGGACTCGCGCACGAAGGGTTCCGTACCATTATCCATAAAAAAACTATTTTATTCTGTGTTTTTAGTATTTGTTGTTTATAGCGGCAACAGACATACATCATCTGTGAAAATTTCAGCTGGAACTGCGGCGGTATCAGTGAGATACAGCCTGGTGACAGACAGACGGACGGACGGACGGACGTACGGACGGACGGACGGACGGACGGACAGCAGAGTCTTAGTAATAGGGTCCCCTTTTTACTATTTGAGTACGGAACCCTAAAAAGGACGGATAAGAGGGGGGGCAAAAATTTAAAGTCTAGGTAGTAGGCCAAGTGGGATATCATATGAAAGGGCTTGAATTGCAGATTCTAAAACAGTATTTTTTTTCTATAGTACTAAAATTTTCATTTACAAAGGAAAATGTTGAAAAAAATACCACCCCCCCCCCCCCTTATCTCCGAAGATTACGGAGCGAAAATTTTAAAAATAATATATGTTATTAATATTAACGTAAATATTACCGGAAAAATATAACGAGACCTCTATCCAGCGTAATTTATTATTCTTCAAAAATTATTAAATATTTAAGATTGTAATGTAATACTTTCGTGTTGAATGTTTTTCCTTCAAACTCGTATGGAAGTATTCTGAAAGTACCTTTCTAGCAAATAAACAAAGAATCCCCTCTTTTTGCCTTTGGGGCAAAAAGAGGCTCGGCATGCTCGCCAAGCAACGCCGCCGTCTTCGCCGACGCGGCCGCGGCCGCCGCCGACACTGCCGCGGTCACCGCCGCCACCGCCGTCTTTGCCGACGCCACCGCGGCCACCGCCGACGCCGACGACGGCGCCGCCAATACTTTTGCCGCGGCCACCGCCCACGCCTATCAAATGCGGCGCCGAGAATTATTTTACTAGTCGCCAAGGAGCGGTAGAGGGCCAGGGAGGCCGAGAAGGCGCAGGGCCTCCTCCCTGGTCCCGATGAAATTGCGGTTCTGGCCCTAATACGCAAATACGAAGATCGGAAGGAGTGGCGGCGGCAAGCCTATGCCGAGCTCGCCAACGCCGTGTGTGCATCCTTCAGCTCTTTCATTTGTGGGAGTGTGGGACTCTCGGAGACGGACTAACCCTTTACCATCGACCTAAGGTTGTTCGTGTTTCGGATGATCACTCCTGCGTCTGTTTGTGAGTCGGCATACTGGTATCTGGACTCGTTCAGTATTGCTAAGATTTTTCCTTAATAAAGCGTGGGTAAAGTTTGTACGGAACCCTCGGTGCGCGAGACAGACTCGCACTGGACCGGTTTTATTTAAATTGAAGGCCACTTATTTAACCACGCTTATACGCTTGAGAGAAAATACATTTAAAGTCACATTATTAAATAAAATGTATTTTCGTCAGAAAACAGACAATAAGCTATGGATAATAGACAATTTGTCACACACTTCATCAAGGATGGCAAAAAAAAGTTTGAAATGAGCCGTGATGTAGTTTAAATTCAGCGGCATAAAGTAGAAGTGGCGGATAATAAGTTATAAAGTAGGAAGTAAACACACTCGTATTGCTAAGGAATAAAACAATACACGACAGACTGGCAAAGGAACAAATAAACAAGCGGAACACCAAGTTACAAACTAACTTGGACAATTGTTCACAGTGAACACAAAACTACAGCAGGAACCATCAAAAGCAAATTCGAAAGATATGAATGTGGGCAGCGCTTTATTATGATTAAAATGACAGTTTTGGATAAAGGTGACGACAACATCTCTTTTGCTCTGATATTTATGTATTCATTCACATTGATTGTGATTTAAGAGTTATAGCAAAAATCTATTAGGTAACTAAAATTTAAATGTTACTTTCGTGCATGCATGGGGCAGCAAGCCCGCGTAACTTATGCGATGCGAAGAAACCAATAAAATAAAGCTCCGAATAGAACTTCAGCAGTTCCAGCGATGTATTTTAACAATGCAACGAAATAATGACGTTATTAAAAAAATCCACTGTTTCTTGAACTTTTGAGCATCTCCAGTACTCCCATAAGCCCCGTTGAGTTGTTTGATGTCGATGTTGTCTTTTGTGAAGAATAAGTTTTATTTAAACTAGATTAGCAGACATAATCTCCTTTGTCGCTAACTAACTATGAACTTTGTCGCACTTTATGTTTCAATTATTTATTTATAGAAATTGCTAAACACTGTAAATGGGTATAACAAAGGAATATTTACTAGCTAACTGGAAAGAATATTACATTGAAGAAAGTATAGTTCAATAGGTGGACCGGATTTTTGCCCTACAAGTTTTGATAATTCTAAAGATGGAAAAGTTATGCTTATATGGCATGGCACATATTTTTAAGCATATTTGTAATACATGACGAAAACTTAGAACGAGGGTTAGATATAAATTAGGTATTTCTATATTTTTATTGATGATTTGTGAATATTGAATTAAAGTGCAAAGTTTAAGCCTCATCGTTTATAATATGTATGGCGCTTTATGCTGTTAAGTTTTTAGATAAAAATAAATACCCGCAACTAGGTCCTAGGTTTTTGAAAACCTTCCTTCAGGAGAACACCTATTACGGCACTGTTACAATATTTGTGACGTTCCACGGGTAAAGGTACCTAATGGCGGTTTTTAGTTTCGGAGATATTTAATGTTTGGAAAAGCGGGTGAAAAGGAACATTTTTTATTATGGCTATTTTGAAAACTATAAGATGTAATTTAGGACTTTTAATATATCTATTTACTACTAAAAATAAAAATAGGTAAACAAATGTTGTTCAAGAATTTGGAATTACAGAGAAAATTAAGAATTTTCATTATTGTGAAGTTTTTGAGTACAACATTAAAAGGGTCAGGCTCGTAATGCACACTTTCCCGCTATGTATACTTTCTCTATAGGTGCACTTCTTTAGAAGGAACACTTTCCCGGAAGGTACACTTTTTCTAAAAGTGCATTTCCCACTAAGTACACTTTCTCACATAGAACACTTTCTCAGAAAACACATTTTCTCACAAGGTGCACTTTCTTTATGTATGGCTTATTTCTGGTAGTGCTAATCTTTTCCACGCCAACGACACATAATTACATCAGCACCGCAGGTTTAACGCCAAGGACTGACCGGGACCAAAATCTACCTTCATTTATTTGTTTAAGGTTTAATGTTTGGGTGTACATATCGGGAATGCACATTGCGGGAAAGTGCACCTATATAGAAAGTGTTCATTTTGGGAAAGTGTATTGTTAGCATTTTATATTATTTTCTGCATTTTGTCATTATTGTTAAATATAAATTCGATTATTTAATTAGTTAAGAGTTATTGATGTTGACAATGTTCCTAAATCCCAGCGCTCCTATTGGTTGACATCTGGGGTGGCGCCACTAGTAGTTTGTTGCTATTAGTTCCTTTGATTAAGTGGCGCCACCGCAGCAGTTATTATGGTTGAAGTGATCGCCGAGTCGATTCATTCGAGCACGATCACTTGAACAGAGCGCAAGTTTTGGTTAATGTAATCGCATTTGGGTACGAATAAAACATAGAAAGTTTATCCTGATACCTGCCATTTTGATTTCAAGACTGTGACCCGTCAACCCCAGAAGCTTCGTGGCAAGGAAGGTTTTACAAATTTCAGAAGCAGGGATGATTAAACGCTCACAAGGTATGAATATCTGTTTTAAATTTACTTAAACGCCGTATTCTGCTATGGCATCTTGTTTAAATTTATGTACATTGATCAGTTTTAATGCTAAGGAAGCACAGCGAAAATTACGGGTTCGATTCCCGTTCAAACCGTTTCTTATTTAAATATTTCTCGTTTAAAATTAATATTGAAGCAATACTTCCAATATTAAACTAAAAGTGTATTGTTAATTTGTTAATGTGCGTCAATTTCGTACTGACTTGTTGCTTTTGTGAATTCTTCTACATCTGCCTATTGTGATTGCGTAGATGTCGGGCATGGAACATGCGTTATTTACCAGTAAATTTGGAAGTTTGAGAAGGGCGAGTGCTTTGTGTTAGGTGACATTCGTGTGCTTAACTGTATTTATCGTTACGGAATTATTCCGGAGGTTCATACGGTTAGTCTAGCATGTTCATCTTGCTAGGGCACTCCCTAGAGATGGACATGCTAGATAAACGAATAGTTAGAATATTTTTAGGATTAAACTGTATTTATCGTTACGGAATTATTCCGGAGGTTCATACGGTTAGTCTAGCATGTTCATCTTGCTAGGGCACTCCCTAGAGATGGACATGCTAGATAAACGAATAGTTAGAATATTTTTAGGATTAAACTGTATTTATCGTTACGGAATTATTCCGGAGGTTCATACGGTTAGTCTAGCATGTTCATCTTGCTAGGGCACTCCCTAGAGAGGGACATGGTCGATAAACGAATAGTTAGAATATTTTTAGGATTAAACTGTATTTATCGTTACGGAATTATTCCGGAGGTTCATACGGTTAGTCTAGCATGTTCATCTTGCTAGGGCACTCCCTAGAGATGGACATGGTAGATAAACGAATAGTTAGAATATTTTTAGGATTAAACTGTATTTATCGTTACGGAATTATTCCGGAGGTTCATGCGGTTAGTCTAGCAAGTTTGTCTTGCTAGGGCACTCCCTAGAGTGTTCGACACATAGAGTGTTGCACATGTTCGACGGTCCAGTAGAGCCGATATGTAGAGCCGATATGTAGAGCCGATATGTAGAGCCGATATGTAGAGCCGATATGTAGAGCCGGTATGTAGAGCCGATATGTAGAGCCGATATGTAGAGCCGATATGTAGAGCCGATATGTAGCGCCGATATGTAGAGCCGATGCAAGATAACACTTTTCACTGTGTCGGTATCTACTTTATGGAACTTCTCATCGGCTCGGATTTCACTAATTTTCAGCACAATGAAGGAAGACTCACGCTCAAGATCTCGGCACTCACGTGGCAGCCCAGTACTCCCATGTGGCGGCGGTGGCAGGGAACCTCGCAAACGTGGCAGAGAACAAGGGCGACGGCAGCGGCGGACCCCGGAACCAGCACGAGGCAGCGGCATAAGCAGGCAACGGCAGTTGCGGACGCCGGAACCAGCACGCCGCAGCGGCACAGGCGGTAGCGGTCGCCCAGCATCAAGAAGACGCAGCCAAGGTAGCCCTACATCCTTCCTAGTAGACGATCATGACGAATCAAACAATATTCAAAATCAGAGCCGTAGTAGAGTTTGTCTTAGAGCACGTAGTAGGACTAGTAGGGCGCCCAGATCGCAGTATGAGCCGGTGCATCGCGGTAGCGGTGGCCCAGCATCAAGAAGACGCAGCCAAGGTAGCCCTACATCCTTCCTAGTAGACGATCATGACGAATCAAACAATATTCAAAATCGGAGCCGTAGTAGAGTTTGTCTTAGAGCACGTAGTAGGGTGCCGAGATCGCAGTATGAGCCGGTGCATCGCAACACGGGTGCACGTTATAGTAGTCTCGCGTAGTCACGAACGATCAGGCAGTCAGACAGCACACGACCGCTATAGGGAACGTCGCAGGGACTATCGCTCACGCAGCAGAATTAGAGATCTTTCTAGACGCAGCAGAATTAGAGATCGTTCTAGTGGCGATCATAATAGGGAGTTAGTTTTAAAATTCGCGGACATGATTGAGAATCTTACTAGTAGTAGTAAAAATAAAAAATAACCATTTTCGAATACCAACGTGGTTCCTGAATTTGATCCCTCGTTAAAGAACCAAACCGTTGACAAATGGTTCTTAAAGGTGAATGAAAGCGCGACTTTGTATGAGTGGACGGAAAGGCAAACTATTCACTACGCTATGCCGAAACTTGTAGGTATTGCTAAAAAATGGTATGAGGGTTTACCGTCCCTTTTATTAAGTTGGGCTGACTGGCAACGTAAACTGAGGAGTGCATTTCCGGCTAACGAGAATTATGGTCAAATGATGTCAGAGATGCTTAATCGAAGGGCGAAATTTGGTGACTCATTAGAAACATATGTTTATGACAAAGTTAATTCTTCTGTTCTACTTCTCTACTCATTAATCGACTAGAGGTAGTTACTGGTAGGAGGGCAGTAGAATGTATCTTACATGGCATAGACGATAGATCAGTACGAATGGGTGCGGAAGCTGCACAATTTGACGATTATGACAAATTGTTAGCGTATCTACGTAAAGTTCAAAAGTCAGATCAAACTAACGTTAAAAGGGCTAATACAAACAATAAGCCTTTCTACAGACCCGAAAATATAGGTAAACCGTTAATAAGGTGTTACAACTGTAAAGAGGAAGGTCACCCTGTTTCAAAATGTCCCAAACCTATAACAAAATGTAACAAGTGTTTAGCGGTTGGCCACGTAGAATCCGAATGTTCCGTCCGGTAAATAAATTGAATAATAATGGAAATAAATCAATGATGGTCATAAAATCATCTACAGATAAAAGTAAGTCGGATAAATACGTTCAAAGTGTATTTGTTAATAATAAACCAGTAGACGCTTTTATTGACATGGGCAGTGAATTGACTTTGATATGCAAGAGTGCGGCGAGGGACATTTTCGAAAAATGGGACACTTCAGAAACTTATCCTATGTTAGGGTTTGGTGGAGCATTAGTCGAGTCAATAGGGTCATGTGTAGCCGAGGTAAAAATACAAGATGTTAAATGTAGAGTTAATTGTGTTGTGGTACCTGATCTGTTTTTGAAACACCCTGTTCTTATTGGTCAGACGTTCACAGAACAGCCCCACGTGAGAATAATAAAAACGAATGATGAGCTGCTCTTTGAAAGTTCAGTTGAACAAATTGACAAGCAAAAATTGGAACTAAAAGTTTGTGAGAACACGACTTTACAAGAAACTGGTGTCGTTAATGTGTACTGTGATACTGGTTATACCGGATTGTCTTATGTAGGTGGAGGCTATAGGGGGCAAATAGGCAGAGAATACCTCTTAGGGGAGGGTGTATATAGGTTAGTTCAAGGTAAAGGCGCTATTCTTGTGAATCCTATATCAAAACCAGTAAACTTTAAGTTAAACGAACTAATAGTACGGGCGGAAGTTGTATTAGAATCTTATGGTATTCACAAAATTAATAAATTAGAAAAGGCGGACAAACGACTAGAACCGTTTACACTGGACGAAGTGAATGTTGGAGACGTACCAGAGAAAGATAAGATTAGGCTTCTTAAGTTGGTCAATTCATATCGCGATTGTTTTGCCACCTGTTTGCAGGAATTAGGTTGTACAGATATAGGAAGGATATAGGAAGGATATAGGAAGGATAATGGAAGGATATCGGGAGGATTTGGAAGGATATTGGGGTGGGTATGGGAATGATATCTGAAGGATATCGGAAGGATATTGGAAGGATATTGGAAGGATATTGGAAGGATATTGGAAGGATATTGGAAGGATATTGGAAGGATATTGGAAGGATATTGGAAGGATATTGGAAGGATATTGGAAGGATATTGGAAGGATATTGGAAGGATATTGGAAGGATATTGGAAGGATTTTCTAGAATAAGGACTTATTATAATTAAAACTTGTTAAATTTCAAGAATGTATGTAATTGTTCCTTGTAATCAATTTCTTAGTGTGGTTGACAATAAAACATTTCTGTCAACTTCACTTAATCTTTCTGGGGAACAATTAAATGCATTAAAATGTACTTTTAGTGTTTATTAGGGTTCTGTTGAGATGTTTAATGAGAGCGAATAAGGCAAACCATATAAAAAATTAAAATGATTATTAAAATCTTTTTTATACACAAGTTGAAATTGTAAAATAGATAATGTATAATTTTTTTTCTTCTTGATATCATAAATGAGAACAAATTCGGCTCTTATGTATTCAACACGAGGGCGTGTCACATAGTCAGGATGGACGAATTTGTTAGCATTTTATATTATTTTCTGCATTTTGTCATTATTGTTAAATATAAATTCGATTATTTAATTAGTTAAGAGTTATTGATGTTGACAATGTTCCTAAATCCCAGCGCTCCTATTGGTTGACATCTGGGGTGGCGCCACTAAATCAAAGGAAAAGTGCACTTTGTAAGACAGTGCACAAACTGGGAAAGTGTACATATCGGGAATGCACATTGAGGGAAAGTGCACCTATAGAGAAAGTGTACATAGCGGGAAAGTGTGCATTATGAGCCTGACCCCATTAAAACAACAATTTCTCGAAAACTATTCAAAATTGACTAATGGCAGTTTCATAACTTTATTCAGTACCCTCAAAGCTATTTATTACGCCCTTACTTAAGTGATGTCTGCTTTTAGAGCAAAACCCCACAAGGTTTCTACTTAATTAAGAAATCTTACGGCAGTTAAGATTAGATATATGTCATATATGTACCTAATTTAAGTGATAAAACTTATTGATTGTTATTTATCTTCCTGTTAGCAGTAAGTCACTGCGCTAGCATCGAGACAAACCAAACGGTTTAACGATGCTATTTTAATTTACTATGTTTCTGTAGGTATAATTATCTCAATAACTAAAAATGAAAAAATAAATAAGAAAAGCTGCAATATAATAACGTAAAAAGCCTACATGCACCTATTGTGGTATGTCACAGAAAGAAAGTTCGTGACGGAGTCTATTTTTGAAGAAAAAGACGAAATTATACAACGCTGACAGTTTTAATGCAGGATTGTTTTGTTATCTCATGCTTTTACTGGTTGCGAAACTTGCGACACAACATCTGCAATTTTTAGACAAGGAAAACTAAAAGTTTTCACAAAGATCATTGTTGGGGCATTTAACCTCTGCACAAACAGATAGATATGACTAAGACTGGCCGACCACTTGACAGACCATTTTGGAATGACTATACTTTAAATCAGACAAAAGGAACTGGAAAACAGCCGACGGACATGGCAGTACTCAACCGACAGCGAAACGATACAGAGCTGAAGACGAAGACAAACATTGTACAAACAGTACAAGCTGACGAAGACGAAGATATTGTGCAGACGGACCGTACAATCATGAAAAATATTAGTATAAAACAAGCAGTCAACGCATTTTATGATCCTTGCGGTTCACATGAAGAAATTGTAAATGCTGGTGAGATATTATTTTGTAAACTTTATGGAGGTAAGACAAATGATATGAACGATTTGCTCAGTCTTTAACAAACAGCTCCACCTATCTTGCTACTCTTCCACCGACTGCACCTGCAGAAAAACAGCATTCTCTACGAGTATATTATCGAATCCAGAAATGGTTAGGTAATGAACGAAATCCAACATATTGGGGCTGGTAAAAATGGACGTGGAACGCCTTGCGATGCGGCAGTCCCGAGATGTCTGCGGGACCCCCATAAACTGCAATTTTTAGACAAGGAAAACTAAAAGTATGCACAAAGATCATTGTTGGGGCGTTTAACTTCCGCACAAACAGACACATATGATTAAGACTGGCCGACCACTTGACAGACCATATTGGAATGACATACTTTAAAATCAGACAAAAGGAACTGGAAAACAGCCGACGGACATGGCAGTATTCAACCGACAGCGAAACGATACAGAGCTGAAGACGAAGACAAACATTGTACAAACCGTACAAACTGACGAAGACGAAGATATCTTGCAGACAGACCGTACAATCATGAAAAATATTGGTATAAAACAAGCAGTCAACGCATTTTATGATCCTTGCGGTTCACATGAAGAAATTGTAAAAGCTGGTGAGATATTATTTTGTAAACTTTATGGAGGTAAGACAAATGATATGAACGATTTGCTCAGTCTTTAACAAACAGCTCCACCTATCTTGCTACTCTTCCACCGACTGCACCTGCAGAAAAACAGCATTCTCTACGAGTATATTATCGAATCCAGAAATGGTTAGGTAATGAACTAAATCCAACATATTGGGGCTGGTAAAAATGGACGTGGAACGCCTCGCGATGCGGCAGTCCCGAGATGTCTGCGAGACCCCCATAAACTGCAATTTTTAGACAAGGAAAACTAAAAGTATGCACAAAGATCATTGTTGGGGCGTTTAACTTCCGCACAAACAAACACATATGATTAAGACTGGCCGACCACTTGACAGACCATATTGGAATGACATACTTTAAAATCAGACAAAAAGAACTGGAAAACAGCCGACGGACATGGCAGTATTCAACCGACAGCGAAACGATACAGAGCTGAAGACGAAGACAAACATTGTACAAACCGTACAAACTGACGAAGACGAAGATATCGTGCAGACAGACCGTACAATCATGAAAAATATTGGTATAAAACAAGCAGTCAACGCATTTTATGATCCTTGTGGTTCACATGAAGAAATTGTAAAAGCTGGTGAGATATTATTTTGTAAACTTTATGGAGGTAAGACAAATGATATGAACGATTTGCTCAGTCTTTAACAAACAGCTCCACCTATCTTGCTACTCTTCCACCAACTGCACCTGCAGAAAAACAGCATTCTCTACGAGTGTATTATCGGATCCAGAAATGGTTAGGTAATGAACTAAATCCAGCATATCGGGGCTGGTTAAAATGGACGTGGAACGCCTCGCGATGCGGTAATTCCGAAATGTCTGCGGGACCCCCATAAACTGCAATTTTTAGACAAGGAAAACTAAAAGTATGCACAAAGATCATTGTTGTGGCGTTTAACCTCCGCACAAACAGACACATATGACTTAGACTGGTCGACCACTTGACAGACCATATTGGAATGACATACTTTAAAATCAGACAAAAGGAACTGGAAAACAGCCGACGGACATGGTAGTACGAGTACTCAACCGACAGCGAAACGATACAGAGCTGAAGACGAAGACAAACATTGTACAAACAGTACAAGCTGACGAAGACGAAGATATTGTGTAGACAGACCGTACAATCATGAAAAATATTAGTATAAAACAAGCAGTCAACGCATTTTATGATCCTTGCGGTTCACATGAATAAATTGTAAAAGCTGGTGAGATATTATTTTGTAAACTTTATGGAGGTAAGACAAATGATATGAACGATTTGCTCAGTCTTTAACAAACAGCTCCACCTATCTTGCTACTCTTCCACCGACTGCACCTGCAGAAAAACAGCATTCTCTACGAGTATATTATCGGATCCAGAAATGGTTAGGTAATGAACTAAATCCAACATATTGGGGCTGGTAAAAATGGACGTGGAACGCCTCGCGATGCGGCAGTCCCGAGATGTCTGCGGGACCCCCATAAACTGCAATTTTTAGACAAGGAAAGCTAAAAGTATTTTTAGTCTTTTCCTTATTTTTTATTCATTTATTAAGATACTGATACAAAGATGTCGTAAATAAAAAATATTATATAATTCACTAGACGGCTGTGCAAGGACCGGCTGCTGGCGGCCGTGCGCGCGCGCCGCGGCCTCACCACGACCGACATCGGCATGGATGGACCGGCTCTCGCCATATACACCAGCGACCACCTTACACCGCCGAACAAGATGCTGTTAAAACGCGCCAGGGAACGGAAAGCCGAACTGCACTACGCGTATCTATGGACCCGTGATTGTAGAATCCTTATGCGAAAGAATGATACGTCTAAATTCTTCGTAATAAACAATGACACAGATTTGTTGAAGTTAGGGTGACTCTGTTTTTTGTGTTCTACAATTCTATTGCATTTTGTGTACTGTTACTGCCCCTTATCCTTGCTTGATACTGCCAAGTCAGATTACGTAGGTATTGTTATGCATACCCATATCGTCACACATTTATTTTCAAATAGCTACCTGCCTACAACTTCTATTTACCGTCTTGCATGCGCGTTTAAGTTTTATGAGCGCTGTTATCCTATCAACACAATATTCGTAGTTATTATAAACGCCTTGTGTATTGTGTCCCATACACTTAAAAATACAGAATATATATTATGTTTATGTATCTTGTTTAATTGTTTTGCCTTTGCCGCCTTGAAAAATGAATTGATTGTACCGTTATTGCTATGCGCTGCTTCATTACGTATGCATTTTAATAATGCTCATGTGCTTAAAATAATGCAAATAAATATATTCGATCTAAATGGCTAATAAGATTATAAAAGGCTACTATCAAAACGTGCGGGGCCTGCGAACAAAATCCCATAGTTTCTTTTCACAAATAGCCCTAGCCGATTACGACTTCATATGTGTAACAGAAAGTTGGTTGACTTCAAGTTTCTACGACAGGGAGTATTTCGACGATAGATATGTAGTATATAGGTGTGACCGGTCGCAAGAGGATAGCGGTGGCGGGGGAGTAGCGGTGGCGGTGCAGCGCGCGCTGCTGCCGGTGTGCCGGGACTGGCCCGTCCCCTCTCCCGCGCACTCTGAGTGCCTCTGGATATCGCTCCCCATACATAACCATAACAATCACTCGCAGCGTAAATATTTAAATATTGCATGCGTTTACATTCCACACGGAACGAACCATAGGGACACTGTCGAGTCTTTCTTTGATGCGGCTTCTCAACTTATACTCAGTTACCCTGACGATGTATTTCTTATCACCGGAGACTTTAATATTTCCCAGGCTGAATGGTTAATTGGATCGAGGCGGGGGTGAACTGAACTTAAACCCCTCGAACAATCTTTTAGTTCAGTGTGTAGGTGATTTTATAGCGCTTAGTAATCTAAACCAGTTTAATAATATTGCTAATATAAATGATCGTATCCTTGACCTGATATTATGTAGTACTGCCTAGCTGTTCTGTCACTAGGTGTAGTTTTCCTTTAACTCCAGAAGATGTGCACCACCCTTCGTTATCATTAAACTTAAGACTTAATTATACGGCACCAATGAAACCTGCCGGTGTCCTTGTGTATAAGTTCCATTCAGCTGATTTCGACAACATTAATAGTGATTTATCGCAAATAGATTGGGATACATTTTTTGATAATTTGGATGTAGAAGGAAGCCTTACAAAACTATATAATCTATTATATAAATTAATAGATAAATACGTACCGAGCTATCAGTCCCGTAATTCGTGCACATATCCTGCATGGCACAGCAAACCTTTAAGAAAGATTTTAAAAGAAAAAAGAAAATACCATAAACTTTGGAAATGTTATGGAAACCCCCTAGACTATGAAACTTTTAAAAAATTAAGAAAACGAGCAGAAATTACTGAAAAGAAATGCTATAATAGGTATATAGAATTTTCAGAGGATAAAATAAAATCACATCCTAAGTATTTCTGGAAATTTATTAAGTCTACTAGGTCCAATGGAGGTATACCACAAACTATGTATTATAGGGGCGTCTCATCCTCGGACGGAGCAGGCATTTGCAAAATGTTTGGTGATCATTTCCAGTCCGTTTTCGAACACTCTTCTTTACCACCTCTAGATGTTAACTGCTTGGATCCGCCTACAAAATCAGTTTTCAACGTCAGTTCAATTACCTTGACGAATGAAATTGTTCTCAAATATTTGAAATCTGTCGATATATTTATTATCTATTAAGGAGGGGCATGTCCCGCTAATCTGGAAAAAAGCTTGGATTACACCTATTCCTAAGGGTTCCGTGAGTCAAGACATCGAAAAGTATCGACCTATTTCTAAATTATGTCAATTCGGTAAAATATTAGAAAAAATAGTTACTGACCAGCTTTCATATGCTGTTCGTCGTCACATCAACCCAAATCAGCATGGTTTCTACAAAGGTCGAAGCGTAGAAAGTAATCTGTTGTCTTTTAGTGAGGTCATACGTGAAGCCATGGATAATCGGCACCAAGTCGACGCAGTTTACACAGATTTCGCAAAGGCATTTGACAAAATCTCCTACGACACGCTTTTGCTGAAACTTTGGAGCCTCGGTGTGCATGGCGACCTTTTCCGGTGGATCAAATCGTATATAGAAAAAAGATCTCAAACTGTCGTACTCGGAGGTTTCTCTTCTGGCTTCAAATATATTACCTCAGGAGTCCCACAAGGGTCCCATTTGGACCCTTTATTATTTATCCTATACATTAATGACATAACGGAGTGTCTTACTGAATCGAAAGCTCTTCTATACGCTGACGACACTAAAATATTCAGAGTTATTAAAACACAAGCAGACTGTACTCTATTACAAAATGATTTATTTAGTTTTGAAAGTTATTGTACTAGAAACAATTTATTTTTAAATAGCGATAAATGCGCAGTAATAACATTTACGCGAAAGAAAGATCCCATACTATTTAATTACTGCTTGTGTGGTGGTAATCTGGCACGCCAGAATAGTATACGTGATCTAGGTGTGATACTTGATGCTAAATTGACATTTAACTCTCATATTGATGATATTCTAAATAAGTCGTATAGACTGCTGGGTTTCATTCTTCGTGTTGCGAAACCCTTTAAAAGACCTCTTACTTACAGACTCCTTTATAATAGCTATGTCCGAAGTCGATTGGAATTTGCTTCTGTAGTGTGGAATCCCTGCTTTACTGTACACGAGGTTAGAATTGAAAGACTCCAGAAAAAGTTTGTTAAGACAATGGAATTCCGAACAGGTGGTAACTATGAAGATTACGCCTTATCATCCACAAGACTCCATATCCAACCCCTTTCACTCAGACGCACTTGTACCGATTTACTTTATCTGTTCAAAATTATGAATAATCTAGTTGATGCCCCTGAACTATTACATAATATATTTTTTCATGTTCCCCGTAGATTAGAACGAAGTTGTCGCAAGAAGGCCTTATTTAGTATTGCAAGCAGCAGAACTAAATACGCACAGCATTCATATATTAAGCGCGCATGTAAACTGTATAATGAAAAATGTATGGACGCAGATTTGTTTGGCAACTCATATAGTATATTTAAAAGATTAGTTTTTTCTTTAATCTAAGAATGTTAAAACGCAGTTACCTTAACCTTTTCATTAACTTTTTCTTTCTTTTTTTGCATTGTATAATGGTGTACCTAAGTTGTAAAATGTACTTAACTGTCATAAGTGTATTTACAACACATATATGTATATATATATTTATATATTTATGACATTTGGTCTTATATTAAACATATTTTCCAATTTTTAATATAACTTGTAACTTTGTAAACATTTATGAAACTATAGGTCTATTATAGCATTACTCACATAGCCATAGCTAAGTTACTTATGTGTTTTTTAAGACTGTTTGTTTCTCAATAAAAAAAAAAAAAAAAAAAAAAAAAAAATACTAAAATAGCATCCTTAAACCGTTTGGTTTTGTATCGATGCAGTGATGCGAGTGTAGCGCAGTGACTTACTGCTAACAGAAAAATAAATTATTATCAATTCGTTTTTTCAATTATATCTTATCTTAACTTATTACATAAATGAGTGTCAAAAATCATATTTTAATATTTAAATCGCCGAACGTCAGATAAGTTACTAAGCAATTTTCTCACTAACTAACAAATACCTACTTAAATCAAAGGTCGTATCTCGATATCGACTACGTACCGAGATACGAGGTTTTGAGGAGCACTGACACTTTTGGTACTGACTTTTGGTTGTTACCCGACGAACATTTTTTCAGTTTACGCAGTTCAATTTTAGTTTTTTCAAAAAAAATATTTAAAAATTTTCAATCGCTATTTCAAAATAACATTTCATCGCCATTGATCGGCTGTCATGTGAAGTGAAAAGTAGGCAAACGGCAGAAGATTGCAATTTTAAAATAAACTATAATAAAATAAATAAAATTCGTTTAATTCAGACAACCACGGGTCCATACATGTTAAAATTATTATCTAGGTTTACCTACTTAATTACTAGTGTTAGTTATTTCAAAGTAAAAGAACCAGGACACTCACGTGTACGAGGTGACTATAGAGTGTACTCTGGTCCAATGTATGACAAGCTGACTGTCCATCCTGTCAGTTATAACGGCCAGGAGGCTGTTGCGGCTGTCCCGCAGGCGCCGGAGCGCGGCATCCACGCGCGCGTGCGCGAACATACCGGACGCGCTACACTAGCGTGGCAGCCGCAACAGCGCCTTGAACGCGTTATTATACTGGACGCGGAGAGCACTCAGCGCCCGCCAGCGAACAGCTGGTCCATAGGGCACATGTATAAAATGTTGTGCAGAAAGCTCGAAATAAAGTTAATTTAACAGGTAGTGTACATCGCCTAAACCTATGTGCCAGCATGTTGGCTCTGGTTGCCAGGGCCCTCCGCTCCCTTTTTACATCCTCATCATCCTTGAGATCATCACATATAATATGTCCAAGATACTTAAAAACAGACTATGCTATATTATATTATTTTCTGATAAACTTCGTCAAACATATGAACATTAGACCGTCTTACGAGTTTATTCTGTATCGAAATGGAATTCGACCGTCGACACATAATAACAGCTAAGCTTTCTTTGTTCTCTGCGACCTGCTTTTTGTCCGCCGTTGCGACGGTTGTAATCCTATTGTTTACACGACTAATTAATACGGAATACATCTTTATATTCAACAAAAGCATGTAAACTGTTAACAAAATGTATCCATAGCATTACGAGTATAACACCCTTTAATATCAATTTTAAAAGATATTTAATTGACTTACTAATTTCCAATGTATTAGCGGAATCCAAGTACTTAAATATTAAATTTGCATAGAAAACTAAGATTGCCAGCATAATAGGTAGAATATAATATTTGTCCACCAAAATCAGAAAATATTGTATCAGAGAAATATTTCTGCTTACTTTGTACATTGTTTCAACCTGAATTTCGCTAGCTAGAGAGTAAGTAGCAAGTGCGTTAGAGAGCGAACTTCACACTACATGAACAAACTTCGTTTGGTATTTGCGGTGGCCGCCCTGAATTCAAAATACATCACTATCCACTAGGATAATCGCTGGTCTTTTTTCCATTATAATACATTGAAATGTGAAATGTATATTTTGAGATCGACTCCCCAACGTAGTGACCAAAGTTTTGTCGTCGTATTTATCCGATTTAGCTTATCTTAGTGTCTCAATTAACTTCAGAAAGCTTCAGTAAGCTAATTAAGACGGCAGGGTAAACACGACTTTATCTGACAACATACTGCATTAACATTGAGATACTCGATTCGCTGCATTTTATCCATTTATCGGGAGAACTTATCTTTACCCAGGGACGCTGGCAATTCCATTTTCCGATACCTCATTTCCTGCACTAAAAAACACTCGACACTATAAAGTATTCATACGTTAACATACCGTCCGTAACGCTCTCAATAAAACTCGAACGCGCGATTTTAATGTACTGCATAAAATACTTGCTATTGTGTCACACGGAGTGAAATATATCGTTGTAAATGCAAGAGCTCTAGAAGCAAAACGTTCTAAGTCTCTTAACTGTAAAGGATACTTAGTCTCTTTTTAAATAGGAGGAGAATTTAGGTAGTTTCGAAAAGATATCGCAACATGAAGTCATTTTAGAGTGGAAATGGTGATTGGATTAAGTTGGACGTGTTGCGATTGTGACGTCACGGTGAATAAGCGAGCTGCATCGAAGTCCTCTCTATTTGAGGCAACACCTACTTTTTTGCATTTGTCTACATTGAGGTAGGTATTGAAAGGTTCTGTCTTCCAAAAAAGATTATTATCAGCATAATTATTATCATCATCGTCACCTTGAACGATTTCGACCATGGCCACTGAAACAAAGAAAACTGGCTAACTGGAGCGTCGTTCGTGAGCTCTCAGGTGACGGACGTAGCCTATCTTTGCAGAGAATGTGCGACCACACCCCTTCGACAAAATTGTAGTGGATGCCCGCAAGTGGTCCAGGAACATATAACAAAACAGAAACAGTCAGAAATTTGAATAAATTCATTCCAATGTACAAAAAAATCGTAATTAATGTCCAAATCGCACTGCGTTATAGTCACTCTCCTCGCCATACAAAATTACCACTGAGTCACCATTTTATAAGTTAAGTTATTAATCCCATTGCCTTTAAATTTTCAAGAAATAAGATGACAGTTCAATATTTCTCAAAGATTACACCATTTTTTCGATTACCTACTACATAAATGTTCAGGCTACATACGCATCATTCCGTTCACGAACACATTTGATTCAAAAAATCGTAATTAATGCCCAAATCCCACTGCGTTATAGTCACTCTCCTCGCCATACAAAATTACCAACTTAATAACTATTAAATAATTACTATTAATTACTGAGTTACCATTTTATAAGTTAAGTTATGAATCCCATTGCCTTTAAATTTTCAAGAAATAAGATGACAGTTCCATATTTCTCAAAGATTACACCAATTTTTCGATTACCTACTAAATGTTCAGGCTACATGAGCATTCCGCCGTAAAGCAGCGTCGCGCTGCTGAGGCGTGTCGATCAAAATTTATATTACGATGTTGGTAAAGTCTACAAAATTAACAACACCTAAATGCCGATGATGAATATTTAAAATACTGTTTTACACGGGTCTAACACGATATTTATTTAACTTTATTTCTGACGTTGCCGATGATGAATAATTTTTCACAAAGTAAAATTGACAGCTCCATATCTGTCGTACGTCGTGTCGTAGATTGTTCTTTTTTCCAGTCATCTTGTGTCGTGCGGCCAGTGCGTAAAAAGTTCCCGTACCCACAGATTTAGGTTAACATTCGCTGTCTTTACTATTTGACCGCCGCAGCAGTTTCAAACAAGTTTTCTTCCTGAATATTCACAATCAAATAGGTATGTAAAAGCTTATATTTTTTTTGCAGTATATATGTTCTCACTGCCGAGGTAAAAAGTTGTATGTGTTACTCGAGAGCAAAGTATTTGCGTCTCGTGCTTTTGAGTCCCTCGCTGCGCTCAAGATTCTAATGCTTTTCTAAATCTAAATCTATCGCTTCCTCGGGACACCAAATCAACACTTGCAGCAAAAACACTTTGCTCTCTTGTGGCACAAATAACTATTTCATAGCAGACGAATGCCTAATTGACTTTAGTCTGACTTAGTAAGCGACGACAGGGCCAAAGAAGAAACACACTGGTTCAATATATAAGTATAGCCTATTAACCCTTGCTTTGGAGACACCTAGTCTATCTAGATCGTAATTGTTACTTATAAAAGAGGCAAATGTTAAATGGTATGTTGACAGCGAAAGGATAGTTCCTTACTAATAAGCCAGTTGAAATTCCGTTTATCAAATTCAGTTACAAATGTTGTTAAGTATTTCTACAATGGAATATTGTCACACGTATCTTGACCGTACTTTGAATTCTAATGTCACAGGCCTTTGACTTACAATCCCCTTTATATAGCCTTCCCTTATCAACTGAATATTTCTCCAAACTCGTACATTCATTTTTGCAAGCGCAAAATCAACCTTGATCTATGAATTTTAAAATTCACTGTTCAATGCAATGTCGAAATAAGATTGGACGTCAAAAGAGAACTCTTAATTAATCAGTGCAATAGCAACCTTCATCCGTTATAAATAAAGTTCATTGTCCGATACGTTGTCGGTTAGGTCGCTTTAGTCGCTTATATTGCTCACGGCACTTGAGGCTAAGCCCCCGTTCACCGAGTCAGCAAATCTGCTCAGCGTGACTAGACCGAAGTGAAGAATAAACAATGGATGAAGAATAGATGCTCCACTGCATATAATAACAAAACACTATTCAGGAAATTCACCGTTTCAGCTTGGCCCAAAATTATTTCGTATGTCCGGATGTCCAGATGTCCCGTTGTCGTTCGTATTTCTCAACCAATTTTAGTGAAATTTTGTGAGCAATTTCAATAATTATTTATAGTATTTTTTGTCAATTCAGCTTTTCGGTATTATTATTATTTTTAATAGCCAGGCTCGCGAGTACTACTGCTCACAGCAGAGCCACTAAGTATGTAGAGTTTCACAACCCAAATCAAAGATATTTACGAAAAATCAAACGGCTTATTTTGATCAGCAATTATAGCGATTGCAATAAGTAAAGTAAAGCTATGAATTAACTGTTCTAAATGTGCTCGGAAAAAACCTAAGTATTTCTGATAAGTATGCCGATTAGGAAGTTACCATTACCCTGTTCGATAATTTGCAAAATTGGGATTCAATTTCTTACACGCTCCATGTAATTCATCCAGAGTTCTGGGTGAATTTTCATTCAAATATGATGTCACGACCATCAATATACAACGACTAATTCGTTTTACTTAGAATTAACATCGCATAGAAAAAGTGACTCGCAGAGGGTATTAACCCTTTTCTTAGTAAATTTTTAAATCGTGAGTTCAAGACTCATTAGCTCCTTAGAGAGCAAAAATGTGTCTGTAAAAAGAATGCAAAAAGAGAAAATATTTATATTGAAGATAAAATGTGAACAGAAGGGTTAAACTTGTGGCTAACTATGTAAACCGAGCATTTTTTTTATTTATATAAATTGACTTGGCAAAAAAATGTATAGTTAACGAACCTGCTCACAAATTTCAGGAGAATCGGTCGAGAAATGCGACCTGTATAAAACAGCCGGACAGCGGGGCACGGACAGCGGACACCGGACAAACGATTTTTGGCCCAAGCTGTCATACAACTTCGTTCGCTTCGCTCGCTCGTTCGATAAAATATTAAAATTATCTGGAGTTATCGAAACAAAAGTAGCAATAATTTTGTAATGTCAGTAAGCCTTCTTATGCGGTCTACGGCACATAATCTATGGTAACACTCGAGTGGTTAGTCTCGAGCGACCGCGTTACGTGCTTCTACGAATACGGTGTAGTTGACACTGTTAAGAGGTCGCGAGTTCAGCGTGTGGCTGCTTTACCAGCTTATCAACTTGACCTGTTACGGGTGACAACGGGGCGAATAGATCAAGTAAAAAAACTTAAGAAAATGCCGCGGCATATTCGTTTCTGTCCGCGTATACTTACGTTAAGCCTGCATCACACTGGCGCGGCCTGCGGTGGCGGACCATAGTAAATTTGACAGCTAATGACAAGTTTTCTATTGTCCGCCGCGGACAGGCCGCGCCAGTCTGTGAGAAGCCTTAATCGTTCGCATTTGACATATTCGACTCGCGGCTTCCGACCTTTAGGAAACAGTTAGTTAGAGCTCTCAGTCATCACACCTCTAAGCCTCTTAACTTGAATTAAGTTGGTGCAATCAGTGTCTTAATTCTTATTTACTTTTATTTGGTTACCATTTGTTTTTAAGTCAAGTTTCTGCTCATAATATATGTAAATGTAAAAATGTAACCATGCTTATGATCTAGTTTGCTTGCTTCAGCATATTGTTATGTTATGTAGTATTTTAGTGTAGTTGTAGGATAGTTTTCGCTCGTTGATATTTGTAATCATGCTGTGCATACATTAATTTTATTAGTATTACTATTTTATCAACCAAATATATAAAAAACTTATTCTAATACATGTCCCTACAAAACTGTTTAAACAGTAAGTCTCTTTTTATGCTTAATTGTTTTTATTGAGGTAACAATGTTTTTAATCCTATTTTGTACTTAAATGCTAACATATTATATAATAATATATGAGTGAGTATTGCAGTAGGTATTTTTTTAGTGCATTTTAAAATTTATGTTTATTGGGTTCATGTCAGATGTCTTCGGGTAAGGTATTTAAGAAGTACGGAAGTCTTTTGGCTAAAGTACGGTCTCCAAAATAGTTATTAACGCGGTGCACTTCATACTTACCCGCGGACACCGACCTTGAGCTATGTTTGTGTTTTGGATGGCATTCCTAACTAGAATCCTTGATTTCTTTAGTACAATCTATGTAATAAATATTATTTGTTTTGTGTGCTTAATAAAAAAAAATCGTGATCGCAAGTAGGTATGCTATTTAGACTTCCCAAGTTCCCACAGGCGGAGCATCAATTATCGCACTCTCATAGAAACGTCGCGATGAGCTCCGACCACCACGTTACCTACGCCTAGAGAAATCGAGGAAGTGCCTTCACTGGATCGGCACTAAAGTCTAGAACAAAATACCAGACGACATAAAAACCGCTGAAAGCAACAGTTCATTCTCATTGAAACTCAAAACCTACTCAGTCTTGCTTTCTATTCGTTGAACGATTTCTTGTCCTCCGAGAGCACTAAGTACTTAATCACCAGTCTTAAAACGATAACGTCGATAACTCTCATATAAATAAATGCTATTATATTTTTCGTACCTCTATGACGTGCAAAATTTATATTGTATTCATAAACGAGCTGAATTGATGATTTTCGAGTTATAATTATTTGTCCTTCCGGGTCTCAAACTATGTCCATACCTAATCGTCAAAATCGTTCAAGTGGCTGCAGCGTAAAAACAGATGGACATTAATTTGACGTTTATAGTTTAGTATGTAAATAAAGATGTCCATCACATTGTAATGTTACTCATTTGTATCTCATAACTAAGGAACCTAAGAAGAAATGTCTAAGGTGTAGTAGTGATGTATCTGTCAAACACTTGTTTATTGATTGTCCAATGTATAACTCAGAACGATTAACTGTTAATCTTCCTAATAATCTCAAGGATTGTCTAAGTAACTCGAAAAATTCTGTAAAATTTCTCAAACTTATCAACTACTACAACTTGATTTAATAGTGCATCCCTATAGTGGTCGCTAATGACCTTAGCTGTTTCAGCGACATTAATTAAATAAATAAATAAAAAAAAGATGTCCATCCCGTAGGTTAATTCCACCATACGGATGAAAAAAAAGAAACCAGATGAGTGGTTCTAAAAATGGCCCCTACAAACTGACACCCTCCGTTGGGTATATATACAATACAATACACTTACAAATTTACCTCATAAGTATTTAATATTAGATAAGTATAGAACTTAAGTAGAATTGCAAAAACCCAGGACCACAATGACGTTCCGTAGTGGAATAACTTACGTTAACTACAAGCAAATATTCCGAATTTGTAGCCGTCTCGTAAACCTCAGAGTGTTGCCAGCTTATGGAATTGCTTTATGACTGTAGTGTTCTAGTTTCCTAGTAAACTGTCTAGGAATGTTGCTGCGGTACATGATTCAGTTAAGCAATTATTTAAAGTTGCATGTTTTGGTGTTTTTCTAATGAGCATTATATTGAAATTGACTACCTACTTGACAAAAAGAAATTGGCAACAATATTTTCTGTCACCCTAATTATTAGATGTGTCACTAATCTGCAATACCATAATTATAATCTCTATTTAATTCTATATTAGTCACCAGTTTAATCAAAACTGTCTGTAAATATAAATCACCTATTTTCTATAGCCTGAATATAAGATCTGTCATCAAAATAATAGATCTGTCTCCAAAATAGTAGATCTGTCACCTAATAAATAGATCAGTTCCTTAATTTAATGAAAAAATGCCTAAGCGGGGCGGAGTCAAATACGATATTTAACAAAAGTCAAATCAGCTTCTTTTTTTTTCGTCAATGCTATAAATTTCAAAAGATATAAGTTGGTTTTACTATAAATAACTTAAGATATAAATAAATGATTAAAGGTAAAAATAGCTACCAAAACCCGAATCAGCGCACCCCACTTCCACGTGGTCTTGTCTGTCCTACCCCCAGAGTGTATATAAAAGCCCGCCTCCTTCGCGAGCTTCTGGCTCCGCGGGCTTTTAAATACACGAAAGTACAAACGCATACAAACTAAACCCTATAAAGCTGTTGTGGAATTTCCATCATCAACTCACACCCAAGCACACACACATACACACACACACCCACCCCCACCCACACACACACACACACACACACACACACACACACACACACACACACACACACACACACACACAAACACACGCACACACACACACACATATATATGCAAACACACTCGCATGTCAATAGAATTTAGTTTATATACCAACTCGACTAGTATTATCTAAACTATATAACTAAGTAACTACATTTCCTTAACACTCCTGTAAATCTTGTTTTTTTCGCACTCGCAGACTGCCAAGATACAGGCTTAAGCCTAGTTTGGAGTCTGATGGATATACCCCATAATATCATGTAACAAGTGTTTTTGTGAAATAAATCATTTATTATTATTATTATGTATCTCCGATTTAAATTCACGGGGCGAACCCCGGTCATTTGGAAGGCGTGCGTGGGGATATAGATCCAACACGTAGAGGCCCTTTGGAGACGAAGTTTAATGTCATGTAGTACACCTGCTAGAACCCATTCACGGGTACATCGGTAGATACCCGTGAACTGGTCCCAGCAGGCGTTGGAGCTATTGTAGGAAAATGGAAAAGAGAATTGGGTCTATGGTGATGACATTTGGGTGGACAATAAAATTGGGTTATTACAAAGTGGTTATTATTATTATTATTAAGTGGGGCTCAGTAACTTTAAAAAAAAAAATCCCGGCGTTTAAAATTTGTTTTAATGTACTTAATCATTTTTATATTGTTTGGTGATTCTGTTTTAGTGACATATTCATTATTTTGAAACCCAATATAATTATTTGGTGATAGATATTATTTCCAAGTAATTCTTTATTGATTTTAGGTAATCTTTTTACTATTATTAGGTGGTTCAATTTAGAGGACAGATCTATTATTCTACGAACTGAAAATGCATTTATTAGGTGACTGATAAAATCATACCCAAAGAAATTCACGATGCCATTCAAACGAGTTCTGAGTAGATCAAATGTTTTAGAGCACGTAAAAAGACAAAATAAGAGGGTCAAAGGTGGACTCGACACTCGAAACGAGTCATACATATAGACATAGTATTATGACGTCACAGCGTTGTCTTCGTACTAACCGTTGTATTGCAAATCAAGTAAATTGCTGTTTTGGTCGTGAAATACTGCGTTTAAGTTTAGTTGAGTAAGATGGAAAGTGTAAGGTCGGAGTAGGACAGGTGCACCAGTGTATCTGGCGGGGGTAGTGGAGTATTTGGCAGGTGATATATTGGATTTAGCCGGTTTTTTTGCGGTTCCCGAGATATCCAGTTTTTTCGTTCCAGCTCCATACAAGTTTTTTGGAAAAAATTATAACTCATAAGTTCTCGTGCCAACTCACGCCAGGATCCTAATTTGGTATAATAATGGCAAGTGATAGCCATTTAGAGCAAAACAACTTTAAAATGTTAACTTCGACTTCTATGTCTAAGAAAGCCGAGTTTCAGCCCACAGTGTGGCGCCTTATTCAGCATAGTGCGGGGCTAGTAAAATTTGTGTTAGATTGTCCCCTGATGGCCCTGATATTTAATAATTTATTTTGTAGGTATTAATTATAAAAAAAGTTTAAAACTTAAACCAGACTTTTGGTGTCAAGCGTGATTCCGTTGAAAGGTTCCACGCTTACCTGTCGCCAAACATCGGCACTTTCTTAATGCCTGAAACTGTCCGCATTTCAACGCACCTGTTGGCTTGGGCAAGAGGAGCGGAAAACAGATGCCTGTGCGTTTGGCGGACACAGTAATATCTGCCACACTACAGGCCAGCATGCATCAAGCCCAGGACCGAGCAGCTTGAAGAGTGATGGTGAAGAGCACCCACAGCCGCCACGTCCCTCAGCCCCATAGGATACGACAACGACGAAGTGACTCGGGCTTTCTATCTGCGTTTCACACATATGTCCTTGAGTACTGGCCGCTTTTCCAGGCATGCTGCCTTGAACGACATCATCCGCCAGTCACTAGCAAGTGCCAATGTGCACTTTCTCCTGGAGCCATCCGGCATAGCCAGAGACGATGGTAAGAGCCGGCGGAGTCTGCGTAAACCACTAGTCTGGGATATAGCTCATGATTTTTGTTACGAGGAAGTGAAACCTATGATGATTATAGGAATTGACAACTGGCATTTATCTTAGGAGCCAAGACACAACCCGTAGCTATTATGACTGAATTTAGGATGGGTTTTGTTTGGTTTCGGTTGCAGTAAAACTAGACGGGTTGACGTTATCAACCATTCAACAATAAACGAATCTGACGTAGAAAATTATGGGTTCATCATAAAACGCCTCATTAGACGGGCAAGAGTGCACTAATTTTTATAAAAAAATTACCTTTTTAATATATTTTACCGTCTAAGATTTTATGTACTTTTAATTGTCATATTGGACTCCTTTATGTTTACTTTTCTTTTACATCCGAACCAATGCCCTATTCTTTGATACTAAATTGATGCAAAGCGATTTTTGATTCGCGACGTCACACATTTTAAAGGCTTTTAAGAATTCTATAGTTGTGCTAACAACGCATTAAACTTGAACAGTAAAAATATACCTATAACATATTTGCACTGGTGTGCTTCACCAGTATGGAGCTCTCGAGCAGACTGTACATCACACGGTATTTCTCCTTCTTCGTGTCGAGGTTCCTCAAATAAGAGATGCCCAATGGGCAGCGGTGTAGACAGCTCTGGCAGTCGCGTCTCTCAGTTCGAGTTCCGAGCAGGAGTGTGGGCATGTGGGGCACGCCATCAGTTGCACCATGGTTTGCGGATTTGACTGCCCTCTAACCAAATACCAACGGGCAAGTAGAGAATTTTACAACTTTAACTGAAGACGCGGAAGCGTGCTTGAAAACTGAAAATCTTTGAAGTAGAGAAACATAATCGGCCATACGATAAATACATAATTATTTGTACAAAAATATGCTAGTAAAGTATCGTATGAAAAGACATCTAAAAACAAAACGCGGGTTTATTCCATAGCTAACCATCCGCGTTATTCGTAATATCATCAACAAACAAAAATATCAGCCACAATATTATGTTCTCAAACAGACAATAATAACTACTAAAACTATGTCCACTGTAATAAAATAAACCAAAGTTATTTATCCGGTTCGTGTACCTCAAATAAGAGTGGCCATAATAAAAATTTATAGGCAATTTGGCCGAAAAAATACGGCGGGTTTCCTTACGCAGTCTTTTGTGTTTCGCTAATGAACGAGATCCCTACATCCGAGTTGGGTTGTATGGAAAGTAGTTTTCGGGCAGTTGCAAGATTAACTGGAGAGTCGACGTCAATATTTAATGTTTAGCACCATATTTAATAGTCAATAGTCGATAGTCAATAGTCAAAATCATTTATTCCATTGACATGCAATATGCACTAGAATATGTACATACTTACAGAATATGTATAAACAGCTTTTAGCTAATAAAATGTAAAATCAATTAGGAGCGTTGTTTGCCAACACACCGCATTGTGGTTTGGCAGATTAATTGTACCTATGTAAATTTAGCTATAAGCCTTAAAGAGAATAAACATTAATAATAATAATAACCCATGATTCTAAGCAACTTGTACTATGGCACCAACTTTGAATTAGTTAAAAATAGACCAGCTGTTCATACATTTTCGTCAGTCTAAAATGAGACTTATGAAATAGTGTTTTTTTTTTTTCATTACACAAAGATGGCCCCATATCTAGTAAAATTTGCTTAGGATCATGAGTAGATTCACTGTTTGATATTTCTATTCGCGAATTCGCGAATGTTTTAAAACTAGGCAACTTTAGGTTTACATTTTGTCAATTTGAGATTCGTAACATTTGTAATTTGTATTTCAGAGATTAATTGATAAAATTTTATAATTTATATTCTATGTCATAGTACTCATTTATATTAAACAGTACATTTTCAGTTAAAATTTGTTTGAGGTATAATTTATATTGAATGTCATTTAGTATGGTAACAGAGTCAGGTAAATGGTTATACAATTTAATGATTTGATAAATAAAACATTTTCTAGATTTGGCTAGGCGTACATTTGGAAGGCAGAGTTTACGAGTATGTATATTTCGTGTGGGGTAATTATGAATATTACATATTTTCTTACTGCCGCTCAGGTGCTTGCGAGCATATAATAGGTTCTTATATAAATAAGGAGTAAAATGACATTATGCCACTTTCTCTAAAAATACTTCGGCAGGTTTCTCGCGCAGGAACACTATAAATATTTCTGAGTGCCCTTTTTTGCAATATAAAAACTCTAGACGCCGTTGCTGCATGTCCCCATATCAGTGCTCCGTAAGACATTAGGGAATGAAAGTAGGCGTAATAGAGAGACTTTGTTGAAATGTTTAGCACCATATTTAATGTTTAGCACCATATTCCTTTGTAAAATAGCGATAAATGGATACATATCTTTGACGTCTACTGCTGTTCACCCCCAAATATATCTTGGGAATTTGATTATTCGTCAATGAAGGATGGTCGTGTATTTGTAGGGTTCCGTACTCAAAGAGTAAAACGGGACCCTATTACTAAGACTCCGCTGTTCGTCCATCCGTCCGTCCGTCCGTCTGTCTGTCACCAGGCTGTATCTCACTGATACCGTGATAGTTCCAACTGAAATTTTCACAGATGTGTTGCCGCTATAACAACAAATACTAAAAACACAGAATAAAATAGTTTTTTATAGATAATGGTACGGAACCCTTCGTGCGCGAGTCCGACTAGCACTTGGCCGGTTTTTTATAGTGATTATTTATTTTATGAATTAAATTAATGAGGATGAGTATATTGAGTATGAGTAAAAATGTAATTTTAATGCTTACAACGACTCCATAGGTCTAGAAATACTCCGATGCCTGGTTATGTTAGTAACTAGGCAACAGATTAACTACGTTGACATGGTGAACTGAACTTTTGAACGTGTCGTTTTGAGATATCATGAATCCCTATTCCTTCCTGTAGGTCAATCACGTAACGCATTGTACTCGCGTCTGACAGTAAAATCACAATCTAACTGTCATTTTTCCATATAAAATTGACATTTAGACCTTACAGACGCGCGTAAGAAAAGTTACGTGATCGACCCACTGGTGTAACTCCACTAATTGAGCTCTTAATAGTTCACAGTTAGCGGCAAGCATTTTATTTCTCAAATTAATAACGTGTAACAATTTTCTCGTTTGTACTGACATTTCAATACTTTTAGTGAAAAAGAATTTTCAACCTTGGTGCATTGCGAATGTCTAACGACATTTCAACGAAATGGGTAGGGGATTAAGTTCCTTGACTGTACAAAATAGAGAATCCACAACATGCTTTGTGAAACCATTTCCAACAGTAAATAAATTATTAGAGCGACGCACAATAAATTATCAGGAACTACCAAAATAATACTTATGTTATTGAATAAAATATTATAATATAAACTATCTCTACGCCAAATTTCACTTACAGTTAACATAATCTAGTGACCATAGTATTCGGAATACCAGTCGCAAACGCTCCGGCCCTTAACGACGTTTTCCATCACCGGTACCCCGACGGAAGTAATTTATTCATATCAATTACGCTACCAATTTCGCCTAGACAGAATTTACTAGACAAACTACCAGTACCTTAACATCCAAAAAGGCCTTATGTTACTTAATTTCCCAAGGAAGTTAGTCCCTTGTATACATATAACGTATAAATCATTAAACTGCAATCCCTGACCATCGATCACAGTACCAATTTTCTCAACAATGAAATCGAATGCATCCGAATTTCAACTCTAATCCAACGGAGCAAGGTCCTCCGATTGGCTTTAAATAAATGTCGCACGGGTGACCACACGGTTGCAGTATCGACGTATGAGACCCCTGAGGTGACCATGAAGTAACGAGGAAAGTTCGGCGATGTCGGACACCTGGTGCGGGACTTGGGACTTTCGGCGAATTTGGGGTCGCTACGTGCAGATATGTAAGTAATTCGAAAGAAAAGTTAAATTGAAGAAAAGTAGTTGCAAAGTATACTGAAAAGTGTGGTTGATTTATCATAGGCTACTATAATTGATGCAGGAACTGCTACTGGTAATCATAAAAAAAAAACAATTCACCATAGATTTTTCTTTAACGTACGAGGACATCGACATCAAGTTTACATCGAGCAGAGCGTCTGTTTAATGTTCTAGTCTCTCAGTTTTAAAACGTGAAAAATGGCACCCCTTTTGGCAAGGTGCAATCTCATGACCTGTACGAGTACCTAGCGTAAGTATTGTCGGTGGCTACAACAGAAAACTGCACAATCTCCTAGTTTTTTAGATGACGTTTTGTGGACTGACGAAAGCACTTTTACTCGAAATGGTATGTGGAATCGTCATAACTATCTCTATTGGAGTCTCCTAAACCCGAACCGTGAATGCGCAGGAATACAGGTTTCCCTTAAATGTCTGGGTCGGTATTAACGAAAGTGATATCATGGCCTCCGGGCAACACTGAATCGAAACAGATTTCTGGAGCAGTTAAATGGGCCAGTTACTGATCACTAGACCCCGCGTATGGTTGCAATTAAATGGAGCACCGGAGCATTCTGTACTAGAGGTAAGACACATTCGAAATCAGATGTTTGGGGATGAGGTGGTCAGAGGTGGATCGAACGTTATGGACCTCAAAGATGGCCAGCAACATCTCCGGATTTGACTCCCCTCGACTTTTTATTGTGTGGTTTTATCAAAGACGAAGTTTACTCCCGAGATGGAGACACCGTCGAATATTTGCGAAATAAAATAGTGACGGCATTTGAAAAGTTAAGATTAGTGTGTTCAGAGGACCTACCGCGAAAGGCATTCGAAGTTTCCCCTCTATGTCATACTTACGAGTTCGTACTTAAGTGCGACAGAGAGGGAAAACTTCGAATGCCGTTCGCGGTAGGCCTTCAGATGGCAGTTTGTTACGAAACGTGAGAAACAACATTTCTACGAGACGATAGACGCTTTGAAAATGTTTTTTTTTACAAATGAAATAAATTTGATGTGTATTTTAGATAGACTTTTTGTGTGTTTGATTCACGTAGTAGCTTTTGAATTATTGGAGATAGCTAAACACAACACGCTCACGCACACACACGTGTCAGTATTAAACTCACATTATTAATGTCACTAGAATCAATGCATTCGTGTTGTGATTGTCAATGACTGTTGCGGATGCAACCTATTTTGTACCTTTTTTTGTCTATTATTTTTATACTTTTGGAATGTTTTTATTTTGTTTTATCAGTTGTCAATATATTGCTGTCGAAAACAGATTGAGTCGGCTTGGTTTTAATATATTTCCTATAAATAATCACTCCAGCTATACAGTCCATCAGAAGTCCTTTATATTTGATCCTTCTCCCGTCTTATAATGAATATGCGAAGTAGAACCAAGCAGCTGGCAACGCCGGCTAAAAGTCGTAAGGCGACACGTTCAGAACCAGGTGCACCCGCTGTGGGTGGGGTCGGTCGGTCCAAAAGTCAGGGCCTCACGAAGACTGATGCCACAGAAACACCCGCAGCTCTCGATATTGTTCGCGCGTGTCCCGCAACTACCACCACCGGCGGCTGCGGCTCCGCTGTTGCAGCCGAACATTTTGACGTTTCTCCTAGTTGCAGGTCGCACGTATCAGGGTCTTCGCGGTCATCAGCTACTATAAAAGCACGGAGGCTTTCTGCGGAGGCCGAGTTGGCCCGCAGAAGTATGGAGCGAGAGCAAGAATTGATGATTCGTGAGCAAGAAATTGAGATTGCTCGACAAAGAAAACTACTTGAGCAGGTAAAACAAGTAGAACAATTAGAAATGGAAGCTGCTCTGGCCGCTCAAGAAGCCGAAGAACGTTCCGCAAAGTCGGCCAGTAATGTTCATTCCCGGACGGCATCTTGGGTTCGCGATATAAACCAGGGTAGCTGCCTACGCATGACGAATGAGCCAACTGTCGAATTGCATCGCAATACAGGAAACGATGGAATTATACTCAAAGCGATTGCTGACACTGCAGCTGCAGCAAAAGCTTTGGCTTCAGGTCGTAGAGCCAACATAGAACTCCCTACATTCTTCGGGAATGGTTCCCAATGGCTACAATTTAAACGTCAATTTAGTAGTACTGAGTCTTCTCATTCCCCCGCAGAGAACGTTGCGCGTTTACAGAACGCGCTTCGCGGACCCGCGCGTGAGGCGGTCGCTTCGCTGCTCCACACGGCAGCTGCCCCCGAGGAGATCATGCACGCACTCGAGCGAACATTTGCGTGCCCGGAAATGGTCGTCTTTGGTGAGGTACAAGTGTTGAAAACGCTGCCGCGGCTTGGCGCCGAGCTTAAGGAGATTGGTATTTTTGCCAACAAGGTACGAAACAGCCTTTCTACTATGAAATTACTCGGTCTACGAGAATATTTACATTCACCTGAGCTATTTCATAGTATTTTGGGCAAATTTAACCCTTTAATGAAGATGAGGTGGTCTGACTATGCGTCAGAAATGTCAAACCCTCTCATGTCAAAGTTAGAACTTTTATCTGATTTTCTAACTCGTGAACACGAGCGTTATATTAAATTCGCATTATCTCCTGAAATAGGTTTTATTGCTACACAACAAAACATCATTGTGCCTGTCAATAAACAATTCAAACGTGAAAATATTCACGCTGTGACACATGACAATATTAAAACAGGTGACAAAACCGAATGCATTTATTGTAAAAAGTGCCATGATATAAAAAACTGTTCCGAATTCACAAGGTTATCAGTTGAAAACAGGTGGTGTTGGTTGCGTGAACACAAAATATGCTACAAATGTCTAAAGAGTAAATCACATCAGTGGAAGTTATGTAAAGTGAACCCTTGTGGTGTCGACGGTTGTACTTTCCGACACCATCCACTTTTACACGGCAGGCAGGATACATTTACATCACCGCAAACACACCATACACAGGCGTTCCATAATACAGTGTGTACAGCTGCGCTCAACCATGAGTGTGAAACAGAACTAAACAATATGAACAATACGGGGTGTACGGCACCGCTAAACAAAACTGAGTGTACTGCGTTCAATAATATTGGGTATGCGAATTTGTCTGAAAGGGATGCCAAACACACGCCGTGCTGTTCCAAGACTACACAGGAGTTGTCAAAAGAAAACGTCATGGTTTCTAATACAGGTATTTTAAGTCAACATGTTGGAACGACAACCAAAACACAACCACACAGCGCATTATTAAAAGTGGTACCAGTTATTGTGTCTGGACCAGCTGGCAGTTACGAAACCTTCGCACTCCTAGACGATGGCAGTACAGCGTCGTTAATTGATTCTAAAGTGGCTGCCCGTATCGGGGTGTCAGGGCCAGAGGAGGTTATTACTGTCAATGCTGTAGGTGGCTTACACAAAACTACTAAGATTTCTTATGTGGACTTTTACATACAGGGTAAACACGAATCTGACAGGTTTTTAGTCAATCGTGCCAGGGCCATGCCCTTACTCAGCTTGAGCACGCAAACATTGTCCAAACACACCGCACAGTCTTACGATTATTTGAGTGATTTAACCGATTATTTGACGTACACTGACGCTATGCCAACCGTGCTGATTGGTGCCGAGCACTGGCATCTGTCAATATCTCGTGATATCCGCGCTGGTAGTCGTAATGAGCCGGTAGCTTGTCACACCTGGCTTGGTTGGACATTGTATGGAGTGGCTTCTAGTAAAACGAAACCGGTTGAGTTTGTCAACCACTGTCACCTAGACCGTATTGAGCTTACTGAACATGAACGTTTAGAACTGCTAATAAAGGAGCAGTACAAATTGGACTCACTGGGTATTACCAAACATGAGAAACTTCATAGTAAACTGGATGCTCGAGCTGTTGAGATCTTACACAATACTACCACACGTTTGCCAACTGGTAGGTATGAGGTAGGACTTCCATGGCGGGATAATATTCAGTGCGTTCCCGACAGTTATCCGCAAGCCCTATCTCGCTTCTTAAGTTTAGAAAGACGTATGTTTCGAGAGTCCGATTTTGCTGAAGCGTACAAAAGGTTTATTGACAATATGATTGCCAAAGGTTATGCTGAAGAATGTGATCCTGTCACTTATTATGGTCATTCTGTCAGTAATAGGAACGGTACCAATGTTATCAACAGTAAACACAATTTAGTGGAATGTCCAAATAAAAATAACACTTCGTCAGGTTACATTCAATATGGTACAGTCAGTCCGAATAAAGTGCAACCAAAATGTCATGACTACATGTCAACCACAGACATGGATAAAATAAACTTAAAAACGACTTCTGAATCTTCTGATACAACTCAAAGTGAAACCAATACCGAAATAAGGTGGTATTTGCCTCATTTTGGGGTGTATCACCCACAAAAGCGTAAACTCCGTATCGTCCATGATGCAGCCGCAATGAATCAAGGCGTTTCCTTAAATTCGTTGCTTCTTCAAGGACCAGATCTCTTAGAAAACTTATTAGGCATACTTTGGCGTTTTAGAGAGGGCGCTGTCGCAATGACAGCGGATATTAAGGAGATGTTTCCCCAAATACGGATCCGTGATCAAGATAGGGACGCATTACGTTTTTTATGGCGCGACGTTAGGTCAAAGAACACAACTCCCATAAAAGAGTATCGAATGACAGCTGTTGTTTTCGGGGCGTCATCCAGTCCATTTACTGCGCTGTATATCAAAAATAAAAATGCAATGTCACATCAGGATTTGTATCCCAACGCAGCCAATGCAAGCATTCACAGTTCCTATATGGATGATTTTTTGGACAGTCTTGATGAGGTAACTGAAGCTGCGCAGCTGGCATCCGATGTGGTGACTATCCACCGTAACGCCTGTTTTGAAATGTGTAGTTGGATTTCTAACAGCCAGGAAGCGTTGCGTCTTGTTCCAACTGAATTGCACGCTGCACAGCCTACTGAAGTGTCTCTTGGTAGTGAATCAACTAACGTCAGAGCCTTAGGTGTCTCTTGGGATCCTATATCGGATACCATTGGTTTTAGGACTGGTTTAGAAGGGCTCAAGTTACATGGTGTTTTTACTAAGCGTAAAGTTTTGTCCCACCTCATGAAAGTGTACGACCCACTAGGATTGCTTGGCCCTATAGTGGTCAAGGGCCGTATACTCCTTCAGGAGGCATGGAGATCCAACATTGACTGGGACACGGTTTTTCCACCTTCACAGGTATTAAGGTGGAACGAATGGTTTAAAGAACTGTCAGATATATCTAATATTAGAGTTCCACGTTGGTACGCTAAGGTAAACGGCGAGCCTCTGCACAGGGAACTACACGTTTTTGCGGATGCGAGCGAGCTTGCCTATGCGACTGTCGCTTATTGGCGTTTTTTGTACGCAGACGGTACAGTCAAGCTTGCTCTCATATCCAGTAAAGCAAGAGTATCGCCATTGAAGCCCACTTCAATTCCACGCCTAGAATTGCAGGGTGCTTTAATAGCTTCACGCCTTGCTATGACCATCAAGGAATTTCACAAGAAAAAGCCTATTCGGACGTTTTTTTGGACAGATTCGAGAACTGTCCTTAGCTGGCTAAGAAGTGACGCACGAACGTTCAAGCCCTTTGTGGCCCATCGGATCGGCGAAATAACTGAAAATTCATGCGTTCAAGACTGGAGATGGGTCCCAACTGACTTGAACGTCGCGGACGATGCCACGCGAATCAAACCTCTCCATATCAACCCTAACCACCGATGGTTCACCGGCCCCTCATTTCTTCTGGCTTCTCCGGAAAATTGGCCTGTGGAACCAGCTGGCCAGCCTCCAGTTCATGAAGAGTTTAAGCATACTCCTACACTTGTGGTTGGGCATCTGGTTATCACCGCGGATTTCAGTCGTTTTAGTGACTGGTTGCGCTTACTGCGCGCCACTGCTCGCGTTTTGCAGGCGGCTTCTAAATTTCGCTCACTTTTGGACCGCGTTAGACACATTGATCACACTGATCCTAGCACCGATTTTAGGGTTCGTCAACGTACAAACGCGCCTACGTCCACCGCTCTATTACCCCTGACAGCGGAATTGATGCAAGCCGCAGAAAGGCACGTCCTGCAGAAAGTACAGTCCGAGACATTTGGAGAAGAAATTCTGCGGATTGAACGAGGAGAGTTATTGCCCAAGAGCAGTCGCTTAGCAAAGTTATCACCCAAGATGGGAACGGACAATTTGCTACGTTTGGTCGGCAGAATTGAGGCTGTAGAAGACGTCGGTACCGAAGTCAAATCGCCCATACTGTTAGATGGTCATCACCCAGTCGTGCGCCTTTTGGTTCTCTTTTACCATCGCAAGGCTGGACATGCGAATAATGAGATGGTCGTCAATGAGCTGAGACAGAGATACTGGCTTCTTCCCTTGCGCAGCACCATACGAAGCGTCGCCAGCAAATGTTTGTATTGTCGGATCAGGAAGTCAAAACCGATGAATCCAATGACTGGAAACCTTCCTCCGCAGCGGCTTGCCCACCATCGCCGCCCATTTAATTTCACTGGACTTGATTATTTTGGCCCGATTAACTCCACAATCGGACGCAAACAGGAAAAACGATACGTAGCCCTATTTACCTGCTTGACTTCCAGAGCCGTCCATTTGGAACTTGTGCACTCCCTGACGGCTGATTCAGCGATAATGAGTTTACGTCGATTTATTGCAAGGAGAGGTGCTCCCGAAACAATATTCTCTGACAACGGAACTTGTTTTGTTGGTGGTGACCGAATATTACGGGAGTTTTATCAGACAGATGTCAACGATTTTGCTGCCAGCCGAGGAATCAATTGGAGCTTTATTCCTCCCGCTGCTCCTTTCTTTGGTGGATGCTGGGAACGGCTAGTTCGCACCGTCAAAGTTGCACTGAACGCCACCCTACGCGAAAGGGCACCTAACGCAGAAGTACTCGTGACCCTCCTGATGGAAGCTGAGGCCATTGTCAACTCCCGGCCCCTAAGTCACGTTTCTGTGAGTCAAGATGACCAGGAGACGCTGACACCTTTCCACTTTCTAATTGGCACATCCTCGAATCAAGTCCTACCTGCAACCCTTGACGACCGAGACCTTCTTCGTAGAGCAGACTGGAGGAAGGCCTTGAGGTTAGCCGACCATTTTTGGAACCGTTGGGTGAAAGAGATTCTACCTACAATGCAACCACGACAGACAGGCGAAAACAGGGAACGCGACTTAAACATCGGTGACCTGGTACTCATCGTGGACGAAAATCTTCCAAGAGGAACTTGGCCAAGAGGCCGCATCACTGCAACCTTCCCTGGCCGAGATGGCGTAGTCAGGGTGGTGGACGTAGCCACACAGGGAGGCCTTCTTCGTCGGCCCTCCAAAAAGTTGGTCAGGCTAGACGCGTAGGGCTCCTTATTGGCTGGCCCGGCTAGCTTCGTGTGCTTTCGCACACTAGGGGGTGGGATGTTGCGGATGCAACCTATTTTGTACCTTTTTTTGTCTATTATTTTTATACTTTTGGAATGTTTTTATTTTGTTTTATCAGTTGTCAATATATTGCTGTCGAAAACAGATTGAGTCGGCTTGGTTTTAATATATTTCCTATAAATAATCACTCCAGCTATACAGTCCATCAGAAGTCCTTTATAATGACAGATGAATACAGTATGTTGTATTTATTAAAGATCAAAATAATATTAAATTTGATAGTTTATTTTTTCATTTCATTTCATTTATTGTGTGAAGAATTCAGGTCGGTACATAGTCGAAGGTGAAGTCGAAAATGACAATATAGTATCACTAAATCCTGCCTTTTCAGGCGTACACACATTAACTATGGTTTTCATCATCATTCATTGTGGCACTCTTTTGGGGGTGGCCTACTCGTATATCCAGCAGCGAAGTTTTTCGCCAATAACTATTTAACTTAAATCTAAAAAAAAGCTAATAACTTTGCTACGCAGTAGTCCAGAATAGTTATCTACGATACATGTGCAGAAAATAGGAAATTCGCAACGAGTGGTGATAAATTAAAACACGACCGAAGGGAGTGTTTTAAATCGACACGAGTTGCGAATTACCTGTTCGCACGTGTATCGTACACAACATTTTACAGTACATATGGCTCTTTAAAGTTTCGACATATGCACGGAAAGTGCTCTTTTCCGCACCATGTGTACTGTAAAGTAAATTTCCATATCTAGCGAAGACTCGTCGATGTGCTTGTCGCAATATTGCATCACAGACATTACAAATGTGAATTCATCAGGTGATTGGGAGCTAGCTATACTCTATACTAAGATATATTGGCAAGGCTATAATATACCAAGCAGTCTGCCACTTTCCATTCCCATCTTGAAATTCTATTTTACCCACAAAATTGTACCTATACATTTTTAGGGTTCCGTACCAAAAAGGTAAAAAAGAAACCCTTATGGTGTGACTATGTCCGTCTGTCCGTCCGTCCGTCTGTCACAACGTTAAATATCTCAGGAACTACTTAAGCTATCAATTTGAAATTTGGAACAACTGTTTAAAGGGTTAAAACACGTGTATGGAAAATTAAAAAAAAAAAAACATTTTTATTTTTTGTTTAAATGACGAATATGAGGGGGGTTAAAAATCAAAGTCTAGTAAATAGATCAAGTGGGGTATCATATGAAAGGGCTTGAGTTGCACTTTCTAAACCCCCCCCCCCCTTATCGCCGAAGTTTACGTAGCGAAAATTCTGAAATAATTACATATGATTAAGAGTAACATAAATAATACAGGAAAAATAAAACAATTTCTCTACCTAGCTTATTTTTTATTATTTATTAAAATAATATCTTAATTAAATTTGTAATTTACTCACTTTTGTATGAAATTTTATGTCTTCAAATTCCTATCAGATTATCGTCAAAGTCCCTTCTTTCAAATAAAAAATAAATAATCGAAATCAGTACGCGTGATAAAAAGCTATCGCTGATAAACAAACATACTAGGTTGTAAATTGTTAGTACCAAAATGCAGAAGACGCTTTGCAACGAAAACTTCTACTATGAGCTGTTTAAGATTGTTCAAGAATGAACGGGGTCCTGACAAGACGGGTATGGTGTATGAAAGTTTGTACGGAACCTTCGGTGCACGAGTCAGACTCGTACTTGACCGGTTATTTATTTTGAAAACAATAGTTCCACTGTAGCACCTACGCGATGGCCATAAAGTTATGCGGGTAAAAAAATACCCACACTATATTTCAACATTGGACACTTTATAAAAACTCCATTTACCCCGGCTCGCTTTTTAAAACCTGCATTGAATGCCCGCTTTTAAAAGTTTTAACAAAATATTCGCTGAAATATAAAGCGGGGTAAATACAAAGTGATATCCATATTACGAAATTTTATTTTGAAAGTTCTACTCAAGGGCCATCTGGTTAAATTCAACTATTGTTAATATGAATATTCGTTTTCTATTGGAATATTTTTTAAAGTCTATTATCATGTCCGTTTGATTTCGATGGGAATATTTTCACTTCTTTATTTCTATTATGTATAAAACTGGTTTTGCTGATAAATACTTAATTTTCAATCTCTGTATTTACCAAGCGCAAATAATGTGTCTGCCATAATATATAACCACTCACATTCGGTTCACATGTTTAGAATTGTCATTTATATTAGATTTTATACGTCAAATTGAATCATTTCTGTTTCTGAAAATGTGAATGTGGTCCATTATTCATTCGCTGTATCGACTATTTTCATTCTGAAAATTACGACACCAACGTTCGCATATTGTTTGAAGTTATTGTAGGCATCTATAGCGCCAAAAACCTATGTTTAGCAAATAAATACTTTGGCTTTGAAAAATAGAGAGAGGTAAAGAAATCTTGCAAATGCCGCAGTCAAAATGAACGAATAGCTACGGCCACTCTAACAAGAGCGCCCAAATGAGAAAGAAGACATCTACATATATCTGAATTTTAACGAATGCGCGTTTCTAAGAATAATTTATTGTACGGCATTATTAATAATATATCTGACCTGGCTTTCAACAGCAAGTGTTTGCACATAATTAGCTTTGCGTCAGTTTAAAATAGGAGTGAAGGAACAGGACGTCTCACGAGCAATGTAAACGTTGTTGCCGGCAATGCAAGATAAATATCCGTCGCTACTTGCTGTTTATTTGGATGCTCTCGTGCGTTAATATACTTGATACATTAGTGTCGGTCCGCAGTTATAATAACACAAGCATTTTGGCCTTTGCATCGTTTGTGTCGGCAACGTTGGCATGGTCCAACGAAAGCTAACCCCCACAGAACTATTCTGCAGAGCACCATCGTTAAGATGAGCCGGCTTTTGTTGGTGGTTTTAGTAGGTAGTTTAATGAATAATGATAGACTGAAAATATTCTGTCATAGGTGGATATGTTGTCTAAGTATACGAAAGTTTACCTTTCCATTTCGGACGCGAAACTGAGGCAAGTTGGTGCAATTGAATTAATTGTAGTGTGCTATTTGCGGAGCGCTTATAACCTATCTACCTCTTTTAAATATTATATCATCGCGCTTCTATACCAAAAAAAACGCTACATACCTACGTGATAATAGGCTTGTTGCGTGGTGTTAAAATTGATAACGTCGTGTTGCTAAATGGATAGTAAACCATCAAATGATTGTAATAAAGTATAAATTACAAAATATAATTCAAATCATAAAAACATATGAACCTTGAAAGTTTAGAAAAAAAAAGTTTTTTTTATTTATTCTCCAAGAGTAAATTTAAAGGTACCAATAGAATCCTTATGCTTTTATAGAAACAAATTTCTATTATGACTATGGACCTAAACGCAGTATTTCGCGACCGAAACAGCAATTTACTTCAATTTCCATGCAACGGTTAGTACAAATTGCACGGTGTGACGTCATACTTTAAAGCCAATCAGTATGAAGCGTTTCGGCTGCTGTCAGCGAGGTCCGTCTTTATTTCGATTTTTTGGGTATTAATGTCCTTTAAATGTAGTTGCTTCCAGACAAACATTTGTTTATCTACAAAAACTGGTTCGAATGGCGTCGTAAACAAATTTAAGGTCACAAGCCCATTACAGAGTCTAAAACCTGCTTGTAACAAATTAAGACACAGTTTCACAAAACATGTGAACATAGCATGTTTAACAAACCGTGCAGCAGGTTACTTTGAAAAACACGCGAACACAATTTATTCATTTTATCACAAACTAACTTCTCGACTCAACTCAACTTTGGGACTAGAGAAGGGCACGGCTGCAAAGTTCCGGAATCTTCCTCAGATTCACTTGTTGCCAATTCAGTTCTGTACCTACATTATTTGGTCTGGTTCAGCTGTTTGAAGCAATAAATACGTTATTTATGAAGTAGGTACCTAACATGCCACAGCATTTTTTTCTTAAGAATTATCAATAATAAAAACAAATCATACACCTCGTGAAGTCTGGGGAGGACTGTTCACGCGAGGTAACCGCCTTGTGGGATGTTGCTTCGACGATCATTGTCCCGATAGTCGTTTCGCCGAACGGTCACTTAAGAGACTTTCACTAGATGGCAGGGTCAAGGGTCAGATACAGAAGGCGGTACTCCTGGACACTGCGGGGCAGGAGGTTCCTCTTGCTGTCGCTCTGACCATTGGTAGATTAGTACCCACCTCGCTGCCGGTGGCACCCTAGGACAGGTTATAATAATATTTTTATGTTTTGTACCTATGTATGGTTTTATATTTTATTTTTTATATTTTGATTGTAAAAACCTAACGTACTTAAGACGAACATTTAATAAGGGAGATGATAAGTCATACAAAGTAATATAACGTAAATTTTCATGACAGTTGACCTAAACCCTGGAATTGTATTTTGTGTAACCATGGAATATGAAATAGTTATATCACGAGTGGCCGTAGTTGTGGTCTGTATTAATACCTCCAGTGCCAGAGTTTCGAAGCGCTACGTAGCCCATGTCGCTGTTTTTTTTCTACTTTGTATCTACAAAGCATCATCTGAAAGCACCTACGAACCTAGTGCCCATCTACATGGGCCTATACCTCTAGAGCAGTTGTCTTAACTGGCGATCGGCGGACTACTGGTGGTCCCTGGAAGCACCCGAAGTGGTCCGCGAAGCCATCGGGAGTCGGTATCTTTGCACTGATGTCAACATTATGGGTAGTACAAAACTCTAAAATTCTTAACTTTAAAATGTGCGAGAGGGAGTACCTTAATATGTATATGAAGTCAATTGTTGACTGTTTAATACCAAGAGACATATTTTATGTCTGCCCAAGCTACAGTGGGCTTGGCATGCGCATTTCAGTACCTTTTAATCACACCCTTAAATCTTCCGCCTTTAGCCGCAAGCAGATTTTGTACGTGGTGAAATTGTCGCGAGGAACGGTGAGGGTGCGATAAATACCTTATACTCGTAATGTGCGTGTGTATTTTTATCAAGGCTCTTTCGCTTTCTAGTCACGAGAAAACTGACGTGTGATAAAAGTAGTAAGTAAGATATTGATAGAGACAAAACTTCAAAACTGATTGACTTAATAGTAGATGGAGATCCATTTGAAGAAGATCAGCATCATGCTGAGTTGGGCCCATTTTGTGGCACGGCACAGATTGACTTTTTTTACTTTTGGCTTTGACTTGTTAGTGTGTCACGAATAAATGTTTGATTCTGATTCTGATTTCAATATGCAGCACATTTATTTACAAACACTGCCTATTATACTCGCTCATTTCACTGACTAATTCCTAATATCATCGTCATCATATTTTCCGATAGGCATACGTCCTCAGCTGGATGTAGATATCTTGAAGATTAACATATAAAATTGGTCCGACTATAATAGTCATGGTGACGCACTAGATATAGATAACCATACCTCCGTTATAGTCTACGAGGATTTCCAATAACGCCTTAAGCTTTCATCGCCGCAAAATGTCTAATGGACGAGGGAGGTAAGCAGCCAGTTTGCATGCATCCGCGGGTGATTGGGACATCTCCACACCGCTAATATCGGGTGGTGATCAAATCGGAGACAATGGGACCTAGACAGCGTTTATACTCTACGGCAAGAGGTCGTGGGCGAATATTCAGTTTTTAAGGCGTTTTTTTTCGTCATTGTCGTCTCCAGGAAATACTATTAAAAGAGACGAATATCAGAGTCCACTTTTGATGAAGAAGTAAGCCAATACCGATGCTGAGTCTTTTTTTATTTAAGTTTCCGCGGTATGTTTTACCTTTGCTGAAATAATCTTGAGCCGACAATGACTTTAGAACCGAGCGGTTCAAACGCTCGGAGATTGGCCCTCGAACGAATTTGAGATTCTGCCTAGTATAAAGATGCAGTAAAGTGTCAATTTGAGGACGAGTCAAGGTGATTTATTCTAGTTGGTCAATCCGTACACTCATTTATTGCTTTTAAAATTACACATCGGACACAGCGATGCGTGTGCGAGGTCAATGACATTATTCTGGGCTGGTGCAAAGTGCACGCGCATCGTTGCAGAAAACAATGTACATCTTTGTACGCTGGCGTTTGGGCTAAAAATACTGAAACAATTTAGTTTACTATAACTAAATTCCATTTTAAAACTAGGGTTTTTTATGAATAATACGCTTTTACCGATTTACACGATGTTATGAAATGTAAGTGTTTTTTTTTACTTGTATTTATTCAAAATATAACTTATACTACTACATTTAATATTTTATTATTACTGAAGCCTCAATTAGGCTTCTTTGCAAGAATCAGTTGCAACTAAAATTGTTTTTATGAGCAGGGCTTATTCCACCTAAATTGCATAATACCTTATTCACTATTACCCCTAATCTTCAAATTACCATGGGCTCAAAATACCGAAATGTCAAATTGTCTCATTCTTAAAATGAACGAAATTCATTATCACTTTGAACTAAAACGTCATATTCTCTAAATACCTAACGATTGAAATGCACAAATTCCTTCAAATACCGAATGACTTCATTCATTTCTATGAAAAATATTAAAATAACTAAATTGTTTTGAATTAGTTTAGGCATTATGAGACTAAGCTATTTTGAAATTCGGCTATATTAAGAATATGATGTTATGAGAAAAAAAGTTAGGTATTCTGTGATTTAGGTATTTTGACACTAAGTTATTTTAAGATCTAGGAGTACCTACCTATTGGTAAAAGGGTAAAATGGAAAATAGGTCGCATAAGCTCTACCTACTCGTTTTTAGGGTTCCGTACTCAAAGAGTAAAACGGGACCCTATTAGACTCCGCTGTCCGTCTGTCATTCTGTCTGTCTGTCTGTCTGTCTGTCTTGAATAAAATAAATATTTTCATAGATAGTGGTACGGAACCCTTCGTGCGCGAGTCCGACTCGCACTTGGCCGGTTTTTATATATCTAGTATTAGTTTGATATTGCCGGTTTTTATATATCTAGTATAGTGCTGTTCTTATGACAATTTATGTAATGGGTATAAGGTATGAGGTAACATTAAATCTGAGGTAAGTTTTCCATATTAATATATTATTATAGTTAAATAAAATTTAAGGTGGTTATTATGGATCCTTTTTAAGTTGTCCGAAATAAATGCATTTTTTTTTTTTGCCAGTTTTCTTATCTTTTCACTACGAGTTCTCATTTTTAGTTTTTTTTTGTTGGCTTAATTTATCGTTTGTGATCTGAATATTTATTTTATTTTATATAATTAGCACCTTACAGAAACCAAATAGGTTGTTACAATTATTTTTACATTGTAGTTGAATCAGTTGTAGGCACTAGTTTTCAGAATGGATAGTTGTAGTGTATTTATGATATGATCTCATCTAGATATGTTTTATAAGTGCTATATAGTTAATTATAGTGTCAGCAAGAGATAGTCATCAGTCTCATAGTGTTGTAAGGAATTTTAAATTTTAGAATTGACAACCTTGCTAGTAATACTTAATTTCTTACATATTCCATCAATGTGATGTTTCCAATTAAATCTTATGTCTATGATCATTCCAAGTGTTCAGAAACTAGGTCAAGTTTTGTTTGAGCAGCTTCAGAGAAGGTTTTTTATAATAATAAATATTAAGCCCAAATTACTGCTGCTGTCTGAGAAATGAAGAACGATTCATCATCACATCAGCCGAAACACGTCCACTGCTGGACATAGGCCATCAAATATCAATGAATTCATGTTCAATTTGAGGATTTTTGGATATAATTTGTAACCATGACCAATAAAAAAGAAAAGGTTTATTCAACATCACATTACACGAAATTATAATTAAAGATACATGAACCTATATGACAGTGTCGTATTCCAGTCGTGTACTTTTCGTGCCGTATAAAATCTCCCTATTACAGGCTTGGATATAATATTAGGAGGTATACGGAGATCGTTATTGGCTCACAATCTACGTTATCGAACCTCTTTGGTCGACCCTCTTTAACAATTTATAAAGACAACGTAAGCTTGTATGAATTGTATCATATTAATGCTGGTTACCTTATTTTCCTGTGGTCACGTTTGAATTCTTTTGCATTTTAAGTACACTCGAGTAAACCCCTTATAGCAAGCGTGTATTACGCGTATTCATGGATCAAGTTCTTTACCTCCTGTGGACTTATTTAAAGTTTTAATGCCTTTATATTGTGGCGCTGGTTTACTAATGACTTGTAAGGTTGGAACAAGTCCTTAAACCGTTCACTCTTGTTTTGTCAACAGGAAAGGCACTTGGTTTTTGTTCCTGATTTTTACCCGTATTCACTTTGATAAGAGTCAAATCATACATAACTAAACTGCGACCACTAGGAATGTCATTAACTCAAATTTATTTCAAAAAAATGTTCCAGGTTACAAATTAAGCAAAAAGCTATTGATGCATTTCTAGTACGGAGTTAATAGTAGTATAAAAAATATACCATCGCACCTTATTTGCAAGACAGACTATAACGATAAAGACCGTTCCACACCCGCGTAAATCCAAACACAATAGTAAAACCCTTATGAGTCCATCTTGACCGTAGATAAAGGCGTAACCACACCGCACGGCCGGTTACGATTCACACGTCATTTTAGGCAGGCCCCGATCCCCTATTAATACTATCTCTTCATTGAAACACAAGATATTCCGTCTGACCTGCAAATGCTGCGTTTGGCTGAACTAAGAAGTTTTTTCTCATAATTATTTATCTCGTCAAAGTATGGTACTAGTAGATACGGCTGAATTTACGAATTAATTGTGACTTGTATTTAGTGACATGTGTCTAACTCATCGGTAGTATTTCAAGTAGAGTTCTACTTTGGTGCAAAAAATTAAATAAAAAAATAATTCAAAAAAAAATAAGTTTATTTTTATAAGGCGGACTGAAGCGGCTGTAATAAAGCATTCTCCTCAACCAGTCAACCTTAAGGCAAAGCATATAAATTGTGCGTGGTGCCAACTTTTTTCAGACGGAAATTTATTTAATACAATACGATATGATATAATATAATAATATATACCAAAACATACATGTCTTACCTACTTCATACCTACTTACGGTTTTTTTTAGTTTTGCCAGCAAATAAATTGAATTGTGATTTTTTGAAGACAAGCCTCTTTGGATATTGCTATTGACAGGGAGACTGTTCTTTACTGTTCTTTTCTGTTTTATGGCGAAGTAATATGTAAAGTTAAAAAGCTGTTTAATGTACATATTGTAAAAGTTTATGTCAGAATGCATAGGCATTAAAATAACCTTCAAAATAAATAAATAAAAGTAGAAAAAGCTGTCTCCATATGCAACAATAATAATAATATAAATGCCAAGTTTTAAATGTAGATTGGATTCTCGTATCGTATGTTTCCAATTTGAGATAGAGAGACATAGCAACTTAACGGAAACGAAGGAAATGGATCCTCTATTTTAGGGCTCCTCAACAAACCAGAGTTCTTGTTTCACCATAAAGTCCTGAACTATTGGTTATCCTCGTTCTTTTGGATTCACTTACTCGTTAATTATAATGATTGGGCAATTTACTTGTAGCACACCGGTACGTACGTCACCAGCATTATTATTAGCATTTGTTTTGTGGGCCTTAAAATGCCGCTTCGACCAGCAAGCGATCTATTGTGGCAGCCCTTTCTTTAGAGATCACCGTTAAGGCCCGTTGTTGCCTCCAGGAAACTCCAGATTCTTTGTGCTGTGATATGTTGTACCTCTTCTGGGTGCACGATGTGCCGCCCTAGGTAGGTATAGGTACTTCTTTTGTACATGAGTGGTCCGCAAGAGCAGATAATGTGGATAGCTGCCTGTCTCCTGGCAGAAACTGCTGGTTGCGTCCTGCTTCATACACAGAAGAAACAGGTGTTTGTTCAATTTGCAATGTCCTGTCAGGACTCGTGATCGGGTGCTGTTTGTGGAGTCCGGTCTGTTCATGCTTGCAAGAGCATAGTAACTTCCTAAATACTAGTGTTATTATCATTATTTTGACGAGAGACATCATTCTGTTCTTGACACGTTTTATTGTTATTGACCCTGTACATCTCTGAAAATATTACATTAATGATCCTTTTTTTCTGTTTTAACGCTTAGAGACAGTATACATCTCTATAAGAACATTAGAATTATTATTAATTGTATTTGGACGCTCAGAGACCTTATACATCTCTGGGGTACTAAATTAGTATCATAAACTTATTGTTAATTCTGATACAGACCTTATATCGAATGTAATTGATAATATGTTACAATTTTGGAATTTTTTACTTTTCATTTAGTGACATCTAGTTTGTTAACCGTTTAGGTACTAATTTGTTAAAATCTGCAATTTTAAAATGATAATTGTGTAAGATTATTAATTAAATTAAATTGTAGAATACCATTTGACATGTAAAAGTGCCCTTGTGGTATTTGCAGAATAAATAATTAATGTTATTTTTTTGATTTTTTAGGGTTCTTGTCACTATGCAGTTTTTGTGCCTTTTGAGTTGGAATAGCTCTTTAGACAGAATATATTTAATCCTTTAATCAGGGTTTTAGCTTGTTTTTGTCCATTGGTGAACTTCCACAGCTTGATTGTCTCTAATTTTGCCGCGTTGCTTAGCAGAGAATATGCTTTACGTTTTGTGATACCACAGACCGGTTCCGGGCCGACCAGGTGTCAGCAGCCCACCAGCATTAACAAAAACTACAACAAAGCACGCTTAAATATCTGATACGACTCTATTTCTAGGGCCGTTAGGACGCACAGAACGATCCCAGAGGGCGGGATGCGCACGTTGAACGGGCGCACGCACAATGTCTGCGGCCTGCTTCCCTGTTGGGCCGCCCGCCGGGACAAACGCGGTCGAATGCTGAACGCGATCCCGCGGCGTTCCTCTACCAGGCGGAGCAAGCACTCTTTGGGGGTTTAGACGGTAGTCCAAGGTATTCTTACCGTGGTTAGTCAGCCATACCCGTCCTGGTTTCCCGACCAGGCGAAATGCTCGCTTTGCAGGCAGATATTAATCAATGCAGACTGTACCACACGCGGAAGTCCACTGTTCAAAAAAGAGCAATTAAATTCATTCAATAAGCACATCAATTTCTGAAAGTTGTCTACTATATCCAATCTTTTTAAAATCACAAAAACTACCAACATGTTTTCGAGCACTCAAAAATATTTGAACTAAAATAGAGATTGGTCTTAAAATCTGCTTAGCTTTCTGAGTTTCGTCAAGCATTGCTCAGGATTTGCAGTGAACCATAAATTACCATAATATATGAAATCCAAAGGGTATTGCTTCTGTTAAATATTTTACGATGCGCACACATATGATATATTTACTCGTATTTCTGACTACGAATGCATTGAATGCCGATTGTCTGAGATATTCTTCACTTGTATTAAAGCCATTTGAATAAAAACATCGCAATGGAACTTTCAGTAAAGCCAACAATAATGCTCTTTTGTGTACACGTACAAAAATAAGGACATACATTTCTATACACGACTCTATTTTCAATGTCATAAAGGCGTGTCTAGATATGTATGTCCTTATTTATGTATACCGACGTATATTAATACCACTGACTGTACCAAAAAGACAAGCAAGAGACACAATATCGAAAATGATACAGCGAATTATGTAACCATGACTAGCTGAAAAATCGAAAAAATATTTTCATGTCACGTCTGGCTCAAATACTTGTTATACCTATTACCTTGAAGACGTGACAGACCCGTTTCATTATGCATGTCTAAACTCACGAAACTTTCCATTTAAAATCACAAATAGAGTTTATTTCAAGATAAGCCCATGCAACTATGATATTTAATCTCAGAGTCCCTGGGCGACCGAGCTCCGCTCGGATGAAAATGGAGAAAATGCGGAGAAAACGAATTTTCCCGGACATGAGACCTATCTAGATCGATTTCTCGCTCCCGTAACCACCTATATTCCAAATTTCATCGAAATCGTTAGAGCCGTTTCCGATAACGTGATTGCAAATATATATATACAAATATTGCTCGTTTAATAGTATAGGATTACGTTCTTATCCCAGTTTGGTTTTTAACCCTTTTCTTGACATGGCATCTTGTGAGATACAGACAACTTTGAAAAAATATTAACTCTAATCTATTGCAGTAAAGTTGAACGCGTCCATAATTTCATATTGTGTTTCTATTTCTGAACGTATAAACGTCACTCAGTGTAAAGTTGGCAACACCATTTAAACGTCAAAACAGACAGTTGTGCAAGCTCCGACATGATCACGCGCAAGAAGGTAAGATTACTTCAATTTTTTTTTTTTTACATGCTTGACAGTGACAAAGGGTATTTTTTTATAAGGTTGAATATACGAGTCATATAGAAAAAAGATTACAAACTGAATAACTTACATTGCAATCATGTTGTTCACCTTCAAAATGTGTGTATCCTGTAAGATTCATTGCCCGGTTCATGGTGATTTTTAACTTTATCTGAATGTATCTTGTGGTACTCATTGCCAAGTTCATGGTGATTTTTAGCTGTATCTGAATGTATCTTGTGGTACTCATTGCCAAGTTAGTGGGATTTTTATGAGTGTATGTTATAACACTCATTGCCAGCTTAGTGGATTTGTTTTATGTACCTAACTTACCAGGAACTTTTTTTATTCATTCTATTTTTTTATATAATACAACGCACCTTATGCTCGTTGTTCTGTGTGGGGTTTCATGCGTGGTCTAACTATTTGCTTTGCATGTGAGTGTGTACCTATTTATTATTTTCTTTCTAGGGAGGTCGGCAGCCGACTTTTTACAGAGCCAAAAAAATTCTGGCTTTGGTACCAAAGCCGGGAATACGATCCGACATGGAGGATTCATCAGATTCTGAACCCGAAGTACCACCAACTTTAGATCGGTTGGATGCTTATAACGATGATAGCGACGCTAGTTCTCCAGCACCTTCATTGCCATCCTCATTTGAAAATTTGCACATTTTATCCGACGACGACATTGCTGAACATCACGAATTTGCTATGACGACTGCATCTCCTCTTATTCCTGCTGCGCCTACACCGTCCCCACTAACACCTATGGTAGCATCGCCGCTTTCGCCTATTGCACCCATACCATCACCACTAACTCCCAGAGAAACCGCTTTTCCAGCACTAGCACGCCAAAGCCGCAATACCATCACAAATAACTTTGATATACCTTCGCCTTCTGTGACAGCTTCAACAAGTGTGCCGACTCCAAATCCCCCTCCTACGCGATCTCGAAGGCTTGCTGCTAATAGACTGCTTCCTAAACGTCTACAGAGAGGACCTATACGATCTAACCGTGTAGAAAAAAAGACGTTAGATTTTAAATGGGCCAATAAAAAAAAGTTTTTACATCGCGCTGAAATCACGGACAAAGAATTACCTGCAGCTACATCTGTCAAAACTCCATTTGAGTATTTTAGAATGTTTATGTCGGATAATATTCTAGAAATGATTGTTGATCAGACAAATTTATATTCTACGCAGGTTACTGGAAGACCCATCAATGTAACTCTAAACGACATAAAAGATTTCATTGCCATAAACCTACTGATGGGCATCGTTAAGCTATCGGCCTATACTGACTATTGGTCATATGATTACAGATATGCACCCATTGCCGACGTCATGTCACTGAAAAAGTTTCAATCGATTCGTCGATACATTCATTTCAATGACAACTTACTGGATGACGGGGACCGTTATTACAAAGTAAGACCGCTGGCGGAGATGGTTCGAGAAAATTTTGTCAAAGTTGCGCACGAAACAAGATTTAGTATAGATGAGATGATGGTCCCCTATAAAGGAAAAAAAGCTGGCAGTCGTAAACAATATATGCCAAATAAACCAAAGAAGTGGGGTTTTAAGATATTTGTTCGCGCGGGTGTATCAGGGTTTATATATGATTTTATGATATATGCAGGTGAAGATACCTTCAGATATAATGTCTTGTCAGCAGCGGAGTCCAGTCTGGGGTTAGGGGCTAAGGTAGTAATCGCCCTGTGCAAGAGTATTCCGGACCCTGCTTGCTCAGTGGTCTACTTTGACAATTTTTTTACGAGTTTGGAACTCGTATGTCATTTACGGGAGGAAATGGGTATATTTTCACTAGGCACCATACGATCAAATAGATTACGAGGAGCTGAAAAAAAATTAACGACAGACAAAGACCTGAAAAAAAAACGCAGAGGTTCGCACACACAAGTTGTGTGCAACAAGAACAAAGTGTGTGTTGTCAAGTGGTTTGACAATAAATGTGTCACCACAGCAAGCAGCTTTGTCGATTCAAATCCTGTTGGTACCATAATGCGATACGACAAGAACACAAAGCAGAGATCTGCAGTGCCATGCCCTGAAATAATAAAGCAGTATAATGCGCATATGGGTGGCGTTGACCTGGCTGACATGCTGATTGCACTGAATAGGACAGAGCTGAAAGGTCACCGCTGGTACTTGCCTTTAGTATCGCAAATTTTTGACATGTGCATAGTGAACAGCTGGCTTTTGTACCGAAGAGATAGTCAAGATAAACCTGGACGAACCGTAGACATAAAAAAATTTCGGTACAGTGTAATACAAGGGTTGTTCAAGTGCGACCGAACGAACTCAGCTAGCACTGATGGCATTGAAGGCCCTACTCCATCGAAAATAATAAGCGCTCCTAAGGTGGCCAGACCTACTGATGACGTAAGGCTGGATAAATATGCTCACTTTCCCATTTTTGGACCAAAGCTTAGGTGCAAATTGTGTAAGAAAGGGCAAACTACGGTTCAATGCTCAAAATGTATGTTAAATTTCTGTTTTACGCCTAAGCGTAACTGTTTTGTGGCTTTTCATACAGCATAGGCGAAAGTGATTAAGTTTGGATACGTGTTTTCATGTTTTTTATTAAAGGTATAATGTGTTTCTTTCATAAAAACCTTTTTTTTCTATATCTGTGTTTCACTTCCACGTAATTGGCAATGCATCTTATGGGATACAATAACTATGCGACCAAAATAAACGCGAACTTGGCAAGGTATCTTATAAGATGCATATGATATTTCCAAAACGCGTAATAAAAATTTTTTTTTTCTATTTTTCCATAGTCCCTGTGTGATATCTTAACCAATATATTTCATTAAATCGAGAAAAAAATATTTTTTTTATTTTGCCAAGAAAAGGGTTAAGAGTCTGCGTCAGCCCTTACTCTCTATACGTCATACCTACATCCATACAAAACATCAATCTAACCAGCCGTTAAATCCACAAGTTTATCTATTCGACATGCAAAACTCCCCGATCGCCCGGGGCTCGGGTTCACATTTGCATGCCCTTAACTGTCCCTACACGTCCCGACATGTCCCAACAATGTCCTAACGCAGTCCCTTAACGCATTTTGAGACATTAGAAGAATCCCTGGCGACTTGACGCTTACCCACGATTTATGGAATGTTGACTTTGGAAATAAATACGGTGCGTTAGGTCAATCGGATTTGGGAATAAGCTTCGGATTGGCGTTTATTTTCTTTTTCGTATGCTATTGGCAGTTGGGAAAACACGAAGAGAAGAAAAAACTTAGCGTTTGCCTGCATTTTGACTCGAGTGAATTTTCGGTTGCAGACTAATATTCATTCACTTCTGTGTTAACCTTTGAAGGCAACTTCCGCAGGGTGTGATTTTCGGAATGAAAAGTATCTTATACTTTATCCTCCTCGAAACGGTTTAAGTGTGCAAAAGTAAAAAACAAATAGCCATGGTGTTTTGCATTTTCTATGCGTAATATACCAGTTTATTTACAGCTGGAAAGTCTATAGTGCATTGACGTGTATTTGAATTTTGAAATATCAAATGTTTTAAATTTTTGTACATTACGTCATTCTGAATTAAATAGTGGTTCACACACATTATTTTTTTGCTTTTCGAAAATAATAAATTTCTAGTTCTCTTAATATCTGGCGACCGTAATATAATAAAAAAAATAGTAAAAGAAAGAAGCATCCCTCGGAGGCTATTTACAAAAGCCAAAAACGATTATGAAGCCAATTTGGAGTCGCCTATTGACGAAATCACCGCAGCCTTCGGGAAACTATAGCTACGTGCAGAAGCATTGTTCAACGTCGACGAGCGTATAAAAGAGCAGTGGCTAAACACGGAGGATATTCCGAAGAAGAGAGTTACACAGCCGACGGCGAGTAAGCCCGAGCTTGCCAACGTCTGCATCCAGTTACCTGCACGACCTGACGATGTTCTGAAGAGTTTGGGTTATTCCCCAAAGATGTTCAAAACTCTATAGTGCAACTCTATGGTGCACTGACGTGTATTTGAATTTTGAGCTATCGAATGTTCTTCTTGTTTACATTCTTTTAAATTTTTGTACATTATGTCACTCTAAAATAAATAGTGGTTCACGAACGTTGGCTTCCGGTTTTTTGGTCTACGAAAGTGACAATTTTCAAATGAGTTAATGAATCAATTCACAATATTAAGTATTACATGAAGCAGCAATGATGGCAGCGGTCAGTCCTTGGATGGGTGACCGCCTGTTTGAGTGGTTACTATAAATGAGCGCTTCTGTGCTTTGGAAGGCACGCTAAGCAGTTGATCCCGGCTGCTGTCTATGACAGTAGTCGTTAAGCTGAGTTAGATGCCTTCGGGTGGCTTAAGAACCTCTAACAGTCGGGCAACTCGACAAAGGGGGGACAACTGTCACTTGCGTCCGCAGAAGGGCAAATATTCAGCGTTTTAGGGCGTTTTTTTTCGTCATTGTCGTCTCCAAGAAATACTATTAAAGTTGACGAATATCAGAGTCCACTTTTGATGAAGTCGTAAGCCAATACCGGTGCTGAGTCATTTTTGATTTAATTTTCCGCGGTATGTTTTAGCTCTGCCGAAATAATCTTGAGCCGACAATGACGTTAGAACCGAGCGGTTCGAACGCCCGGAGATTGGCCCAGGAGCTACCTGCCACAACGTGCACGTGTCCCCTGGGTGGTACTAAAGAGTGGCAAACTCAAAAGCCAAATAATGTATGCCATACGATTAAAATAAAGTATAACAAATGATTAAATGGTTTTACGACCCATTCACTTTTAACTACAAAATCAACCTGGGGCACGTAAACGAATACGAATATGAACGATGATAAACCGATGAATTAATGTGTCGAAATTCTTACTCAGTTGAAATAAGGCTAAGACTTTTAAACATGATCCACTCGGATACACAAATCTCAAATGACCGCATCGTCATTAAAAGGGAATCCGTCACCGTACTCATCCCAGCCTGTTACGTGAACCCAGTTTCCGGATGAAATTCCGTCTCGTTGAGTTAGCCACACCTGCGTCCAGCGTCACTCAAGTGCCTCAACTCTACATCCCTTTTATATCACAATCAGTTTTCAATATGTTTCGCTCGCTCTGGCAAGTTAGCTCGGCGCGTGTGGAAGAGTGCGAGATATTGACATGAGATTGGGATCGGAAGCGACGCTCAAAAATAAACTCTAGTACCTTTAAAACGGTTGTAAATTGCACTTCACGATTATGTGGTCCTGGTATGCTGGGAGTACGGACGCGTGGTTTTAATTTCGTCCAGAGATGTTGAGAAAAATACGAGTACAATGGAAATATTGATTTACTAGATTAAGCTCAGAATTAGTCAAGAACGAATTTTCATAAATATTTCACTCCCTTAAGTGATGATTTATGAGATAAATAGTCATCCTTTACTCTTGTTCTATACAAATATTCACAACTATATGTACTGTTCGAATTCAAACTTTCGTGAGACACGTTGAAATAATACTAATAATTACAGGGTTCAACTCACGTATTAAGAGTGCTCTTCAAAAAAGCGCTCGCTCAGAATTCGGTATTTTGACACGCGTAGTGCGTTTGTGTGTGTAAATACTACTACCACCCACACAAACGTACCTAACCCCCACATGCACAGCGAGATCGCACCAGCCGCGGGTGCCGTCCCTTTCTAGCTATATGTAAGTGCGATCGGGATAGAACTAACCACGGAGCTTGCCGATGCAAATAGCTGTATAGCGCACCGTTGGAATTCACTCCGTGACCGATATTGATACTTGCACTAAAAAGTGGTAAGTATTACTTCGCTAACATGATGTTCTAGAACATCATGTTAGCGAAGTTAGATAACTTGAATAAAGTAAGTATTTGATTTTTGAGCACAAGTTTTCTATTTGTATTAAAATACTATGATATGACAAAGTATATTTAGTTTCGTTTTTTTAGTATAAAATAAACTAACGAGTTTTAAAGTTGTCAGTAATAAGAATAATGATTTGTTTTACGGATATTAATAGTTTCCATGTTATCTGAGTCTTATTTATATATAGTAATGTAATGAAATTATACCAGTCGACCCACTACTAGGAAATTACTGGGTACTGACGTATTCATTTCTTGAAGAATTTTTTTTTTGTTATGGACAGTAAAAAAAACTGCCCTTCATAGAAATTGCTATGTCCGTTTCTTACCAAAGGAACTGAAAATTATAAATTATACAAACACAGCTTTTTATCTAGAATACAATTAATTAATGCGTGATTTTATTCAAAAGCCTAAAACCTCAGATGATAAAAAGGAATAGATATGAAACGGGGGCTTGGCGCGTGTCGGTGCGACATGGCCAAATGGGCATGTCACTGCCCACCGCATGTTAGTCGCAATTTGCCGTGAATCTGAAATGTTTTTCCACGTTTACTCAAAATGCCGAATTGTAGCGTGGTTACATGCAAAAATAGGAATGAATCTAAAACCTACATAAATGGTGGAGTCACGCACCACATGTGAGTATTAGTATTTTCACTTAAGTCAGTAAAAACTAATATTTTAATAAATAAACGCAACGCCGCCTCATTTCTCGGGATCGAACTAACATATCGAACGAAAAAGCATATTTTTGTTCTATGCGTTGTACATTGAATGTTCAATACAGTAAACCACGGCGCAATGTATTAAACCACTATGGATATGGACGATGCTTGAATTTTTTTGTGGTACGGCCGCTGCTTGGCGTCGCAAACTAGAGCGGTGCCAAAGTGCAGTTACAATTTACGCGTAATCGATAAAATAGAAGTACGATATCATACTAGTTATTTTATTTCGACTACTTTCGCTGTTTTATTTTATTTAATTACTTGTTTTGGTTGGGTGCCTATCTTAAAGGTAACTAATAACATACTTATAAGATTAAAAGGCACAAAATGTTTACGGTACCTACTAATAAGATTTTCACTAAGTTGCAGTATGAACGGTAAATAGACATATTAAAATTGTATATACAAGTATATAATTTAGTTGCAAATGGCTTCAGAACAACTTAAAATGTGATATTATTACCAATAATTTATTTCAAATGAGTATTTTTTACTTTCATTTGAAATGTGATAATTGAAGAAGAAATCTCGGTTTCTTATTACAGTTTTCCAAAGAATCCGAGTAGGTACTAAAAAAATGGATAGATGCTACTGGCAGAGGTCCTAACTGGTTTCCTGTACAGAGAAGAGTTAATGTGTTCGTAACATTTTCAAGAAAAATGTTTCCAACCACTTAATAAGAGCCGTACACTTTTCGAATATTTGACACCTCGCTTGCTTGAAACCTAGGTGTAAAATGTATGGTAACACATCTCCGCACATCTTTGGTGGATACTCGCCCTTAGCCTTAAATCTCGTAATATGAGTAATGGACATATTATTTCGCGCCAAAATGCGATACGGATCGGCCTGGTACCTACAGGTCAAAAATATCGATGTGACCAGAGTTTTAAATGTATGTGAACACGAACTTATAAAAAGCCGTTTATGTTACTCTGTAGGTATTCGTCAATATTTTTTACTTTTGCGATTTATGGTAAGTTAACAACCCGTGTTATTTAAACTTGTAGCTAAAAGTTTAAATACCACCACATAAACTTACCATGTTGTTGAAGTTGTTACCTATCAATATCATAACATAATATTAATTTTAATATCAATGTCGATAAAACATAATTTTAACGTTTGTCGCCCCCCTAGTGTAGTGCGTTTAAGCCAATCACAGCCCTTGTTTGCATGTTGCCGTAGACTCACTGGCGCAGTAGACGCAGGTTCACTCAAAGCTCAACAGCAGTAAAAATTACTTTGTTTAGAGCATATTGCACATCTTTTTATACGAGTAGCCTGTGGGTGAACTACACGCAAAAACAGTACAGCGTCTTGCGAGTGCAGTACAATAATGCATTCAGAGTGCTGATGGGGCTGCCTCGTTGCTGCAGCGCGTCGGCAATGTTCGCGGAGGCGCGCGTGGACAGCTTCGCTGCCATAATACGTAAAAAAGCCGCATCGCTGCTCAATAGGGTAAGGGTCAGCACCAACAGCATTCTGGCAATGTTTGCAGGCAGGTTGGATGGTGCCTACCTAAACCATTGCAGTGCACTGCATGTAATGGGAAATAATGTCTACTAACACTTTAGATGTAAGATGAAATTTACCTACTAACCTTGACATGACTGTATTTGTATTTTTTATGGTTTGTGTATAGTATTTAAATGTATGATCCAAGTTGGTTGAATAAATAAATGAATTACTGGCAACGCCCGAGTCTTTGTTTTTACACGGTTCAATGTGTGTGCCTATGGGCGCTGCGGTGGGAGAAAACTGGGGACATCGGTTTTGGTTGGAATTAAGCAGTACGGCACTTCTCCCTTTTTTTATGTTCTGAGCCTAAAACCTATGTCACTTATTAGGATTCCGTACTCAAAGAGTAAAACGGGACCCTATTACTAAGACTCCGCTGTCCGTCTGTCTGTCTGAATGCCTGTCTGTCCTTCTGTCACCAGGCTGTATCTCATGAACCGTGAAAGATAGAGATTTTCACAGATGATGTATTTCTGTTGTCGCTATTTATAACAAAAAATACTAAAAAACAGAATACATCTTTTTATTTTTATTTTAGTTTTTATTTGTTTCTTTTTCTTTTACAATCTTACACAAATCGACTTTGCCCCAAACTAAGCAAAGCTTGTACTATGGGTACTAGACGACGATAAACATACTTATATAGATAAATAAATACTAAAATACATAGAAAACATCCATGACTCAGGAACAAATATTTATGGTCATCACACAAATAAATGCCCTTTCCGGGATTCGAACCCGGGACCTCCAGCTTCATAGGCAGAGTCACTACCAAGTTACTAACTAGGCTACAGGGGGCTCCTATACAACAAACGTGATTTTAGATATAGATATTTTGCCGTTTTTAGATATAGATAATGGTACGGTACCCTTCGTGCGCGAGTCCGACTCGCACTTGGCCGGTTTTTTTAACATTTATTTCGAAATAAAGAGTGATACTCGGAAATGTCGAAGGGAAGGTCAATCGTCGAATCCGACTCGGCTGGGCAGCATTCGGGAAGCTACGGCACATCTTTTCGTCCAATATTCCGCAGTGTCTCAAGACGAGAGTCTTTGACCAGTGTGTGTTGCCAGTGATGACATATGGCACGGAAACGTGGTCGCTTACTATAAGAAGACTCAAAGACTCATAAGAAGGCTCAAAGTCACTCAAAGGGCAATGGAGAGGGCTATGCTGGGAGTTTCCCTGCGCGATCGCATCAGAAATGAGGCTATCCGCAGCAGAACCAAGGGAACCGATATATCCCTCCGAATTGCTAAACTTAAGTGGCAGTGGGCGGGGCACATTGCACGTAGAACCGATGGCCGTTGGGGCGGAAAGGTTCTGGAGTGGCAACCACGTACCGGAAGGCGCAGCGTGGGTAGGCCCCCCGCAAGGTGGACTGATGACCTGGTAAAGGTCGCGGGAGTCCGCTGGATGCGGGTGGCGCAGGAACGGCCATTGTGGCACTCTTTGGGGGATGCCTATGTCCAGCATTGGACGTCTTTCGGCTGATATGATGATGATGATGACTCGGAAATGTAATAAAACCACGTAAAAATCTCCCTTTCCAGTGTAAACCCCCGGTGTGTGTTATTATTATATATAAACGAAAATAATAACTAAATGCAAGGTAGGATCGTGCTGTACTTAACAAACGCCATATAAGCTTGTTTTTTAAAATGTTTTTTATTCATCTTGTTATTTTCAATAACCCTGCATATTATGTCGCTGGTTCGTGGGTACTTGTACAGACAAATCACACAAACCCAAACAAGATAGGTCTATCTATTTTAGTTTAGGAGTTCCCATGACCAACTTCCATCATCAGATCCTGGAAATCATCCATCACCAAAGTGTTTACCAAGACAAAACAGATGAGCCCAAACTAGATGGGTTTATCTAGATTAGTTTAGGAGTTCCATGACCACCTTCGAGCTCCATTATCAGACTCTGGAAATCATCCAGCACCAAAGTCTTGCCGTGCCATGACCAAATTAATGAGCCTAAATTCGATGGCTTTATCTTGTTGAGTTTAGGAGTTGCTATGGCCACCTTCCGACTCCATCATCAGACCAGCTCTATGATATTATGGCATTGTCACCGAAGATACGCAATTGTACCTAATTTGAAGATTTCGCCCAAACTAACATACATACATACATACTAACTAATCATAATGGCCGTTGGGGCGGGGAGGTTCTCGAGAGGCGACTACGTACCGGAAACTGCAGCGGACCCTCCACAAGGTGGACTGATAGTAACAAGTAAATAAATGAAATCTATCAAGTATCACGATCACTCGTACAATAATAATTGACTATAGAACGCGTAGTTTAGACAAAAGGATCCAACCCACAAGATATCACCATTGAAATGTATGACTTTTGTTTTAGGTAGAAGGTTCAATTTTAAATGTTACATATCCTGTGGGTTTGAGCCTTTTCGCTACACTACGTCATATCTGATAGCTATGCAATTCATAACTTGTCTCGATTTGCCTCACGAATGTATCCCCAGTATAGTTTGACCCCGAGGTTTGTAACAACTATGCCTAGTCGGAGATCAAAATAATATTATTTTATCTGAAGAGTGGCCGGTTAGCTTCGTGAATAGCCACAAATAAACAGAGTACACGTCTGTCTCGGAGGGCTATTCAGCCGGTACTGAGATATATTCCCGCGCGACGGTAAATTTATACTAGTTTTGAATAATTAATTATAAATATAAATGTTGACTAAATTTATATTTTTTGAACTGGATCTTGTTGGAACAAGCATGAACTTTAATGTTGTGTAAGATTCAATACACAAATAATTCAACAATAATGAGAAAATCCTCGAGTTTTCAGTAAGATTTTGTTGACAAATATGGTGTAATTGAGAACAGTTTACATATATATACGTGCAGAATAAGGAAAATTCGAGGCGGCTAGTAGCAATGGCAACATATTACGCTAGTGAAAATAGAATAAAACAAGTAGGTTCTCATATAACATCATGGAATATTAGGGGCTCAAACTTATGACTCTGCGCTCTCTTCAGAAAACTACTGTCGGTAATCGGGTATTTTCGGTTAAAGTTTTCAGTTCTTCGTAAATTGGAGGCGGCTAGGACCAATATGAGGAGTTTACCTATGCAAATAAGTAATCGGGATCTAAAAAAAGCTCTCCGTTTCTTAGAATTACAACGTCAAAAATCCGTCATTCTCGCTTATTCCTGACCAAAAAACGAGCGCCCTCTTAAATGTCACTACAGCTACACCTATGTATACCGTTGAACCGTGTAATTATTAGCATTATCTGTACTATATTTAAATTTATAAATAAATCTGCTAAGCGGTTAAGACCTAAAATAATAAAAGACAGACAAACACACTTAGTTTTATTACATTACTAACTGTACGCGTAATGCATAGAAAGCAGGTAGGTAAACCAGATAAAATATAGCTTGTGTCCATCCACAAAGTGCAATCCATACACAAGTGAAAAAAAAATTGTCCAGTGGTTCCGGATATTACCCATTGTATACAAACTCACAAAGCTACAATGTCATAGACTTTTTATTCTTTATAATATTACCTATATTCGTCGGGTGACAAGCAAAAGTCACTACTAAAACTGTCACTGCTCTTCAAAACCTCGTATCTCAGTACGTAGTCGATATCGAGATACGACTTTTGATTTAAGTAGGTATTTGTTACTTAGTGAGTTTTGCTTGTCTCCCGACGATATATTAGTATAGATTATGCAATGAGTGAACTAAGTCTAGATAACTAACGTGACGACATATTATGGACTGAACATCTTAAAACGAAATATTTAATGTATCTCTATATTTGAGTGTGCATCTGCAAGAGTTCGCTTGACATTTTTATTCCTTACATCTGCCGTCGTAACCGGCGCATCTGTGTCCTGCATATCTGCCAAGACTTTATAACCGCTTTAAACTACTTCATAAAATCTGTAAGGTAATTCTGAATAGAGAAATAAACACGATAGATGTAACGGTAGCGGGACTTTAGGAATACAATCACAACAAACCTACAAAGAAAGCAACTATATCGTTTTAGAGATTGGAGTCAAAATATTTACTACAGCAACTTCAGACTAAGATTGTCAAAATAAAATTTTACCCACGACGGAACGGAGAAGGTATATGCGTTTATGACATTCTGTAGTCGATGAAAGTGTGTTTTCTTTCACACTTCGTTGCCCGTTTCTATTCGTGAGTAATTAGTTATTAGCTACAAATTAAGAACACACTATAGGGTACAAGTGTGAGGAATGGATAATACAGTGAATGGGTGGCAAAATGAGACGGAAATACTAAACAAATATGGGTAGCCATTGGGATTCTCGCAACACAACATAGTTGTACACTTGAAATGCAGTAACTACTCGGAACGACGTACGTACTCGTAACAAAGTACCATTCGAAGTGGATTTGGCAACTTCGGTTTTCCAATGAAACAGTAATAAACGGATCCAATAAATGAAAACCAGAGTTCGAGGCTTTGTAGGAGCTTTTAATAGATTTGTATCGGATGTACACTTAGCGGTGAGCATGGGTATGCTTCTCCTGTTACTACAAAAATGAAGTACTCTAAAACCACTATCTGAATTTGTCGAGGCAGAACCGGGATGCGGTATTTTGTACCATACCGAGGAGTTTTGACTTTTTGACTTTTGACTATCGTATACAGAGAAGCTAATAGTAATAATAGGGGTGTAGACACTACATTAAATAATCAATAATGTTGTATATTCTCGATTTTTTTTAAATGTAGTCAAATGGAGAAAAAAGCAACGGGAGAGGTTAAATAATCACAAAGTTATAAGTATTCAAGGTTTTAAGAGGGGGTATGTTCTGTCCCTTTTCCGCAAAACGCACCTTCACATGAAGCGATTGTCATTTATTTGACGCTCGAGGATCGTGACGTCACGATCCCCGAGCGTTTTCTTTCTCTAACAAGCAATATTAAAACTGTTGTAGCTTCGTAATTTTTTGAGCTGTTTGAATGGGATTTTGGTCATTGAGCATATTTTTTTGCCTTGTTTCTTTTGAAGTAATAATAATTTTCGAGTCTTCACCCTTATTGAAATGGACGTGAGGAGCTGTTAAAGTGAATTTTAGAGTTCAATGAAGTACTTATAGGAGGTGAGAACTTTGTTGTTCAATTCTTTTCCGATATATCTATTTCAAAAGGGTTCTAAGTGAAACAAATCAACGAGCACGGCACTTCAATTTAACTCATTTCAGTTATCGCTGAAGCTCTTTGCAACTTGGCTCATACATTACAATTTTAGACTTGGTTTCATAATGCCCGGTAATCCGACAAACTTTATAAGCTGCAGAGTATTTAGATTGTTTTGAACGTTATTATGAACTAAAATGTATGTGATAATTAAATTATTTCTAGTGTTTAGGTACTTATCTTTCCAAATGCATAGGCGACAGCGCATTTTCATATGACTTGATGTCTGTATATTGAGTCACTTCACAAGTATTTTTCTATTATTATTATAGATTACTTAGGAGTAACATTTATCGTCTAACTAAAAGCTAAAAAATTAATGTTTTGATTAAGAAAGAATTTGATGAAACAATAATACATATTCAAGTATTGAGTCTTCAATAGCCTTCATAAACCTTAGTCATAACATTCAATGAATGGATGGCATAGATAGACAATAAGTTAGAAAGAGATACACACGTAGATTGCCACTTCGTGATATCATCGAGATGTCACAAAATAAGGCACACAGTCATCGTGACGTTAACTCAGACCAAGAAAAAAAGATAGACGGATCGTTACGCACAATCTAGAGAAGCCGGTTTTTAACCATGCCAAATAAGTTAAACACACGTTCACGGACACATACACAAACTAAAATGCACATAATTTACTTTAAAAACAAAGTAGCCAAACTGCTTCAAGTTTGCCTATAAAATGTGAAGAGTTCCCTCGATTTCTCCAAATCTCCAGGATCCCATCATCAGAACTGGATGTTGGTGACAACGGAACCAATCTGGAAGTATAAATATGCTTTCAAACAAAGAAAGAATCTTTCAAATCGGTTTATAAATTACGGAGTAATCGCGTAAGAAGCACACAAAAAATAAATACAGTCAAATTGAGAACCTCCTCCTTTTTTGAAGTCAGGTAAAAAAGCGGTTTTATGTCTGAGTTAAACTCTTAATAAAACAATGTGTATACATACGGCTTCAGTCTCATTGGGTATAAATAAAATAAATAAAACATCCCCGACGCATCAAACATAACCAAAATCCATCCCGACACACAAGAGTTTCGATTAAAAAAACCGCACCCAAATCGGTTTATCCTTTTTTTGCGGAGAGCGTGGGAACACATATGCTTAAGGTAAGATTTAAAGTAGGTACCAACGTCCAGCAACCAGAATTCACACAACATGTTTGACGTTTGCCCGCCCAGGTACCGCCCAGTACAGTTTGTCGAGTATCCATGGTTGCGTGCGTCTATTTGAAACACCAGCGGTCCTGTGTATAATACAGGACCGCTGGTGTTTCAGCGACACGCGTCTTCAGATACCTTTGGGTATTAAATGCTGAGCCAGCACTGGGGTGGTGTAAACCACATACACTTAATACTGTAGAATGGCAATGTGGGCGTGGCACGCGCGCCACTACAGTTTGAGCATGCGCTCAGTTTTCATACAGTCACCAGCATAAATATATGACTATGGGCAGCGCTGCATAAATATCTGATCATCAATTGAACGTATGAATATCTGACAATACATAGCCGGTAAAATATGCGATGATTTACAGCCGGCATTAAAATCATTTGACTGTAACAGCATAAGTATCAGATCAGACGGAGTAAAAATATCTGATACTAGTTGATAGAATATTGGTGTTGGTTTTTATTTTGTAAACATTAATATAATTAAGACATGTTTAAGTTTTTTTCAATCTAGATTCCAAATATCTAAGTAAAGTATTATTTTAATTTGAAAAGTTTGTTATTATTATTATAAACGTAGACAAACCTTTTTCAAACATGTTGCACGTAAGTATGTTGAACTTAAAAAAAAGCATTCATCTTATGAACCCATAGACAAAGACTTCATTCCCATTACTCAAATGAAGTTGATTTAGATATCGCTGTCAGTAATTTAATCAACAGATAGAAGTGCTGAAGTAAAAAAAAAAATTTTTTCATGTCTATTAAAATTTTCAACTATTTGCCAAATGAAAATGAAAGAAACCACTTTTTCCTATTTGCGTGACATTGATTTATTATTTACTAGCTGTTGCCCGCGACTTCGTCCGCGTAGAACATGTTATCGTCTAAATGTTTGTTTAAGGAATTAATTTTTAAAATCATTGAAATTAGCTTTGTAGTCTTGTAGTAAACAGTCTAAAACTGAAGTTACAAATCCCTTGCTTTAAAAATGTTTTGCTCTCCATACAAACTTTGAACACCCTTATAATACCTTTTAGGGGATGAATTTCAAAAAACGCTGAAATGAGTTTTGTAGTCTTTTAACAAACATACTAAGATCGAAGTAACTATTCTCATACTTAAAATTTTTCTTGCTCTGATAGTCTGCATAGAAACTTTGAAACTTTGAATTAACGCTTTTCGGGGAAAAATTGAAAAGAAAACACTAAGTTTTTTTATTGTAATAAGTATTTTTTCTACAAATTATCAAGTCTCTAGCTCAAAAAATGGGTTTCCCATACGAACCTTGCACCCCTTTTTATTCTCATTAGGGGTCGAATTTTTCAAAACGCTAAAAGTACTTGATTTTTATTGTAATAAGTAATCTTTCAACAAAGTTTTAAGTCCCTCGCTAAAAAAATATTTTCTTCATTCAAACGTTCTTATAAGCCCCTAAAGATCGAAGTTTCTAAAATGCTGAAAGTATTTAATTTTATTTTTAATTAGTAAGCATTCTACAAAATTGTAAATCGGCTAAAAAAATGTTTCCTCCACACAAATGTTGCACCCACTTTTAACCCCCTTAGGAGTGGAATTTACTTAAACGCTGAATATCCTTTTTTTTGTATTTCAATAACTAATCGTCCTACAAACTGTTAAGCTCCTATCCCAAAAAGAGTTTCCCCATATAAACTTTGCAGCCCTTTTTAACCCTCTTAGGGGTGGAATTTTCCAAAACGCTGAAAGCACTTTGTTTGTACTCAAATAAGTAATGTTTCTACAAAGTTTTAAGAACCCCCTCAGGAGATGATTTTCGGGATAAAAACTATGCATCTTCCCTGGGACTCTTACTATCTCTATACCAAATTTCATCTAAATGGGTTTTATCCTAATTTTCACCCCCTATTTCATTACCTTGGGAACTATTTTCGGGATAAAAACTATCCGCTTTCATTCTCCGAGACTTAAACTATCTCTATACCAAATTTCATCTAAACGGGTTCCATCAAAAATTTCATCCTCCATTTCACTCCCTTAGGGGGTGATTTCCGGAATTGAAACTATCCTATGCCCTTTCCCAGGACTTAAACTATCTCTAAACTAAATTTCATCTAAATGAGTTCATCCAAATTTTCACCCCCATTTCACCCGCTTAGGGGATGATTTCCGAAATAAAACATATTCTATTTCCTTCCTTAGGACTCTAACTATCTCTATACCAAATTTCATCTAAATGGGTTCCATCAACATTTTCACGCCTAATGTCACCCCCTCAGGAGCTGATTTTCGGGATAAAAATTATGCATTGTGCTTCCCTGGGACTCCAACTATACCAAATTCATCTCCATGGGATTTATCCAAATTTTCAAAACTATCTAATGTCATTCTCCGGGAATCAAACTATCTCTATACCAAATTTTATCTAAACGGGTTCCATCCAAAGTTCAACCCCCCATTTCACCCCCTTAGGGGTGATTTCCGGAGTTAAAACAGTCCTTTGTTTCATCCAAATCGGTGCAGCGGTTAAGTAGCACCATACAAATTTTCAACCCCAGTTTCATCCCCTTAGGGGTGGATTTCCGGGATAAAAACTACCCTTTATGTCCTTTCCCAGGACTCAAACTATATCTATACCAAATTGTATTCATATAGGTTCCATCCGAATTTTCACCCCTAATTTCACCCCCTTAGGGGATGATTTCCGGGATAAAAATTATCCTATGTCCTTTACCAGGACCTAAACTATCTCTAAACCAAATTTTATCAAAATTGCTTTCTTCTAAATTTTCACCCTCTCATTCAACCCTTTTAAGGGATGATTTCCAGATTCAAACTCAAACTATTTATGAACCAAATTACATCCAAATCAGTGCCGCGGTTTAAGAAACTCGATATAAATGTTCACCCTCAATTTCACCCCCTTAGGGGTAGATTTCCGGGATAAAAACTACCCTATGTCCTTCCCCGGGACTCAAACTATCTCTTTACCAAATTGTATTGAAATGGGTTTCATCCGAATTTTTACCCCTGATTTCAACCCCTTAGGGGATGATTTTCGGGATAAGAACTATCCTATGTCCTTTCCCAGGATTTAAACTATCTCTGATACAAATTTCGTCAAAATTGGTTACGTCCAAATTTTCACCTCCTCATTTCACCCTCTATTTTACCCCCTTAGGGGATGATTTCCGAGATCAAACCTATCCTTTGTCCTTCCCCGGGACTCAAACTATTTAAATACCAAATTTCATCCAAATCAGTGCAGCGGTTTAAGTAGCTCCATACAAATTTTCACCCCCAATTTCATCCCCTTAGGGATGGATTTCCGGGATAAAAACTACTCTATGTCCTTTCCTAGGACTCAAACTATATCTAAACCAAATTGTATTCAAATGGGTTCCATCCGAATTTTCACCCCTTATTTCACCCCCTTAGGGGTTGACTTCCGAAATAAATACTATCCTATGTCCTTTCCTAGGATTTAAACTATCTCCAAACCAAATTTCATCGAAATTGGTTACCTCCAAATTTTCACCCCCTCATTTCACCCCCTTAGGGGATGATTTACGGGATCAAACCTATCCTTTGTCCTTCCCCGGGACTCAAACTATTTAAATGCCAAATTTCATCCAAATCGGTGCAGCGGTTTAAGTAGCTCCATACAAATTTTCACCCCCAATTTCATCCCTTTAGGGGTAGATTTCCGGGATAAAAACTACCCTATGTCCTTTCCCGGGACTCAAACTATCTCTATACCAAATTTCATCTAAATCGGTTCAGCGGTTTAGGCGTGAAGAGGTAACAGACAGACAGACAGACAGACAGACAGACAGACAGACAGACACACTTTCGCATTAATAATATTAAGTATGGATATATATTTATTCTTCTCAATATTTATCTCTGGTCTGACGTTGTACATCATGTTTTTTTTACTACTTTAATTCTACATTAATATAATAATGATTACATAATTTCAATGACATGCTTATTTAGTCAAATAGTCCGTAAGCCCGCTTCCAATATACCTAAGTCTCATGACAATACGATAAAATGCATGGCACACGGTCGAGAAAGTTGTGCAGACCAAGAATCAGAATATTATTGCTGAAAGAGGCTAAAATAGACGTGTGATATTATTTAAAAATATCAAACAACTCATTGATGCATTTTTGGCCCCGGACGCGTAAAATTGCCACCCAGGTGAAATGCTCATAAGTTGCAAAGCACTTGTATCATGCAAATGCAAGGAAAGATGGTAAATTCGTGAAAATTATTTTAATAAAATTGCACCTGCTTTGGTTTAGAAGCTATATCACCCTCGGTTGCACCGGGGGTTGAAAGGAAACGTCACACAAAAGCAAAATGACTTGCTCCTATATCCAAAAATATAATAAGCCCAACATACAATAAAATAAGGTACCCAAAATAAGGCCAAAGATAATCAATATTAGCTTGTAATGAGAAAACTTGTTGGACAAACTGGCAAAGTTGGGCGTAAGGGACGGACACACCTGGCTGTTTTATCTCAGGGAATTATGTTCCTACGTGTGTTCCCTGCTTAAAGGAACCAATTTTCATGGAGCACAGTTTGTGGTTTTAGTAGATATTTGAATTCGGGAACAATTTTGGTGTGGAAAAATGTCATGTTAGTCCGAATTTGTTTAAAGGTCAGAAACAAAACACGTCTTTTTAGGGTTCCGTAGCCAAATGGTAAAAAACGGAACCCTCATAGATTCGTCATGTCCGTCTGTCTGTCTGTCCGTCCGTATGTCACAGCCACTTTTTTCCGAAACTATAAGAGCTATACTGTTGAAACTTGGTAAGTAGATGTATACTGTGAACCGCATTAAGGTTTTCACACAAAAATCGAAAAAAAACATTAAGTTTTAGGGGTCCCCATACTCAGAACTGAAACTCAAAATTTTTTTTTCATCAAACCCATACGTGTGGGGTATCTATGGATAGGTCTTTAAAAATGATATTGAGGTTTCTTACATCATTTTTTTCAAAACTGAATAGTTTGCGCGAGAGACACTTCCAAAGTGGTAAAATGTGTGTCCCCCCCCCCCTGTAACTTCTAAAATAATAGAATGATAAAACTAAAAAAAATATATGATACCATGTTAACTTCCACCAAAAATTGGTTTGAACGAGATCTAATAAGTAGTTTTTTTTTAATACGTCATAAATCGTAAACCGCAATTTATTTCACGGAACCCTTCATGTGCGAGTCCGACTCGCACTTGGCCGCTTTTTTTGTAGCTAGTATAGTATGAGTAAGAAAACTATGTCCCGACGTTTTTGGTGGATTGAAACACCGCATAACCCTGTCACCGCCCGATGGCTGGTTACTTGGTTAGTGGGGCAGTTTCACGTGATAATGTGGACACGCTGGACAAAGGCACCAAATTTTTTTCAGGTAGTACTTACTTAGGTACTTACATACCTTTAAGTTTTTGATAGGATCCAACTCCTCCGTCGGCCATCTCTATGGCAGTTATTTTGAATTATAGGTAGGTATAATATTATTAATATCTCGAGTTCGAAATCACTCAAATATAATCACAAACTTGGTATCAAAATATGTATACATATTTGGGGAATTCAACTAGATATGTTTTAGGGTCAAGTTCCGAAAGGATACCAAACTAAACCCGTTACTATGCCTAAAAGTGATTTAGAATTAGAATTCGAGATAAGACCAGGTGCCAGCCTAATGAGCTTAAAGTAGCACACGGCTCATATAGGCATAATAAGATGATAATTGTCTTGTCCGATTAATAGTTCCGGTTCCACATCCGCACTTTGATAACAAACAACATATTAGTTCACTTAGGTTTTCATAGTTTTTAATGCATGCCCCGCGTCAACGGCGCATTTAAAAAACGCGGTGTGCATAGAACCTAAAACTGAAGATATCTTGAATCGCTCTGTGCACTGTGTCCAACCGAGCTGTAACAAAGAACAGCCACACAAGTATAAATGCCACGTGTAAATGTCTCCCTCTCGTATCGAGTTGCTACCGGTGTATTCTGGCGTCTACTTCCATTTTACATTCTAACGAGCCGGCTCTTTGATACAAAATTTCATTTCAATAGGTGCAGTGGTTTAAGCGTGAAGAGGTAAAAGACAGACAGACAGACTGATACACTTTCGCATTTATAATATTAGTACGGATAGATAACATTTCGTGTTCATCCATCACACATATGCCTTCTTGCGTAATTATTGCAAGTGACTATTATGAAAATTTTAGTTTGCTCCTTGTTTTCATTTTCACGCATAAAACTACAAACGCCTGTACTATATTTACGAGCAATATTTTGTTTGAAATTAGTTCAAATAGAAGATTTTTTTCGCTTTATAAATAAAAAGGTTTCATGAAATGATGAGCTCAATTCGCAGTTTCATTCACTTTGATTATGTCCATCAACTACATTATATTGTATGCAACACAATTGCGGTCACACTCACACCTCGTTACGTCACCGGCTGATGGCTCTGCGTCGGCGCCGCTCAGGGCGCTCAGTTCCCATTCGCGCGCCGACGCACACGCAGCGTTCGAATTTCAAAGTTTTTAAAGATTTAACGACTTTTATAATGCCGACCCCATATGATACGTAAGTGGCCAGTGTTTTTATATAAGTTTAAAATATTTTTTTGCAAATATAATGTGTGTTTATGTAATTAGATGTCCTGGTTGTCTACATTTGGCACCAAAAGATCGTAATTAATCGTAGTAACGATAACGTAATGATACCCGTATCATTAGATTTTTTTTTCCTTGTAGCCGTGTGTATGATGTTTTGGATTTCCCGATGGGGCTCATTCTTTTATTAATTATTTGTAACTATCTATACACCGTGGGCGTTAATAACTCGAAATATTTTAACCACGCATTAGGTCATTAGGCGCAAAAAATGTTATTTGAACCCCAGTCAAATCCTGCTTAGTTTTGAAGATATTATCATTTACATGTAAACTATTTATTGTGATTAGTAAAGTGCATTAAGCTCTTTTGATGGAGACGTTGCTACCGATGTTCTCAAGTTTCGAGTCGTTATTGACATACATCAAAGTGACAGCTACCACTCACTAAATTCATTCTTTTTTGGAGAAATAATTGTTACCATTTTATTAAAAGGGATGATTTCCATCCAGGAAGCGATACTTATCCAAATTTTATTTAAAAACCGAAAAAAATACAGAAAACATGTTTTTTTTTACTGAATTTGGATTGGATTCATATAACATTTTTTACTCCTAATGACCTCCGGAATGCGTGGTTAAAATCTTTCGGGTTATTAACGCCCACGGTGTATACGTGTGTTATTTTTAATTTTTTTTATATTATTTTTAAATAATTATTCCAAACTATATTTGAATCATATTTTGATATCACTATTTACAAACCGACTTAATTATAATTAAAAAGCAACTAATACTATAAAACAAAAAAAAATGTTACAAGAAAAAGTCCGTCCAAAAGTTCTGACTGCGGCATGGACCCAAGAGCAAGAGCAATCCTCTGTGAAAAGTACGCGCCAGCTCTGGGGTCGCCTGAGGCGTGGACCAGCCGCGACGACAGGGTCCTCATGAAGGCATTATTAATTGATATAGAATAGAATAGAATAAACTGATTTATTTACCAGAACTTAAAACAACAATTTTCTTAGGTACAGCGACTTCCACACTAGGCACAGCCTGTATCGTGGGAGTCAAATCAAACACGAGAATTACAAGAAACATGCGGCTGTTAGCAATTTTTAAAGAAATGTTAAGCCTTATACTAAAACCGTTATTTTTTATAAGGAATTTATGGTTCAATAAAAACATACAAAATATTAAGTTTGTTTATAGTGTGAATGTGTTTGAGTGAGTGAACAGTGAATGCAGGAGAGCGTGTGTAGTGTGAGTGTAGGAGAGGGAAGGATGCGAGTAGCTCTTTACTTCAGGGCTTCTTCAGCCTGATCGTAAGTCCAGGACAACAACAGGTCCCAAAATTATTTCTTAGCCGCGGCAAGTCGACAGAGTTTTATGTCACAAAATTTAACCATGTGATTATATACGGGGAAAAACAAATATTTTAAAGCGTTCTGCAAATGTAGTTTTTGCAGCAGGTATGGGAACATATTACTCTTTTCTTTATAACAACCATATAAAGACTGAATCGAAAAGTATAAGGACAACTTTAGCTAGCTGCCATTCTTGTTTTTTTTTTAATTTGAACGTCGCTTTATTTTATAGATGATATGGTATTTAACTCAATTACTTAATTATTTTTTCGGATTACTTTTAATTTCAAAACTGAGAGGCCTAAACACCCGATCAACGAAAACGAATTATGGACAAATGCATACGAGAAAAGGGTATGTCCACGAGAAAGATCGCAGAACTCGAGAAGGTGAGTCGTTCAGCGGTTTACAATGTCATTAAAAAGTACGGGGAAGACTACTCTTTTAATGACAAGCTGAAAAGTGCTCCTTCAGTCAATATTATGAATACCTGTACCCTTAGGACAGCGACAGTGGACTAGGTACACCCGTTATAAAGCAGGGAGTACCTCTACAACGAGATATCCAATGGAGCAGCTCAGTGTCCTTGCAATTGTGTTTAAGTAAATTTAAGGTTGCGTTACATTACCTACATATGACTCCGGTATCAAATTAAGTTTACTGATATAAGTCTAACTAAGCCAATTAAGGTCTGAATGAGTATAATGGCTCGAAGTGTAGGTATGATCAAAATTAAAAATGCAACACTTGACCAAGAATCCAGCAAATTTTGATATCATCAGATTGACTCACTAGATAATTGGAGGCAATCGACTGAGTCTCACGGTTTGTTTATTGATCCAGGGGACGGATTATTAGGAAGATACATGACTATAATATATTATATGTATTTATTATTATGTATGTCTTTCCCGCTCACGGGACAATGACGTCCCGGACCTTTGGGAGGCGTGCGTGGGGCTAGGTACCTACAAAGTACCAACTGAGCCAACACGTAGAGGACCTTTTGACAATTTAATGAAATGCAAGGAGTACATTATTATTATTATTATCACAGAACAAGTAAATACTATAGAAACGGTAGTGGGCGGGGTACGTGTAGCCGATGTTATGAGTGAACACTCATAAAGCTGTCAAACGCAGTCAAAACGCTGATCAGTTGTCTGTTGACCGTGGCTGACGATTTTTGCCGTATTAAAAATAAAAACTCCGTTCCTCCGTGGGCGATTTTCTATCACCGGTATGTACTAAAATAACGGTTTTTTGAATAAATACACAATCGATCATGACATTCGCCATTGCTTTGCATTGCTTGCTAGCCAAAGCCGCAGATTAAGGAACTACCGTAATGTCACAGCAATGTATTGCGTTATTCGCGTTTGACATTTTAACGAGGCGATTGCCAGTATGACTAGAGTGGTATCATTCCTAGTGTATGCACTTATCGATAAACTCACTAATTTAAAATTTACAAAGACAAAAATTATCTAATAATATAAATATTAAATCGTTTATTTCTTAACACATTCACTGCCAAGAATCGCTAAGTGCTACGCTCGTAGCCAATCTAATAGTTTTCTTCGTATGTAGCGGAAAGCTACTACGGCGTAGGCGGGTTCCTGGCAGTGAACGAGTTAAAAGGACACATTAAATGGTTACATAATAAATCTACTGTTAATTGGCAGTTCGTGCTGCTCTTGATACATATTTGTGTTTCTGTTTTTGTCTAAGCCAATGTTCAGTAGGTAATACATAAAACGTTATCAATTTTAACAAGAGGCGTCATGCCTATTCTTTAAAAAGGACGAGGTCTGCCGCGACTCCGTTTTGAGCTGACGGGCTGCCAGATTTATTATTATTTATTTATTATATTGCATCAACAAACTAGTGCCTATGCCAAATCTTGGGATTAGATGTCAAAGCAGACTATTTTAACATTTATTTTGTATTAATTAGGTAAGTTAATGAAATAAACAGTAATAAGTACTTTTTTTCTTACCCTGCTCCTTTAGGGCACAAACGGTAATAACGCTACGAGGATGATGATTGCGTGTACAAAAACCAAAGAGATTTTAAAATTTGAGTATTTCGAACCGAATAATTGATAAATCAATATTAGCGGACTATTACACGAATCTAACTAGCCAATGGTAAGCTAAATAAGGCTTGTCTTATGGGACGACAAATTTATACGTAAACATACCTAATCACATAGAAAACCTTCATGCTCAGCACATAGGTAACTATTTGCCCTTACCGAGATTTAAACCATGATCAATCAGCTTCGAAGGCAGGCTCACAACCACTACATACTTAGATTAATTCTATTCGCACGTGAATGGGTTCCGTACCCAAATAAAAGGGTAAAACGGGACCCTATTACTAAGACTCCGCTGTCAGTCCGTCTGTCCATCAGCCACCAGGCTGTATCTCATGAAGTCATGAACTATGATAGTTAGACAGTTGACATTTTCTCAAATGATGTATTTCTGTTGGTTCACTAATGTCTCCCAACCTAACGTTTGGCAACCTGATTCATTTCGCATCTTTTCATTTCCCACAACCTCTTAATATTTCTGAAACTGTTAAATATTTCAGGATTTTTATAAACTAACCTAACCTATACGGTTCTACACGATGTTCCTGAAATAAATCCTGAAATATTTACAGTTTCAGAGTTTGGGAAATGAAAAGTTGCGAAATGAATCAGAAACGTTAGTTGCGAAAAGAAGGTGTTCCATTTCTGTTGCCGCTATAACGACAAATTCTAAAAAAACAGTATAAAATAAATATTTAAGGGGTAGCCATAGCCACATACTATATAATATAGACATATAATTAACGTGTTTTTTTTTGCCGTTTTTATAGATAATAATACGGAACCCTTCGTGCGCGAGTTCGACTCGCACTTGGCTGGTTTTTTTTTTCTAGATACTTCTGTTCTGCTTGCAGTTACCCAAACGAATTGTAATGTTACTTAGATTCACAGTAAAACTGTGTACATTGGTAGCTACACTAATTATAACACATTTAACATTGTTTTAGTTTAATTACCCGTTGATTGCACTCCGCTCTGGGTTAGGGAAAATGTAATATGTGCATTTACGCTAAAATGTTAGAATATTTGGTAATCGTGCTATTTGTAAAGGTATGTAAATACATTACCAAGGTAACCGATATAGCCCCCCGAACCGCTAAACTTAAGTGGCAGTGGCCGGGAAACATGGCACGTAGAACCGTTGGCTATTGGGGCGGAAAGGTCCAAGAGTAGCGACCACGTACCGACAGGAGCAGCTTGGGTAGAATGGTCGACCCCCACAAGGTGGACTGAAGGCCTGGTAAAGGTCGCGCGGGAGTCCGCTGGATGCGGGTGGCGTAGGACCGGTCATTGTGGCACTCTTTGGCCTATGTCCAGCAGTGGATGTCTTTCGGCTGATACGATAATGATGATGTAAATTTCATTATCATTAATTACGCGATGTTCCGATCAACAACACTCGAATGATTGAGAAACGTGGTTGTAAATATTATGGAATTCAAAAGAAGCATAGAAAACGACTCATTACGTTCATCGATTGAAATTTCAAAACTGTTGACGAAATCGTAAGCACCGAATCAACAGTCATTTCCTAAACACGAGTAATTATAATGTAACTTTTTATCGTAAACGCAACACTGCTAAATTGGAACGTTACTAAGCAAGTCACTTTTTGTTTGCAGACGATATGGTTAATTTAATACTTAATATTTTTTTTCTACTCCTGTACCGTTATCTGTCATTTATATAGGCTGTAGCTCAAATACAATGACACCACTAATAAGTCGTCGAAAAACTCTATGCTCTATGCCCCAAAAACGCACTGTTTAGCGTACTATTTTGTTTCATACATTTTTCATAAAAGCACTGTTTAACTTTTTTTTAATCAGCCGCTATATTGCAGTGGTGCCAACTTCATGAACAAATATTTCTAAATAAAAGTATTTATTTACGATTTAACATAGTATATTATAAATTATTTACTACAATAATAATAAATAATAATAATAATAACAGGGCAGCTTGTGGCGAGCTGTTGGGGAGTAACGACCCCACGGACCCGAGTGCTCCCGAGAGTCGGTCAGGGCCTCCGTCTCCGGCGTGTCTTCGTCGGTCGGAGTGGAACCCTAAAGGGGCCCGCAGGACTCTCAGCTCTGGCTTGCCTTCATTGGCCGTCCAGAGAGGAGTCGTCAGAGCTATATGCTCCAGGGGTGGAAGTGTTAAAGGGCATAACGCCGCGAGTAACTTCGGAGAAAGCGCAGCACCACCTCTCGACACCCCTGAGCCGCTCACCCGGTGTTGCTCCTGGCCGTCTGTACGACGACGCTTTCAGGGGCCCATCTAATGAGCGGCTAGTCACCGCCTGCCTCGATAACTTTGTGTATAACAATGTTATGGCAGGTGTCCGGACCTTTTTGCAATAGCCCAGTTTCATAATCCACCCAAATCTCATCACCATAGAACCCGTTCTCTATCCATATAACCCACAATAGTCCCAACGCCTGTTGGAACCGGTTCACGGGTATCTACCGATGTACCAGTGAATGGGTTCTAGCAGGTGTATTACATTACATTAAACTTCGTCTCCAAAGGGCCTCTACGTGTTGGATCTATATCCCCACGCACGCCTTCCAAAGGACCGGGCTTTGTCCCGTGAATTTAAACAGGAGATACATAATAATAATTTATTGATAAAAACATAATGTACATCAGTGTTTACTATAGACTAGGATCTTAATATTAGAGGCAAATAACACGTGCCTGAACTAGGATACCCTGTGTTTCAGGCAAAAAAGAACTAACAATTGAATATGTTATTCACATGCAAAATATTATTCTTATTTACTAGGTAGTACAAAATAATTAGTAAGTTAATAACCTATATATAAAAAAGGTATAAAAAGATAGAAGATAGAACAAAATTATTTTAAAACGATAAATAACTTCTCAGTATCGTCATAGGACATATTATGTAGGGCTTCTCGTAGCGTTGATTTACATTTCATGTAGTTTAGGGGATATAAATCTAGCCGTGCATTAAGTCTTTTGTAAAGAAGTGGAATCATCATCTATTGTGTGTTAAATTACATGTTTTATAAATTGTAGGTATTATTTATAAAAATAAACAGTTTGAATTCGGTCCGGGTCCGGATTGGTTCGGATGGCAAGTGCAAACAAATTAAAAACAAAACAAACCATAAGCAAGAGCTGTCACATTTCCGATTTCCCACCAAAATACAGTTCAAAATGATAAACTATTAGTCCTAAACTATTAAGATTTTATTCGTGTTTGTGAAGACAAAAGTGTACGTTCCTTTTTTGGCGACCGCTTTAGCCTAGTTGGTAGTGACCCTGCCTACGAAGCAAGAGGTTCTGGGTTCGAATCCCGGTAAGGGCATTTATTTGTGTGATGAGCACGAATATTTGTTCCTGTACAAGCTTTGCTTAGTTTGGGACTAGGTTGATTTGTGTAAGATTGTCCGCAAATATTTATATATTTTTATTTTAAAATGGTCGAATTAATGAATAACTGCACTCCTGAAGAAATTGCGTGAGTAGCAAAAGTACGAATAGAAAACTTGCTGCCTGAAAAATTTAACTATTCTGTAGTCTGCTATTTATTTAAAATTTGTCGTAGATAAAGTATTGTATGCAACGGTGTAAGTATAACTGGTCTAAAAACGCTCGTGGCGTCTTTAATTGCAACCCACGCCACTCGCCTTTTAAGACCCTTCTTATACAACAGTTGCATAAAATACTATTTTATATTTACAAAATACATTCAATTGTTAGTTTACGTCTAATTTTGCCACGCATCTATAATTATTTGTTGCAATTTATCCACTACCCAATGGATGCCTGGAAGAAATCGCTCTTTAGCGATAAGACCGCCTGTTTTAACCTCTATTTTTAAGTTTTTAAGTAGGTCCTGCATTTGATTATGTTTTGAGGTATGCACTAAAGAGTATTTGTATTGTATTGTATTAATTGTATACAATGTCCATTGCCCTTACTTGAACTATCTAAAGATGATTTGAACTTATCCATACATTCAAATAAGGTCATAATTTATCCTCATGCGTTACTGAATAATCGTGTGGCTCAATGCGTTGGTTCGATTAGCCATAGAAAAGTAAGTTAAGTCGAATCCGTCAGAAATTAAAATATTCGTTTTTTTATTCTATACAAGAAAATTGTCTTTTTATTAAATTTACAAAAATGCATTAAAATATAATTAAAGTCCAATATTGTGTCAATATTTAAGAAATGTGTACCAATAGAAGGCTCTATCTAAAACCCTACGTATTAATTTAACTCAAACGAAATAGCAAGCGCAGGATTAAACATTCCAAAGTTTGCTTTGAAGAATTGTGTTTTGAAGGATTGCAAATAAGTATTGTGATTGGATTAAAGTACGTTTATCAATTCAGTATTTATGGTTAGCATTGATTCTTAATTCAAAGTTACAAACGGATCATGCGATAAGACTAACAAACAGTTACAAGTACGTTTTACCACTACCGTTCGTACGTTTTACCGATTCAGTGCCGCGAAGACACACACAATATGTGTCAAATTGTAATGTATGTGTACTCTCTCTTTGTCTTTTGTGTTGTGAATAAATGTCTTCTTTCTTTTTATTCTTTAGGTTGAGACATTTATTTGATTAGGAACTGCAAAATGCGATGAAATAAAATTATACCTGACATAAGATTACGTCGAAGACATATTATATGTTCTTAACGTAAACCTTATTAAAACGGGCTGGTTTCAAATTAATTTCAAAATATATTGTATTATATTGATACCTACGAGTACGTACCTAAAGGAGAAACAACAGCGTTGACTTTCATTACCTACGTTAATTTAGACTGCCTTATGCTTAATTACAGAACAATTGTATGTTATTATTGTAAATCTGACCAACAGTGATCGGATCTAGGATGCAATTTCGGGTGAACGACCTCAAATATGTTTATCGTGGATGTGTCTCGGATTTCCCGGGATTTTGGGAAATGGGCTATTGTAAATTAAAAAATACGTCACTTAATATTTGCACACTTAAAGCACACTAGAATTGTCTAATAATGGGTATTTATAACTGAAATTATTATTATTTGTCGATAAGTTGAGAATGTGATAAGCCGGGCTCGATTTGAATGACAATGTCAGTCAAGACATTATATACTGCTCATTTCAAGTGGCCATTTAATTTAAAAAAAAATGATTGATAAGTGGTAATTGTTTACGAAACGACTATTTGAAGGCATCTTATGTGTGGTGCAGTGCAACGTCATCGGCACTAAAAGTTCGAGTCCTGGTGATAAGATTAACAAAATAGTGATAGTGAACTGGGTCATTGTCAGATTTAGGTTCGCGTCTTTTCGGTGGACATTGCCAAAGTTAAGGGCTATAAAGCCTAATTTTTGGTTGAACTCTTAATCCGCATAAACGGCGTTGTCTCTTCTATAATTCAATGTGATAAAAACATAGTATATATAAACACAAGCCCGTAACTATTGACCACCGGAAAGATGATTTTTGTTTTTGTGACTGACAATGACCCAACTAATAACAATTACTGCTTTTACTTGTATACCCTGGTAAACATATAAGAATAATAAAAATACATAAAAGATGAGACATACAAGTTACGTTCAGTTCTTCTATGCAGTAGGTACTGTAAACATTTTTGTTGTTATTACATTTTCTGTTAATTTTATACTGTAAACTACTTAAAATTAAAAGTTATTTACCTTTTTGTAAAGATAGGTAACAAAAAAAGTCGCGGGATTGTAAGTCATATCCACCTTAATATTACGAACTTAAACCCCGGGAAATTGCATCCTAGATCCGATCACTGCTGATCAATCACAATAGCGTCTGGAGGCAAAACAAAGAGGCACGGCCGTACCATCCTTTTCTCGAAGCCATTCTGGCCATTTACAACATCCTGTAATTTTGTGCTGGCTAAATTTTCAGTTAAATGTAGGGCATAATATGGCTAACATACGAGTATATTGTCAGTAACATTCAATTTGAACTTTTAGTTTAAGAACTATCCGTCAATGTTCGTTAGTTTTGTCACTGACATACTCAATACTCACTCACTTATATACTGATGATGATCAACATAATTCTAAGGTACGTCTGGCAGACCCACAAGCTCCAAATTTCAAATGTTATTAGTTTTTAGCTTATTAATTCATAAAAAAACCTACAAATTTTGCAATTTCAGTCACGTTTCAGAGATATATAAACTGCATAAGTAAGTTTGTAATCCTATACAAATACATGCGATTACAAACTTAGTTCTTACTGCAAAACTATACAAACGTTATTTGCGGTTGGTAAAATAACATTCCCATACAAAGTCTACCAAAATAAATAAGATCCCATAAAAACATTCCATGTAAAAAAATTGGTCAATACTCGAAACTCTTCCACAGTAAAAAGTGGTGAGATATTTCATAGAGCCAAGTCAGGCATTCGTATTAATCTTTATTTGCTTGCTAAATAAAATTTTGTGACTTGGCAAACAGAGATAGGAAGACAAAGAGGGATCCATATTCAGCAGATATAAAACTATTAAAATATAACTTCAACTACAAATGTAATATGGAATATAAAGGCTTAATAATAATAATAATAAAGAAACTGGTGAAGAACCGTTGCGAAAAGACAATCGGAGCAGCCAGCCCCGCGCCCGATGTCTCACAAGCCGCTTCGAATAATTCCATCAGTTATGACGAAAAAATAAATGATCCAAAAAATAGACAGAAAAGCGATAAACATTATGTACACATCGATTAAAAGGTAACAATAATTTTAAAAGAATCCATTTTTTGATAGACTCGCTGTGTCACTAAATTGGAAATCGGTGCAAAAATCATTATATCCAATAAGATTCCACCCAGTGAACTTGAATAGACTTAATGTAGCGTGTGTTGTGTATGTATGTGAAGCATCGAATATTATTTTAGTTAAGTCACGTGCATCACGGGTTCTATTTAATGTTGACTAAGAACTCGAAGTTTTTAATTGGAAGAATTGAATTAAATTTTTATGGGAACCATTTGCACTTCAATAATAATGTCATGCACACGCTATGTGCATAGGCAAGAGAGAACGTATAGCCTTAGCCGATACTCGTGAACACTATCACTCAAAAATGGAGTGGTTCAGAAGGGTTGGAAGGACAGATGAAAAAAACTAGTACCTCTCCTAAGCTCCTCCAATTCTTGGTATTCAACACCAAGCAGACAACGGGCTGTTTCATGATGTAACCGGAATAAGATTAGGCGTGTGCACGACTGTGCGCGCATATATAACCTTGTTTTTTTCTACATATGTTTTTGTTCTTTTTTATTAGTACTAATGTCTTTGATTTGAGTTGTTAATGTCAAATTGAAAATAAAAGATTTGGTTACAAAATGCTAATATCGTTTATAATTTTATATTAGTAAACCAAATAATGGTCCTTCGAGCCGGATGTTGAAACGTGAGGCCATAGGATGCTTCGATCCTTTCATAAACATAATAATTGATACAGTTGATTAGAAACTTAGCGACAAATGCGCAGTCGCGCCGCATCCCTGATGCGCCGGGTGCGGAGTAGTCCCAATACTCCCAATACCATTCTGAGAATGATTGCGGACAAGCCTGACTGGGCGATTATGCTACACTGCGCGGGGCTGCATTCTCACACTAGGTGGCATTCAGTGGTAAATGTTGTTGTAGTCTGTATTTAGTTTTATTTTAAATATGTGTCATTCATTAGTTACACGAAATAAACAATTGGTCCATCACTCTCAGCGCAGCGCGACTTTACTCACAAATATAAACCTAAGTATTTTTTTTATATGTTTTTAAAGTAATTAATGATAAGGCTATTCCTCTTTGTGTATGATTGTTCTCTATATTTGAGAATAATTTACATTCAGAAACATAGTTGGGTCAAACAGAGTGATAAAAACAAAAGTCGTCTTTCCTGTGATCAATATTTAAGAACTCACGTGCATAGCAATAATGTTTTTATCGCATAAAAATCCGCAAGAGGTTGATGCCTTTTATGCGGATTAAGAGTCCAACCAAAAATTAGGCTCCGTAGCCTTTTAAACGTTGACAATGTCCACAGGAAAGGCGTGAACCTCCCATTTACATGATGACGGAATAGTCATAGATAAACATATAACCTGGAAATCTCACATAAAACATATAAGAACTAAACTCTCTAAATTCACGTACGCACTTCGAGAAATAAAAAAAAGTACCAACTTTCAAACTGCACTCGCAACTTACTATGCTTACGGCTTTTCCTGTCTCAGTTATGGAATAACCCTCTGGGGTAGCAGTGTCGGCGCTCCATCCGTCTTCACGTTGCAAAAAAAACTAATCCGTATACTCGTAAATATAAAACAAACCGATAGTTGCAAGCCGTACTTCATTAAACATAAAATACTTACCTTGCCCTGCTTATACATCCTGGAAATATGTAAGTTCGTCCGTAAACACTCTGAATTATACACAAAACGAGAAGACACGCCTTTACCATACAGTCTAAGATATAAATCAAAGCTTGTGCCTCCAACCTCCCGGTTAAAACTCCATTCCTCAGGTCCGCTAACCATGTCAGTAAAAATATACAACAAACTACCAGAACACATAAGAAAAGAAAATAAGGATAACCAATATTTTACTAAACTAAAAAATATACTACTAAATAACGCATATTATTCTATAAATGAATACCTAGATGATAAACTATAAAAGTACATACTCGTACATCTACTACCAAATTATAATAGTCTGAACACAGTATATAGACACACATATATATATATATATATATATATATAATAAATAAATATATATTATAGGTATATAAATTATGTTTAGTAATATATATATCAACATGAATGTGTTCACACACAAAATGCCTAGAAATAACTATGTCTCCCGTAGACTTACGTTATTTTATTAGACTATTAGTTGTAAGTTAATCTATAAATACCTATGTATTGCGATGCCCTTGCAGGGTTCATGTTTGAGACTTACTGTAACATCTGTTAACTATGTACTATACAACTATGTAATATACTATAACAACATGAATGCAATAAAATACTTGAATACTTGACGTCGTTTCGTTTCCAATAAACTGGCAACAGTTACCTTGACATACGTCTCTAATCAGTCAAAAACAGATTAATTAAGCCGAAGTAATTATCCAGCCTTAATTAGCTGATTTTAATTAATTTTAGGTAACTTCGGCAGAGTTTGAAGATATAACGTATCCGAAAATGGATGTACAGTTTGTAGGTATTGACTTTTGATATCACTTGTATGCCTAAACACGTGAATATTAGAATTAGAATTAGAACCTAATTCATAATTCATTTATTGCGTATTATGTTGTAGGGGGTCTTAATTGTAACATTATACGCCAGTCCGTAGAGGTTCAAAGCAGGTTGCAAAAGGTGGTGTAGAAGATTTTTTTTAAATATTGTTTTCATCGATATAACCGAGCAAATATCAAAAATGGTTATACCAGATTTCTTGGGACAACTTTTGGCAGCCACGAAATTTTGGGACTTTTTTGGTTTATGGGGGGTGTGGGGGGGGGGCGAGGCGGGCATCCCCGGTTCATCATCGTTCGCATCTTCATCGGTCCCAAATACGACGGCATGGGTCGTCTCCTGGACATCAACGACTAGCGCTTGGATATGATCGAGATCGACAGCTTCCTGTACAAAATGAAAGACGAGGAACTAACTTTCCATATAAACTAATTAGAGCTACTCGCTGTGTTCCTGGGCTTAACTATCATACATTATCGGCCAACACACATACGTCTTGGCTTTTATTTTTATACTTTTACTATTTAACATTTTATAAGTTTATACAGTTACAACAAAATACAAAATAGTTTATTTCACAAAACATGAAGATAATTTTAAAGAAGTTGTACGAGTATATATAAATACAGGTGCGGAAAATAAGTGAACAAAAATTGAAGATGGAGGTCGACGAGGAATTGGAAAGCCCATGCAACTTTAAAATTCAACATTACCTCCACCGGATCCACGATCCTTTCAAATATTTTGAAAACGAAGCCCGAAAATGCAAATGTAGCGAAGCAGCCCTTGAATTCCTGAAGAATGAATTTCCTCGAGTAAAAGTTAGCTCGATTAATGAAATTATTTCTCGATTCATTATTATAGGGGCAAAAGCATTACGACACTGCAATGACTTCATTATCAAGCCGTCGTAATCGGTAATTAAACCACATATTTATAAAAAATATAACACAGGGTTTATTCAGCACATAGGATAAAAAGTACTACAGTGACAAGAGTGACAATCACAGTAATCATGACAATACGGAGTCGCCCTATGGACAATAATATGTACAGTCACAAACTGGATAATGTACTCCAGGTTGGGGTGGATAGTAATTGGAAGTATACAAGTAAAGGTAACTTATAACACTTTAAACTCTCGCGCTTTGTACACATATTTAAATACTGTTTAATCCGGGTCTAACGCGATATTTATTTACCTTTATTTCTGACGTTTCGACACGGGTTGCACCGGTCATGGTCGCAGATAACCCGAGGTCGCCCGTGTCGAAACGTCAGAAATAAAGGTAAATAAATATCGCGTTAGACCCGGATTAAACAGTATTTAAATAAAGGTAACTTCCCTAGGTTCAAGATTTAGTAGTGAATATAATTTTAGTAGTGTATTATATCTAAAATTATAAATAAAATCAAAAATTCAAAGAAATAGAAATCGTGCAAGATATATAATATTTAAAAGACCATATCGAAATGAAACCGCTCAATCCATCAGCAGATGTATCAAGCAGGTGCTCACGGACAGCGGGGTGGATGTGACTGCATTCAGCGCTCATAGTGTTCGCCATGCAGCCACGTCTGCTGCCAAACGCGCTGGCGTCTCACTAGAGCTCATATGCAAAGCTGCCGGTTGGCCAAAGACGTCTGAGACGTTCGCCAGATACTATAATCGCCCATTAGCTGATGAAGGAAATTTCGCCAGGGCTATTTGTTTTACTGATCAATAACATTCTGATTGTTGATAGTTAAAAAACCTTGATTGTAATTGTTTCGGATAAGATATGCAAATTAAAATATTTAGATATGTAAATACGGATTTTTATTGCATCAAAACTTTCATCTCTAAACATCTACTGTATGAAGTTCGATCGATACGAGTATTATATTAGTCGTTTCATTCGAATATTATACCCTTACCAGCGACCTTAACTGAAGCATGCATAATTGAAAACATGCTTCATTGGGTATAATTTTATGTCCAATAACGGGTTTTAATATCGCCCTTGACGCAATAATCCTTCTGCAGTTTATTACTAATCTATTCTTTGTTATTGCCCAGTCCAAGCGCGGACAAAAAAGATTAAAATCCCAAGCTCATGAACGCGCAAATTCTGCTGTTTTGCTGTTTAAACGAAAAATGCGGCAACAATGTATGTGCTTCGCACATAGTTAGTCCTCATCTGGAGCGGCAAAATAAGCAGTTTTACTACCTCCTAGCTTCGTTTGCATTTTTCATTTGAACCAGACACCGTTATTGTGTAACCTCTCGTTACCATAATCAGCCGAAGCAGTTCATTGTTCACTAAACAAATACAGGGTGTGGCCTGTAACTGGAGCAAATATTCAAAAGGACGCTTCCTTTTTTTTTTGGATTCAGAGATATTTTGTTCTAAAGTTATGACCTCCAAGTAATGTATCTTGGCACCACGACATCATAGCACAGCAGTCACTACGGATTTTGAGGTAACATCATGTAACGAGTCATAATACTTAGTTTTTGCATTTTTGTTTTCAAAAGATTTTTTTGTGATTTTTTAATTTTTATTTAATTTATTTTTTGTGTCTTTAATATAAAAAGTTACTTATAGCACTCCAGAAGAGTAAAAAAATACAAGTAAACTTATTTTAAAGAAAAAAAAAAATTTTTTTTACTAGCTAAATAATCTACCGTTAAATTTTTTGCTCCTATTACAGGCCACACCCTGTATACCTAAAAATACTCTATTTTTTTTTTACGGTGACACAGAAGTATACGGTCCGCTTGATGGTAAAGAGACACCGTAGCCGGACGCTTGCTATTCCAGAACAAAAAACCCGGCCAAGTGCGAGTCGGACTCGCGCACGAACGGTTCTGTACCATTATCAATAAAAATGGCAAAAAAATCACGTTTGTTGTATGGGAGCCCCCTTACATCTTTATTTTATTCTGTTTTTTTTTGTATTTGTTGTTATAGCGGCAACATAATTACATCATCTGTTTAACTATCACGGTTCATGAGATACAGCCTGGTGACAGACGGACAGACAGACAGACAGACAGACAGACAGACAGACAAACAGACGGACAAACAGACAGACGGACAGTGGAGTTTTAGTAAGAGGGTCCCGTTTTACTCTTTGAGTACGGAACCTTAACAAGCTCGTTGTTGATTAGAGGATTCGTTGTATTAAATTTAGACGATTTTTTTTCCTGAAAGCCATTTTGCTGCTGTTGGAAAACTGCAGCGTAATAATCTACTTTAAAAACAAAGTTTTAACCCACGAAAGATCAATCATCCCCTATTTTCCTACCCTTAAGGTTGGTTTTTTTTTTCCAAATTTATATGGGACCAACTTCGGTGTATACCCTTTCTAATTAAAAAAGAATTATCAAAATCGAACTACTCTGTAAAAACTTATGCGTGGTCATACATAAAAAAAAAAAAAATATACGCGTCGACTTGAGAACCTCCTCAGTTTTTTTCGTTGGTTGAAAAATACCGACTTTTATAAAACTGTTTTTTCATTTTTCTTTTATAAAACTGTTTTTTTCAATTCATGTCATTGTGTTCATTGCAATTTGAATCTTCTTAACGGGCGGTAGAGTTGCTATTTGAATTACTTTGATGCAATTCGGTCAACACAAATAATATCAAGTATTAGTGTAAGCCGAATCTATTTTAATATTAAAAGTATTTTCTTCTATCGATACGAATACATATATATGCACCAGGGTGTAACCGCCATACGATAAATAAATAAATAAAAATGTGATAACTACTGAGTGAAATTAATTGCCGTATTTCGGTAAAACAAAATTGGATGTTTCTTGTTTTCGGTGTGCCAATATTATGATATTTTAAAATAATTAAAACTGAAAATCTGTGAAAGCTTAGGTACCTACTTATTTTGTACAAAATTTCAAAATAATGATGTAATATAAAAAAGAGGTAGTTACGTTGTCTATACGAAATTCCGTGTTTAAAAATGGCCACCAAATTCTGACAGCATTCGTTTCCATTGACGACGCGAATCTATGGCAAGCCGTGTCAATTAGCCAGGTTTTAGTGTGCCACTTTTGGAGCGCTTATAACATATCTACCTACTTATTTTTAGGGTTCCGTAGCCCAATGGTAAAAAACGGAACCCTTATAGATTCGTCATGTCTGTCTGTCTGTCCGTCCGTATGTCACAGCCACTTTTTTCCGAAACTATAAGAGCTAAACTTGGTAAGTAGATGTATTCTGTGATCCGCATTAATATTTTCACACAAAAATCGAAAAAAAACATTAATTTTTAGGGGTTCCCTATACACAGAACTGAAACTAAAAAAATATTTTTTCATCAAACCCATACGTGTCGGGTATCTATGGATAGTTGTTCAAAAATGATATAAAGGTTTCTAATATCATTTTTTTCTAAACTGAATAGTTTACGCGAGAGACACTTCCAAAGTGGTAAAATGTGTCGTCGTCCCCCCCCCCCCCCCCCCCTGTAACTTCTAAAATAAGAGAATGATAAAACTAAAAAATATATATGGTGTACATTACCATGCAAACTTCCACCGAAAATTGGTTTGAACGAGATCTAGTAAGTAGTTTTTTTTAATACGTCATAAATCGTAAACCGCATTTTATTTTTCAACACATTTGCTCGTAACGTGCCTCTTATTGTGCCGCTTTTGGGCTCATAATCCTGGGTATTAAACACGCGTGTTTAATAACATTACGACACTCGTGTAGTTATGTTTATATCCCGATTAAGACACGTTGGCACCTTGCAGCAAGGTGTATGTATGGACTCGGCGCATTCTTAAATTGACCGGGTTATACAGGTTTGTTTTTAATTCTCGGCAAATGTATTCTTACTCGACTAAACAAATTAAATCCTTCTTGTGGATTGATTGATTATTTCTTGTTGGATATGATATAGAAACGTTTCATTTAGTAAAACTATTTACTTTTGATAACATTTTACATGAATTTATATTGAATAAGAAAATATTTATTTTATTTTGTATTGGCTGTTTAGAGATTTCATCTAAGCCTCGCTGCGGGCGCACTGCGCGAACTTCACGAAAAAAAATAGTTGCGCGCCATTATAGGTAATTTCACAAATATTTGTAAACATTGATGATGCGTGTTTGGTTATTGTTAAAAATGTAGTGAATAGAAAAGTGATAAATAGAATTGACACCACTGTATATTCTTGGAGATGTACAAATATGAGAGTAAATACCTGTTGTCATCAATAACTAAAGGAAACAACTTAGGAGCCGGTAACATGTTAATTTTATGAAAAGGATTTTTTCCTCGCAAATGTGTTGAAAAACGTCGTATGACACGCGTGAGCTTTGATAATTACATCTTTGGCTCTATTATCACGCTCACCTGCGGTTCGCGTGACAATTCCGCCTCTGATGTAATGATCAACATACTTCACTTGTATCATAATGTACTATTACGAAACCCTTCATGTGCGAGTCCGACTCGCACTTGGCCGGTTTTTTTTATATTACATCATTCATTGCCTATATCAGGATTGTCCCTCTACTGTCATTTAGGCCGAAATACATTTGATCCCCTTCGTCAGTCTGGTTATTTCAACCACATCTCAAAAATGTGTCATAGTCATTAATTTCTGCAACAGCGACTTCCTTTTGACATTCCAACTTAGAGGGAAATTAGACCTTAATAGCCAATCCTTTTACACCTGCAGCCTGTGGACCAGCTACACCCAGCGGTCGTATAACGCCCTGCGCATACCTACAATATAACAACGTCTTCAGGATGCTGTTGGGGCTGCCGCGATATTGTAGTGCGTCCGGAATGTTTGCGGCAGAACGTACATATGACTTTTACGCAATAATACGCAGCAGGACGGTATCACTAATGCGGCAGATGTGTGGCAGCGGTAACAGTATCCTGAGGACGCTGGCTGCGAGGCTGGATGCTCCATTACCTAGGCACTGGAACACCCTACATTGTGCAGGACCCTATGCTAGGGGATGGAGCATCTAACTCCATTAGGATTATAGGATTAAATTAATTTGTAATACTAACCTTAGTCATAATTCGTGATTGTATACTAACAACTTATGGACATTACCTAGTCCGAAACAAATAAAGAATTGAAATAGGTTTAGATTAACTTTGGAGTCGTCGTTTTAGTATAAGTAATAATAGTAATATTACATCAATAGAGATGTCTGCAGAAGACATAGCCATTTTAAAAAGTGCTCTACAATGTATTACTAGAGCGCTGCTTGAGTCGTCTAATGAAGAACAATGTTGAGAGTTCCAAATAGACGTCTGGATTTCTAATATTAGTTCTTGTCTCAACTAGCCAATTAGCAGTCCTCACTCATTCAGCGACTATTTATATTTACTTGATTACTTGGAAGTTGTTGAATGAGGTCAAATTGATAAAGAGTTCGCGTACAATCGATTAGTGGGACAGAGTTGCATCTGCAGCATGAGCGTCAGTCAGATAAGGCCTTGTCGTAATAAGTTGTGCGCTGTTGTTGTCCATTGTCATATGCCACGCATGGACGTATAGAATATGATATATGGCATTACAAATTGCGCTATACACATCAATATATTCAATACAAGGTCAAATTTCGCGAGGAAACCGGTCAAATCATAATACGGTCTAGTTTTCCCTCATGGTTGGAGACTTGGAAGGCGAAACTAGTGATTTTTTAATTCAGACGAATGACGATTATGCTACCTACCTACCTGATAAACTAATAATACCAGTCCTCCCTCCTCCTCGATGCGTCGATATCCTCAATCCTGAGGGTCGTAATAATACTAGTACAAGTGTCAAATGAAAAACCAAGTACAGTCGCCATCACATACATCGGAGCAAACAAGCACGTCACAAACATCGGAACACGCCTCTATTTTCAAGGCATTAGGGTGCATGTGCCGATATTTTTGAACACCTATAGTGTACCTATGTATGTGATGGCGACTGTACCTATAGCAAGTTTCCTATTGCCCTACCTTTCACTCGCCATCCGTTATATGTACTTACTATTCATACTTTTTCCCTGTCAAAACTCCTCCCACACGTCTTCCGCCTGTCTGACAAATTCAATATAAAAAATTACCTACACAATGTCACAGTCGTTCGCGATGAAAAATCATTGTTAATAAAAATAATCATTTATTGTGGTTGTATTGTGATAAATTTAATAAATCCACGCATAAAAGGAAAAGCAAACCAGCGTTCTGAATATCCACAGTGAAGTCCAAAACCCCTGCAACAGACTTTATCAGGTACGGCAGGCCCCATCACTTCATTCCTCTTGTATCCTACTTATTCTTCCGCGCTTCCAGATTAAGAATGATCATTAGACGTCCCTACGGGTCGAATAAATCTCGGTGACTCCGATAATACACATCTTTATACGCTAATCATTTCGCAAAAAGACCACAGCCTGAAAGGTAAAAGAGAAACCTACGCCAAACCTTGTGATTAGGTGCCGGGATCCATCCCGGACTCGTTAAGGGCACTACGTTAAGGGCACTCATTTAGAACTAAGACTCTTTCGTGACTATTATTGTCCTAACTTCTAGGCAGGTAACTTTATATATTAACACATTCCATCATAAATAAAAATTTAATTACGAATTTGTAATAATAACTTTGTATCCCTTTCAGACCGGGACCCGCTAATGCAAAATGAAGTATATTGACATTGTGTTTGATTTGACAATTAAATGTAATTACCGTACAATTGTATTGTCTGGGTCAAAAAGGGGTGTTTGATTTTGCCATCTAATCTTCTCTGGAACGGCTTTGTCAGTTTTTTTATTCATCATTTCTACAGGCCCGAGCCATAATATAAACATACCGTTTATAATTGATTGTCATGTAAAATCCTTATTATTTACGAAGTAACGACCTTTGCAAATGTGATTCGGTCGCATTCGCATCAAAATACATCCACTGTTTCTATTTTTATAAAGGCTCAAGTACCTCACATTCAAAATACACATACGCTTTTTTAAAACTTGATATGCTTCTAAAAGCCGTAAGTCAAAAAGCCAAGCTGCTCAAAATTCAATCTTTACGCAAGTGAGTAGAATATAAATTGGGATGATGCTCTCGAGATGCATTATTTTAAAAATACGCTGCGGCTGAGCGAATGAACTCCGCTCGTTACGATATCTCGATATCCAGTTCAGATAAAATAAACATGTTACCCTTTCGATTTTTTGTTTTCATTCGATCTTTCCCTCTGGCTATATTGACAGTGTAAAATATATTATTACGGGACAATCTTACACAAATGGTTAAAAAAACGTTGAATTAAAAATAATTGTTGTTAATGACGTCATCGGAAATATTGCATCTTATTTTCAGAAAGTCAGTATACCTAATATGCCCACACGTTCTAATATTATGTATTCAATTTAAATTTTTGACATTATAGAGGTAATTAGACCTCATTATCCGCATGAACAGCGATTACCTAGTTAATAAATAAATAGGTATATGCTCGAATTTAAGCATAAAATCATATGTAGGTACAGTCGCGGAATAAAAATGTTGACCAGTTTTCAAATAGATTAATTTACTCGTTGCAAGCACATGTTACCTTTTGAAACTGTGTAACAGACGAGAAAGTTGTATTGAAAATTATGTTTAACTGTGTGACAGTAAAGTTCAAATTTACTTAGACGAACGTTCCTTGACTATTAAAAGTTGAACTAAAACCATTGATGTAACATTAAGTAAATACGAGTTGACTCACAATGCCGCACAAAAATGTCAAGAAATGTGTCCCAAAATAACAACTCTAGTTATATTTCAGTAGTTGCTAATAGCGTTAACTTATAACCTGCATCAAGATATACGTTTCATAAAAAAACGAACTCAGTTTTTTAGCATATAAGCAAATCAACAACAACAGATAAAATACTTTTCAGTTCATTGAGATTTTATCATAATGTAACTTAACTGCTCACCGCAAAACTCAATAGCGAATAAATGGAGTCGCGTTATAATAGTACATTGTGATACAAGTGAGCTATGTTGATCAAAGGCGGAATTGTCACGCGAACCGCAGATGAGCGTGATAAGAGAGCCGAGGATAAAAAATATAAGCTCACGCGTTTCATACGACGTTTTTCAACACATTTGCGAGGAAAAAATCCTTTTCATAAAATGAAAATGTTACAGGCTCCTAAGTTATTTCCTTTAGTAATTGATCACAACAGATTTTTACTCACATAATTGTACATCTCCAAGAAGTTCCAGTGGCGTCAATTCTATTTATCACTTTTCTAATCACCACGAGTCAACACTTTTAATTATAACCAAACCACGCATCAACCTTGTTTACAAATATTTGTGAAATTACCAATAATGTCGCGCAACTATTTTTTTTCGTGAAGTTCGCGCAGTGCATGCGCAAGGTGTTAAAGTGAGGCTTAGATGAAATCTCTAAACAGCCAATACTAAATAAAATAAATATTTTCGTATTCAATATAAATTCATGTAAAATGTTATCAAAAGTAAATAGTTTTACTAAAATGAAACGTTTTTATATCATATCCAAGAAGAAATAATAAATTAATTGACAAGAAGGATTTAATTTGTTTAGTCGAGTAAGAATCCATATGCCGAAATTAAAGAAAAACCTGTATAACCCGATCAATTTAAGAATGCGCCGTGACCATACATATACCTTGCTGCAGCAATGCAAGGTGACAACGTATCTTAATCGGGATATAAACATAACACACGAGTGTCATAATGTTATAAAACACGCGTGTTTAACACGCAGGATTATGAGCCTAAAAGCGACGTAATAAGAGGCACGTTACGATTATATGTAGGTATTTAAACAGAAAGACCAATATCACAAATACATCAGGTTTCTTCATTTTACAAGTGAGGAATAAACAGTTTCAAATTTCGAAATTATGTGTTGATATTGGATTATACAATTTTATTATATATTATAGTAAATAGTAAATTAATGCTATTTTGCCTTTTGTCTGACAAATTATTGCAAAGAATTGAAATTAAAATATGTTATGGAAAGAAATGGACTAACGTTCATGACAGGTTTGGCAGTTTTAGTAAGTCTGTTCAATCCATTTTTTGTCGTATATATATCCGAAGCAGGAAAATGAGTCGAACAAACAACGCGCGAATAGAATAGAATAGTATAGAAAGTTCTTTATTGTTTTTCTTTTCGGTGTTACAATCATGTCCGCTAAACGGGTGTGTCCTTAATGTAATATTTCTTAAAGATCTATACATTTATTTTATGTCGTGTAGCAAATTTACAGCTCACATATGAGAGTTACATAATGATGATTCACTTCACTTTTTATTTTAAAGTCTTTTGGTTTAAATAAATCGTCTCGACTGTCGCGTGCTATGACTGCAGCCCATTTTGCATGTCGCTGAGGATTTCTTGGAAATCTTAAAATGAAAACCATATCACTATACATATAGGGTATTTATATGTATTTATCTATTATATATATCATCGCCTAGTACCCACAACACAAGCCTTACTGAGCTTACCGTGGGCCTAGGTTGATTTGTGTAAGATTGTCCCATAATATTTATTTATTTATTTATCACGTAGGTAAGGACGTCATAAAAAAAGTATCTAATATTGACTCCTTAGATTTATGTTCCGCGACGTATGTCATTTGAACTAACAAAACTAATTATTTAAAACTATTCGTTTATTACAAAATTTATTCGTTACGTTATCAAGAGAACTTGTAAAAGCTAAACTAATATGTTATAATTCTTGTTAATATTGTGATTCCATATATTCATAAATTCAAGAGGTATTTGCAAAATTGGAGAGAAGAAAAGTGAAAAGCCTTACATTTTCGGGAATTGAAATTGCTCTAAAACTTATCATTGCACATTGTATTGAATTACAATGTTAGAACGAGTTCTAGTATATTTTATTAGCTTTGATATAACATAACATTTTCATTCAGAAAGTACATAGTTTGGGTTAAATTTAGACTTTCATAAAAGCGGGAGCGGGGGGCTTTTCACTTTTCGTGTCTAATATAGCAAGTAGGCAAGAATTATAGAATATTTGTTTAGCTTTTACATGATATAACACACGTTTATATATATTACATGGTTCGGGTAAAAATCCCACTTTTCAAAAAGCTTCCGCGGCAATGAAGATTTTGTCATTACTAATGGACTAGACATTTTAGAGACTGTTTAATTGCAGTTTTGCAGTGCTGATAACATGTCCAACAACATACTAAACGTTCGTGCTGGTTTCTGCAAAATAGTAATTTCGATAAAATTCTTCTAGGGAATCTTGTAGGGAAAACTCGCTTTGCGTTGTTAGTTTTTTGAGCACAATTTTCTCGATTTTGATCTTGTCTTAAAATAAAAAACTAAAATGTTTAACATTACATTCGTGTGTTTTTTCTAGTTTTGCCGCAAAGTCTGAAAGTCTTTAGATTTTTTCTTGATTTTTTTATACTTTTGCTAATAGTACTTAAACTAGCGTATACATTGAAATATATTGTACAAACAAACTATTGACAATTTATTCAGCTTTCAATTGGTACCCCACATGTGGATATACGTTGCATGGTTTGGGTGTAATTTATACTTTTCCAAGCGCGTCCGCGGCGTTTTTGATGACGTCACCTCATTACAGGGGAGATCGACTCCTTAGAGACATTCTCCTGGCAGTTTTGGAATCCATGGGATATGCCTAACAACATACTAAAAAAATATGGCGCCGGTATCCGAAAGTGAAGTATTTTCCCCTAACATCATGCACTATACCGTTATCCATCTAGATGTTCATCTAGAGAGGGGGCAGATAATTTATTACGACGCGGATAATGTTAGGGAACGTCTTGACCAACCTCAACAGACTATGCTTTTAGCGTTCTTCAGGCTTTGCCATGATGACGATTTCACAAAGACTTTGTTGTATGATGAAGTGCCATCGTATTTTACGTACAACAAACAAGCCGGAGTCTTTAATAAACGCCGCCGTGGCCAACCGGTGGAAGGAGCGCTGGGAATATTTAGAGACCACGCCCTAGATGGAGTGTACACGATACACTTAAGTAACAGAGAATGTTACTATAATATACTATAAAATACCTACCGAAATTGTTAATTTGCCGTTAAGTAAATTTAAGTCTCATATAAAAAAATATTTGCTAAGCAAGGCGTATTATAATGTCAACGATTTCATAAACGACAAAAATGCCTTTAAGCCAGTAGCAGTCAAATTGTATTAGAATTAATATACCTTCGAGTATGATTGTCTTGGCGTATTACCTTTGTAATTATTATAAGTACCGGAAATAGCTGTTCCGTTTTATGTAACATGAGAGCACGTAATGCTTTTTCTCGCCGAACAAGTAGCTTTAATCTTTGCTATTATCAATGTCCAGTGTGGCTTGAATATGTCATGCTCGCTTAAAGGGCTTTGCTTACGGTGGCGTCGTTGATCGGGTCGCCACCTTCCCTAACATATGGTTGAGGGAGGCGATGGCTGAGATATGCGTCATACTCGTGATCGGGTGCTGTTTGTGGAGTCCGGTCTGTTCATGCTTGCAAGGGCATAGTAACTACCTAAATACTAGTGTTATTATCATTATTTTGACGAGAGACATCATTCTGTTCTTGACACGTTTTATTGTTATTGACCCTGTACATCTCTGACAATATTACATTAATGATCCTTTTTTTTCTGTTTTAACGCTTAGGGACAGTATACATCTCTACAAGAACATTAGAATAATTATTAATTGTATTTGGATGCTCAGAGACATTATACATCTCTGGGGTACTAAATTATATCATAAACTTATTGTTAATTCTGATACAGACCTTATATCAAATGTATTTGATAATATTTTACAATTTTGGATTGTTCTAGTTTTCATTCAGTGACATTTAGTTTGTAACCATTTAGGTACTAATTAGTTAAAATCTGCAATTTTAAAATGATTATTGTGTAAGATTATTAATATTATATTGTAGAACACCATTTGACATGTAAAAGTGCCCTTGTGGCCTATTTGCAGAATAAATAATTGATTTTGATTTTTTGATTTTTTGACTATTTGAGGTTACCGCTGCACACCGTTCGTAGACCAACCTACTTCGAGGCCCTCAGAACGGTCGATGGCGTGGAACACCCTACATTTCATGCCGCCTGTCTGTAGCGCTCTGCATCTTTCAGACAACGACTAAAATTGGGATCGAACTCTGGCAGAGGCCGTCGTCAGTGAGTCGACTACGCCACTTATTTTCGATCATGTTGGTATTCTGTGGGATGTCCGATCCTTTGCAACTATGGCAGCAATATCAAAATAATTTTGCCGAAGTAATCTGCATCGTGTGAGGGGTAACGAGCATGAAACCTGGTCAACAGTTTACGAAAGGGTGTTAAATGGTTGCCTCACTTAACTTAGGAAGTGGTCACTACTATTGGTGGTAATTCTCTACATACTCGTAGTTCTGGTTTGCCCCAACCGACACGATCAAACCAGCTCCATACAACTAAAGAATACGAGGAAGCAATCCATTACGACCGCAAGCAAATGGCAGCTGTCGTCAGTACCAACATTCCCAGGCTGAATACAGAGCAACGGCACATATTCGACCGAGTTGTCCGAAGTGTTGAACAGCAATCGGGCGAAATATTTTTCTTGGATGCGCCAGGAGGCATTGGAAAGACGTTCCTTACTGGTATCCTACTGGCTGAGGCGAAAAAGAAAAAGGAAAAATTGCGCTAGCTGTGCCATCTTTGGGAATCACTGCTACGTTGCTGCCTGGTGGCAAAACGGGTCACACAACTTTCAAGATTCCAATAGATTTGGACAGCACGGAAACTCCTGTCTGCGGCGTATCAAGAAACTGTGATAACGCCAGAGTTCTACAGGAATGCAGTTTGATCGTCTGGGACGAGTGTACTATGGCGCATAAAAAGGAAGTAGAAGCCGTAGATCGGATGCTCTAAGACGTCAGAAGGACGGCGCGCGCAATGGATGGCGTTACAGTGCTGTTTTGCGGTGACTTCCGCCAGATTTTGCCGATCGTGACGCGTGGTATTCGAGCCGACGAGGTAAATGTAGAGGTCGGTGTTGTGGCAGAGCGTGCAGAAGCTGCGCCTGACTGAGAATATGTGAGTCCAACAAGGAGGTGGCTCATACGTGCAAGAATTCGCCTGGGTACTGCTTCAGGTAGTAGAATGACTTCTGTTATCATTACCAGAGACGTTATGCAGGATTGTTCCTTCCCTTGAAGACCTCATTCGGAGCGTATACGGAGACCTGAGCCAGGAGACGTGACGTGATAACTCTTGGGTTTGTGAGAGAGCCATACTCACGCCGAAAAATGAACAGGCAGCGGCAGTTAATGTGCGGATAGTGAACAGGCAGTATATAATTCCATTAACACTGTCTTGGATAAAGGCAACGTCACAACATACCCGCTGGAGTTCCTAAACTCACTGAGCGCTTCAGGACTCCCAAGCACACACATTGACCCTGAAAATTGGAGCTCCGATCATGCTTCATCGGATTTGTCGCCTACGAAGTTATGCAACGGAACCCGGCTATGAGTAGTGCAGCTGCAGCGAAACCTCATCGAGGCGCAGATCCTGACGAGGTGTAGCGCCGGAGAAGCCGTGTTTATCCCGCGCATCCCCCTCATCCCGAGCAACTTCCCGTCCCGCTTTAAGCGCTTACAGTTCCCCGTGAGCGTCTGCTTCGCCATGATCATCAACAAGTCGCAGGGGCAGACGCAGCGCGCCGCCGGCTGCACGGAACTGTTCGCGCTGATGCCCACCGGGAACTCACAATGTGGTGTACAAAGAAATATTGTAAAATGTCAATGGTATGTAAATATACTTTTCTCAAACTTGCAATCAAATGTTGACATGACTTACTTCAAATTAGGTCCGGAAATACTACGTATCCGGTGCGACTAAATAGTGAAGATGATATGTAAAGGAATTTCATACAACCTTACACACCTAGGCCTGCAAAGCAACCGTCTTTTGTTTATAAACGTCAAATTGTGACAGAACGTCTTGGCATTCAATCACCAAAAAAAAGAAGATTAGGACTTATGTTAATGTCACCGGGTAAAGCGTTGCTTCAAACAGGTTAAAAAAAGTTTGGCGCGTAAATTGAAAAAAGTTTTCTTTTCTTGTTGGCCGGATTTGTCAATAGTTCGTAATTATTTTTAAACTTTCTAATAAAAGCCATCGATTTCAAAATGAGTTTTGACGAAAATGATATGGAATTGAACTGTACGCCTTCGGAATTGCGAGCCCCCAAAATTCGGTACATGACGGCGTATGAAAATTTCATGAAAGTTATAAGTGTTTTCTTTGTTGTAGTGCCTCGTCTATATACTTAGATATAAGTTCATGTAACTAACTAATACTTAATTTAGGGAATAAGCGGAATATTTGTTAGTAAGAAATGTGGGACACAATTATAGGTTATGATGTGACAGCGCTGACAGCTATCAGAAACGTATTATTTAGTTGTACGAATAAAACAAATTGACGACTTTTTATTTCATTGCAAGTTTGAGAAAAGCACTATACAAATCTCGGCGAGAAACGGGGTTGCCGACCGCGTATCCATATCTCCTTGGCCTGCAACCCTGCGTTTCCCGGCATCTATAGTAATGTACTATTACATACCTGCTTATTTGTATGTTACTGTAGATATAATTATATGTACATATATAGGTTCTCTGTTGGATCGAATAAAATCATTTGTAATAATAGTGTTACGCATAATTTTTTTAGCCGAATTAGCGTTAAGCCTGATCATCTTATGGCATAAACTTTTAGGCATAAAATTAAAAAGCATACCTAAAAACATAGAAAGCATAATCATCACAAAGACTACCTACCATCAGATAGAATAAATAAGAAAATCATAATAGGTAGGTAATTAGGTATTTGGCATCATTACAACAGGCATAAAAGTATTGTCTTAATGGGGCTTCTAAACGGACCATATTTTCACTGCAATATGTGGCCAGCACCGGCAACTATTCATGCTGCATTTAATTATTTTGTATGAAAATCTAAAAAAAAAGTTTTTTATTTTTTTTTAAAAAGTAATTTAGCTAATTTGTTACTGTGAATGTACTCTGCAATATGCCGAAGTTCAGGAAAGCATCCTGTATAAATGATTTAATTAGAGTAAATAAGTAACTCTGATATTTAAAATAGGGAACAAAATCCAAAAACTCCTCAACTTAACGATCACCTTAATTAAAAAATGGTTGTAAAAAAATATGGTAACATTTTGGTAACATTAAAAGTAATGTTTTTGATACTATTATTTTCTTTTATACAATAAGTAGTTACTTGAAATCGCAATATAAAATGTATTAGGGATTTGAGCGCTTGCGCGCAGATGTCGCGCCATATTTGAATGTGAACTTTGATTTGTCTCTGTATGTACTCTTAATATAGAACCTGGATTAAAAATATTGACTTTACAAGACATCTTGGTCGTATTTAAAAGTTATATGACCAAAACATATCTCATGGACTCTATCTACATCTTTAAAAAATGGTTTAAACAATATCTCCTCCTTTCACTTGCTGTTTCGAGCTTCGCTACGAAACATTATACATATAAGCAACAAGTCAACGACAAAATCATATCTATCATACTAGTATAATTTACTTAAACATCTAAACTAAAATAAATACATTTATCTTATTTAAACTGTGCGCTGTTTTTATAACTACCATGGCTAGCGTACAATAACATTGTGGGTTTTTCTGTGAACCAATATCTTCTTCTCGTTGCCCGAATTGTTTAAAACCTACCCTGATAACCTTGAAAATTTTGCACTACTAAAAACTGGACATTATAGTGTCCAAGGTTAATTTGATTGATTAAAGTATAAGGCAAGAGGCACACTGGCTCGATTGTACCTTGACATCTATCACTACATATCTACACAATCGAGTAGAATTGAAACGTCTATCTGTGATGCCGAAATAAAATGTAACTTCGAAATTTAAAATAAATTTATGAGCTCCGCCTATTCACTTTGTCGTGTACACTTGTCCAAGGTGAAGCGACGTCTAAATAGTGTTGGATACTGTAATATCCAGGGTGAAGCGACGGACCACAGAGTTAACCGGCGGGTAAAGCGAGTGGATACATTATTTCATGTGTGCATGAGGATGATCCTGTGTCTTTGACAAAGATAAATATAAACTAATTAGTAGATACAATTTGTACAATGTGAATCCCTTGCACCCCCAGTTCGTTTTAAGAAGGAGAGCCATCTTGATTTTTGATGCAGGAAGATGGGGGGGGGGGGGGGGGGGGCGGTCCGTTTTCAATAATGTGTTTATTTTATAACAGCTTGTGTTTATGCTAAGTATTGCATTCAACTACTAATACCCAAAATTTCAGCTCAATCAGATAACGGCAAGTGACTGAAAAATCGATTGCAAACGAGTATTTTGTGAGCAAGCATGCCTCCATTTAGACCACATCGTAGCTTTCCATCACCTGAGATTGTGGTCGAACAAAGGCTTTGATTTTATTGTGATCTTGGTTCGGTTGAAAATAATTATTTTTACATGCACTGCACAATACTCAAATCAATAAATTTTATTGGTAATTTTTACATCGCAGGGCTTTCCAAATTTGTATTATGTTTTTGTCTTATACTTAATTAAATAAAAAAATTATAAGAAAATGCAAATTAAATATCAGGAATAAATTTGGAATCCTTGGTTTATACGAACATGATACCAAACTTGCCATAATAGCTAAATGCATATTGTGATTTTGGTTCCGTGGAAAGTAATTATTATTTTGCACGCACAATACTCAGACTAAAATATCATATGAGTAATTTTTACAATGTTTAACTATAGGGCTATCCAAATATGTCTATTGTTTTTTTCTTAAAATTTAAATAAAATTATAAAGATTAGAAGAGTTATAAAGATATTTTAAGAGAACAAGACAAAGTAAATTTTAATTTCTTTAATTTTTTTGCTTTTTTTCGTTGAAAAAACTGTCTGTGACCCACGGACAGCCTCCGAGTGATCGCATAAGTGTTCCGTTGGACCAATTATGGTAAGGAACACTAAAAAGTTAAAATTAAATATCAGGATTGAATTCGGCGTCCTTGATTTATACGAAAATGATACCAGGCTTGCCCTTGTAGCTTAATAAATATCGCCAGGTAATTCGGGGTAAGCCCCCCCAATTTACATCGGAAATTTTGATTGCTCCCCTTCTTAAATCCATCTTTGAGTCGCCAGGACCAACTCAGCAAAAGGAAATCTCTATATACATACATACATACATATATTCACGCCTTTATTCCCAGGCAGAGCAAATGAAACTTATGTTCCAGCGCCACTTTTAGCATATATGTGGGTATAACAGATCGACAAAAGCAAGTTTGTATTAATTGTGACAAATTAAATATTGCTTGCATTGCGGTCTTTGCGTTTAGTAAAAAGTTAACAGGAGGTTTGTTGTAATGGAGCTAATATCGACAGTTCACGTAAACATTTTAATATAGAAAGTGACCTGTTTTCGTTATTCTTTAACATTATAATACGTAAATCTTTTGTTAAAGGTTAATTAGACACGCTGATATCTTCCACCAATGTCAAGTAATGTGTTTAGAGCACCTTGGCTGGACAATCAATGAATTGCAATAATATTATTGTTTGATAACAAGCCTGAGAAATTGAAATGTATTTTTAAACAAGTCAGCTATGCATGACAATGATGTTGTACAACAAAGAATGTTTGATTACATGACCGACGATAACATAAAGTATAGTGTAACTCGTGTATGTGTACATGATACTATAGTGTTTTATTACCTTTACTAGTTTTTTCCCGCGACTTCATTCGCGTTGACTTCCTTTTGTTGGACTTTTACTGGTTAAGGTTAAGTATTCTATATGTTAATCCAGGCTACTCTATTTGTATACTATAACATTCATCTTAATCCGTTCAGCCGTTTTTGCGTGATTTAGTAACACATATCCAAACTTTCGCAATTATAATATTAGTAGGATTAGTAGGATACCACCACAATGGCAATAGCATACTGCCTGCTTGATGGTAAGCAGATACCGTAGCCTATGGACAATTGAGACGAGCGCGTTACCGACCCAATATGGATTGAGGATACATTGTGTCGTTGTCTAGAGGCGAATGTGGGTCCCTGTGACTCAACACTGCGCGCCCTCGAGAGATCTGGCTCCTATTTCACCAACTTAATTGTCACCTGAAACACCTTCTTGTTCTAGAAGTTGAGGTGGTCGCTAGGTTATTTGTGGAACCAGCAATGTACGTAGAATTGTCGTTGTCATGTGACAATTGTCAAGTTGAAATAGGGGCCTGGCAACCTTACTCACCACTAGGAATACAACGCCAAATAGTCCCAATACAAAGAGTAGGGTTTGCAATCCAGATCCGACTTGTATGGAAATATCCGGATCTGGTTATTTCCATACTAAGTCGGATCCGGAATGCAAAACAAAGAGCAAGTAGCAGTGTTATTTTGGTTGCGGACTTCTGTAAGGTGGAGGTGATTCCCCAGCAGCCTTGGTAAATTAACTGAACATTATTGTTATTATAATTTAACTATTTTATTTTGTTTTTAAATAATTTCGGAGCAGTTTCTTACTATTGTTATTAATATTAGTAGTTAAAATAAAAAGAATAAAAATGTAATATTATTGTAATGTATATTGTATTTGCATGCGTTATTTTGGTTGCGGACTTCTGTAAGGTGGAGGTGATTCCCCAGCAGCCTTGGTAAATTAACTGAACATTATTGTTATTATAATTTAACTATTTTATTTTGTTTTTAAATAATTTCGGAGCAGTTTCTTACTATTGTTATTAATATTAGTAGTTAAAATAAAAAGAATAAAAATTTAATATTATTGTAATGTATATTGTATTTGCATGCATGTGAATGTGTTTAACGCAAATAAAGATTTTGACTTTGGTTGTCATAAGTATAATTAACAACTTGGAAAAGTTGAAAATCCCCCGATATTTTCATTTCAAAGTTCAATGACGAGGCTGTGCCCTACGTCTAAAAAAATACAGGTGCTTTTATAGTAGTTTATGTGACTGTACATAATGAAGGGCACTAAACACGAGTGTGGGTTTATGAAACGAGCCGAAGGCGAGTTTCATAATCACATCACACGAGTGTTTGAATGCCTAATTATGTACAGTTACATACACTGCTTTATCTATCCACATATCATAAGCCTACATGATGCATGCAGGAGCCGCATATTAAGACCGGCATGGCGGCGTTGTTTTCTGGCAGCTGTCATAGTTTTTTTTTAATTCAGAGACAAACTAGAGTCAGCTCTAACTATCATATCGATCGATATCTTACTTACGTGCGACATTTGTCAAATTTGTATGCTACTTGACAATTCATTTCGAACTAAACATCATGTCCTCATGTCGACTGATATTAGAATAGAGGTCAAATCAAATTTCTTTGTTTTTCAGAGATGTTCGAAATTTAAATGAAGTAATATTATCGAAATCGATGTTATTATTTAGCAATAATAACATTTTCACAGATAAGAAATTTGTTCTAACAAAACAGTCTGTTTTTATGGTGGTCATAATGTGCGGTTCTTGAACGCATCTTGGAGGGTTTATGATATTTGGATAGAAAAAATACGTTTGAAAACGATGACGTAATATATAGACAAGCCCATACTCGAACGAACGATTTTATAGATATAAGCAACGGGCGACCCTCGCGCGGGCAGCTTTCTCGCGCAGAGAATTGCAATCGCAATCCAGCGCGGGAACGCTGCCTGCGTGATGGGTACCCTACCAAGGGCACCAAATTTTGATAGGTATTTTTAATTTTTAGCTTAAGTAATTTTATTTTAGGTAGTTTTAGTTTTATATTCAAGTTATGTATCTTTCATAAGTAGGTAGTTTAGTTTCTAGAATATTGTTATTGTTAATTGCTAACTTAAATATTTGTGTTAAATATAGGCAATGATGTAAAATAGCATTATACAGTTCGCTCGGAAAATGTAATGTAATGACCAAAAGTGCAGTATGAACTAATTTGTGTTTGATGCAAATCAGGCATTATTTAATATTTATTGCCTTGTTAATACTTTATGCTCTAGATACCGCGTGCACCTCTGCTGCCTTCTAGCACTTGGATTCTAGTTTCACTGTTCATTTTATTATTTACATTGTACCAACGTACGTGTAATAAGTATGTATTTGAATTGTTAAATTTATTAATTGACATAACTAATAGGGAACTTGCATCTTTTTATTTTATTACGAAAATCAAAAGTGTGAATATCAACTGTAGCATTAAAACTTTCTTATGATTTCTTTTTCTGATGTTATATGCATCTGCACGCGCCGGCACCCCTTATGCTATGACGTCACGACTTAGGTATATTCTCGGCGCGTTTACTACTCGTATGTATGGAGTAAGTCATTTATTTAGAATTATCTCCACAAAATTTGCGTTTAAGTCTATACTTGTTGTACTAAATATCATTTTAAATTCAATATTCTGTGTAACTATTATGTCATTTTATCGGACAAAACATTTTTTTTTGTTATTTTACTAATACAATCGTTTTTTTTTTCTTTTGTATGATATCTCTACGTATATGCGCATCGATTGATTGCAATTTATTCGAAATAGAAGCCCCAGGCAAGTTCCCCATTAATACCTATAATTATTGAAATGTATTGTAAGCTCGACTTTTAAATGGACCGGATTAAAGTTATAAAATATTGTGTTTTAATATTTTAAAAATTATGTAACTAAAATTCATACCTATAATATAATATGTGACCGAATTAATAAATAAATGAAATAAATGGTTTGATAAGGTTTAACGTCGTTAATTGATTCACGTATTTGTTGTAATAAGGCAAAACATTTACACAAATTCTACGTGTCCTATTTTCTGTATAGGTAAGGTCAAGTAGTACGTAAATATTTTATACTTCTGACCTTCAAAGTGGCTTAAGTTTAACTAAACTGGCTTAAATTAGGGGCGGTTCACTCTGTGATTTCGTCGCACCCACAGATATCGCCTGTCGCAAGTACATTAACCCACACAACGCCCAAGTAATTGACAAGACAAAGCACGAACACACATCTAAAACACACACTCTTGTATATCTACATGCTTATTTGACAATAAACGCGCATCATATCAGGCATTTTGGGAAAAAACGTAATATTCTCTGCGATCAGAACGCGTGCACAGTATGGCAGTGTATGCCCATTGAGCATACAGCTGCGACACGGCCGCCGGCGCCTTGTCCTCTCTCTAGTATTCCATGCTCTGAGGTCGCACCGCTACAAGTACATACCGGCCGGCGGTCTATTCCGGTCTATTAGTGGTTGCCGCGCGCTGTTACAAGACGCACGTGTAAGAGTCTTAAATAATACGTGTCAACAGAAATTGATTTGTTAGAAATTATTTAAGATATTACTGTGTTATATCGCAATACGAGTAAGATGTGTGTAGTCTAACCAACCATCCGTGTCACCGGAGGGTGGCTGAAAGACTACTTGGCTTAATTATTAAACAAATATATGACATTCTATTTTCGGCTTTTCTGGTACTGACACGGTTGGTGGACGGATTATACAATAAAAGTCATATAAAATAAATATATATCAAATCAAAAAGTGATTAATTATTCAGTAGTAGTAGTTGGGGTTCTGGTATGGGGACCAAACAAATAGCGTTAAATGGGAAAGTAGCTATTCGGACCCATATAAATTGAATTGTGGGGTTAGACAGGGTGGGCTGACATCGCCATTACTGTTTAATTTAAATTGCTATTTTGTATGTATACCCATTATATTTTTCCACTGTTGACAATTTATATCTAGGATGCCCCAGCTTTTATTAATAATTTGACATTGAAACACATTTTATTTCCTTGACATTGTACCATTTTAATATTATGATAGTTTTGTTTGTTTTCATTTTGCACTGTATTTTGATTTGACTATTTATATTATTGTTATTCTTATACACTCTGACGATCTTTTTGTGAATTCATGCTATTTTAACTTATAAAAATGACATGTAAATTTTCAAAAATTAAATGAAATAAATTAATCTAATCTAATCTTTACATGAATGATCAGTTCATTAGATAGATTAGAGGAGCTCAGCAGGGCCGCAGTCGGGTGTCACGTAGCTTGCGTATGCGCCAATAATCTTAGCTACGCTGACGACACGGTTCTGCTGAGCCCTTCTATCACGGGACTGAGGATGCTGATATCCATATGCGAGCGTTATGCTGCAGTGCACGGACTTAAGTATAATGTGAAAAAGTCCGAGACAATGGGACACAGTAGGAGGCGCTATCGAAGCTACAGATGCTGATAGCCAACAATGACCTCAAAAGGAAATTAAATCTAAGTGACAAGAGTAGACGACACGTCAAATCCAACTACAAGACGATTAAAATCAATTAACTATTCTGATGTTAGCTACCAGTAGCGCCGCAAGGTGTCAGAGGGGTCGGGCGGGTATGCGAGAGGCGACTCGTGGCTAACTTCAGAATCGTTAACTGATGTTAATCGTGGTGTACGTTTAGTTTTTGCTTTGTTGCATTGTTGAAGTTGCAAAATTCCCGAGGCTACCGCGAAAGGAAAGCTTCGCACAAACTGGCAAGTGAGAGCCAGCCATATTCACGAACTACGAAATTCGAAAAATTTAAATTTTCGTATTGGAAAAACTCATTTCAAGTAAACGTCATACAAGTCAAGGACTTTGAAGCCAAGATAAATATCATATGTTATAACTGAAACTTTGAAGAAGCAACAACAATGGAGAACTGTCTGAAAAAAACTGTCGTACCATAAAAAGAAGTCTGGTGTTATCGAAGCGATGCTACGACAGGCCATAAGACGGGAGGCCGGCCCACGCCAGCGAACTCCAAATAATGCCACAGCCATATTGGAGACACTAGTACAGTGTGCCATTCAGATGGACCAAGGCCCCCGAGCCCGGGCCGGCCCCCCAACCTGAGCCGGCCCCCGAATAGAGTCAGACGAGATGCCAAAGCGTGATCGCCACCTGCTTTTGAGCTCAAGATCAAGGCGACCAACACGACACGTGTGGTCGAGGTTGCCGAGGTCGGAGCAGAGGCAGTTGGACCGAAGTCAGCGGTCGCGATGGCGATGGCGGTCGCGAGCAGAGCGCAGCCGTAGCGAGTCTACGCCGTCGCAGCGCAGTCTGCGTGAGCGATTGGCGTAGCTGGCGAGGAGCCAGCGTGAGCGAGCAAGGCCGAAGCGGAGCGGAGAGGTTGCAGTAGAATCGAGCTGGAGCAGGCTGTCGCCATCTGGGCGGCTGCGTAAGCGGAACATTAAGATCGATAAGGCGATATTCGCCTTAACTGCAGAAATGGTATTCAAGTAGTTTGTCTTTGTAGGATCGAGCATGCTCAAATTCATGCAGCAAGTAATCTGATTTTGATATATTATTTATGTTCGTGTGGTAACTATCACGGACAAATTGGAGAATTTACACATCCTCAAGAAACTCCAACAATCCTCGAAACGAAGTCAGTTCACTTGAACTAGCATGCATTAAAATCGTACATACGTCTAATCTAACTGTACACCTTTGCGCCGTATTCAGTGTAAATAATGTAAGTCCAGTTCCAGTAAAACTTACTATTTTTTACTATTACTATCACAAACTATGACTACGTTAGTAACCTCTGATAAATATTTACTGTGTTAGAGGTCAAAACATTTTTTTTGACCCGCAGTTCCTAAAAAAAATTCCCTTAGGAGGGGAGTGCCAAGACATTTTATTTTTTGTATGGAATTTTTTTAATTTTTTTTTCAGAAACCTATTTTGTGTGGAAACTAATGAAAGGGCATTTTGAGGCGATTCTAAAAATATACCACATCATTAAATTTCAGCCATTTTTACTTAATTAACACAAAAATAATTTTCGAAACATACCAAGTTTGGGCTTCTCCAGATACGATATGGCAGATTTTTTTGTAACATAAAGTACCACAAATTATACGTGATATCCTCATATCTAACTTCAAAAAAGTAATTTTGAAAATAACTTCATTAAGTTTTTTTTTTTTCAATATTACAAAGTGACACCGTTTTTCTTCAATACCTTTGGACTCGATGGACTTCAAGCGTTCAAGTCGCAAAGCGTGGGCTGTTCTAAACAAACTCTCGGGGAAAATATCAGCACCACGACCGGCCTCTGCACTACACCCAAATTAAATTGCGAACAGGATGGTATCTATTTCTAGAGCCAAAGGCGACGCAGTTGAAAGTAGGAGGATTAAGAAAAGAACGCGGGAACTTAAGTCTAATCTCGTTGATGATCCAGAACTAGCCAACCCCTTTACGAAAGATGAATTCCACCACGCAATCAAAGATCTCCAAGTTGGGAAAGCCGCTGGAGTAGATGGAATATACAACGAGTTCCTGCTTAGACTGGGTCCCAACGCAGTAAAATGGCTCACTGTGTTCTTCTTCGACATTCTCCACTTGAACAAACTTCCCAGGTTATTTAGAGAGTCAAAGATAATTGCGTTATTAAAGTCAGGCAAAAAAGAACAAACTACTGGAGAGACTAATATACAAAAGGATAGCGCCGCTCATAGATCGAGTGGTACCAGTGGAATATGTTTTTAATTTGATTAAAATGATTAATTTTACGTTGTTTCTTTCTTTTAAAATACAATGTTACTTAAGCAGAGTTATCATTTTTTAGCTATTCTTTCGATTGGCATCATAAAAGTAAGGTGATTTTTTTTTGACATTTAAGTCGGTTCGATTCCCAGACGAAGCAAGTAATTTTTAGAAAATCTATGAATGCAGAATTATAATCTTTTAAAAATAACATAAAGTCTTCTTTCAGCAAAATACTCTATCTACGATATTTAAGGTACTTCCCCTTCATGTCCCATAAGTTTGGGACGCCCTGTATATTGATATCTAACCCCAAGAAAGCAATTTTGAAAATAATTTCATTATGAATTTAATTTCAGTAGCTACCTTATAAGCGAGACTAACAATAAGTAACCATTAACGACGATAATAAACCAGCCCCCATCATCATCGGCTTTAAGAGGGTATCCTAGCAGCATTTTTTCATACAAACGTATTCCCCTATTTCCTTCCTGGTTTATCGCTCTAGAGGACTCGTTTTTTTTTATAAAATCTAGGTGTACTGTATGTATGCCCCTGTCATTTACTTTTTCCCAAAAATTAATTACCAAAACAGATACGAATTTTCGAAAACCTAAAAAATGCCCCATTTTTACTGTCATATTCAGATGACTACCAGACAATTATGAAAAGTTTTTACGTTAAAACAAAATAATAGAAACATAGATCTACTCTTCTTCTAAATTTCAACACCAAACATAATTGAATCGGCGCAGGTTTGGCGGAGAAAACAGGGGAATACAAAGCATCGATCTTGTCATGATTTTGTAGTGAAAATCGGTCTGAGCTGCGGTTGTCCCTATCGCGCATCGCACGCGGTCGCTTGGGCGCAACGCGACGGCAATAGTTTGTACAAATACCTATTTCTCAATTTTGTCGCAGACCGACTACGCTCTTAAGACGTCTGGTACCGCGTCCCGTGACGCATGGCTGTCTCAGCGACGAAAGGTCTCGACCATCACCAGCGACATAGTGACAAACGGAGCTAAGGTGCACAGAATCTTCAGAAACGAAGACTTACCCAAGCATCCCCGTGCCTGGATATGGAACGCGAAAAAGAAACTTCACAATGCTTATAAATTTATATGGATCTCAAACGGTAAAGTTTTAGCAAAAAAGACTGATGAGGATAAGACCATCTGGATAAGATCGGAGAGCGATATCGGCGACCTACTAAAGTGATTAATTCACTTATAAGTTTACGACTACCTTATTAACTAAGCACTGACATTCGCGGATCTGAGTAATATTGAGTCCATAACCGAAGACTCAATAAACACGGTTAAGTCTGACAGCTTCAACGACTGGTGGACCTCCCTACATCATCTAAATAATCAATTATATATTCTTCATATAAATATTCGCTCTATAAAGAAAAACTTCGCAGAGTGAATCCTGTATAGATCATATTTACTTAAGAACCTCCATGTCAAGGGCATGTACTTACTCGGCTGTAATCGAGCATAAAATATCTGATCATTACTACGTATCAACTGTGGTGCAATGCAATGGAATCATGCTTCAATGCGTAATTCCGCCGCCTGCATTTACATTCATAGCAATACGAGTGATCCATCACATAGCAACTATAGCAAGCGACGTGTCCTAGACAACCGAGCTGTTAGAGAAAAGCTTTTATATACTAATTTCGAAGACATGTTATCAATAAATTGTCCTATAGAACTATACAACACCATATCACAGGTGTTTGTTAACATATACAATGATTCCTACATACTTAAATCAAACCGGCACAACAATACCAGAAACAATAAACCTTGGTTAAATGATAATTTAAAGAAAATGATCATTGAGAGAGATAAACTTTTTAACGTATGGTGTAATGAACCAAAAAACATTCTAAAGCGACTAATATATACTAAATACAGGAATAAATGTACTAAAGCTCTGAATAAATGTAAAAACTCATATGACAAAAAATGCATATCTGAATGTAATAAAAACATAAAGAAAATATGGGAACGTATACATTTACTTTTAGGAAAGAATAATAAGAGCTTAGATGATATTATACATTCCAATATGAAAAACTCCAACAATGACGATTACCTATGTAACAAGTTTGCTACTACTTTCTCTGAAGAAATTAAAGCAATCAAGCACACATGTAATGATACCTGGATTAAAAGAGATGACTATGTTAAAATACCAGACCTGTTTATGAGATGGCAACCCGTCAAAAGCTACCAAATCAAAAAAATTATCAACAAAATGAATATTAATAAATCACCGGGTAGTGATCAGATACGTATGTCAGATATTAAGCTAGTAGCAGATAAAATAAGCCCAGTGATTGCCAAGTTAGTCAATTTATCAGTTAAACTTCATACATTTCCTAATAAATTAAAACAAGCTATTGTACGACCAATCTACAAAAAAGGTGATCGTAAATCGTTCTGTAATTACAGGCCTATCGCAATATTATCAAGTATTGATAAAATAATGGAAAAGTGCATAAATGACCAGCTTGGTAACTACCTTAGTAAACATAACATTTTGAACCCTTGTCAACATGGCTTCCAAAAAGGTAAGAGTACCACTACTCTAATATCCAAATTTACAGATGAAATAAATAATTATCTAAATGACAAAAAACATGTATTAGCAGTATTCTTTGACTTTAAAAAAGCGTTTGATACCTTAGAATCGAACACCTTATTGAACGCCATGTACGAGTGTGGAGTGGGCGAACCGCTAAACGAATGGTTTCGCGATTATCTCACCTCGCGTTCCTACATGGTGAGAATAGGTAACACCTTCAGTAGTGAGCATAATGTGGGATGTGGAGTGCCACAGGGTTCGGGCTGTTCTCCAGTGCTCTACCTGATGCGCGTCAATAGCTTGTGCATTGTACTACAACACTGCTCAGCGCACATGTTTGCCGATGACCTCTGCATCCTACGAGCTGGCACAGACCTCGCAGACACTGTCCATCTAGTTCAACGAGATATTGATTCAGTCATTGCATGGTCCCATGACAATGGAATACTTCTCAATACTGATAAAACCAATTTTTTATTGATCCATTCACCACACTTATGCCCCGTTAGCACTCCTCCCCCTATGTATACCCACACCTTTGAATGCCTTCATAATAATATGGTAAATTGTATTTGTGAACCTATAAAAAGATCTTAATATGTAACTTATTTAGGCATGAAAGTAGACGAAAACTTCTCTTGGAATGTTCATACTAACTTTATCTGCGATAAACTAAGAATATTATTAGGCAAATTTTTTCATCTAAGTTTCAGGATACCAATTAGTACTTTAAGGTGCTTATATATGTCACTAGTAGACTCTATTTTGAGTTATGCCCTTGACAGCTATGGACTCTCAACTAAAACAAACATTGATAGGTTAGAAAACATACAACTTAGATTTGTTAAATTATTAGTAAACAGTAAAACTAGACACAAATGTAAAGGTAACTATAAACTTCTTTTCAAAATCTGTAAAATACTGCCAGTTAGTCTTAAACATAAATATTTACTACTTATAAATAACCATAGCAGTCTGGAACCTAGCTCTGAAAATAGCTTGTTAAAAACAGTCGATAATACTTATGTTACTAGGGCTATGGCGTCCGGTAAACTGTGCGTACCGAAGGTTAAAAACTTTTATGGCGACAGAACCTTAAAACAACGTATCCCTTACCTTCTGAACAGTCTACCAGAAACTATCAGCCGTGAAAGAATAAAAAACGACTTTAAAAGAAAATTAAAACGACATAATTTAAGTATCATAACACATAAGTAACTGTATGCATGGTTTAGGTTAGGTTAAACATGTGTCTAACCTAAACCTATTTATAAATTAGTACCTAATTAATTAATTATTAACTCTGTATTATTATGTTTATAATCACACAGACAAACTGTTCCGACAGTTTTGTGAGACCCAGTTAATGTACCCATGTTTATATACTCTGTTTATTAAATAAATGTAATAATAATAATTCATGACAAAAAAAGTAGGTACAGTCAGCATCAAAAGTAAAAACTGCTACGCAATCGAAGACGTCAAAAGTTCTTATTCCCTTTTAATAAAGACTTTTGGCGTCTTCGTTTGCGTAGCTACTTTTGATGCTGACTGTACTACGTTTAAGATTCACAACAGTACGAAGAATCCTAGTGACGTCCGTGACTTATAGTGAACAAGCAGCTTTTTGCTCGTACAGCGATAATGACTGTCCCATTCTTATTGTTGGAGGAAAAAACGTTACCATATACAATTTCAGTGTAAGGAAAAACCTAAATCACCTTCTTAGGTACCTTGCTGTGCAATCACGTCTTGTTACTAATAACAGAGTCAGGTAGTGGGTAAATTCCCGTATTCATATATTTAACAAGCACTATTCTAATTCGCGGCACTTGCGGTGGAGACTCTGGGCCCTTGGTCGTCCGACACCAAAAAATTTATGAAAGAGGTGTCGGTCCGACTCATTGGCGTTTCAGGCGACCACAGGGCTGGTTCTTTCTTTGCCCAGCGTCTAAGCCTAGCAGTGCAAAGGGGCAATTCAGCCAGCGTCCTAGGGACCATGCCTCAAGCGGGTGAACTGGGTGGGGTATTTTATATTTAGTTTATTTATAAGTCTAGTACGTAGTCCTTTTTTTTTTAACATTTAATATTTAGGTATGAATAACAAAATGTCAACAAGCACTATGAACCAGGAACAAGATAAGAACTAAGTGATTAAACAACCGTATATTTAAAAAGACTAAGAGGAGGGCAAAGATCTGATCATTTTAATAGACGCGGCAGACCTCGCTGGCGATATATTATTTATTTATTTAATCTTTATTGCACAAAAGAACAACTTAACGTACAAAAGGCGGACTTAATGCCGTAAGAATTCTCTACCAGTCAATCTTGGGGCAAAGCAGACAAATAGCGTGACACGATATAGATAATTTAAAAAAAATATGACAGAAACTGGAATTTCGTGGCTTTCCAGCAAATTCGTGGTTATCGTTTGCGTGATATTGTTTTTTTTAACTGATATACTTTGTTCGTTAAGTTTTACCGTCAAGGTTAAAAAAGCAACCACGTGGCAACATTTAGTCTAATCATTGTTATATTTTTTTATCTGTGGTATTAAATATTGCATTTATTGAATCTCGTCGTTTTAATCTGTTTACTTGTAATCTTTTAACGATTTTTAGGGTTCCGTACTCAAAGAGTAAAACGGGACCATTACTAAGACTTCGCTGTCCGTCCGTCCGTCCGTCCGTCTGTCTGTCACCAGGCTGTATTTCAAGAACCGTGATAGCTAGAGACTTGAAATTTTCACAGATTATGTATTTCTGCTGCCGCTATAACAACAAATACTAAAAACAAAATAAAATATGTTTTTAAGGGAGGCTCCCATACAAAAAACGTGATTTTTTGCCGTTTTTATAGATAATGGTACGGAACCCTTCGTGCGCGAGTCCAACTCGCACTTGGCCGGTTTTTATTTTTCTTTGGCGTCTGGAGTTTATACTAGTGTAAGTTTAAATGTAGGGGGTTATCTCCGAAACAACTCATTTTATTTCAATAGCACATTATTGCCGAGGCGCGGAAAGAAAGGGGTTGGCCTTTAGTGCTTTGTTAAATTTCTGAAGAAATACACATGCATTACAGAAAACATTTTGTGACATATCTATTAACGCGATGATACTTTGATTTAGCTTCAAGCCTTCTTTCTACGACTTCACACTATCTTTTAGACTCGACGCGGTTTTTAAAGTAATTATAACACATTTAGTTAATATTAAAGTTTGAATTTTCTCAAATAAATTTTTAAACTTTTTAATATATTTTTCTTCTAACCAACAATAAAGAGAGAGCAAATATAAAATAAAACTATAACCATGAAATCCGCGCGGTTTGCGTGTGGTTTTCTTTGGCCGAATGTGATTTTTCTTTAGTCGTCTGTCTAGATTTAATATCGCAATCAGGATTTTAAGTTTTTAAACGCAAATAGTGGGTTTTTTTATTCAATATTAAATTAAATTAAATTAAAAAAGATTTATTGTCGTAAAAAAAAACAAAAAAACACAAAATCACAAAATCGAACACTGGTTTAGATACTTATATAAAACAACACAACAGAAAATACATGAATGCGACAGTAGGCTCGTGGCTCAGCGTTTGCTGCTAGCTTGTCGGCTATACAGCGCTGTTTTTCAGCCCGCACCTACAACACGGGATACAATATAATTAATAGCTAGCTGCCAGGGAACATTCGCATTACTCGTAATGAACTTTTATACTCCTAGGCAGGGAAGAGTTTACTTTTTAAATTTTGGCGATGAAATTAGGTTTTTAAATAAAATGCGAAAGCCTTCCGAGCATGTTTGGGAAAATATTTTTTCAAGAACTCATGGAATAGACCTTCAAGATCGGCTTTATTTTATACCGCGGCTTCGCCTAGGTTCTCTGTAATTCGCGGGCGTACCCGAGTATTTACAATTTCGTGTTATATTTTTCCAGGATTTCTACCACTTCGTCACGGACAGATTCTATTTTCACAAAATGTTGCTGCTGCATACCGCTGAGGTTAGGGTGCTTTATCCTCGGATATTTGAACCTGGTAAGTATTCAAAGTCTTTATTTTAAATTAAGTGCACGCAATTGTCTGGATAGTCAAGATAATTCTTTAATTATTATTTCGATATAATTATCTTGAGTATCCAGACCACATATTAAAAATCTATAATTGTCCTATTAGATTAAGTATATTACCATTATATAAGCCGACAATATGGACAACACTCTACTAAACTAAAAAAAAAATATTTTTGACACTCACTGTTTTTAAAAAATAGTTTCGAATTTTGCACTAATTATCCACCCATCGTCGTTATTTCAAGTTTTACTTGTCCAATGTATTGGTTAAATTCTTACGTCACCTTTATATAAATTAGTAATATAGGTATCCTTAGGAGAGTGCTTATGTTCATCCGAATTTGTATTTACTTCTTCCAGGTCTTCAATACGTACCACACCCTCGCTCTCCTCACCCTGACAACCTACATCGGCATCACGACCCACGGCTTCGACCACTTTGACTCTGACAGTCCCCGCATGGTCTCTGACCAGGTTCCGGACATCGAGTCTGTGGAGCGACCCTTCCTGAACCAAGTGGGGATTCTGCTAATGGTGGTGCTGTGCGCCAATATTGCGTGGCTGATGATAAATGTGGCGTGTCTTGTGGGACTTCATAAGGTTAGTGGAAAATTAATTAATTCATAGATTTGGGTCTTTGCTTCAAATCATCCAAGGTTTTAGTACGGGCTCTTTAGCTAAAAGTGGATCGGTGGTCGGAACCTACGTCCGATGTAAGAAAGATTGGACAGGACAGAAAATATTGTTTGTGTCCATATAGAATGGGGGCAAAGCACAGCAGAGCAAGGTCTGTCTTCTAAATGGCCTAAAAGCAAGAAAAAGTCCAAAATAGTCAATTTCAGGATAAGAAACGAAAACAATTCCTAGTGTTAAAAAAAGCAATGTTAATGTCCCTCAAAGTATTTGAAACTATGAGATTCTTCTTCGAAATCTTTTTTAGACGTTTCGTTAATTCTTAATTTGCTTTCAATCACCCAATGATCTATATTGTTTTTAAGGCGTCACTCTCTAAAAGACCAAAAATATTCCATCTAAATATTAAGACACTCCTTATACCATTTTAGAAAAACCTCGGCCCCATCCGCGTCTACATCGGTTTCGCCACCGTGAGGCTGCTGCTCTCTCTCGCGGGCTTCGTGTACCTCGTGATGACGGCCAGTGCCGGCACTCAGACCATCATCATTCATAGCTTGGACCTTGGTGAGTCAAACAAACTGGATTTTGTATCCCAGGAATGTTCTAGAAATGTCTAGATCTGATCCACGTATACACTTGTTTCGCCATCGTGTCGTTGCTGCTATCTCTTGTAAGCTTCGTGACGTTGTGATGACGACCACCAGTGTTCGTAGAAGCTACTTCGGTGAGTAAAATCATTCTTCCAAAAATATTCTAGTACACTCTTATCTGGGACATTTCGGACTACTACCGTCGCTCGCCGATTTTGCGTCTAGAAATACAATACTAGCCTGGTCTTGAAGTTTGATGTATGGAAAAATTACTAAGTTTAACCACATCGAACGCCGATTTCTAGACTAGCATTATAAATGAATACGGACAAGCTAATTTCTCTCAGAAATAAAAGTTCCCGCCTCTCCTGACATAGTTTAAAAGTGCTCCTAAGCTATGACGCTGTCGTCGATGTCAGTATGGCGATGTTGGCATTATATTGCGATTATAAATGACACTTATTGGCTACTTAGCGGAACATTTCACCTAGGAAAGACACTGGGTATCGTTTTATTTTTTAATACTTCGACGGTGGCAAACAAGCTTACGGCCTGCCTGATGTTAAGCTGGCACCGTCGCCTATGGACACTTGTGACTCCAGAAGAATCACAAGCGTGTTGCCGACCATTTATTCACTTGAAGATTCGCTGTGTTGGCAGATAGAGACATGCAGGTCCCTCACTCCCAACACAGCGCATCCTAGGGAGCTCTGGCGATTTTTTCATTTTCGAAATCTTTGTATTCGATATTTTAATCAGTCAGAAAATTAAACTCACGAAATTTTGAATTTCGACCTTGCAACCGTTCGATTGATTGATTTTTGTTATTTTGTACTTCGATGTTTTCACTGCCGATATATCAATTTTCGATATTCAAATACGTACCCAGGAAACTATTGTTCAAGAGTTATTTATTGAGCGAATTAAGGGGATTTGTCTCTAAAGTTCTACAATGTTGCAAGGAACGTGAGTCGGTGGAAGGGAGCACATTCGTGCTCAAACGAAAATCAACAACCGCTACCATGATAGACATGACTAAAAATGAGAAGAGTTATCAGGAAAATTAACAACAAATTAGGTTGTTCATTTATATGACCCATATTTATAGTCCACAGCTGAGGCAACTGAGGCGATATTTAAGCAAATTAAAATGAAAAATGCAGAATAGAAAATTTTACATTCATGAATGCAATGAAACACAATGATTCCCTAGTATTGAATAGGTAAATCACTGAGAATAAAGACGAGCAGAAAAGAATAGAGCTTGTAAAAATACATTGGTAATATTTATGCTAGGATCATCCTTTTATGAACCACGATAAAACATGAGTTATGGATAACGATTGATAGTTAACTAAAAACGAGTATTTTTGAGTGTCTGTTAAAATTTCTTAATTTTCGAGTGTGGAAAACGTACAAAGGTTGCTTAGTGGTAATTAGGACGTTCTGAGATTGGTAAAAATGTAATCCTAAAAATTACAAATACGATACCTAACCTGAGGATTGAGACAAAATGCACGCAAGCTAGTCAGAATATGCCTTCAAAAATGTGCAATAAAACAGCGTCCATATCAAATTATTATTCCAAAGTTACACATGAAGCCTGGTGAACAGAACAAACACCAATTGACTCTTTTAGGGATCCAACTTACATTTATTATTTTTTCACAAGTTAGAACACGCGAAACAGATCGAAATGTAGTTGGCTTTGGTAGCGATGGTGAAAAATCAACTGAATTTCAACACGTTGCGTCGAAATGTTTGCTCAAAAATCCTTGTAATAACTTAAAACCCTGCTTGCGTGCGAGCGACACGAGTCCGGTTGATCCAAAAAGGCATTTTCGCATTCCATCAAAGTCCGAGGCCACATGAGGTTTACTATTGCCGTGAAAAAGCGTCGACAAAAATCCTTGTCTTTGACATTTTTACGGCCCGGTGGAGGTGTTTGCCTACAAATTCGGGTTCGAAGTGTTCAAACGGCTGGGGAATTTGTATTTCTGGCGGTCAGTGTAACTATTCGAATAAAGCACAGACGTTGACAAAAATAGCCGAAGTTTGTAACTAAACAGTATTTAAACGGAAGGAACATCTCAAGTCACTTTTTAGGGTTCCGCAGACAAAATGGCAAAAAGGGATTTTTGCCGACCTCCTTCCATGTACTGTCTAATTACAAACTCACAGGTATTTTGTAAACCCGTAAATAGTAGGTGTAGTGTAATAGTTATTTACGATATAAGTGCGGAAAATAGGAAATTCGCAACGAGTGGTGATAAATTAAAACACGACCGAAGGGAGTGTTTTGAATCGACACGAGTTGCGAATTACCTATTCGCACGTGTATCGTACAACGTTTTACAGTAGGTACATATGGCTCTTTAAAGTCGACATATGCACGGAAAGTGCTCTTTTCCGGACACGTGCGGAAAAGTAACACCATCAGCAAACTGTTCACGTTTACAGACACCAGTTAATTGAATCAAAGTGATTATATTCCGAGATAATCACTCCGAAAGTTATAAAAATTGGTTCCCTCAGTCTCATATCTTTACCGTGTATCCGAGGTTTTCGATTATTTATAGGACTTAATTTACATGTGTTACAATTACATAAGCTATAATTATATAACCAAAATGGTGTGTTACAATTACATAAACTATAATTATATAACCAAAATGGACGTGTTATCATTAGTATTTTACGGATTATATTTAATTCTGCGATGAATTGTTCGTTTTTGTATGTAATCGTTGTACTTTCAAGTGCTACCATTGTATTAAAAAATACTGCGATTATTCCCCGAGTACACTCAGCGTCAAATACTCTGTAGGTAGGTCATATGGTCGTACCACACTTGGCGGTGTTTGCCCAAATATTCGTGTTGCATCATTTTCCTTCCTACGGCAAATGAAAGAGAGGCAACGACGCAACGCGAACACGAACCCCCAAGTGTGGTGAGACCATTAGTTTCGACAAAGCTAAATTTGCGTTTAAAACTGCTAATCGCATTTCTACTCCCTTGAAATAAAATCGCCTTTCAAATACTCTAACTGTGTAATACCATGACATGATATATTGTGTAATTTATCTAGAATGTCATATGAACCAACAACGTATGCCATTCAATTAGCCTGTACGGCAAATTTTAAATAAAGGTACACTATTTAAATGTCAAGGACGATTGAACTCATTGGATTCTCTACCATAACAGAAAAGTTTTAAAGATATTATTAGAAATACGCTGCCCAAAAATATAATGATTGTAATGAGGACTTTATTTTATCAGTGCTAAGGTATAAAATCAAATCGGTTAAAAGTAAGTGAAACCTGTATAATATGAAGTAATTTTATGGTAAAACGCACATGACTGTACGCTTTACAAGGGTATCTTTTTGGAATCACTTTGTAATTTAGGCATACATTAACCGTAAAAATGTTTAGCATGAACAATTGGACATGGACGAACAACCTTTTCATAATGTGGCCACCGGCAAGGTCAAAAATATCCTAAGCGGATGCCGGACAGTGGCAATTATATGTAAATGTACGTCACTTTAATGCCAAAACCATATATAAAAGATCCTTTTACTTATTTTTGACCATTTTGGGGTTTATTATTTCTGATTTTGACCTGTAGGTATAATTTATTAGGTAAATTTCGCTGGCTTTATACTAAGATTTGAATGACACCTCTTCATTTTGAAAGCTGTTTTATTATTATTATTATTTTTATTTAAGGAGTTCACAATTTGACATTTTATGAAAAAAAACAAGCACTTATGTAATGTCTAATTGTAACCCTAATAAAAGGCAACCACACCATGCTTTGCGTTACTATTTTTAGCATTGATGCACAAGCTTAAAAATAAAAATAACGAAATCATATCAGTCAGACTATGCTACAAGGTTCAACAACAAATCCCTGATTTTGCATTTGAAGCTATTATGAGAATCACAAAAAAGCACGCGACAGGCGAGGTACAGGCGAGTGCCTACCAAAGTTGGTCTTACAAAAAGGAACGTGAAATAAGGCACGAGGCATGCGAGGTATTTTAGTCGGGAAGCTTAAAGATAACTTATCAACAATTTGAGGCGAATCAATTAGATATGTTACGATGTGCCTGATAATTTTGCAAGAGGCGAATCCTAATTCCATGTGATTTACACTACAGCTAGCCAACATAAAAGATATGTATACATTTTACACCTTATACCATAATACACCGCCTCACTAATGTGTCGATACTCAAGGAGCTCCGGACACACACCCGGCTTTCAACTATATGACCAGAGATTATGACATTATTTGGCCTCATGGCCCGCCGAGATCAGTCCAGCTTGGAGAACGTGATAATGGCTGGCTGCGTTGAAGGAGTAGAGGCAGAGCATGGACTGATGCAACTCGCGAAGCCACGGGCGTCAATATCCAAGACAATCAGCCCAAAAGGGGAGTTCGGAGAACTGAACCGAGAAGAAGACAATAATACAGCATGAGCATGCTGGCATACGCTCAGATGAGATGCACACATAGACAGTTTATGTGGTAGGCTGTTTGGCGCATGCTTCGCTCTAAGCAAATTGGCACACGTTTTACCCAAAAAACAACTCAGATCATGCTACTATTCACTATTCCACTCAGTTATGAACTATGGTCTCGAATTGTGGAGTACGGCTTCAGAGTGGCAACGTGTATTCATACTACAAAAGCGTGCCGTACGTATTATCTCATTTGGCCCTCCACGCACTTCAGCTCAAAATCTCTTTAGAGAAAACAATATACTCACCCTGCCCTCGCAGTACCTACATATATTTCGTCAAAGAAAACATTGACACATTTCCCCGCAAAACGATAACTCGCACAAGACAGGGGTCCCTGAACCAGCTCCTCACACAAATCACTCGACTGACCAAGTCAAGTAAAATCACGTGGGGCCAAAAGTATTTAACAAACTACCAGTAAATCTAAAATGCGCGGATAGTAACTCAACTTTTTTAAGAAAATTAAAATCGTGGCTTCTCCACCCACTCTTTTTATGACATCAAAGATTTTTATGAGTTACCACAATAAGAATGTAATATGTTAACACACCAAGTTTATAAATTTAATTTAATCTAAACAAACGATGACATGTAATATTTATAATATTATAAATAAATGACTTATGACTTACAATTACACATTTTATTACTTATAGGATTATAAACAAATATTTACAACAAATATAAATATAAAAAAAATAATGGATGGTTGTATGTAGAGAGTAGAGAGGGGTTAGGGAGGGGTTAGGGGGCGATGTTGGGTAGAGCTGCCCCGTCGTTGAGGCCGAAAAAATGCTTTACTGATCTGAATTTGTGCCGGGTCCCGCGAATGCACATGCTTGTGGCTCGGATTATTGATATTATAATCTTTGACCTTAACCAGCCCATTATTATAGATAGGGGTCGGTTCCAGCGGTCGGCAATAGCTTCACCAAGATGTTTTATAAAGGTGGACATTTGTGAGGCGAAGACTCCGTCAACTGATGTGACGAGAGGGGTAAATGTTGCATGTTGTTTCTCGCAGGCGCTACTGTATTTACGTTTTTTCTCTTCTTCTGCGGATTTTAAAATGGAAGCTACCGGGCGAGAGATGTAAGAGTGAGCGTCGGTGTCTACGACACGGATATCGAATAACGCCTCCCTTTGTGCATCCCAAACACCGCGGCAGCTGAGGTCTCCACGAAGTCCACAGTTTCCTTCAGTTAAGATCGGTTCTTTGGTAACATTTCTCCAAGCGTTTTGGCATAGTTCACAAAACAGGTCTCTGATTTCATTGTGACGACGAGTTATTAGGCCACCAGTTTTGCAGCAGAGTGCGTGGTCCACATTGAAGTCATCACAAGATTTGGGCATGGAAACAGGTGTTCTGTTGTATCGTATTGCTAATGAGTCTCTAAATTCTAGTGGGGATAAATCAAAATTGTCTTTTTTTGTCGGTATCACTGACAGCCAGGTGGAAGATTTTGTTTTAGTTTTCTTAAAAATTGAACGTTCGATTGCTCGTTTTTTGATTGGTGAGAGTTTGTCTAAAATGGAGTCCAAGAGCTTATCCTCTTGAGAGTCTTTCTTTATCCAGCATTCTTTTCTTGCCGCTCTAAGGGATACGTGGTGTTGAGAGAGGTCTAAGGGTTTATTTTCGAGTAAGGCGGATGACAGGATAGTGCAGCCTTTTTTGGAGTTATCATAATTTAAGTTTGTCATTTTAGAAAGGACAGGGATGGCTAACCCGCCTTTGTGAACTGGTAAAGAAAATAAGTCGGCTTCAAGAGAGGTTACGTCACCTCCTAGTAAGTTTGGTAGAAAACTGGAGCGTAGTGTGTTTGTTAGCGGCTCGAAGGATTGGTTAGCATTTTCTAAAACTCTTTGTAGGAACGACCATTTAAACTGTGCCGCTTTGGTGAGAGCGGTGTAGGCTGCTTGTGGTGAATCTTTACATATTACAGAAAGTTTTTCTATTGTAGAAGTCCACGTTTCGACTTTTTTGTTTACAAAGTTTTCTTTTCCTTCGCCGATATAACTACCGAGGAAACGTGACCCAGTTGTAACGTTGACACCTTTGAATATTTGCTGAGCACATTTCTTGTCATTTTCATTTACAATTAGATAAGACTTTTTGTCTTGGGGAAAGTAGCCGTATGCAGGTCCCATTTGGCTTATTTTGTCCCACTAATGTCGAAGGTTGTTAAGCGTGCCTTGGGCAGAGGAGTCGTCTGCGTACCAGCATTGGGTGATTGTTTGTTCTGATTTCAAATTGTTTATCATGGGTAGTGTTGCTAGGGCATATAAAGGCATCGCCAGTGGGTCACCTTGGGTTACCCCTCTTCACTGTACAAACTCATGTTGGAATCACGGATCACGAGTTCGGCGTGTCCATTGTAAGTATTGAATAGGAAGCGAGCACAATGTGGCCAGTGTATTCTTGCCTGCCAGAGAGCCAGTTGTCTGTTAACGGAATTGAAAGCGTTGTTTGCATCGACGAGCAGCATACCCCAATTCGATCCCGGTTGACACTCTTTTTGAAAGAGATCATGCATGGCAATGTATGGCGCCTTCAATTCCGCAACTAAGCCCACTACAAAGTTGCGTTTGAGCACAGGCTTCGGTGACCTCAGAGCCAGTGGCCAAAATCATGCATTTCGACAGGATCCTGCGGAGGCATTCTCCGATGCCGATTGGTCTCACGCCAGGGGATTTGTCTAAGGCGACTAGTCGGCTTGCTTATGCAGCTTGAATATGATTCCATGGTACAATACTGTTATTTAATTTCATTGTTAGTTGTGCTACGGCGGTCCTCAAGTGTTGGCTTGCCTCGCCGAATCGCAGTAGGTAGTCTTTCCAATTGTCGGCTGCGCTGCCAGTTGGGCCTCCTCCACCGTGTAGTTTTCTGGCGATGGATTCGACATGTTCACATGTAATGTCTACTTCAAGTAGCGGTGGTAGTTTGGAGATGCCGTCAGGTAATGTGAACAGGTTGCGGTCAGGGTTGACTGAGTGGGGATGTTTTTCAAGCAAAGTGTCCATAACGGTTTTACCAGTTGTGTCGATTTCGTCCTCGGGCTTGAGAATTTTGTTAGTATCTTTCGTCAGCAGCCAGTTGAGGGCTTCACGCGTTTTTCCCCGAAGTACAAGTCGTGTAAAAATCTTTGAGATGTAGTCGTCATTATTGTAGTTTTTTCCAATGTGGAAATTACGAAGAGAGTAGTCTGCTTTGGAGGCAGCGGTTATGAGTATGTCAAACTGTTCTTCATCCCAGAGTTTTTGGCGTCGGTCGATTAATCTTGTGATATCTTTTGCTTTTTTGACATTTTTGTCTCTTTGTAGTATGACGGCAATGAAGATTAGGAGGCGTTCGGAGGGAGAGTCTGAATTGGTTAGTAGTTGTATTTCATCAGCTAGTTTGTGAATAAATCTTCTGCTTACAGTGTTCGAGGGAAGGTCATATAGTTTGCCATGCATAGTGCATACCTTATCCCAACGTTTGTGCCATATATCTGTCTTCGATCCTTTTCGGTTAAAGTAAGGAGAGCCAAATGCTTCTTCTAGTTGAGTTTTGTGTTCGGCCTGGATATTTGCTGATGGAGGTGGATGATCGGTATGGGCGGAGCGGATGTGTCTTTGTAATCCATTTTTTTTTGAAGGATCTGGGACAATGTGGACATTGCACGGCGTAAATGGGGGTTTCACTTAGGTTTATCGAAGGGTAATTTTGGGAACTCATTTGTAATGTTTTTGCTTGCCGAGTGTATTAATTTTCAAATAAATGATAAGTTTCGCTATGAATTTTGATAATGTACAGGAACTTTAATGTAAAATATGATAATAAACGTTGTTTATAAAATTTATTAAATTTTTTTTGACTTGACGTTGACAGGTGACTTTATATTTACGTATTTACAATTGAGTGAATGAATGAATGAATCACCAAATTTCTATGAAAACAATGTTAGACTTTAGTCAAACTCATAGCAACTTGATCCTGTCAAAACAAAGTAGTTCTACAGAAGAGAAATATACAATAAGTTTAAAAATACTTTGCAACAGTTTAACTTTGAAACAGCGCAACTCTATAGTTCAAAGTCGTAAAAAGTGGATATAGAGTTTCTCTCGTATTTATTTTGTTTTCTATGCTTCGCACTGGGCGCTAAGCACGTTTAATGGACGTGGTCATAACGTCCGCACTCTCAATTTATGGCGTCCAACATTGTATATTGGAATTGTATTCTATGGCAGATACGTTGCGACTCGTATGCGTTGAATAGGGGCGTAGATACTAAATAAAATAATCAATGGTGTTGTATTTTCTCCAAAAAGGATTAAAATGTAGTCAAATCTCAAAGCTGTAGGTTAAATAATCACAAAGTTATAATTGTCCAAAGTGTTAAGAGGGGGTATGTTTTGTGTTTTGTCCCTTTTCCGCAAAACGCACCTACATATGCAACGATTGTAATTTACTATGACGCTAAAGGATCGTGACGTCCTGATCCCCGACCGTTTTCTCTCTCTAACAAGCAAGATAAAAATGGTTGTAGCTTTGTAATTTTTTGAGATATTTGTATGGGATTTTCGTCATTGGGCATATTTTTTTGCCTTCTTTCTTTTGAAGTAGGTAATAATTAATTTTGAGTCTACCCCCTATTATATAATAAACTAGCATAAATGGAAGTAAAACTGAACACCGATAAAATTTTCAAAATTGTATTTTTCTTCGTTTAACCTGGGATTTAAATATTTGAATAGTACTTAGCTGCCGCCGCCCCTGATTCGTACCCCGGTCCATTTTTACTATGTGGTCCGTGTTTCGATTTCCTTGTCTTTATCTGTTTTATGCCTTTTGTTACGTGTAACTTTGTATTATATGCAAAATATACTTCTGCAGGCCTAAGATGGTTGTATTGTTGATGGTTGTGGTTTGGCAGACGTTTGTAATTAATTTAAAATTTTCAAGAACCAATATATAATTATTATCATTATCATTTATCTTATCACTTGTCGTTGAGGATAAGACCATCCGTTACTTTCCCAGTCGCACTATTTTTCAGAACGTTACGGATGTTTTATCGACATCGACAAGTGATAAAACTAATGCCTATGCCTAATCTCGGGATTAGGTGTCAAAGCGGACCCCGGGTTCCTTTAGGGGCACAACCGGGAATAACGCTAGGAGGATGAAGACAAGTGATAAACCGTCAACCTTGCTACGCCCGCTGGCCAGCACCCAGTCGGGTAACCAAGTATTGCTGGGAAAACACGTTTAGAGGCCGATCTGCGTCAGCTACACGCCTACAGTTGGTAGGAAGAGGCGCAGTATCCGAGAATAGTGTCTCGTTTCCGGAGACTGAGTGCCTCTTTGGGTCGCTGCACCAGTATATTTAGCCACCTACTTCCATATTTACAAAGCTCATTGATAACTTAAATGTCTCATGTACATCTGTCTGCCTTCAGGTCTCGCCGCCTACTTCATCCTGGTGTACTACATCTACGCCGTCCACCTCGAACGGGAGCTGGCGGAGAACCGTCCTGAATTGCCGCCCGGGGACATCACATTTGTCTACCCTGTCAAGATCGACAAGGAGAAACTTGTGTTTTAAACGTAGATCATAGAGCCAACATGTTCGAGCAGTTCTAGAAATGTTTGTACAAAGTTAGCAACGTCAATTAAGACCGACTTTTAACTTTCCTTTTTTGTTACAATTTTTTTAATGATCATAATATGAACTGTGTTACTATTTTTAACAATTGATTCTGTTATACTTCAGGAGTGTGTTTTCAAAAGGGCTTATTTCAATTTTTTTTAATATTTGTGTAGTTCTGCTTAAAATAAAAAAAATAAACATATTCTTTGAGGTTAAAGTTCTATTAAAAATATCATCATGTTCTCTAAAAATGGATTCAAATATCGGATCAAAAATACCTATTTCTTCCTAATATACACTTATTACAAGAAATCTAATTACCTAAAACATTAGTGTAAGACAGACAGAAGACATAAGTGTAAGATAATATAACAATTAACTAGAGTGGAGCCATATTGCCCAAAAAAATACTAAATAATTTAAATTTTCAGCAGCAGACAGTATCTCTAGATATTTACAAGTATCGGCGGTCAGCAGTAGTTGAACAAACTGGCTGACAACGATAACGAGTGATGGCGTCGGATAATAACTCTTCATAGGGATTGATTGTTATCTTGGCACTATTTTCTAGAGCGTGCTTTGGTCAAAAATTCCATGACATGACGGATCTGAACGTCGATGGCTTGCCAGGCCTTTGCAAAGAAATACAGCTTAAAAAAAGAAAATGGACCAAACACTGCAATTTTTTCTACGGCCAGATACCGGAACTCCTCAGGCGGCTTTACGCCGGCTCATATTCTTCGACTTTCTGTTCGAATCGAGCCATAATCAATTGGTATTGCACGACGAATCAAACAATGCAATCACGATTTCTTATTTCCTGCAACTTACATACACAAGCAATCATCGAAGTGTAAATTGTACGGTGTTACAAGGAATGAGCGATTACAGTATACCTATACAGGGTGGAAAAATAAGTCGGGCCCTGGAGGGAAACTACTTTAAATCATTAATCTGGCTCATTTTACTTAAAAGAGACATTCCTTTATTTTTAAAAAGTAACAAAACTGGATTCAAAGATTTTCAAAAAAGCCTTACACAGGGCCAGGAATCGAACCCGGTCGAATCTGTCTAAAAATCTGAGTTTGTTTTTTTGCGTAAATTAATAGTTCTAGGTGTTAGAAACTATTGTTGCTATGGAACTCTGTATCTGCAATCACAGGAAAATGCTGATTTTCATAGTTTAATGTACGGAAATGGACCTCCCCATACTAACCCACTTAGTATGTATGTATGTAAGTATGGGGAGATGTGACATCTGAAACTGGACGAAATTGGTAAATTCGAAGTTTAATTTATTTATTTTTATTATTAACACCAATCTTTTCAAAACTGTAATAAAATATAATTCCCATACTTAGGTACCCATAGTAGGTATACATACCTAACTGTTTGTACGAGGTGATCCATTTCCGTATTTAAACTGTGAAATTCGGCATTTTCCTGTGATTGTAGATACAGGGCTCCTTAACAACAAGTGTTCCATACATCCAGAACTATTTATTTAAGCAAAAAAATGAACTCAGATTTTTTGACAAATTCGACTGGGTTCGATTCCCGGCCGTGTGTGAGGCTATTTTGAAAATCTTTGAATGCAGTTTTGTTTCTTTTTAAAAATAAAGGAATGTCTCCTTTAAGTAAAATGAGCCAGCTTAAGGATTTAAGGTAGTTTCCCTCCAGGGCCGGTCTTATCTTTCCACCCTGTATAATACATTTTTACTACGAAGGGACTACAACCGCTACGAATACATCCACAACCACTACGACTACATCCACAACCACTACGACTACTTCCACAACAACACCGTTTATGTTTAATACCACCATAACACCTGTGCCGAATCTGACTGTGTCTACCACCCAACAACCTGCGCCGACTTAGACTGCTGACATAAAGGGAACGTCTTGGTCGCCTCCACGACCGGTGCGCCAACGACCGTCAACTGCAATGGCTCTGTTAGCGCGGTCGCCGAGGCGAGGCCGCGGTGCGCTTGCGCAGCCTCGCTTCGCGCATGATCCGCGACGCGCATGGCGCGAGGTCCCAGACACGCGGCTTGCCTTTGAGCCAAGCAGCAGCCTGCGATTGCTGGTAACGACGGCGACAACGGCCCATGTGAAAAAACAAGTACCGTGTAATATAGGACTTGCATAGTTTATGCATTAGTATATTGTAGATGATTCAAATTGGCCATCCTCAGTGACTCGCGTTACTTCATAGTCACTATGCGCGACAATATTGTCGAATATTTGAAATCTATCATTGCCTATATTTAAAACGTGATGCTTGTCCAATTTGTATATGTACTGCCGAAGCAAGTACGCTTGCGATTAGTTGAATAATTCGCCAAGAGATGGCGCTGTCACTAGCGCAAACTAGCTAACGACAGGTCGTCGTAGAATCCCCAAGTGCGTACTCTTATATTTTGTTTGTGAGGTTGTTTTTTGGAGAATTAACAGAATTATAGCGGTTTACAGTATTACCGGCTTTAATTTTGAGACCCTAAGGTACATCATTGTACAATGCTAATATCATTAAAAAGCAACAGTGTAAATAATAATATATCGAAGTAGCCACTTCATCTTCAACAAATAGTTCAAATTAAAAACGTGAGAAATAACTCCTGCGCAACGGGCGTTTTTTGACGACATATAACGGACAATGGCGAGGTCGAGCTGGCGCGAGGGCGGCTGCACGGAGGCGCCTGTGCTGCGGTAGACGTTCCGGTGCCGATATTCCGATTACGCCTGCGCAACGGGCGTTTTTTGACAACACATAACGGATTCGAATTTGGCTATGTTCGTGCATATCCAACCGGAACACAATTGTTCCGGTGCCGGCAGCGGACCCAGGGGGGCAGGGTATGCCCCGCTCATTTAACGCTGTCGGTATTCTAACGCGGGCGGACCCGCACGGCCAGCTAGTACCTATGTCCACCACCTATATTATGTTTTGGCCAAAAACGAGAATGTCGATAATCAGGTACTGTTATTTTATTCATACTCGTATATACTTATTGTATCCGGGTATTATATATTTAGACAGACTTTTTTTAAATTAGCTCGATGGCGACCAATCAATTATGGCTCTTAAATCACTGGGTTTAGGTCGTATTCAAGTGTTAGTTAGGTGGAGGTGTTTGCCTACAAATTCGGGTTCGAAGTGTTCAAACGGCTGGGGAATTTGTATTTCTGGCGGTCAGTGTAACTATTCGAATAAAGCACAGACGTTGACAAAAATAGCCGAAGTTTGTAACTAAACAGTATTTAAACGGAAGGAACATCTCAAGTCACTTTTTAGGGTTCCGCAGACAAAATGGCAAAAAGGGATTTTTGCCGACCTCCTTCCATGTACTGTCTAATTACAAACTCACAGGTATTTTGTAAACCCGTAAATAGTAGGTGTAGTGTAATAGTTATTTACGATATAAGTGCGGAAAATAGGAAATTCGCAACGAGTGGTGATAAATTAAAACACGACCGAAGGGAGTGTTTTGAATCGACACGAGTTGCGAATTACCTATTCGCACGTGTATCGTACAACGTTTTACAGTAGGTACATATGGCTCTTTAAAGTCGACATATGCACGGAAAGTGCTCTTTTCCGGACACGTGCGGAAAAGTAACACCATCAGCAAACTGTTCACGTTTACAGACACCAGTTAATTGAATCAAAGTGATTATATTCCGAGATAATCACTCCGAAAGTTATAAAAATTGGTTCCCTCAGTCTCATATCTTTACCGTGTATCCGAGGTTTTCGATTATTTATAGGACTTAATTTACATGTGTTACAATTACATAAGCTATAATTATATAACCAAAATGGTGTGTTACAATTACATAAACTATAATTATATAACCAAAATGGACGTGTTATCATTAGTATTTTACGGATTATATTTAATTCTGCGATGAATTGTTCGTTTTTGTATGTAATCGTTGTACTTTCAAGTGCTACCATTGTATTAAAAAATACTGCGATTATTCCCCGAGTACACTCAGCGTCAAATACTCTGTAGGTAGGTCATATGGTCGTACCACACTTGGCGGTGTTTGCCCAAATATTCGTGTTGCATCATTTTCCTTCCTACGGCAAATGAAAGAGAGGCAACGACGCAACGCGAACACGAACCCCCAAGTGTGGTGAGACCATTAGTTTCGACAAAGCTAAATTTGCGTTTAAAACTGCTAATCGCATTTCTACTCCCTTGAAATAAAATCGCCTTTCAAATACTCTAACTGTGTAATACCATGACATGATATATTGTGTAATTTATCTAGAATGTCATATGAACCAACAACGTATGCCATTCAATTAGCCTGTACGGCAAATTTTAAATAAAGGTACACTATTTAAATGTCAAGGACGATTGAACTCATTGGATTCTCTACCATAACAGAAAAGTTTTAAAGATATTATTAGAAATACGCTGCCCAAAAATATAATGATTGTAATGAGGACTTTATTTTATCAGTGCTAAGGTATAAAATCAAATCGGTTAAAAGTAAGTGAAACCTGTATAATATGAAGTAATTTTATGGTAAAACGCACATGACTGTACGCTTTACAAGGGTATCTTTTTGGAATCACTTTGTAATTTAGGCATACATTAACCGTAAAAATGTTTAGCATGAACAATTGGACATGGACGAACAACCTTTTCATAATGTGGCCACCGGCAAGGTCAAAAATATCCTAAGCGGATGCCGGACAGTGGCAATTATATGTAAATGTACGTCACTTTAATGCCAAAACCATATATAAAAGATCCTTTTACTTATTTTTGACCATTTTGGGGTTTATTATTTCTGATTTTGACCTGTAGGTATAATTTATTAGGTAAATTTCGCTGGCTTTATACTAAGATTTGAATGACACCTCTTCATTTTGAAAGCTGTTTTATTATTATTATTATTTTTATTTAAGGAGTTCACAATTTGACATTTTATGAAAAAAAACAAGCACTTATGTAATGTCTAATTGTAACCCTAATAAAAGGCAACCACACCATGCTTTGCGTTACTATTTTTAGCATTGATGCACAAGCTTAAAAATAAAAATAACGAAATCATATCAGTCAGACTATGCTACAAGGTTCAACAACAAATCCCTGATTTTGCATTTGAAGCTATTATGAGAATCACAAAAAAGCACGCGACAGGCGAGGTACAGGCGAGTGCCTACCAAAGTTGGTCTTACAAAAAGGAACGTGAAATAAGGCACGAGGCATGCGAGGTATTTTAGTCGGGAAGCTTAAAGATAACTTATCAACAATTTGAGGCGAATCAATTAGATATGTTACGATGTGCCTGATAATTTTGCAAGAGGCGAATCCTAATTCCATGTGATTTACACTACAGCTAGCCAACATAAAATATATGTATACATTTTACACCTTATACCATAATACACCGCCTCACTAATGTGTCGATACTCAAGGAGCTCCGGACACACACCCGGCTTTCAACTATATGACCAGATATTATGACATTATTTGGCCTCATGGCCCGCCGAGATCAGTCCAGCTTGGAGAACGTGATAATGGCTGGCTGCGTTGAAGGAGTAGAGGCAGAGCATGGACTGATGCAACTCGCGAAGCCACGGGCGTCAATATCCAAGACAATCAGCCCAAAAGGGGAGTTCGGAGAACTGAACCGAGAAGAAGACAATAATACAGCATGAGCATGCTGGCATACGCTCAGATGAGATGCACACATAGACAGTTTATGTGGTAGGCTGTTTGGCGCATGCTTCGCTCTAAGCAAATTGGCACACGTTTTACCCAAAAAACAACTCAGATCATGCTACTATTCACTATTCCACTCAGTTATGAACTATTAATAGAAACTAACTTGTTCTTCTTATTGTAAATATTTCTTTATTTATATCGTTTCATTTTACATCTCGCATCCACCATCGCTTCAATTCCGTCTGTCACTTTTTTTCTTAAAAACCGCCAACTCTCTTGCGCTCGAACCATAATGCCACTCACGTCGCTGTCTCGCCGACCTAATTCTTGACGTATCGGCGTTTATTAACATCTTTGATTATAAAATAGCTAACATTCGGCCATTCTGACTCGTGTCTGTCCTCAGACCACGATACAGGAATTCAAATAAAGGTACTTTCTGGCTTTTTTTTTCTTTTACATTCGTGCGTGTGCAAATTCATACAAGACCTTGCTGAGATCCAGACCTTCACTTTAAAGACTGCTCGTATTGCCCCGTAGAGACCCGATGTTTCAAATGTTTGTGTACTGTTGGGTAACCACTTCAAAGCAACTGTGTTAGGTTTCTGACAAAAAAAATATTCCCTGGCACAGGCTCTTATAGCTGACTGTACTTTTTCACACAATATTCACTGATTAGGTACACCGGATTGTGATATTGCTGAGTTCCTATTCCTTACTTGATTGAACTTCAAATCTCATTTGCAAGATCTATTCAAAAGGACTCAATTTTCAAGTCTGTATTCCTGTAGTGCTTCGGCCATCCCTCAATCATAGAATGACCCTATTCTATCAGTTTATTTTATCATTATTATTTCTATTATTATTAAAGCTTTATTTCCACATTAGTGGTCCCCAAGGGTAAAAGCCTCCTCCATCGTTTTCCACCTTTCCTTGTCTGTTGCTGTTTCAGTCCAGTTTTTTTTTTTTTTTTTTTTTTTTTTTTGCCGTTTTTATGATGTCGTCAATCCATCTTTTTCTTTGTCTTCCTACATTTCTTTTTCCAGCTGGACCTTGCCATTTCGTTGTTTGGAGGGTCCATCTTTTATCTTTATATCCTGCTCATCTCCACTTCTGTGTTCAACTGTATTGAAGAGCATCTGATATCTTAGTTTTCTTACGTATATCTGTGTTTCTCGTTTTCTGTATTCTTCTTAGTTTTAATATACTCCTTTCCATTGCATGCTGGCAGAATAAAATTTTGTTCTTTATTTTTTCAGTATAGACCCATGTTTGGCTAGCATGTGTCAAGCTGGGAAGGATGCATGAATCCATTATTATCTTTTTCATGTTAAGGTTTGTAGTTTCCTTTAAAGATTTCTTTCTGAGCCCAGTATTTATTTTCTTCCATGTTGTGTTTATTCTTCTATCAACTTCGTTTTCATTACTATTTGCCTCGAAAGACACCAATTTCCTTAAATATACATAATCATCCACATATTCTATGGGGTTTTCCTCTATTTTAATTACTTTCCTGTTGTAGTTTGACATTATTTTTGTTTTAGATGCATTCATATCATATGTTAGCCAATTTTCTTGCTTTCAGAGTCTAGTTCTTGTAGCATTTTTATTTTATCATTACTAATTCTTATCCCCCGGGATGTCAAGACAAATCAGTCAAATCTTCAGCCGTATTGGAACACGCTCACTTCAGTATCTACTGCAGGCATCTAATTCTACTTTCATCGGTAGCTCATTCACTCCGGCACCCAGCTTCAGCCATCTATCTGCTGTCGTCGATAGCACGCTTACTTCAACACCCAGCTAGTCAATCATCTATCTGCTGTCATCGGTAGCACGCTCACTCCGACACCCAGTCAGTTACATCTATCTGCTGTCATCGGTAGCACGCTCACTCCGACACCCAGTCAGTTACATCTAGCTGCTGTCATCGGTAGCACGCTCACTCCGACACCCAGTCAGTTACATCTATCTGCTGTCATCGGTAGCACGCTCACTCCGACACCCAGTCAGTCACATCTGCTGTCATCGGTAGCATGCTCACTCCGACACCCAGTCAGTTACATCTATCTGCTGTCATCGGTAGCACGCTCACTCCGACACCCAGTCAGTTACATCTATCTGCTGTCATCGGTAGCACGCTCACTCCGACACCCAGCGAGTCAGTCATCTATCTGCTGTCATCGGTAGCACGCTCACTCCGACACCCAGTCAGTTACATCGATCTGCTGTCATCGGTAGCACTCTCACTCCGACACCCAGTCAGTTAATCACCTATCTGCTGTCATCGGTAGCACGCTCACTCCGACACCCAGCGAGTCAGTCATCTATCTGCTGTCATCGGTAGCACGCTCACTCCGACACCCAGCGAGTCAGTCACCTATCTGCTGTCATCGGTAGCACGCTCACTCCGACACCCAGCGAGTCAGTCATCTATCTGCTGTCATCGGTAGCACGCTCACTCCGACACCCAGCGAGTCAGTCATCTATCTGCTGTCATCGGTAGCACGCTCACTCCGACACCCAGCGAGTCAGTCATCTATCTGCTGTCATCGGTAGCACGCTCACTCCGACACCCAGCGAGTCAGTCATCTATCTGCTGTCATCGGTAGCACGCTCACTCCGACACCCAGCGAGTCAATCATCTATCTGCTGTCATCGGTAGCACGCTCACTCCGACACCCAGCAAATCGCTTGTATCTTCAGCAGCGTCGGAGCACGCTCACTCCAACATCTGCTGCACTGCACCCTAAAAATAAACAAATTCTCCAAACAGAATCATTTTCAACCTTAAATAATATAAATTAGATGTCTCAAAGGTTAGATTGCACCTGCTGCACTCATTTGCTGCGATCGGTACTAGATTTCCTCCAAGACCCAGGCTAGTCATTCATCTGCTGTCATCGGTAGCACGCTCGCTCCGACACCCAGCAAGTCGCTTATATCTTCAGCCAGCCGTGTCGGAGCACGCTCACTCCAAACACCTGCTGCACTGCACCTTAAAATAAACAAATACTCCAAGCAGAATCATTGTCGACATTAGGTCTATTAAATACAGATCTTAAGACCTAGATCTATCTTTCGCCTATAAACTTGAATATCATTCATAGCATGGGCATTGTCAAAGTTGACTTCTACAACTTGGTACGATAGTCAAACAAATATGTACAGATATTTATCAAATACAAGACGATATATGAGCGAAGTAATAGTTTATTAATAACAATATAAACTATAATATAATGAAAACAGCTTAATCTACTAGGTATAGTTAAATATATATATATACATAAATATTATTTATGCTAGTCTGTGCTCGTAATTTTTGCAACATCCTTGTATATCCTCTTTTATTTTTGGCATTACCAGATACTATATACTTACAAATGATTATTTTGGCACCAACTGTATCTATCAATGGATTTGAGGAATAATAATTAATTAGAAGATTATGTTTCTAACTGACGATTCGAAAGTGCTTGTTTACTCATGATCTTCTGTGTTTATTTTATTTTATATGAAGCATGGGGCATTTTTTTAATACTATTTTTAGGGCATTGTTCTGCAATCATTGCAGAATTTCAATATTTTTTTTTTTTAACAAACTGAGCCCATAGCTCTCCCTACCTACCGCTACTCCCTACTTCCTTTGTTTCTGTGTGTCTTTTGTGTAGTAAATAAATGTCTTCTTTCTTTCTTTCTTTCTTTCTTAGTTGAGGCCCGTAACTGCTGCAAGTCCATAGTAAGTACGTATATCGGAATGACGTTCGTAAATAAGTATTTTATTTTCACTTCAACTGTCTTCCTACAAGACTCTATGGTTAGCTTGATATTCAGGTCTTGTCTCGTTCATTCGGCTGAAACACATCACATCCTCCGGCAATGCTGAAAGAAGTTTTTGTTTCGTTTTGTTTTAAGCATACCCTTATGATAAGGGCCACTTCAATCTTCTTTGACAGTTTCCATAGTGAGTAGTCTTCTTTTTGTCTACAGTACAGTCTAGTCTATCTGGACGTATTTAATTTCAAACAGCAAATTGTATGTGATTTGCGATGTACCAATAGGGAATGATGGCTATTAGATATTTTACTTTTCTTTTCAACTTTAGTAGCAGCAAGTCTTAATTCAAAAGTTCTGTTTGCATAATTTCATATAAGTATTATTTCTACTGTATATTGAACTCCATTTGAATACTTCTATAATTAGATTATCTTTTCTTATCAATGTTGCTGTGATTCTAAGATCCCTTGTAAGTACTATGATATCTAAAATATGTTCGGTACTTTCGTTTTACACGTGATCAACGTTAAATATCGCGCTGACGGACGTAAATTCCATCCCTGTGTAGAGGCGATACACACAAACACACACGGAACGAGATATGCCAAATGTTGAATCTCCTGTTCTTCATCATAAATAGCCGGTTTTTTTTTTGTTAGAAATCCAAAAGCTGACGTTATGCACATAATACGACTAAAGTACCTATATAGATAGGACATAATATGTCAAGGATGTATTTTAGTCTTTTGTTACCTACTTATTAATTTAGTTAGGTAGCATAATTTACCTTCATCCCTGTTGGGGACTCGCTAGGACTCCATCTATGGAATCCTTTTTGTACTTACGCATTTTTGCGTTGCGCCAACGATTCGTATCCTTATATTTTATAACGATTACTTTGGTGGTCTGAACACGCCAAAAATCATTCGTCAAAATGTTTCAGTTTTATATTTTTTCGCAAAACTGGATCTTCTCATTGATTTATATAAATAAGCAAAAGAAATAAAGTGAAAATCAAAGAAACGTTATTTCAGCATGAATATGGTAAGTATCGGAACGCAAAACGGTTCAACTCATATGTCATTCTATGGGCACTTTATTTCATGTCAAAATACTCAAAATTGTCAAACGCCAATCTTCGGAATTGTTTTCATCGTTGAGGTTGATTATTATTTATGTGTATTATAAGCTGGACTAAGACCTAAATGGCCTGGATACTGATTTCCTGGACGAGAAACGGGCTTTGCTGCAGACTTGACAGTTACGGTTCTGTTTACCTTGAACAAACGACGCGTTTCAAAAGGCAAGCAATACTTACCGCAATGAATGGATCAAACGTTAACGAAGAGATTAAGAACTGACGTCGGTAATTCATTTTTGTATTGACTGGACTCCAAGTGTCTTCAACGGGAAGAAACAATACAATTGAACCTTTTGTGCCGCAACTTCTCTTATGAGTAGGCATTTTGCTGTGTAACAAGTGTATAATCATAATAATATGTACTCTTAAGTTACAAATAAAAACATGATGAAGAATCAATGTGGAAGTCAAAGTTATATAAACATTGAAGGAAGTGTTTTTTAGAACCTGTTTAACCTTAAAAGTTTTGACTGTTGGTAAACAATAAACACGTTTTAATGATCTGATTACAAAAAATACTGAATGATGACTCGTTTTTTTTTTTTCTTTATCACCTCTCTAAACTTGAAGCTGTAGTGAACAAAAGATTCTCCCTGTCAGTCTTCATAATATTGATTCAATACAAGATTGAATCTTCACTGGCCTCCAGAAAAGTGTTTTTCATTGTAAAAGTACAATTAAACATCATTGAGTACAGCAGAATCTGGGCTATCCTTACCATTGGCCACAATGCATCACCAGTGAGCCACCCACGATTAAATCATACATATTTTAGTCTCTATACATAGTTTTTCAGTAGGGCATGACGGGCAGGCTCAACTTGTTTTCATAATTTCACCAAACGACCCATATCTCTTTCAAATATTTGGTATCCTTCTGTCAATTTCTTTTTGTATCTTTTCAGCTTGTTACAAAATCTGTCATTTTGTCTCCTGGCTAATGGGACAGAATAACGACAAGAAATAGTTGATTGACCCGCGTAAGCCAACTCTCAGCCGAAACAAAAGGACATGTACCCTCTCAGCTTCTTTACTACTGACACAGTTCTGGCTGACTGAACAACCAATTTTTGTGTCCACTTCTCAGTTAATAAAATTAACATTAATGTTTTTAAATAATACTACAGTAAGTATTGAAATATCCAATGAATCAAACAAAACACACATACATACTAAAACAGATTAATAAGGAAACATATGTAGGTACCTATAGTTGGTGTGTGTCTATAATGTTGATAGTCTTCAAATCCTTATCATTTTACTTGGTTACTTTGTAAACATGTATTTTTATGGGACGTTGTTGTACCTACTTACTATATTCTGGATACTATACAATTAGGTAGGTAGCAGTTTGCTTGCCTAAAATTTCTTTTTAGGCAAACCTATAGTTAAATACCCTAAACTCCTTCATATTTTTTATGTTCCGGGTTGCCCATCGAACATTTTCACGTGCCGCAACTGGTAGGTAAGTAATATGTTAAACAAACTTTCATCATTTACCTAAGTAATGTTAATGTCTCAAACAACAAGTGGCTACAAATGTTAATAAAGTTGTACTTATTTAACTAAATCTGTATTTATTTCACTCTTAATTTGGCGTTAATAAATTACTTAATATTGTCAATAGGATATTAATATATTTGCATTTACATTAACCTATGGTTTGACATGCTACGTAGTTACGACCTATATTTCATCTTTTGCCATTTCTATTGACCGCGAAAATACACACTTACCTTCCATTTTCTCTTCCATATCAAGTTATCTAAGGTATACTTGGATTTTATTATAATTGGCTATACTACTGTGTATTATTGCATTAAAGTTGGGCATATACAGTCATGCTCTGTATTGCTGTTAGTTTTCTGAATAAATATATTATGTCTACATTGATTGAACTTTTCAAATTCATATTATAAATACAATACAAATACAACTCTTATCTTACATACATAATTTATTCACTTATAGATTTATAATAGGTACCTATGTACCTACTTGTAATAAAATCATATTCATTATTCATACAAAATACAACATTTATCATACTCATTACTCATTGTCAATTCGTATCTGAAAACTGGAGTCTCTTCTTATTTTGTCGCCATATTCAATGCAGCGAACTGTTTACAGAAAATCAAACATCATTGTTACTTCTATATCTCGATTAGAAACCCTCACCTGTTTTATCGATTGACACTGGCGTTTCTTCTGGTCGTTACCACTTCTGATCTAATAGAAACTAACTTGTTCTTCTTATTGTAAATATTTCTTTATTTATATCGTTTCATTTTACATCTCGCATCCACCATCGCTTCAATTCCGTCTGTCACTTTTTTTCTTAAAAACCGCCAACTCTCTTGCGCTCGAACCATAATGCCACTCACGTCGCTGTCTCGCCGACCTAATTCTTGACGTATCGGCGTTTATTAACATCTTTGATTATAAAATAGCTAACACTATGGTCTCGAATTGTGGAGTACGGCTTCAGAGTGGCAACGTGTATTCATACTACAAAAGCGTGCCGTACGTATTATCTCATTTGGCCCTCCACGCACTTCAGCTCAAAATCTCTTTAGAGAAAACAATATACTCACCCTGCCCTCGCAGTACCTACATATATTTCGTCAAAGAAAACATTGACACATTTCCCCGCAAAACGATAACTCGCACAAGACAGGGGTCCCTGAACCAGCTCCTCACACAAATCACTCGACTGACCAAGTCAAGTAAAATCATCTCTCACGTGGGGCCAAAAGTATTTAACAAACTACCAGTAAATCTAAAATGCGCGGATAGTAACTCAACTTTTTTAAGAAAATTAAAATCGTGGCTTCTCCACCCACTCTTTTTATGACATCAAAGATTTTTATGAGTTACCACAATAAGAATGTAATATGTTAACACACCAAGTTTATAAATTTAATTTAATCTAAACAAACGATGACATGTAATATTTATAATATTATAAATAAATGACTTATGACTTACAATTACACATTTTATTACTTATAGGATTATAAACAAATATTTACAACAAATATAAATATAAAAAAAATAATGGATGGTTGTATGTAGAGAGTAGAGAGGGGTTAGGGAGGGGTTAGGGGGCGATGTTGGGTAGAGCTGCCCCGTCGTTGAGGCCGAAAAAATGCTTTACTGATCTGAATTTGTGCCGGGTCCCGCGAATGCACATGCTTGTGGCTCGGATTATTGATATTATAATCTTTGACCTTAACCAGCCCATTATTATAGATAGGGGTCGGTTCCAGCGGTCGGCAATAGCTTCACCAAGATGTTTTATAAAGGTGGACATTTGTGAGGCGAAGACTCCGTCAACTGATGTGACGAGAGGGGTAAATGTTGCATGTTGTTTCTCGCAGGCGCTACTGTATTTACGTTTTTTCTCTTCTTCTGCGGATTTTAAAATGGAAGCTACCGGGCGAGAGATGTAAGAGTGAGCGTCGGTGTCTACGACACGGATATCGAATAACGCCTCCCTTTGTGCATCCCAAACACCGCGGCAGCTGAGGTCTCCACGAAGTCCACAGTTTCCTTCAGTTAAGATCGGTTCTTTGGTAACATTTCTCCAAGCGTTTTGGCATAGTTCACAAAACAGGTCACTGATTTCATTGTGACGACGAGTTATTAGGCCACCAGTTTTGCAGCAGAGTGCGTGGTCCACATTGAAGTCATCACAAGATTTGGGCATGGAAACAGGTGTTCTGTTGTATCGTATTGCTAATGAGTCTCTAAATTCTAGTGGGGATAAATCAAAATTGTCTTTTTTTGTCGGTATCACTGACAGCCAGGTGGAAGATTTTGTTTTAGTTTTCTTAAAAATTGAACGTTCGATTGCTCGTTTTTTGATCGGTGAGAGTTTGTCTAAAATGGAGTCCAAGAGCTTATCCTCTTGAGAGTCTTTCTTTATCCAGCATTCTTTTCTTGCCGCTCTAAGGGATACGTGGTGTTGAGAGAGGTCTAAGGGTTTATTTTCGAGTAAGGCGGATGACAGGATAGTGCAGCCTTTTTTGGAGTTATCATAATTTAAGTTTGTCATTTTAGAAAGGACAGGGATGGCTAACCCGCCTTTGTGAACTGGTAAAGAAAATAAGTCGGCTTCAAGAGAGGTTACGTCACCTCCTAGTAAGTTTGGTAGAAAACTGGAGCGTAGTGTGTTTGTTAGCGGCTCGAAGGATTGGTTAGCATTTTCTAAAACTCTTTGTAGGAACGACCATTTAAACTGTGCCGCTTTGGTGAGAGCGGTGTAGGCTGCTTGTGGTGAATCTTTACATATTACAGAAAGTTTTTCTATTGTAGAAGTCCACGTTTCGACTTTTTTGTTTACAAAGTTTTCTTTTCCTTCGCCGATATAACTACCGAGGAAACGTGACCCAGTTGTAACGTTGACACCTTTGAATATTTGCTGAGCACATTTCTTGTCATTTTCATTTACAATTAGATAAGACTTTTTGTCTTGGGGAAAGTAGCCGTATGCAGGTCCCATTTGGCTTATTTTGTCCCACTAATGTCGAAGCCTTGGGCAGAGGAGTCGTCTGCGTACCAGCATTGGGTGATTGTTTGTTCTGATTTCAAATTGTTTATCATGGGTAGTGTTGCTAGGGCATATAAAGGCATCGCCAGTGGGTCACCTTGGGTTACCCCTCTTCACTGTACAAACTCATGTTGGAATCACGGATCACGAGTTCGGCGTGTCCATTGTAAGTATTGAATAGGAAGCGAGCACAATGTGGCCAGTGTATTCTTGCCTGCCAGAGAGCCAGTTGTCTGTTAACGGAATTGAAAGCGTTGTTTGCATCGACGAGCAGCATACCCCAATTCGATCCCGGTTGACACTCTTTTTGAAAGAGATCATGCATGGCAATGTATGGCACCTTCAATTCCGCAACTAAGCCCACTACAAAGTTGCGTTTGAGCACAGGCTTCGGTGACCTCAGAGCCAGTGGCCAAAATCATGCATTTCGACAGGATCCTGCGGAGGCATTCTCCGATGCCGATTGGTCTCACGCCAGGGGATTTGTCTAAGGCGACTAGTCGGCTTGCTTATGCAGCTTGAATATGATTCCATGGTACAATACTGTTATTTAATTTCATTGTTAGTTGTGCTACGGCGGTCCTCAAGTGTTGGCTTGCCTCGCCGAATCGCAGTAGGTAGTCTTTCCAATTGTCGGCTGCGCTGCCAGTTGGGCCTCCTCCACCGTGTAGTTTTCTGGCGACGGATTCGACATGTTCACATGTAATGTCTACTTCAAGTAGCGGTGGTAGTTTGGAGATGCCGTCAGGTAATGTGAACAGGTTGCGGTCAGGGTTGACTGAGTGGGGATGTTTTTCAAGCAAAGTGTCCATAACGGTTTTACCAGTTGTGTCGATTTCGTCCTCGGGCTTGAGAATTTTGTTAGTATCTTTCGTCAGCAGCCAGTTGAGGGCTTCACGCGTTTTTCCCCGAAGTACAAGTCGTGTAAAAATCTTTGAGATGTAGTCGTCATTATTGTAGTTTTTTCCAATGTGGAAATTACGAAGAGAGTAGTCTGCTTTGGAGGCAGCGGTTATGAGTATGTCAAACTGTTCTTCATCCCAGAGTTTTTGGCGTCGGTCGATTAATCTTGTGATATCTTTTGCTTTTTTGACATTTTTGTCTCTTTGTAGTATGACGGCAATGAAGATTAGGAGGCGTTCGGAGGGAGAGTCTGAATTGGTTAGTAGTTGTATTTCATCAGCTAGTTTGTGAATAAATCTTCTGCTTACAGTGTTCGAGGGAAGGTCATATAGTTTGCCATGCATAGTGCATACCTTATCCCAACGTTTGTGCCATATATCTGTCTTCGATCCTTTTCGGTTAAAGTAAGGAGAGCCAAATGCTTCTTCTAGTTGAGTTTTGTGTTCGGCCTGGATATTTGCTGATGGAGGTGGATGATCGGTATGGGCGGAGCGGATGTGTCTTTGTAATCCATTTTTTTTTAAGGATCTGGGACAATGTGGACATTGCACGGCGTAAATGGGGGTTTCACTTAGGTTTATCGAAGGGTAATTTTGGGAACTCATTTGTAATGTTTTTGCTTGCCGAGTGTATTAATTTTCAAATAAATGATAAGTTTCGCTATGAATTTTGATAATGTACAGGAACTTTAATGTAAAATATGATAATAAACGTTGTTTATAAAATTTATTAAATTTTTTTTGACTTGACGTTGACAGGTGACTTTATATTTACGTATTTACAATTGAGTGAATGAATGAATGAATCACCAAATTTCTATGAAAACAATGTTAGACTTTAGTCAAACTCATAGCAACTTGATCCTGTCAAAACAAAGTAGTTCTACAGAAGAGAAATATACAATAAGTTTAAAAATACTTTGCAACAGTTTAACTTTGAAACAGCGCAACTCTATAGTTCAAAGTCGTAAAAAGTGGATATAGAGTTTCTTTCGTATTTATTTTGTTTTCTATGCTTCGCACTGGGCGCTAAGCACGTTTAATGGACGTGGTCATAACGTCCGCACTCTCAATTTATGGCGTCCAACATTGTATATTGGAATTGTATTCTATGGCAGATACGTTGCGACTCGTATGCGTTGAATAGGGGCGTAGATACTAAATAAAATAATCAATGGTGTTGTATTTTCTCCAAAAAGGATTAAAATGTAGTCAAATCTCAAAGCTGTAGGTTAAATAATCACAAAGTTATAATTGTCCAAAGTGTTAAGAGGGGGTATGTTTTGTGTTTTGTCCCTTTTCCGCAAAACGCACCTACATATGCAACGATTGTAATTTACTATGACGCTAAAGGATCGTGACGTCCTGATCCCCGACCGTTTTCTCTCTCTAACAAGCAAGATAAAAATGGTTGTAGCTTTGTAATTTTTTGAGATATTTGTATGGGATTTTCGTCATTGGGCATATTTTTTTGCCTTCTTTCTTTTGAAGTAGGTAATAATTATTTTTGAGTCTACCCCCTATTATATAATAAACTAGCATAAATGGAAGTAAAACTGAACACCGATAAAATTTTCAAAATTGTATTTTTCTTCGTTTAACCTGGGATTTAAATATTTGAATAGTACTTAGCTGCCGCCGCCCCTGATTCGTACCCCGGTCCATTTTTACTATGTGGTCCGTGTTTCGATTTCCTTGTCTTTATCTGTTTTATGCCTTTTGTTACGTGTAACTTTGTATTATATGCAAAATATACTTCTGCAGGCCTAAGATGGTTGTATTGTTGATGGTTGTGGTTTGGCAGACGTTTGTAATTAATTTAAAATTTTCAAGAACCAATATATAATTATTATCATTATCATTTATCTTATCACTTGTCGTTGAGGATAAGACCATCCGTTACTTTCCCAGTCGCACTATTTTTCAGAACGTTACGGATGTTTTATCGACATCGACAAGTGATAAAACTAATGCCTATGCCTAATCTCGGGATTAGGTGTCAAAGCGGACCCCGGGTTCCTTTAGGGGCACAACCGGGAATAACGCTAGGAGGATGAAGACAAGTGATAAACCGTCAACCTTGCTACGCCCGCTGGCCAGCACCCAGTCGGGTAACCAAGTATTGCTGGGAAAACACGTTTAGAGGCCGATCTGCGTCAGCTACACGCCTACAGTTGGTAGGAAGAGGCGCAGTATCCGAGAATAGTGTCTCGTTTCCGGAGACTGAGTGCCTCTTTGGGTCGCTGCACCAGTATATTTAGCCACCTACTTCCATATTTACAAAGCTCATTGATAACTTAAATGTCTCATGTACATCTGTCTGCCTTCAGGTCTCGCCGCCTAATTCATCCTGGTGTACTACATCTACGCCGTCCACCTCGAACGGGAGCTGGCGGAGAACCGTCCTGAATTGCCGCCCGGGGACATCACATTTGTCTACCCTGTCAAGATCGACAAGGAGAAACTTGTGTTTTAAACGTAGATCATAGAGCCAACATGTTCGAGCAGTTCTAGAAATGTTTGTACAAAGTTAGCAACGTCAATTAAGACCGACTTTTAACTTTCCTTTTTTGTTAAAATTTTTTTAATGATCATAATATGAACTGTGTTACTATTTTTAACAATTGATTCTGTTATACTTCAGGAGTGTGTTTTCAAAAGGGCTTATTTCAATTTTTTTTAATATTTGTGTAGTTCTGCTTAAAATAAAAAAAAAACATATTCTTTGAGGTTAAAGTTCTATTAAAAATATCATCATGTTCTCTAAAAATGGATTCAAATATCGGATCAAAAATACCTATTTCTTCCTAATATACACTTATTACAAGAAATCTAATTACCTAAAACATTAGTGTAAGACAGACAGAAGACATAAGTGTAAGATAATATAACAATTAACTAGAGTGGAGCCATATTGCCCAAAAAAATACTAAATAATTTAAATTTTCAGCAGCAGACAGTATCTCTAGATATTTACAAGTATCGGCGGTCAGCAGTAGTTGAACAAACTGGCTGACAACGATAACGAGTGATGGCGTCGGATAATAACTCTTCATAGGGATTGATTGTTATCTTGGCACTATTTTCTAGAGCGTGCTTTGGTCAAAAATTCCATGACATGACGGATCTGAACGTCGATGGCTTGCCAGGCCTTTGCAAAGAAATACAGCTTAAAAAAAGAAAATGGACCAAACACTGCAATTTTTTCTACGGCCAGATACCGGAACTCCTCAGGCGGCTTTACGCCGGCTCATATTCTTCGACTTTCTGTTCGAATCGAGCCATAATCAATTGGTATTGCACGACGAATCAAACAATGCAATCACGATTTCTTATTTCCTGCAACTTACATACACAAGCAATCATCGAAGTGTAAATTGTACGGTGTTACAAGGAATGAGCGATTACAGTATACCTATACAGGGTGGAAAGATAAGTCGGGCCCTGGAGGGAAACTACTTTAAATCATTAATCTGGCTCATTTTACTTAAAAGAGACATTCCTTTATTTTTAAAAAGTAACAAAACTGGATTCAAAGATTTTCAAAAAAGCCTTACACAGGGCCAGGAATCGAACCCGGTCGAATCTGTCTAAAAATCTGAGTTTGTTTTTTTGCGTAAATTAATAGTTCTAGGTGTTAGAAACTATTGTTGCTATGGAACTCTGTATCTGCAATCACAGGAAAATGCTGATTTTCATAGTTTAATGTACGGAAATGGACCTCCCCATACTAACCCACTTAGTATGTATGTATGTAAGTATGGGGAGATGTGACATCTGAAACTGGACGAAATTGGTAAATTCGAAGTTTAATTTATTTATTTTTATTATTAACACCAATCTTTTCAAAACTGTAATAAAATATAATTCCCATACTTAGGTACCCATAGTAGGTATACATACCTAACTGTTTGTACGAGGTGATCCATTTCCGTATTTAAACTGTGAAATTCGGCATTTTCCTGTGATTGTAGATACAGGGCTCCTTAACAACAAGTGTTCCATACATCCAGAACTATTTATTTAAGCAAAAAAATGAACTCAGATTTTTTGACAAATTCGACTGGGTTCGATTGCCGGCCGTGTGTGAGGCTATTTTGAAAATCTTTGAATGCAGTTATGTTTCTTTTTAAAAATAAAGGAATGTCTCCTTTAAGTAAAATGAGCCAGCTTAAGGATTTAAGGTAGTTTCCCTCCAGGGCCCGTCTTATCTTTCCACCCTGTATAATACATTTTTACTACGAAGGGACTACAACCGCTACGAATACATCCACAACCACTACGACTACATCCACAACCACTACGACTACTTCCACAACAACACCGTTTATGTTTAATACCACCATAACACCTGTGCCGAATCTGACTGTGTCTACCACCCAACAACCTGCGCCGACTTAGACTGCTGACATAAAGGGAACGTCTTGGTCGCCTCCACGACCGGTGCGCCAACGACCGTCAACTGCAATGGCTCTGTTAGCGCGGTCGCCGAGGCGAGGCCGCGGTGCGCTTGCGCAGCCTCGCTTCGCGCATGATCCGCGACGCGCATGGCGCGAGGTCCCAGACACGCGGCTTGCCTTTGAGCCAAGCAGCAGCCTGCGATTGCTGGTAACGACGGCGACAACGGCCCATGTGAAAAAACAAGTACCGTGTAATATAGGACTTGCATAGTTTATGCATTAGCATATTGTAGATGATTCAAATTGGCCATCCTCAGTGACTCGCGTTACTTCATAGTCACTATGCGCGACAATATTGTCGAATATTTGAAATCTATCATTGCCTATATTTAAAACGTGATGCTTGTCCAATTTGTATATGTACTGCCGAAGCAAGTACGCTTGCGATTAGTTGAATAATTCGCCAAGAGATGGCGCTGTCACTAGCGCAAACTAGCTAACGACAGGTCGTCGTAGAATCCCCAAGTGCGTACTCTTATATTTTGTTTGTGAGGTTGTTTTTTGGAGAATTAACAGAATTATAGCGGTTTACAGTATTACCGGCTTTAATTTTGAGACCCTAAGGTACATCCTTGTACAATGCTAATATCATTAAAAAGCAACAGTGTAAATAATAATATATCGAAGTAGCCACTTCATCTTCAACAAATAGTTCAAATTAAAAACGTGAGAAATAACTCCTGCGCAACGGGCGTTTTTTGACGACATATAACGGACAATGGCGAGGTCGAGCTGGCGCGAGGGCGGCTGCACGGAGGCGCCTGTGCTGCGGTAGACGTTCCGGTGCCGATATTCCGATTACGCCTGCGCAACGGGCGTTTTTTGACAACACATAACGGATTCGAATTTGGCTATGTTCGTGCATATCCAACCGGAACACAATTGTTCCGGTGCCGGCAGCGGACCCAGGGGGGCAGGGTATGCCCCGCTCATTTAACGCTGTCGGTATTCTAACGCGGGCGGACCCGCACGGCCAGCTAGTACCTATGTCCACCACCTATATTATGTTTTGGCCAAAAACGAGAATGTCGATAATCAGGTACTGTTATTTTATTCATACTCGTATATACTTATTGTATCCGGGTATTATATATTTAGACAGACTTTTTTTAAATTAGCTCGATGGCGACCAATCAATTATGGCTCTTAAATCACTGGATTTAGGTCGTATTCAAGTGTTAGATTTTTACATTTATAATATAACTTATTAAATATGACTAACTGATTGTATTATTCATTCATTTTTACCAACATACCTAAACGTAATTGCTGAACTGAGTTTATATGGTTCCTTGTTAAATAGAATATCCTATTAAGAGTACCAACCTTACCATATTGTAAAATTTGTAGATAGGGGTCAGTAATGTCAAAGCCCGCTAAAACGCGCACTTGGCGCGTTTTTGTTACAATGTTTTTAAAAGCGGAAAGAAGTTTTGAGTTAGTTGTCATTCAAGGGACCCAACTTTGTATCTTTCTTTTATAAAAGCTTTAATAAAAGTATGGAAAGTGCGCATTGTTTTAACTATTAACGACCATCCGAAGATATAAGTGCGATACAAGGCTAATCTGCAGAACCAACTTATGGGCACTCTACCTGCCGTTAGAATCACACCCGTTAGAATCACACCCGCCAGAGCGTTTTTAAATAGCGGTGTAGACTATGCGGGACCAATCATGCTGAGGACCTCCGAAGGCAGAAGCCATAAGGCTTATAAAGGTTATGTAAGCTTATTCGTGTGTATGGTTACAAAGGCCGTACATATTGAAGTGGTAAGTGATCTTACCTCCAGAGGTTTTTTAGAAGCGTTTAAACGCTTTGTTGCTAGGCGCAGTCACTGTGCTAACTTGTACAGTAACAACGGGACTAATTTTAAAGGAGCTTCAAGGGAGCTCAACGAATTATTTGATGCGGAAACGTCGACTCTGACCAAAGAAGTGGCTGACAATCTAGCTATCCATGGCACTAACTGGCATTGCATCCCTCCCCGCGCACCCAATTTCGGCGGGTTATGGGAAGCGGGCATAAAATCGGTCAAATATCATGTCAAACGTGTCATTGGCGAATCTACTTTGACGTATGAAGAAATTAGCACTTTGCTTAGTCAAATAGAGGCATGTCTGAACTCGCGACCTTTGTCTGTCTTGAGCAATGATCCAACAGAGGTCGTCCCTTTAACCCCAGGTGACTTCTTAGTAGAAGAGCCCCTTGTAACGGTCCCTGAGGCAAACTATGAGAACTGTAACATAAGTACCTTAAAAAGATGGCAGATCACTCAAGAGATGTTACAGAATTTCTGGAGACGATGCTCGAAGGAATATTTAACGCATCGCATGCATCGTTACAAAATAAAATAAATAAAACGTAATAAAACCACGCAAAACTCTTCCTTTCCAGTGTAAACCCTGTGGCTGTGTGACTAGGAAAGTGAACATCAAAGTAACTTTTTAATTTTTTTTTTCTTAATTTCTATTTAAAGTTAATCGTTTTAAAGTAAAGTATCATCTGTTAAAATATCTGCAACTAATAAATTAACACCTTTTCTAATAATATCATAAATAATCAAACTTTTTAATTCTTAAACCAAATTAAATCAAGGATTTACATTTATTTAAATAAGACAAATGCAAATTGAGACAGCAGATATCATGACCCGGTCTCTTTCAGTGAATGAGAAAAAGATGTCGAAAACAGTTTGGAGACGAATGCATTAAGTTACCGGAGCTGACTTGGTATAGAACCATATTAGGGAAATCTAAATCGAGACGAAGATGAATGCGATTGTTGCGAAGATGATGCAGAAGTTCACGTGTAATAATTTATTATACCGGAACTTATTTTTAGGTTGTTAAATTTAATTTCGGAATAGTTAGTTATCCATTTCAAAAGAGATTAAGTATTTCTGTAATTTACAAATCAAAAAAAAATATTTCTCACAAGGCCACAACAAAACGGGTTAATTCCAAAAGTTCGCATCAAAAGAGCTTAACTGCACTCTGAAAAATGTATGGTTATTAACATAATTATTTAGGTAGGGTAGATAAAGCAACGTCGGTTAGTGCCATAACATTTATGTCAACTTACTGTAATACAATATCGAAAATAAAATGAAAATCAAAATAAATATTTGTGAAACAATAGACGATGTACTTACTAGACACACAAATAGAGAAAATTATAAAAAATCATTCATTCAAAATAAACGACCGCCAATTTTTACACGCCACCCTTCCCATCAGATTCGGTGGACTCGGCATATGACAAATGTCCATTGTTGCCCTACCAACATTTCTGTCCTCGGCACACAGTACGCTTCCCCTCGTCGGCAAAATCCTAGAGCCATCACTTCGTGATTTCGAGGTAGCGTACCTGTCGGAGGCAGAAATCGCCTTGAAAACGGTCTGCCCGAGCGAAAACTTCCCGGTCAATAAATCCTTGCAGAGAATTTGGGACAATCCAAAATGCAAACAAGTGCATGCCCACCTCTCCTAGAGTCTTGCTCCTCGAGCCAAGAAAAAGCCCGCCTACTACCCGTTTCGGAAAGGGAGTCTGGGTCTTGATTACATGCTCTCCCTTCCTCCCAGCTTTCCAAACTACTAGACTGCAACACATTTAGGCTGGCTGTCGGCCTGCGACTCGGCGCTCAAATAGTGATGCTCCATCGATGACCCTGCGGAGTCCATGCAGACCGTGTGGGCCACGGTATCTCGTGTAAAAATGGTGCTGGCCGCCTATCCCGCCACGCCTGCCTCAACGACATCATCCGCCGGGTCCTCGTCAGCGTTAACTTGCCGGCCATGTTGGAACCCCCGGTCTTGCGTGCGACGATGGCAAGCGCCTTGTGCCTTGGCGATTTGGACGGGCACTTATCTGGGACGCAACTTGCGTGGAAACCCTCGCGCCGTCACATCTTGCCGCAACCTCGCTGAGAGCAGGTGGGGGCGTCTGCAACGGCTGAGGCAGCAAAGCACCGTAAATACAAGGGTCTCACAGACCAGCATGTGTTTGCTGCCTTTGCAGTCGAGACTCTCGGGCCGTGGAGTCCAGATGCCCACCAACTGGTCAGGATGCTGAGTCGTAAGCTCGTCCAGACCACTGGGGACCACAGAGCTGGCTCGTTCCTCACTCAACGGATCAGCATACGATCCAGACCAGGGCAGACCTTGCTGCAGGGGCCCGATCTGGGAGATATAATTTAGTTTTAGTAAAGTTAATTTTTTTGTTTAATTTTAATTTGTTTTGTTTTTTGTCTATTCTTCATTGTATCTTATTTAATATGACTATAATATAATTATCCAATTACAGAAAATAAAATAATAATTCTGAAATGGAAATCGTGGATTTATGTTTTCTTCGATTTCCCAAAGAATGTCTTAATTGCAAAAAATCTCAAAATATTGTCATAGAAATTATTAGAAAATTATTAACAAAAAAGGAAAATTAAAACTCGGACGTTTTAGACATAAACTTTGTACAAACTTTTCTAGAATTGCTCGTTCAAGAGAAATTATTTAGTTTCTGCACTACTCGAATAGAGACTTTCATACCCACTATTACTTTGCACTAAAAAATACGGTATTTAGAACTTATTATTATGATGACATTACCTGTTCGAGCGACATGTGTGAAACTACTAATCCAAAAAAAGGACGCTTTTATTTTCGCACGCGTCAAACGCGCTTTATACGGCACATTGGTTAACATAGTTATAAGTGAGATTGTGTGCAATAAAAAAAATCTAAAAGCTGGCAGGAGCTTGTGTAGTATAACCCAACCGTTCGCAATTTAAATATATGAATTTTCGATTTATAATTAGATTTTACCATTTACACATTTTTTCCATTCATTATAACAGTTAAGTTTAAGCATAATTTCCAAATGTTTTTAGATTTATTATATTCAGTATCCCGGCGACTATTATTATTACTAGAAATATCAACAAACATTTGTTTTTATTTCACAGAATATCAATAAATCGTCCTAAGTTAAAGCGAACATGGTGAGTACAGTCGACGCCAAAAATATGTTAACTAAAAAAAATTAAAAATTGAACTGTTTATTTTCAGATCTGTGATTAAATTACATATATCAGTTACATTTAGTACAATCTTTAATATTTAAGATTATTTACTAAACTTTTTTTATCTTAATAACTAGTTATATTTATCTATGTTACTACTGGGGGCCATAATGAACATTTTCTTAATTATATTTTTAGTTTTTGTAGGTTTACTTTCTATATTTTCTACAATAGTTTTGGGAAAGCTGTTTAATACAAAGGGTGGGTAGTTAGACCAAACTCTTTGCCCATATGTGTTGTTATATTTGTTAATTATGTATACATTCTTACTGGTCAGGGTTCGTAGGTTGCCTTTCCTTGTGTGCTTAACAAGATCTCCCAATTTATGTTTATATTGCATTACAATTGCCATTTTAACCTTATCGAATACATTCATGACTCATTCATGATTCATGATGAAAAAAAAAAAAAAAAAAAACTTTTGCACCTTATTCCAGGCGAAAACTGTTAACATATTTTATTTTTGTACTCGACGATTAAAATATGCGTATTAAGATTTCATAGAGAATACTGCAACGTCACTCTTTTCATAGTTGTAGTCCATGTTACTGTCGAAACAATCGAAATAACTACATTTCGATACGCTCCAGACAACTAAAATAAATTCGACCAATCACGTGGCTGCTTTACAGAACTGTAATGAATTGGACCAATAGAATCGCTTTGATGTCGTACGCTCGTTGATGTCTTTTAAGATATCAACAAGCGTACGAGCGATGAGCTGCACTTCGTTTCAACATTATCGAGTTTGTTTAATTAGTTCAGTTGACTCGTAGAAAATTAATTTTAATGAACTCGTACAAAAAGTATTGTTCACAATAGTGTTATAATCAAGCTTTTTAATCTCGTACCTTACTTAGGCCACTCAGCAAGCTTCGTGGCCTAAACACGGTACTCCACTAAAAAGCTCTCTATTATAACACGATTGTGAAAAATACTATTTTGGCGTCGACTGTACTAGTTATAAATCATTATTTAGCAACTGTCAACTGAAATTATGTTGATGTCATTTCATTATTATGTTACTATTTAGTCGTGATAATTACCTATCAAAACAAATTTTTTTTTCAAATCTTTTACTCTAAATGTTAAATCAACATTTAATTTAAGCAATTTTATAGTATGTTTTTTATATTAAGTACTTAAATATAATATTATTTAAAAATACTTCGTGTTTTTTATGAAAATCTATTCATAAATCGCTTAATATTTATTTATTTAAGTATATAAGTATCTATATCATCGTCTAGTACCCATAGTACAAGCTTTGCTTAGTTTGGGACTAGGTCGATTTGTGTACAGTCACCATCACATACATCGGAGCAACCAAGCACGTCACAAACATCGGAACACACCTCTATTTTCAAGGCATTAGGGTGCATGTCCCGATATTTTTGAACACCTATAGTGTACTTATGTATGTGATGGCGACTGTAAGATTGTCCGTAAATATTTATTTATAATATTGAATATATAAAGTATAATTATATTAAAATTACTCTTCTATGATATTTATAACTATTTACCATATAAAGGTTTATAAACTACGTTGGATTTGTCACACGCCACGCGCCATCTTCCATGAAAAATAGGTACAACAATTACCTTTATTTACTTTATACATACCTACATTATGTTTTTTTAATGATACTTTTATAAAATACATAGTTTAGGTATGTATTTTCTACTTGGCTTGTTAACATCCAACTTTGGCAGCTTTTGGCCCAAATATTCGCCGCAGCATCCCGAAGGATTTCGTTCTCGAGTATCTAAAGTATATCGCAAAAAGATGGAGCAAAACGTGCCCTAAGGGAGTCCTTCACCTGTTGCCCGCGTCATAGCGCTTTGCGGGAATATCAGCTAAATATTACGAAAAAATTACGGTGAAATATAGCGAAAGATGTATTTCATCGCATCCTAGTTAGCGGTATTTCAATGCGCCTAATTACGGTGGGCGTGTTGGCAACACTGGGAGCATCATGGCGGCTCGCGTGTCTACGATAATGTCTAATTGTCGATGGCTTGTAAAGGGTATAGCCGTGTTTGTATGGCTAAACTGCCTTTGACGAGAAAATGGTTTTCCTTTTGCTCGGATAATTATCTTTATATACGTTGTAATTTCACCAAATATCAGCCCCAAAATCGTCGTGATTTTTGAGATAATAAAAAAAAAAAAATCGTTTTTATTTATTATCTACTAAACTAGCGGCCCGATTTTTTTGAAATTTGTATATATTATGAAGATAATAGAGGACTTTTTATAAAAAAAAATATCGTTGAAATTTTATATTTAGGTTAAAAAAAAAAAAAAATTTTCAAAAAACTTATTTTTTTACTTGCAAGGTGGCGACACCTTCCAATATTGGATATTTTATAAACCATTTAATACTCTACCACATATATTTTTTCCAAAAAATATCACTCGGATCAACAGGTTAAAAAAAGCGAATTTGTAACCTCTCATACATAGGTTTCCTTTTACTAGGTAGGGTAGACACAACACTCTGTATGTACTAAGTCATTGGAAATATAATATTAAAGTCCTATAAATTTTTGCTGTTAAGACAAATACAAATCGTTTATTTGTTAGACTCTGACATAATATATATATATATTAAAAATATATATATATATACAATGGAAATAGATTTTGGGTCAGTGAGGGCAGCTACCAGATCCCGTGTTGCTAGGCGAATAATGGTCTTAGGAGACCTTCCTCCGATTTCATATTAATGAAGATTGGCGTGTACAGATTTTGGAAAAAACATACAGGTTGCGAGAAAATGGTCATTTTTGACTAACTTTTTTTTGCGACATCTGATTGAAGCAGCTATAGATGAAAATAGAAATATACACCTGCTCTGCTTCATGGAAACGTGGATAACGCCCGCGAAACTGGATCTCCTGCGCATTGAAGGATTCAATCTGGCATCCTGCTACTGCAGGGTAAATAAGGAAGAAGGGGGAGTCTGCATGTTTGTAAAGCAAGATATAGACTATAAAGAATGTAAGGATGTTATATATATGTCAATAGAGTCAATATTTGAAGTATGTGCAATAGAAATCCCAGGACTAAACAAGGTTATTGTAACTGTATATTGGCCAGATAAAAATAATGCCGGATAGATTTTTCGAGTCAATGGAATTTCTCTTGAAACATGTACAAAAAAAATACAACAAAAGAAAAGTAGTGATTGGAGGCGATTTTAATATTAATGTATTAGATCAATCAACATGCACAAAGACATTGCTAAATTTAATGGCCAGTTATAACTACAACAAGTAAATACAGCGACACGAATAACTAATACAAGCGCTACGTGTATCGACCTTATTTTTACGAATTTTGCATGTAAAGACGTTACTGTCACTGTAAATGAGTATGGTTTTTCTGACCACCAAGGAGTTTTTCTTAATATACCATGTACTAAATTAAACTTACGAAACACCAGGATTATTCAAAATAGGAAATTTAATGAAAAAAACTTACAAAACTTTAAATCCGAATTAGGAAAAATTAATTTTAACCACATTTTAAATAAAAACAAAAATGTAAATGAAAACTATACTGCTGTTAATAAAATACTAACAAATATACTTAATATATGTATACCAAAAATTAAAATTAAAATAATACAAACCATAAAAAGACCTGGCTGACTAAAGGTTGTAGGCATAAAAGACTGCTAAAAGTCCTTATATCCCAAGTTGATAATCCCATCTTAAATAATAACTATAAACAGTACGAAAAGATTTTAACAAAATCCGTCGTAACATCAAAAAAGCTTCAGAACATAAAACGAATAAAAAAGGCAGATAATGTCGCAAGAACAATGTGGCATATAGTCAAAGAGCAAACAAATAAAGTTCCGCAAAGAGAATATAAATAATATAAAATTAATAACCAACTTACAGAAGATCCTGTAAAAACTTCAAATCATTTTAATAATTTCTTCTCATCAGAAGGCACCCTGGATGGCAATTCTGAACCACCGCGCGGACGACCCGTAGTTAATCCATCGAAAAGCTCAATGTTTGTAAGTCCCGTCACACCGCAAGAAATTTTTAAATCAATTAAGCATTTGAAAAAAAAAAGGAGTTTCGGCCATGGCGAATTCCCACCCCTATTGGTAAAAAAATGTGCTGAGGAATTGACTCTACCTTTGACGTTTCTTATTAATCAGTCGTTTAATGAGGGTATATTTCCAGACCCATTAAAGATTTCCGTTATTAAACCCGTCCATAAAAAAAGGTACTCACAGCGAATGCAGTAATTACCGGCCTATAGTTCTTTTACCTACCTTCTCAAAAAATCGCCTATACTCATATTGTGGAATGTACAAAATATTCAATGATTGTCAAAATGGGTTTAGGAAAGGTCGATCAACTACGATAGCTGTTTTCAAATATTATATCAGAGACGTATTGAATGTAATTAACAGTAAAAAGTACGCTATAGGTGCATTATTAGATATGAGTAAAGCCTACGATTGCGTCTTGCATGATAATATCTTACTAAAAAAGTTATTCGGAATAGGAGTTAGAGGTCTACCATATATTTGGTTCGTTTCTTATCTTGCAGGACGTACTTAATGCGTGGAAGTTCAGTATCATAACCATATAACAGGCAAAATACAAACATTCAAGTCACAAACAGTTCAAGTCACACGATCGATACCCCAAAGAAGTGTCCTCGGATGCATTTTATTTTTAATTTACATAAATGATCTACCTCAAACTATAGAACACTCTTGCACCCTCTTTGCAGACGATTTATCACTAATTATACCATGTCAAAATGAATTACACTTAAACAATCTTTTAGAATCAACGCTTACAAATATTGTTAACTGGTTAGACGATCACAACCTGAAACTAAATCAAAACTTATGCGATTTAAACCCTATCAGAAACTTAATCTAAATTTAGATTTTGAATTTCAAAACAGTAAATTAGAATGCGTAAAACCCTTCCCGCTGTTGGGCATACACATTGATATAGCCATTAACTGGAAAGAACACATAAATGATATATCTTTAAAGTTGAACCGATTCACATACCGCCCTCTATGAGCTAAAAAAGAGCACTGATGTCAAAACAGCTACGTGTGCCTACTATGCTTATGCAAATGCATGGCTACAATACGGCATAGTTCTATGGGGAAATAGTTCCGATACAAAAAAAATAATCATACTCCAAAAACGATGCCTTAGAATTATTGCCAACATAAATAATATGACAAGCTGCAAACCACATTTCATTAAACATAATATTTTGACTCTACCGTCAATCTATATTTTAAAAGTAAGTGTTTTTGTAAAAAAATTATATGTTCCTTTTGCCACAGTACACTCGTCCGTCCCATTTACGCCCCAATAGTAGACTAGCCCAACCTAATTCAAAAATGAAAATGATAAATGCCGGCCCTTTTGCTATGTCAGTCAATATATTTAATACAATCCCAATGTTGATGCAGGAAGAAACTAGTATATATAGATTTAAAAAACAATTTAAAAAATACCTTAAGTATTAGCAAAGCTTATTATTCCGTCCAAGAGTTTTTAAATGAGCAATGATAATTAATACCAATTAGTGCATTAGTTTTAGTGAATAGGTACCTAGTACTTACTAGTTTTAGTTTTAGTTACGTTGCTATACCCTAGCAGGGTTCATGTTGAGACTGTATATAGTTTTAAGACCACATGTACACATGAAACGCAATAAACCATTTGAATTTGAATAAGTGAAAAAATACGTACGGAAAAATTCAACTGGCCATTTGGCATATAACGCATAACGAAAATCCAGGATATAAGGGGCTGTAGTCTGCTGTTGTAGGAAGGAGGAGCAGAGGTCCTGCGCCCAGGAGGTGGACAGATGTAGCCCAATAAGCAGAGATGTACAAAATGGTTTACGAAAAGCATTTAAATACAAAATGCAAATACTTTTTCGATTTACTATTTGAAATGCAAAATACAAAATAATTTTGTTTTCTGTATTTCAAATAGGTACTAAATACAAAATAGGTATTTTTAAAATACTTTTTTAAAATAGTAAATACTTTTATGCAAAATTAAAATTTTCCTTTTTATCCAAGGATTTTAAAATGACTAGGTAATTGCTCAAGTGAGTTATCTACCATCTTCCTCTTATGCGGTTGCAAAATAATATACCATACCTATACCTACCCCCATACGGTTAAAAGCACAGATGTATGAATATAAGAAGATCGGACATGGCGGCCGATTTGTATAGAGTGAGCCTGTCGCAAGTACATTAACCCACACAACGCCCAAGTAATTGACAAGACAAAGCACGCACACATCTAAAACACACACACTTGTATACCTACACGCTTATTTGACAATAAACGCGCATCATATCAGACATTTTGGGACAAAACGTAATATTCTCTGCGAACAGCACGCGTGCACAGTATGGCAGTGTATGCCCATTGAGCATACAGCTGCGACACGGCCGCCGGCGGCTTGTCCTTTCTCTAGTATTCTATGTTCTGAGGTAAAAAGGCTTTCATCTGTACTTATATCAAATTAGAATTCTTCGAAGAATTAATTCCCATAAAGCTGGAAATCGTTTTATTACCTTCATTTGGTCCTAAATGTATGTAATCCGAGTTTGCACCATCCCAGGAGGTGTGCTCACTTTGGGAGCCCAATAACCGCGAAATTTTTGCTCTTTTTTTACTGTTCTTTGCATGTAGCACAAAAACGTACGATACGTACGGTATGTCCGACGGAAAATGTATTCCATTTAATATTAAAGAGGGTCAAATTCTGCATCGAATGAATATGTTAAACTTCAAATTTAGTTCAGTCATCATCATTGTCAGCCCGTAATCGCCCACTGCTGATCATAGGCCTCTTAGTTCAGTGGTATAGTCGAAATTAAAGGTCAAATAAGGTAAGGAACTGGGAAAAGGGTTCTAGCAGGCTAAGCTAGTGAGATCGGCCCCCGACGAGGGATTTGGTGATTCTTTCAGGGGGTGTACTAAGCAGGTTCTAAGAACACGTATGCAACGGTGTATAACTGGTCTAAAAACGCTCGTGGCGTTTTTAATTGCGATGCTCGTTAAGGCTCGCATCGCAACCCACGCCACTCGTGTTTTAAGACCCTTTTTATACAACAGTTGCATAAAATACTATTAACGGTAAGTTATTAACATATTTTTTAATTATGTTTAAGCTAGGATGTACGGAAAGATATTTATGTTACTAAATGTCGATGTCCTTCATTGTTTCTATAGTAAACATGTGTGTTGCCTATTAGGACTAAAAACCGTCGGAAGCCTTAAACTCGACATGGCTGACATGTATTGGAACAATGCGATTATTTTTCATGTCCCAATATGCGTCGAGCCGGTTTTTGGATTTCCTAGCTAAACGAAATTTACATTAGTTACTCCCACACTATTGTTATTTACTTACTTTCGTTTTTCAGGCACAAAAAGTTAAGGAAATGATTGTGGTCCTGGAATTACCGCGTCACATTTATCTGGATTTGTTCTTCACGGTGCTTCCAGATATAGAGGTCAATTTAAATGACGAAGAATTGGAGCCGGCAAAGTCCTGCAGAACATGTCAAGTGCAATTTATGTTTTGGGGGAGCCCTTATTTTAGTTCATTACATAACTTGTTTTGCTCAAAATGTGGAGCCGATTTATTTTACTAATGTTAAGTATTGCTTACAGGAATGTATAAACATAAAAAGTAAATATTTATCAACGGAATAAGTTTATTTTATTACATTATTTCATTTTGTAGTCAGCTTTAACACTAATGACATGTTTTTCGCTGTTTTTTCTGAATCATTTTCTGATGACATCTATTAGGACTGCCTGCAAAAGCACGTGACATGTACTGGGATAATCCTATTGACTTACATTTCATTACATTACGAATTTTTTTATATAATCATTATATGATATAAATACCATTTAATAAAGGGAAAAGTCATACCTCTCATAAGGGATGAATAAATTTGCGATAGACGTGTAAATTAACGTACTAAAATATAGGCTAAAATAAAGTAATATCAACTTTTCACAATTGGATTAACAGTAAGTGATTCAGTTCGATACGCTTTGCAACTAGACCAGGAATCTATAGAAATGTCTTGGAACTTGCAAAATGATGTCTCCTACTATAGGGCTGACCCAGAGATTCCTAAGGTAACTACTACTGCTGACTTCAAAGGAATCTTCAACCCAGAAGAATCTTTCTTAAATCTTCTGAAGGTTGCATTCCAATATCAGGGATTTGACCCTAAGCTAGTGATGAAGCAGATGGTTAGGAACAGAGAAGCTTATCTTCAAGACAACACTGAAGAAGTTAAATGGGACCTCTCAAATGTTACAAACTTGTATGCATGGACAGAAGAGTCTCTAGCAGTTAGTTAACTGCTTCAGTTCAAAAGGTCCTTTCCTTAAAGATCTTGAATTCTTGATACTAATTTTCATTATGAGAAATAGCCACATCAGCAAGATCATTCAAAGATCAAATGAGGGATTGGAGGCAATCCTCACAATGCTAAAAGCGAAGTATGACATCAATGATGAAGGAAGAAAATCAGGAACTGCAGTCAGCACCACAATGGTGACCTTGCCAAGAGTTGCTGCTCTGTTGCCTGCAGTAGCAGTAAAAATGTTTTACCTTAAAGTTGCCAAGGAAACTGTCTCCTATTATTCCATTCCTGGAGTTCAAGAGTTCATCAATGGAACTCAAGATGGAGAGGATTTCACCGACGAAGCTCGAGCCAGGAAAGAGTCAGATTTCTCATGCAATTTGCTGCTCTCTGCTACCTTCTCTATTTTTGGTCCCACCACAAAAGAAAACAACATGCATGCTATTGGCATTTATGTTGCAATCAAGTTAGATGATGTGATCCACAAGAAAGAGAAGGATTTCACTTCCCTGGAAGCCATTCTGACTTACTATAGGGCTGGCTATGAATCTGCTGCAACCCCTATTACCAAAACCAGGATTTCAGTACTTCGCTAACTTGGCCTAATCCCTTCCAACACACTGATATACACTATGCCAGTGGTCACAGTGAACAATGCCTGCTTCACTGAACTTCTGAACTTGAGGAAGGAAGACCCAAAACATTCTATGATGTTGAAATGGGCTACAGTTGGACCAGATGCGTCAATTTAAATTGGCAGACTCTGGTGATGGTGTGATTCGGCCATCATCAGACTCTCACACAAACACACGAATCAAATCCTAAACCTTCTCTTTTCCCTTTACTTCACTCTTCCACCATCCTCCCTTCATCAATACTCTCCTCCATCTTCATTTTCACTTTAATCCTCTTTTCTATCCCTTTCTAAATAATAAAAAAAAAAGTAAATGGATTTTTTTATCAAAATCCGTTGAGTAGTTTTACTCACGTGAGTATGGGCAACCCGTTATCTTATGCCACAAGACGCAAAACTTTCCATTCCATCTCAATTTGTCGATATTAGATAATACATTATGTTCGGGCCGAGTATTTGCCCGACCGTTTATTCTGTAAGCCGCTCTGTGAACGCGCCTCTTTGGTTTTGACAGTGACACTTGAGTTGTCATAAATTTTCACTTGTCACGTTTTTGGTCGAAAAAACGTGGGCTGCTTTGTTTTTTGTAATCGCTCGTTTTGTGGACAAGGTAAATTGGTTGAAAGTACTTGGAGACTCGCTTGGTAGCCTGAAGGCCCGAGTCGTTTTGGTGAAAACAGTGACATTTGGTGATTTGTGCTTGGTGGACCGCGTATTGACATTTCCTGGTGTCTTAAAAAATACCAGAGTTTGTCCTGTTTTCAAAAAAGGGCGACAGGTGTGACGTCAATAACTATAGGCCAATTACGATTATACCCACTATTTCTAAGCTGGTCGAATCTATCTTGTCGTCTCACCTAATGAGTCATCTGGAATCGAATAGCCTGCTTACGGATAATCAATTCGCGTATAGACAGGGAATGTCTACAACCACTGCAGCGTACAGGATATTCGATTGCATAATGACTGGGTTAGATGACAAGAATAAGATGGCTGGAGTGCTTTGCCATTTTTAAAAGGCATTTGACGTTATCAGCCACGAACTGCTGCTAAACAAACTTAAATCGTATGGCATTCGAAACAAAGCTCAAAGCGTAAACAAGTTGTAAAACTACGTGCAAACGGCAAATTAGTGCAATCAGATACAGGTTATATCAATTTAGGTATTTCTCAAGGGTCAGCTTTAGGAAATACCCTTTTTTTATTATTTGTTAATGACCTGCCGTCGAATATCGTAGCCGAGTTATCAGTACTGTTTGCGGATGATACTACCGTGTTGGTCGGTGCAAACAGCTATGAACAATTAAACGTCAAAATAAACGCGGCTTGCACGCAACTCCAAACATGGTTCGCGGCTAACGGGCTGTTACTGAATGTAGCCAAATCCAATATAATGTTTTTTTCTGGCCGTAAAGTACCAACGCCATTGTCAATGGCAAGCTGTTCAATGCCATTGTGTGAGGAAAGCAGGTTCCTTGGATTTATAATTGACTCCAATTTGAATTGGAAGCGCCATGTTGACAGTCTGTGTGACAGGTTGAGTAGTGCTGTCTTTGCGTTGAGAAAATTAAAGCCGCTAATCTCAGGTGATTCACTGAAACAAGTTTATTTCGCATATTTTCATTCCCTGATGTCCTACGGTACCCTCCTTTGGGGTAACTCCATCAATGCGCAAAGAGTTCTTGTCATGAAAAAACGTGCAGTTCGGGTACTTGTAGGAGTCAAGCATCGGCACCCCTGTCGATAGTTATTCTCAACGCAATGACACACTACTCACAACATCTGTTTGAGCTTCTCTTATTTGTAAGAAAAAACATCTCCAAGTTTGAGCGTGTGAATGTACCAGGAGGCCAATTCTCGGGCCGTTCGAGATAATGTCGTATAGAGATGATCTCTATTGACGCAATGTCTACTGAAAAATCTCACGAAAATCTCGAAGACAGCAAGATGTCTTATTCTGGGGCATGATAGAGATCATGTCGAACGACGATCTCAATGTCTATTGCAATACGCGTTCCATTTTACCCGATTGTACTTGTTTACAATCGAGTGAAAATAATGAGTTATTTTTAAGTGTTACTACTAAAATAATTATCTATTATATCAAAACAAACGTGTTTTTAATTTAAAAACAATATAATAATATAATAGAGGTCTTAATTACACCAAATATATTGTTACTTCGCTTATGTACCTACATGGAAAGGACCGCACAAAATCTGTTAATTTGACATAACTGTCAGTCAAATCCATCTCAAATCTTAAAAAGAGTCAATAAAACTTGATAAAACGTAAGTATACCTATATTTAATCCTCGGTATACGTTAATACCTACGAGAATGGATGTTGTTACCAACATCCATTCTCGTAGGTAGGATATATCCCTCCGCAGCCCAAAAGTCGCGGCTTATCGCGTTGGTTGAAGCCGACGAGGAGCTGCGGAGGGGTAAGTTTTCGTCTTCCTTTACCAAGAAGGAAGGGGAAAAACGATGGGAGAATATAGCCCTAGAGGTCAACAGCATACCTGGCTCCAAAAGAGAGTGGAAGGAGTGGCGTAAGGTAAGTTTTTTATACGTGTATTGCTTCCTAGTCTTGAAGGAAAGAAACTTCCTATTGGGTAAAAAAATACATTGTATTTTTAGACATGGCAAGACATGAAGGCGGCTGCGAAGAAGAAAAGTGCCGCATGTCGTTTTGCAGCGACCTCGACAGGAGGTGGTCCTCCCGCGCCACCCCTGTCTGAAGACAACATAGCGATACTGAGGTCCATAAGCAGCAGTGCCGTATTCGGGCACATGGACTGCTACGAGTCAGAAGTAAAGTTTGAAGGTATTTAATTTTTAAATGTAAGTACCACATTAAATTCAACCTGGATAAAATTATATTATGGTATTGTGAGGATGGACTTTGGTAGTCGTGAATAAAATAGGAATAACATTAGTGTTTATCACTACATAGTATAAAACAAAGTTGCTTCCCGCTGTCTGTCTGTGCGTCTCTATTTATGCTTAGATCTTTAAAACTACGCAACGGATTTTTAAGTTTTTTAAATAGATAGAGTTATTCAAGAGGAAGGTTTATATGTATAATACATGCATGTATTATACATATAAACATTATAAACACGTGCGAAGCCGGGGCGGGTCGCTAGTATGGTCTAAAAATGGACATTTTACCTATTTATTATATTTTTAGATCTACCTAAACACGGAAATACTGCCACCAGCCAAGTACGAGTAGTTGTCCTGAGTGACAGTGAAGGCATGTAAACTTCACAAATATATTCATGTAATTCAATTCATCTTGTAGCTGAAAACCAAAATATCCACACATCTGTCTGCCAATTACTTGTCCATTCATCTGTCTATACTACCTTTAGATCCCACTAGGATATTATAAATTGTAGCACTAGACTTATATTTTGGTTAACATGGGTGGGTTCAATTTCAAGTATGAAATATGAAGGGACACTTCTACTTACAATTTATATTGTTCTTATTAATATCAAAGAGCCCATTTTCTATACCTATCTGAATTTCAACTTTTACTGTGTAACTTCTAGATAACTCTAACCCTGCGGGTGCAGTTGCTACAGGTATGGTTATGGCGCTACATAAAGGTACCTTTTTATGAGTTTTATTTAGTTTTACCTATACAATTTAATAATCTTATTTATCTACATTTCATCCCGGAAGCACGGCATCCATCCTTGGCGCAGAGTTCTCCTGTCTTTACCACACACCAAAAATAACTCCAAGCCTTTCTAATATTATAAATGCAAAACTGTGTCTGTCTGTCTGTTACCTATTCAGGCTTAGACCGCTGAACCGATTTTGATGAAATTTAGTATAGAGATAGTTAGAACCCCGGTGAAGGACATACGATAGCTTTTATCCCGGAAATCATCCCCTAAGGGGTGAAATAAGGGATGAAAGTTTGTATGGAGCTACGATATAAACGAGTTCCACGCGGACGGAGTCGCGGGCAGAAGCTAGTAAGAAATATGAATCAATATTTTAAGATCGCTTTTTTTCTGACCGAGTGTTTCTCACGACTCATGAACTATTGAAGTGGTGGTACGGGTCTAATTTTTTTTCTACATCAATCCCGTTTAGTGGCGACGTATTGGTTGATATCTAGACTCTACTCGAGTCTATTTAATTGGAAATATTTTACTCGCAAGTACCTACAGTCACGAACTTTAATTTGGAACCCATAATTATGGTTGACATGCCTGTCAAATTGTATAGGAATACAAAGAATATGGTCCTAAATTCAAGAAAGCGACCGTACTTAGGTACATGAGGTAGCGCTACATCTATGGTTATTACATTACATACTACTACATTTATGGTTTCTACGTAGAACCGATGGCCGTTGGGGCGGAAAGGTTCTCGAGTGGCGACCACGTACCGGAAGGCACGGCGTGGGTAGGCCCTCCACAAGGTGGACTGATGACCTGGTAAAGGTCGCGGGAGTCCGCTGGATGCAGGTGGCGCAGGATCGGCCATTGTGGCACTCTCTGGGGGAGGCCTATGTCCAGCAGTGGACGTCTTTCGGCTGATATGATGATGATGATGATGTTGTTTCTTTTAGATCTACCCAGTACCAGCAGCAAGCCATCGCTGTTCGATGAGACCCTAACAGGCCAAGGTATTGTAAATTGTTTTTTCAAACTTGACATCTACCTTCATTATACTTACAACCACTCCGCTTCCAGTAGCCGGCAATAGTGGAATTTTGCCGTCATTGAATCCGTCTATTGTACGTTTGATGACGTGGTTATTATATATTATATGTTGTTTCTTTTAGATTTACCCAGTACCAGCACCATGTTGGATGAGATCCGAACAGGCCAAGGTATTGTAGATATTTTTTTTTATTTATGTATTTATTTCAAGTAACTTAGACTCATATTTCTTATATTTATGGTTAGTATGTACTTATAGCTGTGTTAAAGTTTAGGTTAGACATAGTATGTACATATAGAAACATGCATGTCATCGCAGTGCCTCAAATATGGGCAGTTAAACCCCCCAGCCAACAAACGCAGGATGGGGTTGGGGCTGGCCCGCACCCGACGCACCAGAGATGTGCATCGCTTGCGCATAGTCGTATAAAAGCAATGTGTTAAGATATATGTTAAGTAATAAGTAATAAAGATATGTGTTAAGTAATAAATTTACTATATACCTAGGTATCTTTAAGTGATCGGCGTAACAATTCGCGGACAAATGAAACATAATAATAATGACGATTTATGGTAGCATTTATGGACCCCCGTCATTTCGTGCTTACCTTTTCCATGGACGCCCGGGGCCTCGTGCATCTGTCCCCGATCCCCTAACGAGGCTTTTATTTATCACATATACAATTTAACATTCTTGTTTAATTTTCCAGAGAATCGAACAAAGGGTGCGAAAGTAACTAAGCGGCGAGTGGCAGTGAGGCGCCTCGACCAAAGTCTCGCTGCCAGCCAATCTATGAAAAAGCTCATGGAAGAAAAATTTGCTCTGAAGAAGACATTTTACGAAAGCGTAATTGCGGAAATGAAAGCCCAAACCGCTATTTTAAAAACCATTTGTGAAAAAATATAATTACTTAGTTGGGTCAATAAACTATTCTTTGTTGCTCGTTGCCATGGTTACGTCTCCTGGGTCACTCTTTAAAACTATAATTTTATGGGATTTAAATCCACTAAACACGTGTTTTTATTATATATGTCAACCCATTCTATGGTGGCGCAATTGCTTAGCATGATAGGAGTCCAATGTATAGTATTTTTTCTAAGAAACTCTGTCACTGTTGTCTCTTGGCTTACCGGGACAGAATAACAACATGAAAAAGTTGATTGTTATACCTACTATTGTGATTCGAATTCCCTAATAAGATATATTTTGAATTATAAGTTTTGTCCTGCGAATAATGTTTAATTTCCCTACAGATATATACCAATCTTTACATTTACGTTTTATACTACGCCGGAGGCAAACAAGCGTATGGCATGATGGTCAACGGATAGACGCCTTAAAGAACTCCATTCTGTACTCGGCCTCGGGAAAACCTCATAGAGCTCCGAATTGAAAGTTAGAGAAGAGGAATGAGATAATATAATGACCGCTGAATAAATGTTGCTAATTGTAGAGTTACTTCTGAAAAGTTAGTAGTAACTTAAATCCAGTGAATGAAACTGAAAATCGTATATTTATTTTAAGACGTGCCCACTGACTCAAGTAGCGGTTTTATTTTGTTCTCTCCCTCTCTTTGTATTAAAGGGAAATTATATAAAATATAAGAAATCAAACCCAAAGGAAAATGATATATATTTTATTTTATAGTGTGATATTGGAGCAACATTTAAAAGTACAATACAAACACTCGGGATGGTATATAATATTACAAATAATTTTAAATTCATACTTAATATTATAAACGCGAAAATAGGTATCCAACAACGTGGTAAATAATGATCGCTGAACATATAAAATTAACTTGATGAACTAAGAACCTTCTACCTACTATTGAAGTCGTTTCATAAACTTACAAACCTTTTATGAGAAGTAATTTCTTACTATAGTTGCTTGTTTGATGCGAGCTTGAGCAAGCATGGCGTTGCCGCGGCCGCCGGGCGCGTACACCGCCTGCGCCACAGGCAGCTGGGGCAGAACACCCAGCTGTTCCTCGTCCAGATCGTTCAAGTCTGGGGCGGGGACGTCCTCCCGGTTTATGCACATGTTGTGTAGAACAGTGCATGCGTTGATTATTTTCGTTGCCTTATTAGGAACATAGTGGAGCACTCTGTCCTTAATTAGGCAACGAAAACGGCCTTTTAAAACGCCGTTGCACCGTTCTATGCTGCACCTCGCCTTTTTGAATGCATCGTTGAATCGCGCCTCAGCAGATTCTTCTTGAGGATTATTGAAAGGAGTTAAGCACCACGGCCTTAGAGCATATCCACTGTCAGCTGAAAGTAAATTTGTTTGAACTTAGGAATTAATGTGAATTTTTCTTAGCGGCAAAATGATAAATAAGATCGTGTAGCGGACGCATAGAATGAGTTGCACAACAACACACGTCGTTGAGGCGAAGAGATATTGTTATGTTATGTGTCTGCAACAATTTATTTTCTTAGTTTTCTTTTTGTATTGCTTATAGGTAGGTATCTTACAAGAAATAAGGCCTAGTGTACCTGTCTAAGTATTTTAAAAATGTCATGCTCCCTGGCGGTTGCCACTGTGTTTTGGTATTTTTCAGTAAGTACTTGTGTGTTTTTTTTACCCAAATTTGTACTGAATTCGTATTTAGTTGTACCGCCTGCGTGATACGGTAATACGGCTATTTTGCTATTATTGTTCATTAAGCGCTTAGGATTATACAAAATGGTAAACAATTTTTCAAACTTATTATAGTTTAGTTATTTTAACCAGTAATCTTTCAAATTTCCGAGCATGGTTTTGAGAAAAGCACTGTACATACCTCGGCCGGCACTAAGGATTGCCTGCCTCATATCACTATAACACGCTCACCAAGGAATCCCTTCCTTCCCAGCCTTGGTACTACTGAACTAATACAACTCACCTATGAAGTGGTAATTTTTATGTCCGGCGTGGTACAGCTGCTCCATCAATACCCTCACGTGGCTGCAGTTCCAAATGTGGCAGTCGTGAGTACTGCCAGGGAACAAGGCATTTACATTCGTGATACGTAGCTCCGCATCACAAATCTAACATAAAAACAAATGCAAATTGAGAATATTACTTATATGCAATAACAAATTACACATAATAGGTACTAAATTCATAAATCATGCAGTCAAAACTACCTACTCACCAGCTGTGTGTTTACTGAATGATAATTTTTTCTGTTGACGTAACTTTTCTCGTCATATTGGTGCGAGTTTGGTGGCACCATTGCCACGTGGGTGCAATCTAAGGCACCTATAACGCCTGGCACGCCATACAAAGTGTAGAATCTAAAAAAAAAGAGCTTTTGTCAAAAATGTACTGAACGTACATTGAAGAAAATTATGCGAATAAGAATTGAAACACTCACTCTCTAACTATTTTGTTAAATTCTTCGAAATTGTTAGGAAACCTAACCCACCGGCGGAACACCTCTGGGTGGTTCAATGCATCTACCACTTCGGAAATGCACCGAGACACCGACGGTTGGGACATATTTATTTTAATATGCTGCCCCACCGGTGTCTGGTATGACCCATGGCCAAAAAAGTGCAACGCGCATAATACCTGAAATTAGAAACTATTGTATTATAATCGTTTAGTCATGTTTGATGTGGATGAGTAATACTTATAGATATGTACTTAGCAATGTGTTAAGTAAAACGATCTTTGTGCTTACTTTGGTCTGGAGATCGTAGGTCGTATTCTGCACGATTACCGGTTCCAGTTCGGCTATCAAACGCTGAGCGAGGCTCTTTGAGAGCCTGAAATTTTTTACAAATGCGGCATCCCGCATTTCGAATGCATTTTCACGCCATAGTCGCCGCCCAACTTGCCTTGTGCCGTTCGCTTCAGCCGCCAACACTTCCGCGAGGTTTGAAACGTTCGATATTAGGTCCAGAATAAAATAATTCAACATATTTTTTGTAATATTTATTAACTTTGATGTCGATAAACTACTAAGCTGTCAATATTTCACGCCATTGGCAGGTCAACTGTCAAAAAAATCAGTGATGAAACCATCTCGACCGCTACTGACCACTCGATGCATCTCGAAAGCTGGGAGTCGACATATCTCGACCGTGAGATTTTGAGAATACGGAAACTGATTTTCGTTCGACATCCGCCATTTTTTTTCGACATATGTCTATTAGACATCATCTCGAACGGCCCGAGAATTGGCCTCCAGGCAAGCCTTCGTTCAACTGGGCGCCTAAAGATAGTTCCTCGTCGCATGGCGCTTTCAGAGAAAAAACCCCGGGTAGGTAGTATAGGGCCTACTTATTTCGAGCACCGATATAAGAAACGAACCTTGTGACGAAACATTAAGGCGTAGATTGAGAAATCTTTTGTTGGATAACCCTCTGTACTCTGTTCATGAGTTCATGGAAATGGTTTTTTAAGAGTTTATTTGATTTATTGACAGCTATAATTTGATATGATTTCTTGTGTAACATTTATATTCTATATTCAATTTTTAAATCGTACCTAATGCATAAATTAACATTGTTTATTTCTGTTTAATAGTATGTATCTATTAGTTGTTAAATGACAATCTGTAATTGGAGCTACAATTTCCACTTTGTGTATTTACATTTTGAATATTTTAAAATTTTATTTCTGATTATTGACGATCGTGATAAGGATTCTTATAATTTTGACATTGTAATTAAACCTTTATTGTAATTTTTATCTCGAAATAAATAAATCTAAATCTATTGACGGCCCTGCCGCCCGTGGAACGACACGGCGCGTCCTTTGGCCCCGGAGACCAGCTTGGGAGACTTGATTTAACTTGATTTGACTGGACCTTGACGGAAGCTAGACAGAATTGCCAAATATCGTGTCGCCGGGAATCCAGTAAGTTAATCATATTTTGACACTTTTGATAGCCATTACTGGCATATATTGGGCCCGCGAGACCGCGAGGCGCGTTCAGTTCCTTAGCATTAGGCGAGGACTGAACACATTATATTGACTGATTGATTGATTGACGAACTGTTAAGCAACTTCTGATCAAAAATCTTTTCAATAATGGTCAGCAGTTCAATAATTGAACAGTTTTCAAATCAAATTATTTACGCGTTGCAAGCACATGTTACCTTTTTAAACTGTGTATCAGACTTGATTGATGTATTGAAAGTTATGTTCAACTGTTTGACAACAAAGTTCAAATTTAACGGTAAGTAAACCATGTGATTAACGGTTTTGGGTTCTGCACATAATTGTAGTAGAAATAATAATATTTTTATACTTCAGCCCTATCTGGTATAAAGAGATTTATGTCCAGACTTGCGACTTGAATTGAATGGATTATTATAACTATATTTAATACAAATACCTACTTAAGTCAATATTAATAAATTAGTCAAGTCAATATTCGCGCCGACCAACGTGTTGAGGAAAGCTGAACTTTATTCACACGTGAGATCAAACACTTCAAGTCAACGGTGCTCATGTTATATTTTCTCTTACTTACATGTAAGATACTTATCTTTTTCCTTGTTATGATTTCGATGCCTTTAGATGGAAGGTTAAGGAAATGTTTGGTTATAGTATTGGCACAAGAAATTATTAAGGCGTGTATTGTTCGTTGTATATGTACGTGTCCGTATAGTTACCTTAAAAGCTTAAAGTATGTCAAAATCCTTGAGGAAAAACGCTTAATATGATATAATACAACGTTTTCATTGTGAATACTTTTTTTATGTCAGGTACAAGACTATACACATATTATTACAATAGGCGTGAAGACACTAAAAAAAAAATCAATAATGTTGTATTTTCTCGAAAAAGGATCAAAAATATACAACTCTCTCCCAACTGAAATAGTTAACTCGGCAAGCGATGCAATATTTATTAATAAAATAAAATCTCTATTAGTTGACGAAGCATGCTATATCATTGAAGAATTTATTTTAAGAAAATAACAAATATTATATAATTATTGTAGCTAACAAATTTAACAAAATGTAACAAATTGACTTGTAAAATGTTACTTATACTTTTACCAATAAAATATATGAATATGAATGAAGTCAAATGGAGAAAAAAACAACGCAAGAAATAATTACAAAGTTATAGGTGTCCAAAGTTTTAAGAGGGGGTATGTTCTGTCCATTTTCCGCAAAACGCACCTTCATATGAAATGATTGTCATTTGCTATGACGCTCGGGGATCGTAACATCACGATCCCCTAGCGTTCTCTCTCTAACAAGTAACATTAAAACGGTTGTAGCTTCGTAATTTTTTGAGATATTTGAATGGGATTTTCGTCATTAGGCATATTTTTTTATCTTCTTTCTTTTGAATATGTAATAAGTTTTGAGTCCACACCCATATCATGAGGCTGGTCTAAAAGGTTCATATTTTGACCTCTTATATGTCTTTTACTAGGTTCGCTGCGTTGAGTGAAATATTGCTGGTTTTCCTTGGCCATACAGCACGCGTCTCTAATGTACTGACATGGAAGTGGAAGTATATTAAACTTATTAAATAAAGGCTTAAAGCTGTCAAGAAACTATGCTTTATGTTAGGCACGAACGCACTTTTTTTGTGATTTGAATGCTCTCTTTATGTCAAAAAATTGCCCCATAATAGCAATCCGTATCCTTGAACAGAGGAGACGTGTCCATGATACGCCGTGAGTGCAGCTTCTACAGAAACTGTTTTTCTTACTCTCTTCAAGGCAAAGACAAATCTGTCTAGTTTTTTACAAACGTGATCCACATGAGATTTCCTTTTTATATTCTTGTCAATATTAAAACCTAGAAATGTACAATACTAAACTAACTTTACCGGATAATTGTCATATTTAATTTGCAATCTTACAGGCTTCACCTTATAATTTAATTATCAAATTGCATGGCTTTAGTTTTAGTTAAATTAATGTGTATTGTTTCTTTTCAGCCAACTAACCGCGTCAGATAAAGTTTTATTAATAGTACGTTCAAATACGGGTAATATATATATTTAATGTCACTTTTTATTATAAGAGTCGTATCGTCAGCAAAAATAATACATTCTTGATCGATGGAATTTTCCATCTGTTCTAGAGCAAGAACGCTCTCGCCTCCCTTTCTGGTGAATCCAACTTCTACGCGACACAGACTGTACCTCAAGTTTCTGTACATATGCCTTGCAAAGATATTCCTGACCTTGACTTGGATCTAATTCACAGGTTCCTAGGGGTCCTACTGAGTTTTGCAGCGAAGAGTACATTTCCTCACTTTCTCATTTCATACATTCTTTATTATCTGTTTTAGCGCAAGAACGCTCACTTTCTGAGGACGCCATCTCCGCCGCGACACAGACTGTAACGAACGTATATTCCTGTCCTCAAATTGGACCTAATGCAAAGTTTCCTAGAAACGTAGTTTTGCAAAGAGAACACTTCTTCACTACATCCTCCAGACCAAACTCTGTTCCCAGTAACGTCCTCTTTCTTTGTAATTTCCCTTAAATACAACCAAGCCGTAATGTTACTCATCCGATACTAACTTAGACGTCTCAACTTCACTAAAATGCTTCCCTTTGTAAAATGTATTATAATTTTTCATATTTATTTTCGCCCCGACTTTACCAACATTTTATTTGATATAATTTATTTTAATAATATTAAACCCACCTAGTAGATTTCCTTTAATAATTGACTTATTGCAATTACAGTTCAGCTGGGTTATCAATCAACCTACTTACGACCCCTTCCCGCTTTCCTACCGCAAAAAAATCCTGAGAAAAATGACAGAAGAACTACAGACTGCGCTACTGGGAAGCACGTCAAATATGGCGACCGACAGTTGAAGCGTATATAGTACGGGAAGTAGTGGCACCCAATGTATGGGAGGTGCAAATTTTGGTATCGGATGACTTCACTTGGCACAGATGTCATATACGTAAAGCTAACCTAATTTAGCCCGGTAGCCATCCTCCACCCCCTGGAGGGTAAGCAGGGGGGGCATTCAAATTTACACGCCGCCGCGCTTCAGTAAAAAAATCATATCAGCTTGTATTTACGTAACACCTCGAGTGTGGTGTCATTTTCTGATAAATCGGGCATGAGGAATTCAGTTTTGAGATATTCAATGTATAGTTTCTGGGTATTCATTGGAAGGATAGAGTAACAAACGAACGAGTACTGGAAATTGCACAGCTGCCCAGTCTCTTTGCGCTGCTGAAGCAGAAACGGCTACGATGGCTTGGACATGTGCATCGCATGCAGCCATCGCGTTTGCCGCGTCATGTAATGCTTGGCGCTATAGCGGACGCCAAAAGAAGCATCGGTCGGCCGATGTTGCGTTATAAAGACTGTGCCAAGCGAGACATGCACGCGTTCAACATCCAGGCCCGTAACTGGGAGGAGCTTGCTGGTGACAGGGACAAATGGCGTTAATTGACGTTGGAAGGGCGTACAACTCATGACGAAGCCTGGTTAAGAATTCTAGCGAATAAGCTATCCAAGAGGCACCAGCATAGCACCTGTTCCCCGCGAGCAAGTTTTATTTGCATGACTTGCGGTCGTGCGTGCCGCTCCCGTATCGGCTTATATAGCCATAAGAAACGTTGTCTCTCCCCTTAACACTGTTTGTAGGGTTCCGTAGCCAAATGGCAAAAAACGGAACCCTTATAGATTCGTCATGTCTGTCTGTCTGTCCGTCCGTATGTTACAGCCACTTTTTTCTGAAACTATAAGAGCTATATATACTTCAAAAATTATATTGAGGTTTCTAACATCATTTTTTTCTAAACTGAATAGTTTGCGTGAGTGACACTTCCAAAGTGGTAAAATGTGTGTCCCCCCCCCCCCCTGTAACTTCTAAAATAAGAGAATGATAAAACTAAAAATAATATATGATGTACTTAACATACAAACTACCAACGAAAATTGGTTTGAACGAGATCTAGTAAGTAGTTTTTTTTAATACGTCATAAATCGTAAAAAGCAATTTATTTAACGGCACCCTTCATGTGCGAGTCCGACTCGCACTTGGCCGCTTTTTATAGTCTGTAATAGACTGAAAGGCCTATGATGATGATGATAATGAGTTTCATAGAAAAAAGGAAAATATTGACGACGAACATATCAAAAGCAGTTTGCAAAAATCTAAGGATTTTCCGACTTTGCGGCAAAACTAGAAAAGATACACGAAAGTAATTTAGAAAACAAATGATACCTAGCATGTTAGCTTAACATTTCAGTTTTTTTATTTTTAGACAGGAGTAAAATTGGAAAAATTCTGATCTAAACCCAACAACGCTAACGAGTTTTCCCTACTAATCTATCGAAATTACAATTTTCCAGAAACCAGCACAAACTTTTAGTATGTTGTTAAACATGTTATGTGGGTCAATCAACTATTACTTGTTCTTATTCTGTCCCGTAAGCCAGGAGACAATTTGACAGAGTTTCTTAGAAAAATTGTTATAATATGGACTTTAAACTTGCTTAAAACATGGGCTATGTAAAAAGGGGTTGAACGTTATAAGAAAAATTGCAGTTTTAAAAAGTGACCCAGGGGTGTAACCATGGCAACTAGTGACAGAAAATAGTTGATCCACCCATGTGCACCGCAAAACTGCAGAGAGACAGTATCTAAAGTGTCTAGGTCATCAGTAATGAAATAATCTTCATTGCCGCGGAGGCTTTTTGAAAAGCCTCCGCGGCCTCCGCCGAGGTTTTACATAAGGCAGGCAGAGCGTCGCCCAGGTGAGGTAGTAAGAAATACTTAGAGGCATGTTCAGTGTTCAGTTAGCTGACAATGACAGACACATGAGAGAAAGGTAATAATATTATAGGGTTCTCTAAGTGATTAAGGTAACTGAAATTGGCCCTGATAAGTCAATCGAGCACTCGATATGAACTTGAACACGAAATAACTGTTCTGAGTCTTTCGAATTCAAATTTAAAAGTTCACACTGCATGACGCAGAGGAGGAACTTTTATAAGTTTTATTCTGCTGACGCATATATGAATAAAATCGAAGAATCGACTAAAAACTTTATTCCTCGTTCAGGCATTTGACTAGCGTCAGACTTCTAGTGTGTTTTTTCCTTAATGTAGAAACAGTAACTAGTTACGTGTGTTTGGCCATAGACGATAACTATTTCGAAATATTAATATGTAAAATTATAAAAGATTTAGCCGGTTTACGCCAAAATTGCCGTACTTTTAACATTCAAAATATGAAGAGAATTTTGTAGATTTTGTCTATCCGGTGTTGTTATAGATTTTAACCTAAGCAAAAAATGGTTCGGTTAGAGTTAGTTTATGTTTATTGCAATACATAAATAGGTATTCACAGGCATATCAATATTGTAGGAATCATCCTAGCTTCATAGTACCTTTTCAATATATCAATTAAAAAATATCAGATTTTCTTTATCACATTCTGTGTCAATCTATATATTTTAATGATGAGGTACAACACTCTCTTGCAAAAACGATCCCAATGTAAATCACTTTTAATCTCAAATGTTTATCTTTACAAGCACTAAAACGCGATTCAATCATAGATAACTTTCGCTTTTATTACGAATAATAACTTGTTAGGTGAATAATTCAGGAGCCATTGTCTCCGGAAGACGCGTCTCTTAATTCAGGGAAGCGCGAAGTAGGAATTAGAACATCTTGTAATGCTGACTGAGTCACAAACTATTCACGGTCGTTCGGCGCGAAGCATTAGCGAGAAGCGATTGAACCTGAATTATAAATAAATATCGTTACATGACTTAAAATTAATTCATTTTAAATTTCCACTTGTAACAATTGCTCTGCTATCCTTAGATTGTCTGGAAGAGATCGCTCTTTAGCGATAAGACCGTCTGTTGTTTACCTCATTTTCTATGTTCTTTATTTGTTTCATATATTGAGGTGTGCAATAAAAACTATTTTTATTGAATAGCAGAGAGAAGTAGACGATTAAAACGTTGTAGCATTTACCTTTTGGACGAAAATGCGCGTGCCACATCTCAGTTGTGCTATTATCCTGTATTTTCTCGTTCTCCACTCATTTACTAAACTGCTAACGAGCTTTCCAGATTCCTGTAACGGCAAAGTTAAAAAAATATGTCTGTACGCTGCTAAACATACGCGCGCTTTGGTACACTCTCCCTGTTTTTCTGATGTTGATAATTGGTTTGTAGGGTTTTATATCTGATTATTGTCCTAAAATTTAGTTGGTTTGTAAATAATTTTCTTGTTGACATTTTTCTTGACAATTTTTATAACTTCGATTTTATGTCAAATTATGTTAACCGCATCACCATGCAGTTAAGGTTGTATACTTTTAGCTTAAGGTTGTAATCACTTTTCGTAATTATGCGATCCTGGTACCTTATAATTTTTTAATTGTAAATATAGAACCAGAAATTATAGAATTCTTGGTCTGGTGGGGTATATAAGCCCATACAACTGGCAGAACCGACAGTCTTACGTCGTCTCTCAGTTTGGAGATAACTAAATTGATCCGTTGCGGGGTCACAGCTGGCCCCGCAAATCTAAAGGATCCCTCTCCGAGTTTTGGCTTGCGCGTCTGCCTCTTTACTTAACGTCTACGCGCCTCTCAACCTACCCGTGCTGCGCGCCGCCTGTACGTGCCCCTGTTTGCGCGTCCGCCTGCACGAAGCCCTGGTTGCACGCCCGCCTGCACGCACGCTTGGTTGCACGCCCGTCTGCACGCGCGCTTGGTTGCGCGCACACCTACACGCGCCCTTGATTGCGCGCCCGCCTGCCTGTGCCCTTGGTTGCGCACCCACCTACACGAGCCCTTGGTTGGCCACGCTGACTGCCGCGTCGACCTGCGGCTTCATCCTAACGCAGAACCCCTTGGAAATCTCACCTGGATCCTTTACCTTGTCTAAATTGCTTTGTACTGCGTGCCATTGTAACCTATGTAACATTGTAAGCTCTAACTGTCAAAAATAGGAAATAAATCCCCGACCTAAATCTCCTCTTTTTCATTCTTCTAGTAAATAGTACTTTTGTAACTGTTCCATAGGCTTTCAAAAATCTTGAAAGCCCACGTAACGTGACAGTTTTGGCGCCCAACCGGTTTTTTATTTTTGACAAGTTTTCTTTCTTCTAAATTCTAAAACTACAGACAGCACACGTCTTTAAATAGTTTAATTTCGGCCTTAATTCAATTCAACACTATTACAACTCGTCTCAACTCGATTTCGTTTGCTTCGGACCTTATTTTATTTACCATGGCACGCTCTATCAAACATTTTTATTTACTTAAGTCTCAACTTAAATACGATGTTACCATTAGGTTAGAGGAATCTAAGGAATTGGTAGCACCCAAAAAAAAACCAGGTTAAAACATAACATGTAATTAATCTCTCTTCATTTCACTTCATCCATTTCCGTTTATTTTCAGACTTCTACTTGTATATATTATCATCTTAGCGTCTTCCCTAGTAGCTCTAAACCAACTAGGCTTGTATATACTTAGTATTTCTTCGAGCGGATGACCAACTCGTTAAATAAGCCTTAGGTCCTTCATATTTTACTCCCGCGGAGCGGCTGACTAGTCCCTTATAAATAAGCCTTAGGTCAAGTTGTAGTAGCCTAGGTCTACTGCATCTTCTTTAGTTGGCTTTAAACCAACTCCTCTACAGTTAGCCCTAAACCAACTCTTCTCTAGTTGGCTCTAAATTAACTAGACTTGTTGCATATAGTATCTCTTCGAGCGGATGACCAACTCGTAAAATAAGCCGTGGGTTCTTCATGTTTTACTTCTGCGGAGCGGCTGACTACTCCCTTATAAGAAAGCCTTAGGTCATGGTAAGGAGTTCCTTAGGAGTGTGCGTCATTGAATGTGAACCACATCCCCTTACTTTATTTGGAGACGAATGTTTGTGTGATTTCTGAAAGAGAAGCAAGTTAGTTCGGGAACTTCTTAGTTGTATATATATATTTCCTTCAATATTATTAGCACCTCATCTCATTTACGCAATAATCACAACGCTTAACATAACTTTGTCAAAAAAACACTTTTCCTCTGAGATTACGAAAAAGTTTTTTTTCCTGGGTTTTTGGGGTAATGTAGCATTTACCATTTGGACGAAAATGCATGTGCCACACCTCAGCTGTGCTATTATCCTGTATTTTCTCGTTCTCCGCTCATTTACTAAACTACTAACAAGCTTTCCAGACTCCTGTAACGGCAAAGTTAAAAAACCGGCCAAGTGCGAGTCGGACTCGCGCACGAAGGGTTCCGTACCATTATCTATAAAAACGATTTAATTCTGTGTTTTTAGTATTTGTTGTTATAGCGGCAACAGAAATACATCATCTGTGAAAATTTCAGCTAAGACTATCACGGTATCAATGAGATACAGCCTGGTGACAGACAGACGGACGGACGGACGGACGGACGGACAGCAGAGTCTAAGTAATAGGGTCCCGTTTTACTCTTTGAGTACGGATCCCTAAAAATTATGTCTGTACGCTGCTAATGTTAACGTGTACTTTGGTACACTCTCCTTACCTGCTTTTCTGATGTTGATAATTCAATTCAATTCAATTCAATTTATTCCAAAAAAATATATAAAATTCAATGTTATTGTTTGATAAAAATAAATTATGTTGCGTCAAATCAACATGTATTTAGAATTAAATTAATAATTATTAGATTTATTTGTTCCACTGCGAGTGGCTACTTTCTGCACGTTTAACCACGCCTTTATGCGTTTAAGCAAGGCTTAACAACTCATACACGGAAGTGGTGCCTACGATGGCTGGCAACACTTTATTTTTAATCTTGTCTATAATGGACGGACTTCCGCCCACACTTGTAACTACTGCTTTGTAACGGAACATCGTCTCGGATTTTATGTGAATTGCAAGTGCAACAATAAATTCAGTGATAATACTTGGCTGTTTCATTGAATAGCCCAGCCTACATACCTCCACCAGGTGGAGGAATTAGCAGATCCAGATCGAGGTGCTCCGGAGCGACGTATTGCCCGGTGATCGTCGCAACAGGGGCAGGGGACTGCCCTTATTGTGAACATTTTTGGTGGCACCCATGATGGGAACGAACACACAGCACGATTTACAGAAATAGGTACATCTCAAGAAAGTTGACTCGCCGTTCCTCGGGGTCGACGAAGGTCAGCGAGTACTGCTTGTATCAAGGATACAGCGGCCACGATATCCAATAACCTACATCAACGAATCCAGGAATTCTTCAAGCGCAGCGCGGCCAGTGTTTTATTCATATTCACAGTTTAAATTCAGTGCGCGTTATGGGCATTTTAACGCAGTTTTATGGTGAATAAGTGCAAAAACATAAATTGCGTCATAAATTTATCGGCGGCCATTTTGGTCGGACACAACAGGACGTGAGTACAACGTGTTATTTCTTCACTCACCGGAAAATTAGACATTTTAGTTTAGTGGTAATTAATTCCGAACTGTCACATGTATGGGTCAGACTATGACAAAGGGGGCCCGTTAAAAAGACATAGAATTTTTTTGACCAAAAGTGAAAAATATATAGGAATCATAAAAGACTTAGAATATTTTCAATCAAAACGCTAAAATAAGCATGTTTTATAGAAAAAACTTTTCTCTAAAATTAAAAATGGCGGAAATATAGGGCTTCAAAGATTCTGTTTTTCAGACATTAATATTTTAAATGATAGTTTCGTGTAGAACAGGTTGCGGATGTAAGTATTTGGGGGGGGGGGGAGTTGTGGGAGGTTTGCTAGGGGGGGGGGATACTTTTTTTTTGATGTTGTTAAGGTATCTGGGACTTGTAAAATTTTCGATGAATGTTGTGACTTCGCGTAGCTCCGACGCTGCGGGAACAGCAGCCCTTCCGCCCTTGCGTGACGAAGCACGGTCACTTCGCTTGGCTTGATTTTGGAATGATGGGCGTATACATATTTTAAGAATACATTTTTTTTTAATATTCGGAAAACTATAAATTCAAAAAAAAGTCGGTTCTGGCGCTTCGCCGGCCGCTGCCGCGGCACGCTCGCTTCGCTCGCTCGGCTCGCGCGCTTAGGGTCGCGGTACACCTAACACTCCTCCTCGCTTCGCTCGTCGTCGTAACCTACACCGACCTGCCTTAGAGTTAAGAGTAGCATAGGTTTCGCGTGGCTTCAGCAGTTTCGATGATACGGGTATTATAATGATTCAGTATTAGACACCACTTTGACGAAAACTATTCTAAGTGTCTGAAAAACAAAATATTTGAAGCCCCATATTTCCGCCATTTTTCATTTTAGAGAAAAAAAATTCAAATAAAAGAAGCTTATTTTAATGTGTTCTACACGAAACAATCATTTAAAATAGGTGTCATAATGACACCACTTCACTCGAAAATTTTTAAGTCCCCGGCCCCCTTTATCATAGTCTAACCCATGTATGTCGCTGCAAGTCTGTCATACAAACGTCACGAGTGACAGTTGTCTGTCGTTTACGAGTGGCGATTGGTTTTGTAAAGAATTTGCATCAATAATTCGCGGAATTAGTGCTCACATAAAATTAAGGGCCGCTTCACTTAAGTGCAAACGGGGCGTACAGCGACGTATCTTGTTGAAAACAAGTGGTGGTAATTTCTTGTACATTTAGGTAAGGACTGTTATAGCAATCAAGGCATTGCCTACATTTGTCAATAGTTGTCAAGCGGCTATTCATATCTTGTGTTCATCATTGTTTGGTCAGAGTATTTTACAGTTAGAGGTGCCATTTATTAAGTAATCATGTCTGCCCAATTTCGTAGGGCTAAAACTCAGTTCATCTCCAAATATCAGATCTTGAGTGATCTGTATGCATCGGTGTCAGATCCAAGCCAGAATATAGCTGTCTCCGCGGCTAGGCGACATTTTAATGTCTTTTATCCCCAGTTTGTGGAGGCATACGAGGCAATCCTAGGAGCTGTCAAGGATGACCTCACCAAGGAAGAACTTGGAGTGTTTCGGACACAGTTCTCCGAGGTCAACAGGTTCATGGTGGGTCTGGACGAGTCTGACGCCGTAGCGGCTCCCTCCAGGCATCCAAGCTCACAGGTAACTGCTAAATTACCATCCATTCAAATACCAACATTCACAGGCCGGCCAGGGGAATGGTTATCCTTCTGGGACCTGTTTGATTCTCTGGTAAATTCGCGAGATATCTCTGATGCAGAGAAACACTATTATCTAAGAGCTTCTCTTGGGGACGAGGCTCTCGGCTTGGTGCGTCAGCTACCGATTGACGAAGCGAGCTACTCGGTGGCGATTAAGCTTCTGAAAAATAGGTATCAAAACACCAGGTTATTGATAGACACTTATTTGGCTCGCGTTGTTAACTTACCTGTGGTTCAAGGATCCATAGGCTTGCGTTCAGACTTTTATGACCCACTGATGGAGGCCATCCAAGCCTTGGAGAAGCTCCAACAGCTGGTCAAGGATTGGTCATACGTGTTGTTATTTTTGGTGTTGCAGAAACTGCCGGTGCGGATCCGTACGCTCTTTGAGGAGCGGTACGGCAGCAATCCGGAGGTCCTGCCTACAGTACAACAGCTGCTCCAGCTGCTGGACGAGCAATGCCGCGTCCTGCAAAGCTTGTCTTCGGAGGAAGGCGCAGGCGCCACCTGGGTGGTGCGGCAGTCACCAGCGCCGTCTGCCTTGGCTCGGCGACATCGGCAACCGGGCGCGTCAAGGACGCCGCCACCGGGAAAAGTGATGACGGTTCATCCATCCCCACCGGAACAGGTGAGCTCGTTCCAGTGCGGTTACTGTCAGGGACGGGACCACTCCTTGTACGGATGTGCTAGGTTTGTACAGTTGACACCACCAAGCCGTAGAACATGGGCAAGGAAGTCTGGCCTGTGCTACAGGTGCCTACGACCGCATTATGCACGTGAATGCAACTACCGAAACTGGTGCGATCACTGTGAGTCCACAGAGCACAACACCCTGCTGTGCAATTTGGAAGCTGAGCCTAAGACCCAAGGAGATCAAGCTCAGTCACCAGGGCACCGTGATGTTCATGCGCCATCACCGCTTGGGACGCCCTATTGCCATCAGGTTGAGACTTATGATGGAGCTGGCAATGAGCAGCCATCGGTATCGGGTGGTCCTCGTCGGTATGTTTGGCAGGTACCGGTGCAAGTAGCGCAGCAGGAAGCGGGGCCGGTCCAAGGGAGCCGCCCTCCTTCACGCACTAGCTCGCGCACGCCTTCACCGACCACTCCAGTAACACCACCACCGCGGCGACATAATGAGATCCTTCGGGGTCAACATCATCCAAGGCCGAAAGTGGGGGAGCGAGTACTTCAGGCTCAGCAGACTTTCGAATCACTTCGCTTCGGGTCTCAAGGGGACTCCGAACTGTGACCTAATGTTACTGTTGGTACACAAATGTCACTGCCCATTACCATTTGTCCTACAGCGATGATCATGGTCAAGGCAGGTGACGGTAGGTACATCAGGGTCAGGGCATTAGTAGACACTGGAGCGAGTGTCAGCATTGTCAAACAATCATTAGTCAAGCGACTAAACTTGCACCAACAGTCTAATGGAAATAAAATCTATGGAGTAGGTCATCAGTATATTCGCAGTCCAGGCACTGTGGTCAAGTTAGTAGTCAAGCCTGCTGACAAACCGGTTCCAATTATTAGTACTGTAGCAGTGGTAATGTACTCATTAACAGGGAGTCTCCCAGTAACAGATGCTTATTTGAAGGAGCACATTAAGTTTTCAAACATAATATTAGCTGATCAGGACTTTGATGTAGCTAGTGAGGTAGACATCATTCTCGGAGTCGATGTTTTAAATTATGTATTTGATGGCTCAAAGATTAAAACTGGCATTCCAGGAATCTCAGCATACGGGTCATGCTTCGGGCACGTCATCATGGGCGCAGCTCCTTCGAGGATGCCAGAGCTGTGTGTGCAGTCACGGGACCAGCCAGCGGGCACGCTAGTCGAGGATTATGGCTTGCTCGCGACCAGGCTGGAGCAGGTCTTGGAGAAGTTCTGGGAAGTTGAGGCACCGCCCACCGAGCCTGCTGCACATCTGGACCATGTGGAAGCAGAAAGGTTGTATGCTTCCACTACTCAAAGAATGCCGGATGGCAAATATATGGTCAGGTTACCACTACGCTCAAGTAGGCCCCCATTAGGTGAGTCAAAGGCATTAGCAACTCAGCGGCTGCACGCACTGGAGCGCAAAATGGAAAGGAATCCACTATTTGCTGCCAAGTACAAGGCATTCATGCAGGAGTACGAGTCCCTCGGTCACATGCCATTATCAAGGTTCCGGTTTGATTCTGAACACTTCGTGATCCCTCACCATGGTATTTTCAAAAAGGGTGGGGATAAGATTCGTGTGGTATTCGATGGGAGCGGAAGATCCTCCACGGGAGCATCTCTCAACCAATGCCTTCACTCAGGACCCCCACTCCAAAATGACATTACAAGGATTTTGTTGAATTTCCGACGCCACCAGATAGTATTCACCACGGACTTTCAAAATGATGTTCCGGCAGACATGGATACACCCCGAGGACAGGAGGTATCAGCTCATCTTATGGCGGGAGAACTCATCTGAAGATATCAAGGTATATGAACTGAATACTAATACGTATGGATTACGGCCAGCTCCGTATGTAGCTATAAGGACGCTGCTGCAATTAGCCACGGATTGGGAGATCACCCATCCAGATTCTCGAGCTGCACAGGTCATGCGCCGAGATGTGTTCGTCGATGACATACTTACGGGCGCGGACTCGTTATCCGAGGCTAGGCTGCTCAAGGAGGAGCTAACAGCACTCATGACTAGTGCTCGTTACGACCTTAGGAAGTGGTCATCTAATTCTAGGGAATTATTATCAGATTTGCCAGACGAACACTGCGAGCACCCACACCTATTTGACATGGATGATCCTAGTTTCATTAAGGTATTGGGAGTGCAATGGTGTCCAGTGTCGGACACGATGTCATATCAAATTAATGTGCCTCTTGGAAGGCCGGTGTCCAAGCGCAGCATCCTGAGCACCATAGCAAGACTGTACGATCCCTGCGGGTACTGCGCACCTATAATCATCCGATTTAAGGTATTTCTTCAGTCATTATTCGTCGATGGTCTGCAATGGGACGAACCCGTCAGCGAGACCCAGCACCACGAGTGGAACGAGCTTATCCAGGATTTGCATCATCTCTCATACCTACACATTCCTAGATGTGTGGCCCTCCCATCTGCAGTGTCGTACTCCTTGCACGGGTTTGGAGACGCATCGGAGCTTGGCTTTGGAGCTTGTGTTTACCTCAGGACAGAGGACGCTTCAGGCACGGTCATGGTACGTTTGATTATTGCTAAAACTCGAGTAGCTTCAAGGAAGACGAAGCAGACGATACCGAAGTTGGAGTTAAGTTCAGCTCATCTTCTATTCAAGCTGCTAAATCACGTGGCTGAGTCATATGAGGATTCGATTCAGCTTGCGAGCATAAATGCATGGTCGGACATGCTTCAGACTTTCGAGAGCAACCGAGTCCAGGACATCAGGAGCTCCACACGGCCCATGATATGGAGGCATGTGAGGTCAGAGTTAAATCCGGCAGATGTCGCATCGCGCGGTATGACCGCCCATGACCTGACCAATTTCAAATTGTGGTGGTCACCCAGCTGGTTGCTGCTGGACGAGTCACAATGGCCCAGTCTGAAGGTATTTATGCCGCATGATTTACCAGGCTTTAAGAAGCTGGTGAATATCGTTACACCTGTAGAAGCGTGGGAAGACACATTGCTGGCAAGGATAAGCTCATTTAGCAAACTTATCAATATTACATCATATGTCATCAGATTCTGTAAAAATATAAGACTGCCCAAGGAAGACAGGAACCTTCAGTCTACGCTGTCTCTAGAAGAGAATCGTGAAGCCCGAAGGCTATGGATTAAGAAGATCCAAATGGACGCATATCATGACGAGGTCATAATGATGAATAAAGGTAAACTAGTTTGCAAGTCATTACAGAAACTGACCGTTTTTATAGATAAGAACCATTTTATAAGAGTTGGCGGTCGAGTGAGAAGATCAGCGTTGCCACATGAGGCAAAACACCAGTATTTGTTGCCTAAGGACCATAGATGGACCCAGATGCTCATCGAATATTTCTGCACGTTTAACCACGCCTTTATGCGTTTAAGCAAGGCTTAACTAATTGGAAAAAAAGGAAAACGTCGCCCGCTTGAAGTGGAGCTCATAAGTAAGCGAATGACAAACTATGTCCTACAAAATAAAATGTGCTTCAAAGACACTGGTTATGGAGTCTCCGAAATGTTAGACGGCGAAGCCTTACAAAAAAGAAAATCTCTAAGAGAACACCTTCTAATCGCGCGTCGAAAAGGACAGTTTGCTGTAATAAGGAACAACCGGCTATACATCAATGGAGCTGAATACAACTCGCCAACGCCGAAATCCTCAAAAGTTTGTTCTTCAGCCTCAGAGGATAATACCATCTTAAGTAGGACTCATAATGGCGCAGTCGATTCAAATAGGACTAATAATTTGGAGAATAAAAAGGAGAACAGAAATAGCGCACCTTGCGAGCTTTTTCGTGTATAATAACTTATTCATCCTTCATCAAAATATAAACGGATTGGTGCATAAAGCTGACGTCTTAAATGTTCACTTGGAAGAATTGAGAAGCTCAGAAAAACCAATCGATATAATCTGCATTACAGAACACAATATGAAGCCAGGGGACGAAGAACAACTTTTAATTTCAAACTATAATTTAGCAACTTGTTACTCTAGGGAAAACAGAAATGGAGGGTCTTGTATTCTAGTCAAAAATTGCCATAAATACGTAGTCTTAACAGATGTTCTATCCACCTCCATTTCAAATGTATTTGAATGCTCGGCTATTGAACTGAAGGAACATGAAATTATTGTAATTTGTGTATACAGACCTCCTAAGCTTGATAATTGTGCTATAGATATATTCTTAAATAGATTAAACATAATTTTTTCTAAGATATGTTATAGAAGCAAGAAAATTATTGTCTGCGGCGATTTCAATATCGATACATTAAAGAGAACTAAACACTCTCTACAATTCAAAAATTTGGTACTTGGCTATAATTTAAGATTAGGAATAACAGAACCTACGCGATTGCAAAGTAAAACATGTATTGACAACATTTTGCATAATGTACGAGGTGGTAAAACAGAAGTGATTGATTTGGCAATTTCTGATCACACAGCCCAGATATTGAAATGCCCAGTTAAAAAAACTTACCTACTGCCATACTGGTATATAAAAAAACGAGACTATAGCGCAGAAAATATAACAAAGTTTGTCGAATACTTACAAAGTCTTAACTTCAATAGTGTGTATATGGCTAACAACCCAAATGAGGCTTTCGAATGTTTTATCGATGATTTTCAATTATTTTATAACTTATGTTTTCCACTTGTCAGATACAAAATATCAACTTTTAAAAAACCGAAATGGATAACTAATGGTATTCGAATTTGTTGTAGGAAAAAAAGGAATTTGCTCTGGAAATATAGACTCTCTCCTAATACACGGGACAAAAACTACTTAAAAGTATATTCTAATAGACTTAAAAAAATTATATCACTCACGCAAAAGTCTCAAAATGACTATTACATTAAAAACTCATCTAATAAATGTAAAGCTACATGGAATATCATAAAAAAATCAAAAACTACCTACTTGAGGGAAAATATTACCCCCATAAAACATGACGGTATACAAATAAATGACACGAAGATTATCGCACAAACATTTAACGCGCACTTTGTTGAACAAGTTACATCAAATAACAATGCTGACATCATATCTAATAATCCTAATTCTATATCAAAAAATAATCTTACTATGACATTTAAATCCTCTAATTCCATTTTTATGAAACCCACATGCCCTCATGACATTCATACTATAATTAATTTATTAAAAAATACGCCTAGTACTGGTTTCGATGGCATTTCATGCAAAATTGTAAAAAAAGTAGCGCATATAATAGCACCAGTAATCAGTTATATTACAAATCTATGTATTGAAAAGGGTAGTTTTCCTGAAATATTAAAGACAGCCGTAGTGAAACCTCTATTTAAGAAGGGTGACAAAGAAAATATGAATAATTACAGACCAATAGCCCTATTATCAATCTTTTCGAAAATTATCGAGAAAGTTATTTACAATAGCCTTTACCAATACTTTGAGACTCACGACTTATTTGCAGCAGAACAAAAAGGTTTCAGAAAAAACAAGTCCATTAATATGGCAATTTATGATCTTTTAAAAAAAGTTATGACGGAGCTAGACAAAAAAAGACCCGCTGTTGCTTTATACATGGACATGTCGAAGGCTTTCGACTTTGTTGATCATAACATTTTGTTAAATAAATTATATAATTATGGCGTACGTGGTAATGTTCACGATTTAATTAGATCTTATTTAACCGGACGAAAGCAAATGGTTACAATAAATAAAATTTGTACTAAATCAAAGACTGAAATATCTGTATCATCTGATTTTAAAGAAATAAAATACGGAGTGCCCCAAGGCAGTGTATTAGGCCCCTTGCTTTTCCTTATCTATATTAATGATTTGCCATTGACTACTGAGCACTCAATGATCATGTTCGCCGATGATAGTACAATAATATTTACTGGAAATAATACACAAACAATACAGATTGAAATTAACAAAGCAGTTGACACAGTAATTACATGGTTGAATACGAATAATTTATGCATTAATTTAAATAAAACTAAGATAATGAAATTCAAGCAAAGAGTTGATAGAATACCAAATCTCACCGTGACATACAAAAACCACCAAATTGACGAATCAGACCTTACTAAGTTTTTAGGATTAAGTTTAGATAATAAGTTGACATGGAAAGATCAGATTGACATTATATGTAAAAAACTTTACAAATTCTCATATGCATTATATAATCTTAGTAAAATAGTAAGTCAACCAGCTGTTCTAACCGCCTATCACGCGTATGTTACTTCGACTTTAAGATACGGTGTCATGTTCTGGGGCAATTCCACAGACAGAGAAATGGCCTTTAAAGCACAGAAACGATGTTTACGATCAGTATGTAAAATACCATCAACGGAATCTTGTAAACCGCATTTTATCAGACTTAGCATACTTCCACTACCGTGCCTCTACATATTCGAGACCGCAGTTTACGTTAAAAACAATATGCATCAGTTTTCTGTTTTTAACAGTACTCGCCAATGTCATAAAATATTTACGGAATCAATAAAAACGGGTCTTCTTGCTAAAAGTGTTTTCGGAATGGCACCGAAAATCTATAACAAATTGCCAAAAAATCTATGCAAAGTAGAAGATTTAATAGAATTCAAAAAAAGCCTGTTTACCCTTTTAGTAAAAAAAGCCTATTATTCACTGAATGAATATTTTACAGATTGTGAACTATAATAATATAATACTTACTCTAAATTAGATGCATGCTGCTCCATCTTCTCATAAGTATTTGTATGCCATATGGCAAAACATAGTGGTACATAATTTTAAGTTCTTTGACCATCCATATACCTATGTTTACAAATAAATGATTTTGAATTTTGAATTTTGAATTTTAACAACTCATACACGGAAGTGGTGCCTACGATGGCTGGCAACACTTTATTACTTTTTTATGTGAATTGCAAGTGCAACAATAAATTCAGTGATAATACTTGGCTGTTTCATTGAATAGCCCAGCCTACATACCTCCACCAGGTGGAGGAATTAGCAGATCCAGATCGAGGTGCTCCGGAGCGACGTATTGCCCGGTGATCGTCGCAACAGGGGCAGGGGACTGCCCGTATTGTGAACAAATTATAAAGTGTTTATTTAAAAATAGGAACAAAATGAAACGAGCCAGCAGCAGCGAGCTTAACCAAGATTCAACACCAAAACGTCAAAGACGGACGGAGGGACAGAACGGCGGACAGACGTCGCAAAGCGTGCAAAACGAAGACCACGTACCCGGTGCTGATGCTGATCGACCACCCCCCCCCCCCCCCCCCCGAATGTCGAATGTCGAATTTTATTTTCAAGTAATTTATTTCGTTTTGTCGAATATTTTTTTCTAAATCTAAGTATTTCATCAATCTAAACCCCATTTGTTGCTTTCCAACACTGAATGATGCCAAAACGCCGCTTCAACTCCCTTACTTGATACGCTACCCAGTTCTACAACGTCCGTCAGACATGTCTTTGCGGATAACATCTTGGGAATCGGATCCCGATTTTCGACGGCCTCTAAAACAGCTGCCTCATATCTATACGGCCATAGAGAGTAAAGTACTGTTGTTGCCGCCGCGCCGCCTGCGTGCCTGAGCACCCCAAGTGCCCCAAGTCCCCGTCACGTCAACATGACATTTGGATTGTTGATATTTTGTCAAACATAATTATTTGCAATACTCAATGTTTGGGGTTCTACAATTGTCTACATTTCTTAAGTTTTATTAGGTATATTGCTTTATTTAATCAGTGTTAAGTGCTGTTTACTGTGGTCATTATATTCAAATCGATTTTGACGCTGTGCAAAGTGAGGTGACTATTCGTGAACTTGAATGATTAGTATACTATTTTTATTGCTTATAGTCTTAGTAGTTTACTTTAGCACTAATATGACCAGCCCCTCTCGAGCTCCGTGCCCTCATTGCCCGGGATCATCCAGATTGTACATTACACCTAGAGGCCTCAACATCCATATAAGCCGCGCTCAAAAGAATGTCGTACAAATCCCAAGCTTTGCACCTACAGCGTTCAGCAACTCTGCTTCGCTGGTGGCTCCGAGCACAACAGCTGCTGGTACACAACAGGCAGCAACTAGTTTTAAGGATTTGCCCTTTTTGAAAGTGAATGTGCGCGTATTGAATCACATTCCTAAGGGAGCGCGTTGCCTTGCTGCTGGAAAATTGTGCGACATCATAGACAATTGTTTGCGCACTAATGACGTCGACGACTGGTTTGCATTGCTTTCCTTTTCATTCTCATCTTTAAGGGTACCTGAGAGCAGAACTTATAAGTCGTTGACAACTAAAGTTAAAGAAAATGTTGATAATTTTTGTTTATATTTCCCAGAAGAGTGCTTAAACCGCAAAACAAGTTCGAAGTATCGCACCATAGAGTCTAAAGTCCACGAAGGTGATTTAAGGGGTGCAGTCCGTCTGCTTCTCTCCGACTCTTCACTAGCACCGTAAGACAACGATACTCTGAACGCGTTATGCGAGAAGCATCCACCTCCATCTAGAACGGTTTGTATTCCCCCAGAGCCAGACCGAAACAGTGTCTTCTTAACGGTGACACCCGTTGAAGTAGCCAAAGCCTTGCATTCATTTTACAATGGCTCCGCGTCTGGTTTAGACGGTTTGCGTCCACAACACCTTAAAGAGCTCACATCAACGTCTGCGGGTAATAACGGATCACGATTATTAGAGTCCCTTACTAAACTGTGCAATTTCTTGTTGAAAGGTATGCTCAATTTAGAAGTGAGATCCTACCTCTACGGTGCTTCTTTGTGCGCTCTATCGAAGAAGGATGGAGGCGTAAGGCCAATCGCTGTGGGCAGTGTAATTCGGCGTCTTACTGCTAAGTTGTGCTGCTACGCCGCCCGGCAAGATATGTCAAAGTACTTACAGCCAAAGCAAGTTGGCTTTGGCACAGCTAAGGGTTGTGAAGCTGCTATACATGCAACTCGTTCTTTTGCGTTAATACATGAAAACACAGATAATATCATAGTCAAACTAGATCTAAAAAACGCTTTCAATTGCGCCGAGAGAGACACTATACTGAAGGAGGTACTAGATCTTGTGCCGCACCTCTACCCTTTTTTATATCAATGTTATTCAGATACAACCAACTTATATATTAAAGAAAATTTAATCTTGTCACAAGTAGGAGCACAACAGGGCGACCCCTTGGGTCCTCTGATTTTCTGTCTTGCTATACACAAAGCCATTTCTGATTTAAGTTCCACACTAAACATCTGGTACCTGGACGATGGCACCATCGGTGGTAGGCCGGAAACGATACTTGAAGATTTGAAAAAACTCATTCCAGCTTTAAAAAAATTGGGATTAGAAATAAACCCACAGAAGTGTGAGCTCTTAACATGCGGGCCCATTGCAAATTCAACGTTATTAAATCTAGAAACTTTGTTACCGGGCATAAAATCTGTCGACAAATCCTCCTTTTCTTTATTAGAAGCACCCATTTTCACCGATGGTGTCAGCGAAGCTCTACACATTAAAAAACAAGCACTCATTACAGCACGAAGCCACTTGGTGAATTTGTCGTCCCACGTTTCATTAACATTATTACGCAATTGTTTCGCAACACCCAGAATGACATATTTACTCAGAACTTCTCCATCGTGGTTATTCGTTAATGAAGCGAGGGACATAGACCGTGAACTGAGATTGACGGCTGAGTTGCTATTAAACACAGAAATGTCCGATATACAGTGGGTTCAAGCAGCTCTCCCCATTCGGTATGGCGGCCTGGGGATTCGCCGTGTTGAAGATGTGGGCCTGATTGCATTTTTAGCTTCTGCTCATGGAACAGCAGACCTTGTCACTAACATTTTTTCGCACAATGGTGGCAATTTCTCGGTTCCATTTCTGCAAGAAGCGCTTGCAAGATGGGCGGCGACAGTTACTAACGACACGCGACCTGAAGCCCCATCCAGCCAAAGGCAATGGGACGATTTGTGGAGCAAACAAACATACGACTCCTTACAGACCAATGCCTCGGGTGTCCACCTGGCGCGCCTCAAGGCACTCGTGCAACCGGAGTCAGGAGCATGGTTGCACGCGATACCATCAGCCCAACTTGGCACTTTTCTTGATAATAACTCGCTTAGAATAGCGACAGCCCTCAGGTTGGGTGCTAAAGTGTGCGAGGCCCATCGATGCCGTTGCGGGGCAATGGTGGGTGAAAATGGTCACCACGGCCTAAGCTGCCAAAGGTGTGCAGGACGATTCCCGAGGCATCACGCCATTAATGAAATCATTCGGCGAGCCATGGTTTCGGCCAATATACCGTGCCTGTTGGAGCCACCGGGCCTCAGCCGTACGGACGGCAATAGACCGGACGGCCTTACGCTGGTTCCATGGCGGAGGGAGCGCTGCCTTTTATGGGATGCTACTTGCGTAAGCACTTTTGCAGCATCGCATTTAATGCAGACCTCACGTTGTGCCGGCTTGGCAGCAGAGGCTGCTGCTAAGTTGAAGCACACTAAATACTCCGCCTTGGAGCCGGCGTACGACTTTGTACCGGTAGCCATAGAAACCGCGGGACCATGGGGCTCGGAGGCCCGCCGACTTTTTAAAGAGTTAGGCCGGCGCTTACACGAGAGGGGCTGTGACCCCCGCTCCGGGTCGTACTTGATTCAGCAGGTCTCCATCGCCGTTCAGCGGGGTAATGCTGCGAACATCATGGGGACCTTTGAGCCGGGTGCGATGCGGGGTGGGGAAATTAAGTCTTGGATCATATTTATACTTAATAGTTATTTTCATTATTTTTATTTAGTTTTAAGTTTTTATTATCTGTTATTGTGATATTATTCTTTAATAAAATATCTTTTATTTATTCCATAACAATATAAACTGTGTCGGAAATCATAAGGCTAATTACAATATTCATTACATTTTACATACATTACATTGTAACAATCCGGCCTGAGTCGGAGAGCATTTAAGAGGGTCGTGAATTATTAATACTAGGCCCGAGCCGTGAGAAACGTTACTTCGTCCTTATATTTATAAGTGGGCGCCTTAGGACGAATTAGTTTACAAACGGAGGCACTCAATGACAGTAATTAAACAAGTTTAGGTCCTTTAATGTATTTTATTGATTTTAACGCTCCTTTATCTCTAAATTATACAATCACACCAATATATTATAAAATAACCCAGGCGTCCCTGGCTAACTTAACGTTATCTCTTAAATTAAAGAAAACAGTGAAAATTTACCTAGGTATGATCTTTGGACCTTGATAACCAAATTTATAGGAATTTTAAAGTATAGGATAAGTGTGTGTGTGTACGTAAACGAAAAGGTAAGTACGGTACCTTCACATGGCCTACAGAACCATGCCTTAAATGAAACGCCAGCCGGAAATCCGCACCGCTACCCGCATATCACGCCACTGCACGGCGTCCAGGAATGTGTGACGTCACCCGCCGAAACCGGTGACTCCTTCACAAGCTGGACCCTTACGCCATATATCAGTTCCGGACGACACGGAGCTTCATGCCCGTCCCCGGGAGCCCTGGAATTCGAAATAAACAGGTTCACATTCCATTCACTAACAAAACGGGTTGACGCCCCCACTTTGCTTACAAGATTAAAGAAAACATGACACTTACCGTTTAGGGCCAAAGTTAGCACTTATTTCTAGTTATCCAGCCTTGGCGGCTCGAATGAGCACCTCTCTGTAACAAGAAAATGGAAGGTTTAGCTTTTTTAAGCCCTTGTTGGGACCTCTAAGGCCAGCATTTTGGAGGTTAAAACGCGGTATCCGGTGACTTACCTGATAGGTGTTATAAAACGCTAAGGCGCTTTTACGTCGGCTTGCCTAGCGGACGGATTCAGTAGAACGACAGCCATCTGCTTCGAGATCAAAAAATTACGTCTACATGTGCCGACACTGATCTCCGGGAATCCACAACTTTTCTTTTCTTCTAGGCACCTCTCATTACGGTAGTCGTCAGCCAACGTTTTCTCAAAGAAAAGATGGCCAATCTCTCGGATGTTTGACGATTCTATGTTTTTCTTTCTCAGAGCGACTCCTCTTTCGCAATGCCTTCCAACTGAATGTCTTGTCATCTTTTTTTTTTTTATATCCGCGGTCACTCAACGACCCGGAATCTAGGAAATTTGCCAATTGTATGGTGTGTGACCACCTTAAGAAAAGGGGTGTACAGACCAACCTCCATACGTCCGAGAATTAAAAAAAACGATGTTACAGTACCCCTCCTGTTGGCGAAAATAATTTTATTTCCAAAACTACTCAAAATTTAGGAATAAAATTATTTGTCGGAGACCTCACCTTTACGCTCCTTTACCCTATTCCAAACCCAGATACTAGCTGCACAACTTTCATCCTCTCAACTAATGTTTAAAATCATACCTCTCTACACCAACGTTGGTCTTACAAACTAACATAGTAAACGCTATATTCCCTATGAACTACACAAGCGGCTAAGGATACCTGAAAGTAAAACAGTTCCTTGCATTTACTTGGAAATCTTAAAACGTAAAAAAAACCAGCTTCAGGAGGTGCGACACGCGACCATAAAAACCTGAGTAAGAAAAACTATACACAGAACAGGGTGTATTAACTTGAAAGAAAGTTTGCGGGCCGTGACACACAGACAACCGCTTTAACCTTACAAAGATAGCAAAAAAAAAAAAAAACATCGTCACTCCTAACACCACTAACTAGAAGCGAGGCCCACTCTGATTCAGAGCAGAGTGTCCCTTTCAGAGCGTTACAGATAAAAACTTTAATATATGTTTTTATCTCACATCGCTTAGCAAAGTACCATAAGCGACCGAAATTAACCTACTAACTTATAGAACCATCTAACTTAATTTACCAGTAAGAACTAAACTTACCCGCTAACATTGTTAGACATATAAACTATACCTAACGAGCATTAACCTAGCGATCCGGATCCTACAAACTATACCTATAACTATTTCAACCATCATTCTAGTCACTCTCACACCATGGAAAACCTGCCGTCAGGACTAATGTTCTACCATCTTAAAACGCCTGCAGTCCGAACATATGCAATGTATACTTTCTATTCTGAAAACCATTCCTTAATAAAAACCAACAGTCAGGACCAATCTTAAACCATCGAGAAATACCTACAAGTCCGGACGAAAACATCATATGCTATATCGAAATAATAAACGAGAGCCACGGCCTCTTGACGTATGCACAAGATGGCCGCCGCGGTAACAGCTGATCGCTTTGACCTACATTATAGTTAATGAATGACTTACCCACCTATATTATACTAGTATATAGGTTGCCAGCTCGAATTACTAGAAACCATAATTCTAGAGTTAAAACAAAACAAACCCGATAAACAGGGTTTTATGTGGTTCTTTGACTGATAAATAATCATGAACAACTGAAAAGTAACGAAACACATGGGCGCCGAGACACTCAGGTCGTCCATACAAGTTATTTACATTGCGGCAGTGCAGTATAAGGTGCACCACGAGCGCAATTAAACATTATTAAAAGTGGATTACGGAGGTGCAACAGGAGTACACCCCTAGCGTAATTACCTAAAGAGAGTATGTCATTTGAATTACGGCAGCGCAGTATAAGTATCTGCACCACTAGCGTAATCAAATAAATAATGAAAGTATATTCTCCGATAGACTACCGCAACCAACACCCTTCGCATTATGCTACATGGCTATTGGAAGGCGCGTTTACACCGCGCTCTAATATATCTTTTATATGAAATTTACCTAAAGGCTTACCGTTCATGGATTTCAAAGTGTATACTAGAGGAGAGTGCTTCCTGTCCACTACGCATTTTTCATATTTAGGAGACAGTTTGGCGCTAAAGAATTTTGCTGCATTTGACAGAGGAAAACAGCGTTTATATACGATTTGTCCCTCCTCGAATTGTATATCCCTTTTTCGGATATTATAATATTTCACATTATGATCGTAAGCCTTTTTAAGCTGACACTGAACCACCTTATATATATCATTTAATTTAGGAAGGTTAGGTGCAAAAGGTTCAAGACTTAACTCCACATCGGCCTCCGCCACCGGAACATCCACGTTGTGTTGCGCCCCATCTAATACCATCTCCCTACCATGATTTAAGAAAAAAGGGGTAAACTTAGTACTTACATGGACGGCCGTGTTCAGTGCACATTGTATCTCAGGTATGTTCTGATCCCAAGTACGGTGATCAGTACGCACGTAAGAAGATATGGCTCGGACAATATCACGATTCCGTCTTTCTGTAAAATTGACTTGTGGATGGTACCGCGGGTTATAAAAGATATGTGGTACCTGGTATTTGGATAATAAGTCCCTGAAAAGGCCTGAAATAAACTGAGGGCCATTATCAACGTATATGTATTTACACACGCCGTGCAACAAAAACACTCCCTTCTCCAGGCACTTCACAATCGCCTTCGCCGTGGTATTCCTTAGAGGGAACATAAGAGTATATTTACTAAAATAATCGCAGCACACAAATATATATTGATTCCTCGCGTAAGATGGCGGAAACGGGCCCAGGATGTCGCAGGATATAGCCTCCCACGGTTTAGAAACCACACGGGGGCCTCCCATCAACCCGGCACGTGCAGTGTTGCAAGGCTTATAGCAGTTGCATACCTCACACCCAGCCACGTACTTCTCAACGTCCCGGTACAAAGATGGCCAGAAATAAACCGCGCTTAGACGTTTATGTGTTTTGGAAACGCCGAAGTGACCCGAAGTGGGGTCGTCGTGAAACTGCTTACACAACTCTTCCCGATGCTCCAAAGGAACCACCTGCTTCCACTCGAATTGTGAAGTTAAATTATATTTATTTTTCGACAAACGGAACAGTCTCCCATCCCTTACAGTGAAGTTGGGAAAACGCCGAGGTTCGTCTTCACACGCCTGCAACAATTTCAGGTACCAGGGATCCACTATCGACTCAGGCTGAAAAGAAATGGAATCGATCTTAATCCGCGACAGCGCATCCGGTATAATATGTTCTTTACCTTTCCGATGAATGATTTCGAAGTCAAATTGACTCAAACGACATGCCCACCTATTCAACCTTCCCGTGGGATTCTTAAGTTTGTAAAACCACTGAAGCGAGGCGTGGTCCGTAACAATAAAGCATTTCGACCCCTCCACATACGCGCGATATTGCTCAAGCGCGTGTAAAACCGCCAAAAGTTCACGTTCGGTCGCCGTGTAGTTCACCTCTTGTGCGTTGAGAGTGCGGCTGCAATACGCGATAGGGTGATCTACTCCATCCGATCTTTGTGTCAAAACGCCTCCCACAGCATAAGAACTCGCGTCCGCATGAATATAAAAAGGTTTACTGAAATCAGGACATTTTAATATTGGAGCGGAAATGAGCGCTGATTTTAAAGTATTGAACGCATCGTTGGCTTCCGGCGACCACTCATATTTGACCTTCTTACTTGTAAGCCTAGTAAGAGGACGAGCAACCTGTGAAAAGTTATTTATAAACCGCCGGTACCAGCCACACAAACCTAGGTAACGCTTCAACTCTTTTGCATCCCGCGGCACTGGAAAATTCATGATAACCTCTACCTTAGACGGGTCCGTCCGCAAACCAAAACGATCTACAACGTAACCTAAATATTTGAGCTCGCTGCGACAGAACAGAGATTTCTTCATGTTGATAGTCAAGTTAGCCTCCTTCAACTTTTCATATACCCGATTTAATATACGTACGTGTTCCTCAAACAACGAAGTACATATCACGATATCATCTATGTAAGTAAATACCTTATTATCGAACTCCGCCGAGAATAGCCCATCCATCAGTCGCTGCATAGTAGCTGCTGCCCCGACAAGTCCGAAGCACATGACATTATAGTGAAAAAGTCCCTTATTAGGAACGGTAAAAGCAGTTTTCTCCTTAGAATCGGGGTGTAAAGGAATTTGGTGGTAAGCGGCACTCAAATCCAGAGAAGAAAGGTACTTCGCATCCCTTAAATTATCAATAATATGGTTGATATAAGGTAACGGGTATGCGTCAGTCTTAGAAACAGCGTTCAGACGGCGGCTGTCAAGACACAGGCGCAGATCCCCATTAGATTTAGGAACCATGGTTACAGGAGAATTCCATGGTGAGTGCGACGGTTCCACTACCCCGCTAGCCAACATACGATCTAGCTCCTCGTGCAAATATTTAAGCTTCGCAGGACTTAGCCGGTAATATCTCTGTTTAATCGGCACCGCATCACCCGTGTTAATAACATGTTGCGCACATGACGTGCGTCCTAGACCGACCCGATCAGTATTTAAGTTCTCAAATTTAGACTGTACTTGATCAATTTGCAGTTTCTGATCCTCAGTCAACGAGCCGTATTCGCGTAGACCGTCCTCCTCAATGCTACCCACGGTAAGAGCGTGCGAGTCCTCCGGCAGACATGCTAAAATATCAGGCGCTAAGTTAAAAGCCTTCCAAAAATTTACACCAAAATGAATGGGAAGCGTAATTTCAGGTTGAATGTGAAACATAACCAACCTAACCTGCCCCTTATGCTGAATAGGAAGATTCATATAGTATCGGCAACTGAGACGCTGCCCGCTCGCCACTCTAAGTACAGGAGGCCGCTCGAATGACAACATCTCAATTCCCAACTTTAAAAAAGTGAGGTGTGCATTATCCCCAAGAACAGAGCACGTCGCTCCACAGTCCAACAATCCACATACATTTACATTTAAAACTTGAACAGACAAATATGGACGATGATCGTTCGCCGGTGGTATAAAGAAAGTTTCGACGGGGTTAGAAACTTCAGAGTTCACCCACACCCGTGACACCGGCCGTATCAGTTTTTTGACTCTGACTCTGGATTACAATTGGGGCATTCCGGTGTACGGACGTTCGCGCGACCGCAGCGGAAACACACCAATTCGCGAGACCGGAAACAACGGCTTGTAACGTGACCCTTGACCTTACACCTGAAACAAAACAAATCCGGCTCGTTTCCCCTGTTCACGGAGCCAATCACCTGCTTACGTTGTCCGATTCGCGGACCGAATTGCATGTCCGGCGCTACTGTATACCCGGAAGTGCTAGGTTCGCAAAAATTAGAGGCACGCGCCCCGGCCAACTCCAGACGCATACACACCGCTTTCAGTTCCTGTATTGAACCGATATCGATCAGAGCAAGTTCTCGACTATATTCCGGCCGTATATTCCGTAACAAAATATCTAGGCGCTCTTCTTCAGGCAGAGGTCTAGTAAGACGCGAAAACAAACCGCCCATATACGACAGAAACACCACTATAGACTCATATCGTGCTTGCGTGCGGGCCCTTATCTCCTTTAGCAGTTTGAAATCAAAATCCGGTATGTCAAAATCCGACCTAAGAGCCTTCAGCAACCCCTGATACCCGAGCACACTATCCTTATTAGCGCGGAACCAATGTAATGCCGGTCCGTCGAGAATTTCAGGAAAACCGTTAACTACTACTTTCTCCGGTATTTCCCGTGCTACCCGCAGCTCCTCTAATCGCGTGATAAAGGCTCGCACACACGTATCTCCCTTAAAACGCAAGTTCAGACTATTTAAGTTGTACCTCGGTTCAGCCCGACACACTGGTACTGGGTCCGCGTTCACCGGCTCCGAAAATACCTCCTCCTCCGACTCCGAAGACGGCTCCCCCTCATTTAACTGTGCCAACACGGCTACTAAAGTGCTCCTTAAAATGCCTACTTCAACCTCGTTACCAGTTATGTGGTCAATCCTGCTGAAATAGTAATTAGCCCTTGCTATCAATCTATCCCGCTGACCTTCAGACAAAACACCGTCGTCCGACACAGCTGTCTTCAGCTCCAGTACTCTCCGTTGACATGTGACAAGCAGCAGTGCATTGTCCAAGACCGGAACCACCGTTGAAGGCTTCAAGCTACCCCTCCGGACCAAAGAGCGAGACTGCCTCAACAATTTCCTCAAAGTGTCGCACGAATCGGTAGTATTGTATGTGATGTGAAGTGTGTCAAGTTCAAACTGGATCTCCTCTTTTAAGAGGTAATCAATTTTAATAGGACGGTCCATAGTCATTAACAAATGTTTATTTTTCAAGTAAGAAAATTCAGTGTAGGCTCCTGGCCTATAATATGTACGTATTATGTACTAGAGATATAATACAATATTTAAGTCTTACGTACAGCCCGTAAGTTGGCTTATATTCAAAATAGGTAGCTAAAGATATTTATAAAAGTCACTCACCAATTTTTATAATATTTCACCTGTCTAGAATAGACCTAGCAAGTCTAGAATGCTAAGATTAAAGAATTAGGTATTTAGTCATACCAAACTCCAGACTCGGGTCATTGTAGACAGTGAAAGAATAACAGTCTAGAAATTATTATAAAGTTTCAACTTCCTCTCCACACCAGAGTACCTACACACACACTTATTTTTACAAAGTTCAATTATTGCTCGTTTACTAACATTAAATGTCTCCCCACGCTCAACGTTGGGTACGCCACTGTAACAATCCGGCCTGAGTCGGAGAGCATTTAAGAGGGTCGTGAATTATTAATACTAGGCCCGAGCCGTGAGAAACGTTACTTCGTCCTTATATTTATAAGTGGGCGCCTTAGGACGAATTAGTTTACAAACGGAGGCACTCAATGACAGTAATTAAACAAGTTTAGGTCCTTTAATGTATTTTATTGATTTTAACGCTCCTTTATCTCTAAATTATACAATCACACCAATATATTATAAAATAACCCAGGCGTCCCTGGCTAACTTAACGTTATCTCTTAAATTAAAGAAAACAGTGAAAATTTACCTAGGTATGATCTTTGGACCTTGATAACCAAATTTATAGGAATTTTAAAGTATAGGATAAGTGTGTGTGTGTACGTAAACGAAAAGGTAAGTACGGTACCTTCACATGGCCTACAGAACCATGCCTTAAATGAAACGCCAGCCGGAAATCCGCACCGCTACCCGCATATCACGCCACTGCACGGCGTCCAGGAATGTGTGACGTCACCCGCCGAAACCGGTGACTCCTTCACAAGCTGGACCCTTACGCCATATATCAGTTCCGGACGACACGGAGCTTCATGCCCGTCCCCGGGAGCCCTGGAATTCGAAATAAACAGGTTCACATTCCATTCACTAACAAAACGGGTTGACGCCCCCACTTTGCTTACAAGATTAAAGAAAACATGACACTTACCGTTTAGGGCCAAAGTTAGCACTTATTTCTAGTTATCCAGCCTTGGCGGCTCGAATGAGCACCTCTCTGTAACAAGAAAATGGAAGGTTTAGCTTTTTTAAGCCCTTGTTGGGACCTCTAAGGCCAGCATTTTGGAGGTTAAAACGCGGTATCCGGTGACTTACCTGATAGGTGTTATAAAACGCTAAGGCGCTTTTACGTCGGCTTGCCTAGCGGACGGATTCAGTAGAACGACAGCCATCTGCTTCGAGATCAAAAAATTACGTCTACATGTGCCGACACTGATCTCCGGGAATCCACAACTTTTCTTTTCTTCTAGGCACCTCTCATTACGGTAGTCGTCAGCCAACGTTTTCTCAAAGAAAAGATGGCCAATCTCTCGGATGTTTGACGATTCTATGTTTTTCTTTCTCAGAGCGACTCCTCTTTCGCAATGCCTTCCAACTGAATGTCTTGTCATCTTTTTTTTTTTTATATCCGCGGTCACTCAACGACCCGGAATCTAGGAAATTTGCCAATTGTATGGTGTGTGACCACCTTAAGAAAAGGGGTGTACAGACCAACCTCCATACGTCCGAGAATTAAAAAAAACGATGTTACAACATTACATTATACATTATTTCATTTCAATCAGAAGTAAATTCATTGATGTAATAATAAATTTACCAGGAGGTATTCTTTAAGTTGACGTTTAAATATGTTAACACTATTCATACATTTAAGTTCCTTCGGTAAGCTGTTGAACAGTCTGACCGCTTGGTATTGTACGCTATGCTTAACCACTCTTAGTTTAGGCATAATTAATTCTTTCAAGTCCTTACACCTACACGCGCCCTTGATTGCGCGCCCGCCTGCCTGTGCCCTTGGTTGCGCACCCACCTACACGCGCCCTTGATTACACGCCCGCCTGCACGAAGCCCTGGTTGCGCGCCCGCTTGCACGCGCGCTTAGTTGCGCGCCTACTTACACGCGCCCTTGGTTGCGCGTCCGCCTGCTCGAACCCTTGGTTGTCGTATGTCGCACGACGAACGTCTTGAATTTGCAAACTAGGTTGGGTGGCACGAAGCGTCAGGCAATGTGGTTTAGGATTTGCTGATTTAAACAGTGACAAACATCTAAAAATACAACATGACTATTGTAAACTTGTAAACTATTCCGCCTTTTCCTCGTGTCCAAACTAATTTGCCAAACTAGTTTGGCCACGAGTAAATGCTACTCCTCGTGGCCAAACTGAATATTGGTTACCTCCTGTATAAAGCTAACAACCACATAGGTCTGGAACATTTAATACATACATGTAAGTATAAACTCTTTTGAAGTTTTATAATTCCTACTTGAACATGACGGCACTTTACCTACTCGTAACTACTTATCAATAAAATAAAACTAATTTACATGTCAGTATTATGTCAGTTAGTTCATACTTTTCGTATAAACTGTTATTTAGATCTTTAATATAGTTTGTCGTATAGCCAAGGTACACATGTTTTAAAAAAAACACAATGGATATTCATTTTGTTGAACGCAAACGTGGTAAAGTTTTGCTACATGATGGTAGACAATATTACAAGCTGCGGAAATATAGAAACAACACCGTAATTTATAATTGCAGTAAAGTAAAGAAGGAGAAATGCTGTGGTTCCCTAACTCTTGAAGTAAGTATATTTTTACGATACCTTTCGTACCGAATTTTCATTTAATTTTTTTTAAGGGTGTTAGAATAATAACAAAATCTAAACCACATACGTGCACTGCGAACTATAGAAAAAATGAAATCAACATGGCTATAAAAGAAATCCGAGATCAAGCAATGCGAACAGATGTGCCAATTCCTCAATTACACAAACAACTCGAGAAGTCGCTCTTAGACAAAGGATATGACTTAGTGGGAGACGAACCATTACCAAGCCTTAGTAGCACAAAAACAGCAATGTATACCAGTCGGAAGCGAACTTACTTTAAAATCTGGCAGGATGTAAAAGTTCCAGAACAACATGACAATTTTCTCTTATGTGACTATTCTGACGAATCCGCTCATATTTTAATTTTTTGCTCAGAACAAGGCAAGAATTTGATGACCAAAGCAAAATAATTTTTTGGGGATGACACATTTAAGAGTTGCCCAAAACCCTTTGAACAGATTTATACAATACATGGCGATTTGTCAGGAGATTTCAGCACGACGAATGTCGTACCAATGGTTTACGCACTTATGACAAACAGAAAGGAGGAAACGTATAAGGCCTTATTTGGTATGATTAAATCACAGATTACGGATTGGTCACCAATTAAGTTCCATGCTGATTTTGAAGCAGCTGCTACAAATGCTGTTAAGTTCATTTTTCCTGATATTGTTATAAAATACTGTTATTATCACTATACTAACAGTCACTGGCGTAAAATTAAGCACAAAACGTAAACGGCGTATTGTAGGTCTTACCACTGCTTTAGCATTGCTGCCCAACGATAAAGTTTATGAAGGTTGGGAACACATAAAGTCACGCAGTCGCAGAGTACCGAATATAACCACGTACTTAAATTACGTAGAAAAAAACTGGTTGAAAAACGATATGTTCGTGTCACAGTGGTCAGTTTACGGGGAAAGACATCGAACGAACAACGTGGTTGAGAGCTGGAATTCCCAGTTAAACAAAGATATGAAAAAAAAACAACCGAATTCAATTTTGAGATTCCTGAATGTGTTGTGCGAAAGAGAGAATGATACATCATTGTTGCCAACACAACGTCAAAAGATTGAAATTGATAAAGATGACGAGATAATGGATTATCAACTTCAATTAGTACTTGGTGAGATAAGCGTTGGCACCTTTCTTGAATCGTTGCGATAATAATTACCTCCCAGGACACACATACACCAGTAGGTACCTACCCTTAGCCAAGCCTTTAGCCTAAGAAAATAAATAGGTACTCAATCTTATGTTATTCCTAACCAGCCAAAGGGATATATTTTACAGGATATGGGACAGGTTTTAACACCAAATGTCATACACCTTACCTTATCATATTTTATCTTACAAAAGTGGTATTTACTTATTCAAATCGAGTACAGCTCAGTCGTCCAGAGAGTAATATTTTGTAGAACATTTGGAGTTAAAACCTGACGACAGTAACCGATATAAGATATGGGAAAAATACATCCCTTCGCCTGGTAAAGTGTTAAATTTTTCACTATATGTATTTTACGCAAACGTAAAATTTTATTTAGTTTGTCTTAACGAAACACTACTTTTTTATTTATTTAGCCGTAATAAATAACCAAAGGCAGCCAAACGGGCACATTTTTATTTATGTAGATATTACTCCTTACACAAACTAAATAAAACTACAATTCAAGTAAATACGACAAATAAAAATATATATTTTTTTAAACAGTCTTTTTATTATTAACTAGGTACAATATTTTTAGATTACAGTATATTATTTAAGGCAAGTTGGATGAACAGCAAAGCCGATCTAATTACATTTATAATATCTTCCACATGATCCACATTGAAGTCAGACAAGTTGTCTTCTGCTTCAGCCACTTCTATCCAATTCTGGTCTGGTCGCTGATGGTAACCACAGGCTCTAGTTCCCGAAGAACAGTACAGTTTATATTGAAATAACAATCTTGCTTTAAGTAAATTTGGTATTTCTAGTGGAGCGAGCGGGCATCCGCCAAAAACACAAAATTCAACACTTTCAGGAGTTCTTACTACACCCTCTCGATTCATTTTATTGTATTTCGATGGCCCACGGTAGTTAGAATTATACATAAGGAATCAAAAAAATCTGCATGGCGTTGTCAATTATTATTATTTTTTAGTTTGTCAACAGACAATGTAGGTTTCATCAGATTTCATCTATCAAAAAGTTTTGACATTGACTAATGACCATTGAAGATGTTTCGATTGATATACATGATAAAGGATGTAGATTTTCTTGAAATAATTCAAGGTTTGGCCACGAGGAGTAGCATTTACTCGTGGCCAAACCAGTTTGGCAAATTAGTTTGGACACGAGGAAAAGGCGAACTATTCATGGTCAGCCAGTGTGAAGCGCAAGCAAAAAGCAGTTGCATATCGTAGGAAAATCCGCTGCTTATATTAGTTCTAAATAGTTATTGGAGGAATAGAACTGAATTTGTAAACTTTATTTTAGGTCCCATTGTTAGCTAGAGCGAACCATAAGCGAATATGAAACACAAAATAATTGTAACTTACTCGTACTTAATTTGATGACATATTATTATATACCTAACTTATAGCAATATAAATAGAAATGTTTATTTGCAAGAATACGTGTACAAAGGCTTTACATATTTTGAACATGGTTCCAGTATTCAGCAAAGCAGCATGCAAATGTTTAAGAAAACAATGAATTACTTACAATGAATTACATACAGGGTTGGGCAGAGTAAGTGTCCCAGTTTAAAAGGGCTATAAAAGTTGGAAACCAATAATAAAATTAAAACGCAATACGTTTTTTGGTTAATTATAATTTATAGATACTAAATTAATTCTGAAGTTTGAATCGCTCTCCTTTTGCTTGTATAACTTTACCGCTTTCTTCCGAAAAATGATGTGCACCACGCACTACTTCTTCGGGTATTTCATTCCATATCTTAAGCAACTGATGCTTGAACGAATCTAAATTCATACTCTTGATCTTGCTTAACATCACTCCATATGAAGAAATCCAATGGGTTCAAATCTGGTGAAGCTGCAGGCCATTCATTCCAAGGTATAAAATTGGTTAAATTTGTTTAGAACCAGTCCTGAGTGCGTCGAGCTTTGTAGGACGGAACACTATCTTGCTGGAAGCAATAATAATCGTCCCCATATAAGTTTCGTGCATTCTCTAGCGAATGATTCTGCAAAACGTTCTCAATGTAGTAATATTGATGAATTATGACTCCTCGCCCCCTCGGTCTATGAAAAGTAGCGGTAACATCCCTCTTGGAGATATCGCAGCCCATACCATGACCGCCGATGCACTTTGGAAACATTGTACAGCTAATTTATCAACAGGAAGATCCCTCAATGAATCACTATACATGCGATCATTCTGTTGATTGTGACTATCTTGTAATACGTAAGAGCATTTTTTAGTCGGAAAAAATTATGTCATCACCTGCGTGCCAAGCTAGTAGCTCCCTGCATTTTTTCACTCATGCTTTTTTTAGAGCGGCAGTCAGTCCATGATTTTTTCGTAACATTATTAAATTATTTGCTTCAGATATTTCATTATGGCGAGAGTTGGTCCAAAAAAATGAAAAAGACCCAATAAATTGGTAATTGAAGACGCAGTAGCTGAAGTTTTAGAAAATCGCCAGTCTATAAATAAAACTGCACTTGCCTTAAATATATCGCGGGCTTATTAAGAATTAGAATTAAGAATTTTTATTAATTCACACATAGGTTAACAGTATTACACCAAATCACTTATGTGGTACCTACAAAATACATAACATAACTAAAGATATTTATACACACTTTATGCGAAATTTAAAACATACGGTAACGATATAAAACAATAAACAAAAACTTAAATAAACTCATAAACAACTTCAACAAGAAACATGTCCCAGTTTAAATCTAAACTCTGTTATGCGATAAGAAATCTATATTTAGCAAAAATAGTTAAAAAAGCAAAGAATACTAGTGAATTACCATATAAACACTGTCCTAATATAGACAACAAGCGTATTTTCACATCGGAGCAGGAAAACATGCTTGCGGATTATTTAATGACTGCTTCTAAAATGTGCTATGGCTTAACAAGGCATCAAACTAAGAAACTGGCGTTTGATTATGCCAAAGCCAATGATATTTGCCCAAATAAATGGAAAAAAGCCGAAACTGCTAGTGATTATTGGCTTAAAGGATTTATGAGCAGACACAAAGATTTAAAAACCTGAAAGCACTTCTCTATCCCGTGCAACATCCTTTAACAAAACAAATGTAGCAATGTTTTTTGAGAAGTTAATCATTGTTTTACGCAAAAACAATTTTCCTCCTTATATGATTTTTAACGCCGACGAAACAGGCTGCAGTACAGTCACCAATCCCCCTTAAATCATAGCTGAAAAAGGTTCCAAACAATTTGGACAAATAACTTCAGCCGAACGAGGAACGTTGGTGACAATTCTGTTCTTTATTAATGCTGCTGGTGGTTTTTTACCGCCCATTTGTGTGTTTCCTAGAGTAAACTACAAGGATATTATGTTAAGTCGTGGTCCGCCTGGAGCTCTAGGTTTGGCTCAAGCTTCTGGATGGATGACCGAGGACTGTTTTATTAAAGCACTTGAACACTTTGTGTTGCACATAAAGCCATCAAAAGAGAATCCAGCATTCATATTAATGGACAATCACAGCTCTCATGTGACTGAGATTCACAGTCACATGAGAGCTGTGATTCGAAGCAAGTGGTCGAATTTTCCAGACAAAACTCAATCATCATAGTCACATTTCCACCGCACTGCAGCCATAAACTGCAACCACTAGATGTCACAGTATATGGGCCTTTCAAAACTAGATATCGCAACAGCATGAACGAATGGATGTTATCGAACCCTGGTAAAACGGTGACAATTTATGAAGTTGGGCAATTCGTAAGGGAAGCATATCTGTTAGCTTTTAGCCCTCAGAATATAACACAAGGATTTTTAAAAACAAGAATTTACCCCTTGAATTTGAATATATTTAATGAGGAAGAATTTTTATTTTCATATGTTACTGATAGGCCGGATCCCTTACAGACAAATGAAGCTAACGAGTTGAACGTTGAAGAAGAAAATATTAAAGGTAATTTAAGAGCAACAGCTCCGCCATCTACAAACGCACGTATAGCTGGCAAAGAAAATGATATACCTGACCAGAATATCATACCATCTCCCCGTGTAACATCTACTCCTATAGTTGATGCGATTCCGAGTTCTTCTGGGCAACAAATAATATCACCGGCAGCAATAAGACCATTCTCCAAAGCAGGCCCAAGACTAAACACTACACGAAAGAGTAGAAAAATGGCATCTGCCATAGTAACTGATACTCCAGAAAAAAATAGATAAGAAGAGAAAGAAGCTAATGCAAAAAAAACGAAAAAAAAATGTTAAGAAAATGACTTCAAAACAATCCATAAAAACTCTTAATAGAAATTCAAAAAAAAATCCGGAAAATTCTTCTTTTCAAAGTGACTCATCTGATTCGTCCGACTCTATCGTATTATTAGCTGAAGTAAAAAAAAAGGTTGTTCCAAGCAAAAAAACTCCAAAACAAACACAAACAGTGATGATTGCACAGTTTGTAGCAAGTCATACGGAAACAGTGATCAAGATTGATTTCAATGCAAAATTTGTTTTGGTTGGGCTCATGAGCCTTGTGGCATTAAGGGGCCATTGAACTTTTTTGTAAGAAATGTTTTTAAGTTTAAAAAACATATTTAAATGTGATGTTCCTAACAGTGATAATTATATTTAATGAATAGATAGTGCAGTGATAACTCCCTGGATTTGCTTTTATTGCGCTATCTGTATTTTATTTGGTTCATTATTTTTTAGCAGAATCAAAACTCTTTGCTTTACGTCTATATCCTTGTGTGGGACTCTGGCTGATTGTTGGCTATTACCTTTTTAAATTATTCAAATTTGAATTTCATAGAAGATTTTTCCAGAATCTTGTCAATTCTTGTAAACAAATTGGTGAAGTATCATTCTCGACATAGAAGCCCTAGCACGAGCTGGCATTTTTGGTGTCAGTGCCTTTCTTTAAGAAGCAGCCCGCTTATTGTTGAGCAAGTTCTATAATACAGTGCACGGCCCTCAAGTAGTAGGTACCTTTTTTTCAGCTGCAAACTATTTTAATGGAGGCCTAGTCGCCAAGTCCACAACGACTGTTTGGACGCCACAAGAGGTTTTTTTGTGATTGTTGCCAGCTGTACTGGATTTATTTTTTTAAAAGCCAGGCGCCTGATAGCGTTCTGGGTAAGTTGTGCTCGTTTATTTACGGATTTGGCTTGTAGCTACGTCAACCGCGCCTGGGTATTCTGCCACGTCGTGCACCGCGTTTGACTTCGTGACTGCCAGTGCCGTAGCACCCGGAAGTCGGTGAAGTGCGCTGGTCGTTGACCTGAAACATATCCACATCGGCGTCTGAGTGCAAGGACCCGCACCGCACGCATTCTCCACTTCGGGTGCAGATCTCCGCCGTGGAACGCCAGAAGAAGTGATACTGCTCCCTCCTTAATTATTATTTATTTAGTTACCGCTACATTTAGGTTTTTCCTTTTTAATATTTCTGCGTAGCGTTTCGGCATAGCGTTGTATCTATAGGCCTTACACCTTTAACGTAGGATCGCAACCCGCTAACGCGCTCTGTTTCCGTATCCCGCCAGTAAATATTTTTCGGACTTATCAAATCCCCAAAATTTAAAAAGATTTCCCTCGCCACCGTCAATTTATTTTCGTCATATGCCTTAGGTTTTTTTTATCATCCTGGTTTACTCACCCCTCATCCATTCCACGCATTCCTCATAAACTCAACCTCCACATCTATTTAAAAAAAACCTGTGCGCCTATTCTTCGTGGTGTTTCGCGCTCGCGGTCTACGACCAAGCGTATTGGCGGCTTGAAACCCCTACCTATTATTGTATATGTCCTACTCCTAATGTTTTACGTCACAGCTAGCCGTACGACGATGTAATTGTTTTCCTTTGACCTGTTTAGCGTTTTAAGGGTTTTATCGTAGGCCACTAACGAAGGTTGGAAATCCCATTAATATTCCCGGGCTAAACTAAGTGTTAAATCCTACAACGTTCCTTTCAAGCGAGTTCTGTTCAGGAAAATTAATTAAATTAATATCGTGTTGTGTTAATGTTTCTTTTAAGTATGGTCGGTTTTGGAAAATAAAATAAATTACAATCGTGTATATTTGCAGAAGTGTGTGTTTATTTTCTCTACACCCTAGTTTTGCTGCAATATATATTTAGGCTCAAAGATAGCAATATTATTTTTGAAGTTCTTGGAGGTTTAATGATGTTGGTTTTGATAGAAGATTTTTTATTTAGAGACTGTTATTAATAAAAAAAACCGCCCATATGTTAAGTTCTGTAGAACGTTATGTACCTCTGACTGATTAATATGTTAAGATTAAGAAAGCGTTAAAAACGAGTTGGTACTTAAAATGACTGATATAATTGTTTTTTTTTTGTTAAGAAATGTTAGCAATTACTTAAAAAATATTGTTAGAATTGTATTCAAGCTTTTTTTTTATGTCGCAGTATTTTTTTTTTGTTTATATTCATAATTACGCGTTGTTATACTTACCGGCTCTTTCAAAACTTATGACAGCTCTTTCAATACCGAGCTGTTATGAAAGAGCCGAATGACACATTTTTTTGAAATGCATATTACGTTGATTTTTATATATTATTTAAGATTTTTTTATACGAAATTACGTACTCAAATAAATAAAGAATGATTTTGATTTTTTTTCTCGTTTTTGGTTGATTTTGATAACGGCAGCAGGTAGATCTTGAAATATTAACAGAATATTTAGTTATTCACTTAAATAAATAAAAAAAATATTTAAGGGGGGCTCCCATACAACATACATGTTTTTTTTGCCGTTTTTATAGATAATTGTAAAGACTTGACTTGCTTTGGAAGGCACGCTAAGCAGTTGATCCCGGAGGAGGAGGCCTTCGGGCGGCTTAAGAACCTCTAACAGTCGAGTTGCCCACTCACTTGACAAAGGGGGGACAACTGTCACTTGCGTCCGCAGGAGCTACCTACCACAACCCTGCACGTGTCTCCTGGGTGGTACTAAAAAGTGACAAACTCAAAGGCCAAATAATGTATGCCATACGATTAAATAAATAAATGGTAAAGACTGTATCGTTTGTTATAAATACAAGTTAGCTCTGGCAGGAATAAGTTGTCTATTCATTTAAAAATATTCTGATACAAGACAATTAATTGACATTTGTCATAGAACCGATATCTTTATTCTTTTTTTGATCAACTTTTTCCAATAAAAAAATGAGGGGTCTTACACCGCAAAAGCGAAAATCTATTGTGGACAAATGGTGTTCGGTTAAAGGTATTACGTACCGAAAACTCGCACAAATGGAAGGTGTTAGTGTTGGAGCCGTCCAAACTGCTATCCGTAAGTACGGGGAGGATTATACCTTCGAGGACCGACAACGGCCAGGCCTAAATCCAGGTCCGTCCAATCCAAAACTGGACCAAAATATAGTAAAATTATTCGCATCTAATAGAGAGCTATCTGTCCGAGATGTCGCGAAAAAAGTTGGTACGAGTATCTGGATGGTACAACGTGCAAAGAAAATGAATAATTTAAAGACATTAAAAAAACAGAAACAGCCGAAAAGAAGTCAAAAACAAAAAGCATCTGTTAAGACACGAGTCCGAAAATTATATGACTCGATTTTATCGAAAAAACACAGCTGTGTAATAATGGACGACGAAACGTATGTAAAACTGGACTACAAGTCTTTGCCAGGCCCCCAGTATTACACTATTCGTGAGGGAACAGAAATCACAGAGGCTGAAAAATCCATTTGCGTTGAGAAGTTCGGCAAGAAAGTCATGGTGTGGCAGGCCATTTGTGAATGCGGAATGAAGTCACTTTTTTCACTACCTCGTCGATGAATGCCGATATTTATATGAAAGATTGCCTTAAGAAACGAGTATTGCCAATGATCAAAAAGCACAACTCCGAAACTGTATTTTGGCCTGACTTAGCGTCTTGCCATTACGCGGCCAAGGTAGTAAAATGGTATAAAGAGAATAATGTAAATTTTGTGACCAAAGAGTTAAATCCACCGAATTGTCCAGAGCTTCACCCGATTGAACACTACTGGGCTATAATGGAAGCTAAACTACGTAAAACAGTCCGTAGTGCCGATACAGAGCAACAGTTTCGGTAAGATTGGAATAAGGTGGCTCGAACTTTTGACAAAGTCGCTGTTCGGTTATTAATGGGCACCATGAGGCAAAAAATTAGAAAACTGGCCAGAAATGAATAATTTGGGCTTTTTATGGTACTATTCGAGTTGTCCATATTATTTTGTACATAGTTGATTGATTTTAGTATGTCAATACATAATTTAAAAAAAATTGTCGCATTTTTTTCTTGTATTTATAACAAACGATACAGTCTTTACGGAACCCTTCGTACGTGAGTCCGACTCGCAATTGGCCGGTTTTTATTAACACTTGCATGATTGCCATTGTTTCACTTATCTTTGAGAATAAGACATGCAAGTGCCCCACTCGGTAAGTAGAGAACTGCCTCGGCCGCGTTCTGTTTTCAAGCGTTTGTTTAAAATAGTAGTCGTAGTTTAAAAGTAGTCGGAAAAAACCAAAACAGCATTTTCGACCAAAATTAGGGGGGTTTTATGAATATAAATGCAAGAATTTTATATAAACAAGAACTTTTATTTAGTTTGCGAATGGGGGTAACAATAACAAGCTCAATAATTGCTTTATAGGATCAACTAACAACAACGGCAAAAGGTGCGTTTTGCGGAAAAGGGACAGAACAATACCCCCTCTTAAAACTTGAAGCACTTATAACTTTGTGATTATTTAACCTCTTGCGTTGCTTAATCTCCATTTGAATACATTTTTGATCCTTTTTCGAGAAAATACAACATTATTGATTATTTTATTTAGTGTCTACACCCCTGTCGTGGGCGATGAGTCCATGAGTGCGATAGAGACGGAGATATACGAAGTTCGAGATTCGAAGCTCGTGGTTATAGCTCGGAGCTAGGTATAACCACGAACTTCGAATCTCGAACTTCGTATCATCAGGTCTTGCACCCAAAGAAGCAAACTACGTTTGTATGGAGACTCGCGCCTCCAGTCCCGCTATTCTGTAACTTATTTTAAGGTTACCTCAACACTCACCCACAAATAAATCTTGACGCCGCGATTCATAGTAACTAAGCGTAGGTCTAGTTTCGTTAGGTATGACGGGTGGACGGGTGGAGTGAGTCGCATGGGCGCGAAAAGAATAATCAGCCAAAACTCGTTGTTGCGAGTCATATGACGTCATGACATACGAGCACAGAAGCCCACAACTAAAGAGAAATTAAACAATACTGCACGAGAAATCGACGCAAGGGAAGAAACTGACTGCTAATCAAAGGAAGAGGTTGAATTATCTCAAAATAGCAAGCTGGAACTGATCTCAGAAAACGCAAGAAGACTTTATGCGAAGCAACGTGCATCATTTCACCAACGCTCATCCCCCAACGAAGTATCCTAACTCTCCTCTTTTCCAATATTGGCTAAAGGCTGCATAGCCGGTCGATTGTGGCCAACTGGTTGCGGCTGGTCGGTCTTCCGTTCCCATCCCAGAGTGTGTCACTCCTCACAAATTTGCGCCCCCTGGTATATCCGGCTCGTCCAGGTCAGGCTTGCTTCCTGGCTGGGTGTGGTGCCTATGTTCATGTTCAATATTATTATGGTGCTAAATCGAATTGTGTAACCATTGGTCCTCTAATAATTATTGAATGACGTTATGACATCAACTACCACTTAATTCCGTGAAATCAGATCTTTATTATATTTTTTTTTAACCACCTTGAGTATGTATTTTCTCATAACTATGATCACGTTGTATTTTCTAGTAAATAATTAAATTACTTCTTTACAGGCTTGCATCATTGGCCAGAAAACAAAAAAATGCATGCCTGGGTATTAGAAATAAGTATTGCTACCACTGTCAAAACTACGAAAAAAAAATTGGACTTAAAGAACATGTTATGGGTTGTCCTGGGTGTTAAAATAACGGGCACTTCATACAGTTTATGGTGTTTATTTATCTAATAACTAAACCTATCTTATAATTAAGTGGGCGCCAGGAGAATTTTCGTCAGATGTTCGACTGGATATATTCTGCCTAACCAATGTAGTAGGTAAGTATTCCAATTAGCTCAGCCTTGTGGATACGGCCGTGTACAAAAAGGGCGTGTCGTTAGTCTACAAAGGAAACGTAATCGTGTAAGTATTTGCTAACGGTCTACATGGAAGTATGTAATAAATAGGTTTTTTAACTTTCCTTAACACTACAAACACTTACCCCTTTTTGTAGTATGAACGGCGCACAAAAACAATAAACAATAAAATCACAGCCACTAGTCGGATGTCCAAATTCTGCCAGCAATTTCGATAGTAGTTCGTTAAACTATTTCGGTATTTACATTTTAAATTTTATATCACAAAACCAGTGGAGGATGTCTGCATTATTTGCCGGTACAAGCTCAAGTGATTTTATTTTTCTGACACCCGCAAACGATATTATTCTTAAATACGAAATCCTTAACATACCTTAAAACAATAATAAAATAGAAAAAGATTGCCCAGGACAGGACTCGAACCTGCTTCCTTAAGATCATCGTACCAATCGCTTACCGCTGAGCTATGAGTACACTTAGACTATGTATCTAAAATGGTAACCTATTGATGTGGCAATCAGTGTAAACTCCGCTTGCAACCTTATCCCAAAGTCATAAAGTCTATATTTGTTAAAACCTCCATACACAACATTGGGCATATCACAAACATTTGGACTTTAAAGAACATGTATGCTTTGACAATTTCAGTGGACCTTCAACCCGTGAGTTTATCGTATTAATTTTCTTTGAATTTCTACTTTGAATAATGATTAATTCAAATGTCTTAAAATCATGTATGTGTATCTTACATTGTAGTAGTACAATAAATGCCACTTGATGATACATCAACTAACCCTACCGTTGCCTACTTGTTATTCGTTTATAGATAATTTCAATTAATTTCATTTTCGATAGCTATGGAAGCCGATATTGTGGTAGGTTTTAAAAAAAGTGAAGAAATGCACGGTCTTCAATATCTTTCTTTTATTGGCGAGGGTGATTCATCCGTTTTTGCGAAGCTTTGGACTACTACGGGACGAAAATAAAAAAAATCAAGCGCAATAATCACGTGGTTAAAAATTATACGAGTGCATTGTACAAGGTAATATAATATAAACCACGTATCTTAAATTATAATAGTTAGGAATATATTGGCTAAACCTTTAAGAGCATTTATAGATTTTTTTTTAGATTTTGGCTAACACGAAGCTGCCTCTTCAATGCCGAAATATGCTGAAACCAAGACTGTCTGAGCTTAGCCATAGTTACCCCGCAAGATCATCATACACACCAAAAAAGATACCAATATGATGTGAAATTATTTGAGCAATGTGGCATATCATGTCTTTGGACATCACACAAACTGCAAAGCTTATTACTGCAAATGGAAGCAACTAGAAACGGAACCGGCACTCGAAGAAGACAGTGATCTTGTGGGTGCTATGAAGAAAAATTCGCCTGCAATTTGGGCGCTCGTTTGAAATCTCACAGGCTGTCAAACGAAACAACCAATGTAGCAGAAAATTTCATGATCGTAATAAACAAATTTAACTTCGGGAATATATTATATCTTGGAAAAGGTGATTCCTATACGAGTATCAGAGTCGTTGTTGCTGGTAAATAAACTGAAAAAATATTAACCGGTATAATGTACCGAGCTCAAAACAGTTGCAGAGAATATAACAGAATGGCGATTACTCCACCGACAAGAGCCCGGCTCTTTAGTTTATGATGATGATAATTTAAATATCTTGACAAGTTAGGATATAAATCTGGACTATCACATACTAAAGGCCATAAATGTCACGAAAGCGCATGGACAATGGCTTCGCAGAAAACCATTAACCAACATTTCAAAAAATTCTTTTAGCAAAAGGAAAATACCAGGAGGCGACAAAAATCTTATATGGACGCGCTTATTCACGGCTAAACCTTCAGCCCAGCCGTGCCGTACATGCATTATGGGCCCAAAGCTTGTGATCCAGGAGCTGTTAACTCTTCAAAAGATTAGAAGGCAATGAGAAGAAAAACTAAAAGAATTTCGGTTGACTGCAGAACGAATTTCGGAAATAGCAGAGCGAACTAAGGACCAACACGACAGTGATTTGTACAACGTAGTGAGGAGTGATAGATTGACTTGCTAGCCTATTTGGAATTGTAACTTGACTTTTTGTGATTCTTTTAATACTATTACAACATTTACATGATGTATTTCAAATTGAAAAGCTCTTCGACATCATCAGTTCCAAAGTTCCAATGTTTAAAATGTTGTTTTACAGTTGTAATTTTAGGTGGACGTGACCACTACTAGGATATCAGCCTTATTATTGTTTACATAAGTGACTTTCGACAGTTTTAATCTACTTACATTCGACAAGCCAATTGTATTTAATGTGTCCAATAGTTTATTACGTTAAATAATACAATATATATAATAATAATATCATTGAAAAGAAGAGAAATCTAATGTTCTATGGTGGGAATTCCACAGCCGTCTTCGCATCCAAATCTTCCTATTCTTCTTCTCGTTACTCTAATTCTCATAGAGACCGCTCTGATGATTGATTTTGACTTTGATCCAGCTTATTATTTGTGAGTATGGTTTGGACCATTTTTCACATAGCTTTAGAGATGTTGCAACATGACGAGGGTTAAAGTGACTAGTAAGGCAGTTCCTATTTTGTTGCATTATTTTATATCATTATATAGACATTTTATGTTATGAAAGGAAGTGTAAATATAACGAAATCTTGATTATCGGAAAATAGTGACCAAGTTGATATAAATTATAATTTACAAACTTATTTAGATGCTCTCTGGTAATAGGATTTCAAAAGAGTGTCATTCTCATGTTTTACTTGTATATATACTAAACTGCTTATTACCAACCAGGTATGCAAAAGACGATCAAAAACATCCTGACAACCACAGATTCTGTACAAAAGCACTTCGGACATGAAATATGGGCAGCATAATAAGGCAGTTGCTAGGTCTCTTTTCGAGACACTAACAAACAAAAAAGCGGAAAAAGCTGGTATTTTCATCGATGAAGAATATGGATTCCTAGGAGCAAGCCCCGATGGTGAACATGACTTAAATATTACTCATTACTACTATAAGTTTCAATGTAGATCTTATTTGCACTTTGTTTAACTAGGCATTTTTTACAGAACGATTTGAACAGATTTTCTGGCACATATCGTATTAAATACACACCCCGAAGTTTCTTGTCCTTTCCAGAACACTGTGAAAATTACCCACAAACAAATTTTTAACTACAAAAAACTACAAAACGTGCGTTCAAATCATTTTATGTAATAAGCAATACTCGTAATCGAGGACAAATAGGATACTATTGTAGGCATTTTTCTTATTCATTGTTACGAGTAAGTATTATTTCTAAGCTTTCAAGGTCCATATTTTTTTGGGATATTAATTAAATTTATACTTTTTTACAATAATTTGATGGTTTACCCATTTAGCAACACTACGTTACCAATTTTAATTGAGGCATCATGCCTATTCACTCCTACGACGTAGACAAAATAACGTGATCGAAAGAATACATACCACTAAGGAGCAACTACTACCTAATTATTACCTAATTAGGAGCTTTGTCTGCCAACAAACCGTGGTTTAGCAGATTTGTATGATCCTTTATTTATTTTTTTATTTTATCTCATCCAAAAATCATAAAAAAATAACGATTTTTGGGGAAAAAGTTGTCAACAAACTGAAGCGTATTTTGAAATGGAAGAGCGCCATCTTTCAGCCAAAGCATAGAATAGGATATTCTAATGAAGACATGCACTGCAAAATTATGCGTCTTTTCAAAGGCATCCTGTTCTATTCATCCACATCACAAAATATAATGATGAACTGGCAGTGGAGATGAACGCAACGGGCCCTACGAGGCTACGAGTATAAAAGTAGGTCGACGTAACTAAAAACGTGGTCGCTGAAGTTGTCGGCGTTTTATTAAGTCTTAACATGGGTTGCATTAGGGTTACCCAAATACTGAGCCCAGAGCCTCGCTTCGCTTATGACTTAGAGCACACTTTGTCTGATTAATTCCAGCTTTTCAGCTTACTGCTTCGCGACCAAATTAAATTGTAAGTGCGACTTTTGGCCGCTCGTGAACGGGTCTGGATCCTGGCTAAAGCGACTTTTCATTGTTAAATTAGCAACTGTTTACTCCGTCAAGAAGTGGCTAACTTCTTGAAATTACGACTTGGAAGACACTTACGAAGTACCTACAAAATAAATATAACACATTTCTATATAAATGTTGTATGCTTGCGCTACTCTAAAGAATATTATGAATCTATAACGGCCTCCGTAGCCCAGTGGGTAGTGACTCTGCCTACGAAGCTGGAGGTCCCGGGTTCGAATCCCGGTCAGGGCATTTATTTGTGTGTTTATTACGAATATTTGTTCCTGAGTTATATGTTTATAAGTATCTAAATGTATTTATCTATTATATATATCGTCGCCTAGTACCCACAACACAAGCCTTATCGAGCTTACCGTGGCCTAGGTTGATTTGTGTAAGATTGTCCCGTAATATTATGAATAAATGAATATGAATATATATTTATTTATTTATTTATGTTTCCAGCTTATCTGTTTCTAGCATCCTGATATACCTTATAATATAGTGCTAAATTGTGTAAAGACCGCAGCTGCAATAACAATTACTATGTTATTATTATTGCAGCTTCGACCTTTAGATAATAAACGTTTAAATATAATAAAAATGTTGTTACGACAAGAATATAATTATACATAACAGTGCTTTATTCTGGAAGATGATGTTGTCTGAAAAAGGACTCACGTCTATTTTACAAGGCAAACATTGCTTGTTTTAACACTTTGAGCTCTCCGAGTAGCTTACAAGCTGCACCCTGTACTTTCTAACTACTACAGAACTAAAATTGAATTTCGCAATCAATTTATTAACACAAAAGGCTTTCCCAACATTAGCCAAACAATTAAAGTAATTGCTCCTCCCGATTGCCGGTTACAGAATGATTTATCAATGTCACTTAATGGGATTAACTCGTGCAAGTCTCAAAAACTTGCTGTAGCAATCTTTGCCGTGGTGTATTCCAGTGAGACTGCACCACGAGGTCTATGTGGAGGGACGATATTGGACATTTGAAACGTTATAAATTATCAACATTTAATACCGTAACTAAAAACATTTATAGGTAAAAAACTTATATAAAGCCCCTCTTGCATGTATGGTGACTTGTTCGAATAGGCATCTGTTATGTTTGTCATTTAATACTAATTTGTGTTTTTAACCTACTATGTTTTGCCGAGATCGGACCGTTGTTTTTGTTCTCGCCTCAGTTGACCACGTTTTTGTTTTGCACCCTCGCTCTCAAAAGGTTAACAAAAAGCCATATCCCTAATGAAGTAAAGAGCTTCTAGAACATCTTTTACTCTATTTGACTATGGTAAGGAAGCTTTTGTTTATTTGTTTCGATGTGACACTGACATACAGGACGTCAAAGAGAACATTGACTGCCCTGCCTGCACGTAGCGTTACTTATTACCAAAACCCGGATGACGGGAGCAAAAATGCACTTTTCCTAGTGCTTAATTAAATATCGACTAGGGTAAGTGCACCAGTGAATGAACGCTTAAGGATATTTTTGACTTTAAAAATTGTTTTATGTAAGATAGCTATACTTAATATCGGCCGTGACTGTTTGTACAGCTCAAACAAGTATTCTAGTTTGCTTAAATTACTTTGCTTTTGCAATAAGTTTCCATAATTTTAAGTTATTTGACCTTTTAGGTGGAAAAATGGAAAACCACCAGTGAATGAACAGGGTTTTCTAGTAAATGAACAACTAAAACCAGTGAATGAACTACTGTTATAGTTATGGTTTGTTGGTTTAAATTGCTGTTTAGCGAATTTGTTTGGAGTATCTCGATATACCAACACACGGGGTGGTAGTTAATGGTTTACTTTTTCTAAAACAATAAAAAAACTGTAACAAATGTTCGTTCATTAACTGGTTCCAAAAAACCAATAAATGAACTAGGTAATTATGGGTCGATGTTCATTTACTGGAAATCTATACACCAGTAAATGAACTAACTTTATGTTCGAAAATGAGGTTTGTTCGAACACTGGACCAACGATGGACAAACCATTGGTGGTTATGCTACTAAAAACTAAATCTTATTACAATAACTAGAACATAAGATTTTACAAAAACATTAAAATAGGCGTTGCCAGTGAATGAACACTCCTGTTCATTCACTGGATTTAGGCGGTTTTTAATTCTAGTTAAAGAACACCTTCTAAAAAACGAGAATCCAAACTTAAATAACTTAAAAAGATGTTTGAATAGCACACTTTCGCTCTTATGATTTCCAAAAACCACACACCATAAGTTACAAGTTTATAAAACTATTACAATGGCACATCAAATAAAAGGTAACAATCTTGTTACCGGCTCATACAAAAAATCCACGCCCATAGCCCGTCAACTTTAAGCTTCGCTCATTTAGTAACTGTTGCGACTGAGTTGATATAAATGTTACAAAACCCTTACAGTGAATGCTTTTAATCGAGAAAAAAATACCCGGTATGCTAGAAATATACAGAACTCTTAATTTAAGCAAATAATCAGGTTTTCGTTCATTCACTGGATTCGTTCATTCACTTACCCTAGTCTATCGACAGCCATACGAACAATTTTTGAATCAGTTTATTGATCAAACTCATTATCTTACATCCGGTATCTGGGAAGCTTACATTATATATTATTTCAGTTAACTATTTACATAAAATATTATCATACTCACGGGAATGATCGTAATAGTAAAATAAGAGTAACAGTTCTAAAAAGATACTTTTCTCATAACTTACAAACCTCTCTCATATCATATTTGCTTATCGCAATTACTCAAGACTCAAGTAAAACAGTGTCAATCTTAGAAATTATATTAAGACGAATTAATTTACTATCATTAATTCATTAACATTATCGAGCCGACATGCCACGCAAGAAGAAACTACGTACTAATAGCCGATTACGCGGAATAAATAGAAGATCTATTATTTTATCGACATCGACTTATATGTGTATAAAATATGTGTCCTCGCACTATTGAGATGTCAACACATAATTTCTCCCGTCATCCGGGCTTTGCTCATTACAAATCTTGAATGGAAGACATGGAAGACATCGAGCAAATGCACAGACGGGAGGCGCGGCATCGGGCGATGGTGTGAAAGTTACTAGCAAGGCGCCGGCAAGCGGCGCGGGACAATGATAGGTAGGTCACGGGCACCCAATGCCCTAGAATAGGGAACATTATGCAAAGCTCTGCGTAGGGGGCGACACTAACACAACCCGTAAACAAACTGCCATGACGTACAATGTCATATATATTTATTTACCTAACAAACAATAACAAATAATTGATGAAAACGCGTTAAACTACAATCGTTTTATTATCCATTCGTGTGTAAAATACCTGTACTGTGATTAGAGTTGCAAAATGACCGTCACTTTCAATATCTGACCGACATTTTTGATAAATGACCGGGCATTTTCGACATTTCTTGACACACTAGCTTTTGCCCGCGACTTCGTCCGCGTAGAACTCATTTATATCGTAGCTCGATACAAACTTTCACCCTCCATTTCCCTTTTAGTGGTAGATTTCCGATATAAAAACTATCCTATGTCCTTCTCCGAGACTCAAACTATTTTTATCATCATTATCATCATCATCATCATATCAGCCAAATGACGTCAACTGCTGGACAAAGGCCTCCCCCAAAGAGTTCCAAAGTGACTTATCTTGCGCCACCCGCATCCAGCGGACTCCCGCGACGTTTACCAGGTCATCAGTCCACCTTGTAGGGGGCCTACCCACGCCGCGTCTACTATAACTACCTCTATACAAAATTTTATTTAAATGGGTTGTTGGGTATCATGCGATATATTGAGCTATCTTGCATCCTTCCACAATGCAAAGAGGCAACAGACAAGGAACACCACACCAGCTATAGCCGCAAAGAGAATCCAAAATGATGCCCAGTTTCACGCTCTAGGGGGCATCTACTCAGCGAACCATAATGTCCTTGAGGGAATATGGGTGAACGCTCTCACAAAAGAGGGACTCGAGTATAAGAGATTCAGCGAAAATGACAAAGAAGACTGGTATGGGACTATGGGGCCATTTCTTAATTTCATGGGAGGATTCAAACTAAGACTCGCAGAGCTTCGGATGGGACATAGTAGGATTCCTATCTCTAAAAGTGCAGAGGGTTACAAAAGCTACAAGGCAGAGGCCTACGGGTTGAGTGCAGCTCATCATATCCTACTTGAAGGATGTACCTTTCCCCCAGAAAGGAAGTCATCTATGATCCAGAGTCTTGGCCCAATGACTATCTATCTTTCAATGATCCGGGCAGAGGGAAAATATAGAGCTAAGTTTGAAGACGCATTTATGAGAACCTTCAAACATTTCCCTTACCCTGCTTCCATAGTGAAGATAACAAAAACACTCAAAAGAGCAGCGGATGTGGCGACCCTTACAAGGCTAATTGCGAACAATGCATTAATTGCAACAACAAGGCAATTTCTCCCGCTGTGCATGGTAAGAAACGCCTACAAGAGCCACACAACAACTGCTTCCAGGGAATTATTCCTGAAGAGGTTCAACACGACTAATCATGGAGGTTTTTATGCATATAAGATTGCATCCAAAACAAAGTGGAACTTTACGACACAACTGAGCCCTGAAAAAGCTTCACAAGCAATTTACCATGCCATTTTCGGGACATACAAAAAAGATTTGGGCCTTTTAACTTCAATCACTGACACTAAGACCTGGTTCACTAGGGAAGATTATGGAAAAGGGTTCCAGAAGGGAATTGAAGAAGGAACATGCAAAGAGGTATCCCTTCCTAAGCAAGAAGTTTATTCCAAAATGGCTTGCGCAAACCAAAGTGGAATGAATACAGGAGTATACGGGCAAGTGACCACAAGATCCTGCTTCAGTGGTGCCCATGTCCAAACCTACAGTGCAGATTTCTTTGACAGTGTCCAGTGAAGGAACTGCAGATACGTCGGGGAAAAACCTAAATGAAATTATTGCGGCACTTGTTGAAATGCGAGACACCAACTTGAAGAAAATCAGGATGAACGGCAACAAGTGGCAAATGGGAACTACTGTATGGAGAAAGATGAAATCTCTCACTCTTGAGGTCGACGGTGAGGAAGACGAGACGTTTGTCCCCACATTAACAGGAGCTATGTTCCTCGGACAGAAAAAGTAACTTTTCTCCTTTCAAAAGATGATTTTGGGTATTGTGTGCATTTTTCTCTAGTCGTATAAGTGTATGTGTTCTCTATTGTAACGAATTGCTACATACTTTCGTTTGCAATCTCACTGTAATGCAAACTCCATACAAATATTCACCACCCATTTTCCCCCTTTAAGAGATGATTTCCGGGATAAAAACTATCCTATGTCCTTTTCCGGAAATCAAACTATCTGTAAACCAAATTTCATCTAAATGGGTCACTCAAATCCAAATTTTCACCTCTTAGGCGATGATTTTCGGGATAAAACTATCCTATGTCCTTCCCCAGAACTCCAACTACGAGTATCACTATTCCGTAAATGGGTTCCATCCAAATTTTCATCCGCCATTTCACCACCCCTGAGATGATTTCTGGACTAAAAATTATCTTATGTCCTTTCCCAGGACTAACTATCTCCATACCAAATTTCATCTTAATGGGATCTATCCAAATTTTCACCCCTCATTTCACCCCCTCAGGAGATGATTTTTCAAAACTATGCATTATCCTTCCCTGGGACTCCTATCTCTTTACCAAATTTAAACTAACTGGGATGCATCCACATTTTCACCCCTATTTTATCCCCTTAGGGGATGATTTTCGGGATTCAAACTATCCGTTGTCATTCTCCGGGACTCAAAGTATCTCTATACCAAATTTGATCTAAGCGGAGTCCATTCAAAATTTTGCACCCATTTCACCCCCTTAGGGGAAGATTTCTGGGATAAAACTATTCAATGTCCTTTTCCAGAACTTAAACTACCTCGAAACAAAATTTTATGAAAATGGGTTATATCCAAATTTTCACCCCCCCCCCCCCCCCCCCCCCCCCGTTTTACCCCCTAAGGGGAAGATTTACGAGATAAAACCTTTGAGTATTAAGCCCACTGGAGATGTCATACACAGGCGACCCCCTCCGGCAAAGTACATTGGTCAACTGGTCAACCACGTTATATAAAACTACTTAAAGTCGCTTCATCGCCATTTTGTATCGATCCGTGTCGCGTGACGTTTCTCTCGAAAAATGGTGAATTGTGCAGTATTATCATGTAAAAGGCGATATGACAGCTCAAATTCGCAACAAGTTCGCGTTTCCTATCATAGGTAAGTATTTTTACTAACTATTAAATGTGTATTGAAGTACAATCTCCATTTAAAGAAAATACCGTTTGCGATACGTAAACGACAGAAAATGTAAACATGGTGTCGTGGTACGGGGTCGAATCTGTCTTTAGGGATGCGATAAAAGTAAGAAAAGCGACTCAACATTTGAATGAATCATTCATTCATTCAATCTTTGTGTCAGTTTGTTTAATAGTCAGTTTTTATTGAATTAAAGAGTAGGTATATATGTATGTTACATTTAATTTATGTTAAATTTTCGAAACATACCAAGTTTGGACTCCTCCAGACACGATATGGCTAATTTTTTTTAATACAATATACCACTAATAATACGTGATATCCTCATTTCTAACATCAAAAAAGCAATTTTGAAAATAACTTCACAATTTTTTACCTATTGAAAAATTATGCACATAAAGAATTGCAAAAAATGCTATGGGCTGCAACTTATTTATTAGTGTCCGACCGAAAGTTCGGTTTTGGTTTCGATATTATTTATAATATGTACCCGATAGGAAGAGGTAGACCAAAATCTACGTGATAGCCCAATATTGGAAAAGATTTACAGAACCTGGACATTGCTGAACAAACAACACATAATCGATCACTCTCGCGCAAACTGACGAAGACCCGACCGCACATAGCTGGGAAAAGGGTAGGAAAGGAGAAGAATTATTAATAATATGCAGAGCTACTCGTCTGCAGATGGGCGTATTATCCACAACTGTAGTTGTATCGTCACCCACAATACGCCCATCTGCGCCGCAGAAACTATTACAGCTAAAGTTAAATCAGTTTTGTCTCTGCGGGGCCTTCACGCCGACCGTGCCAATCCCGACGAGTGGAAATAAAAGGATTCTCAACTTCTGCCTCCGTTTATACAATATCAACTTTATGCAAAACATAGAGAAAAGCTTTGTTGCTTGCTAGAAAATAGCAGCTAATTTTAAGCCATTATTCTTGCTTAAAATTGGTTATGTTCCCATTTTTTTATTGTCATTCGAACCAATTTTTAGAGAGGATTAAATGTTTGTATGATACTAGTTACAACAGTAGCACAATAAATGGCAAAGATTAGTCAAAATAACTTCTAGGCTAGCTACGGCTTATACTAAAGGACCCAGCATTATTAAGTCAAAACTTTGTATACGTATTAACCATTGTATGGAAAAATAAGTGAACCGAAAATTGCTGTTTTGGTCCTGATTTTAGCTTAGGTACAGTCGACGTGAAATATATGGTGTTCATTTTGCGCCTTATTACTTGTGCAAAAGTGAACGCATATCTTTGACATCGACTGTACATAGTTTTTATTGAATCATAATACTTCTATCAATTACTTTTATTTACTCTTGAACTGTAAAAAAATCTATTAAGCGCATGAAACAAATTGAACCAAACTGCGATGCGAAACTTACGCAAGGCCGAGCACAAGAAGCAAGACTTATAATTTCAATACCAAAGTACAATGTAAAGTTGAAAATGCCGCAGTGAAAGAGAAGAATAAAAAGAGACAAAAACCGACACTGGAATGCTTAGATTTTTCCACATAAAAAAATAAACATATATCTAAAATCCAACGACAGTGGGAGCGTGTCAAACTTAATCTGTGAGAAACAAGAACAATCATGTATGCATTATTGACTTTTGAGTAGTATTTGGTACCGTATTTTTTCGATATAATTTCACTTTCAATAGCTGTGTAGAGCCAGAGCACATCGATATTTGGGCAGAATAAGAGCTAGACAAATTTACATTTTACGGAAATCCTATTAGCTCCCACTGAAGAAATACAAAAACAGTGATTTATATTGAACGTGAAAAGTATTGGTTTTATAGACCAATATTAGGGGATTTGGGCGGAACTAGCATGGGGTTCGGCTACTACTGAGCCAATAATGCGAGCCGAAACCCTAGATCAACCAGGGCAATCAGCGACTTACTAATCGAAAGTGTGTGGGAGCCAGCGAGGAAGGCGTTTTTTGGCATTCGCATTGTAAATGCTGATGACGCCGCTTCGTATAGCTTTCTCACATGGCCCACAATCGCCCAAATACACGCTCGTGAAAAACACCGCATTATTTACTCCCCTTGTAAAAAGTATGAATTCTTTATAAAGAAAACTCTAAAGCTATGTGAAAAATGGTCCAAACCATACTCACAAATAATAAGCAGCATCAAAGTCAAAATACAAATATCAATCATCAGAGCGGTCTCTATGAGAATTAGAGGAACTAGAAGAATAGAAAGATCTGGATGCTAAGACGGCTGTGGAATACCCATCATAGAACACTAGATTCCTCTTATTTTATGTATATTGTATTATTTAACGTAATAAAGTTTAATTCCCCATTTGTCATAAAATGGTTATACAATAAGTATAGCAAATTATTTGACGCATTATTAAATTTTTAAAATGATGAAATATTAGGGGATATGCCATGCTTATCAGAAATATTTGCTTATACCAGGATTTTAACCTATACACGTCGCTGTAGATTTTCGGGCTGCCGATAAAATAACACACGTAAGAATTGACTTTGTGCAGTTTTTGTACAAAAAACAATACATAATACACAAGAAAGATAACACAGAATACATACGAGAGCTATTCACACGGATATATTACAATAAGTGCGCTATTGACAAACAAATGTCAATAAAGAAAAATCAATACATTCTAAACAAAAGACGCGCGCTGGCTGTGGTGGCTGGTGGCCGCGCCGGCTAGCCAGCCAGCCAGCGCGTGTTTAAACCGCGGAGGTTGGAGTGCGCTTCATCTACAGTTTTGCAGGCAAGTTTTCACTACTTGCTATGATAAACTGGTCATGTTTACAATCGTGTAAGAGTTTGATGCACTTATTTTCTTTTTAGGGGAAAAATAACAGACATTATTTAAGTAAGTAAAAAATACATACATACATATACGCGCATAACCCAAAACGATTGCCACCATTAGCTTTTCATTCCAAGATACATTATTGTCGATGTAACTATGTAGTACAAAATAGGTACTTTTATATAGCATGGGGCATATTTAAAAGTGCAGTGTTTTATTGATAGTGAGAGGGATAAAAATATTTACTTTACTTACTACTTTGGGATTTGGGATAAAACTTAGAAACATACCACATGAAATGGAAAAAATATAGGTAACTTATTTATAAACATTTTGAATATGAACTAAACTGTTTGTAAATTGTACGCTGAATATTTTAATGTCTGAAATCAAAACTGCAGGGATAATATTCCTCGTATTTTTCTTATACTCTAAACCATCGTTTATTAAGCCATAAATATCGAAGTAAAACTCTCCAAAATAACTTTTACTTAAAGCAACTCGCAAGAAACTCGGTCGTTATTGACTTTGCCCCGAGTTGAAATACTAACTTGACTGTTAGGCTCCACTTTAAAATGCTTCAAGCAAAAAACATACTTTCAAACTTTGTAAAATACTGTCAGGGAAATAATTTCATGTTATTTATTTTCATAGCACTGGGGATTTCTAGTCTCTTGGCAATACTCGTAATGTAAGAATTATCTTACACTGTATGATAATTCTTTAATAAAAGCTACAAAGTAAATAGTAGATTGTACAACAAGGATCTAAAATGAGCCGTATTACCACGAGATAAAAAATGAAAATAAAAAGGTAAAATAAATTAATTTCAAGAAAAATTAAAAGTACAATTTGTAAAAAAATATATACCTATTTATTGATTGTTTTTCAAGGTAAATTGATCGTATGTTTATTCATTTGTTGAGTGAAAGTCGGAGACAACTGTTGTAGACTCGGGAGGTTTCCTAGTTGTTCATCATGACATTCATGACCTGTATTTCATGGATAGCTCCTCAAAATAATTAAGACATACACTGAAAATGAAATAATATAATTTTGGTATGCCTTTAAATAGCTTGCACGAGATTTCGCCGGCAAAATATTTTCTAGAAGTTCTTTCGCTCTTTCTGTGATTCTTTGCATTCGGCGTAAGTTGTAATTCATCTTCACTCGATGTCATTTTAATGAACAAAGACTATCCCATCCCATCCACAATGAATTACAAATTCCACGGGCAAAATATATTTTAATTTAGCGCCAATTTTTTTTTATTAAAAGTTTTGCACAAGCTATTTAAGGCGCGTCTATACGTCCAAGCGCGGCGGACTGCTGCATACGGGACATAAGCTAGCTAAGATGGAGCGAGACAAGAACACATTGTCTCGCTCTATCTTATAGTTTATGTATCGTATGCAGTCTGCTGAGCTCGGACATTTGGACGCTCTTTGATTTTTTTAATTATTGTGTCATCATCCTCCTAGCGTTATTCCCGGTTGTGCCCTAAAGGAGCCCGCGGGGTGCGCTTTGACACCTAATCCCAAGATTTGGCATAGGCACTAGTTTGACGAAAGCAGCTGCCATCTGACCTTTCAACCCAGAGGGAAAACTAGACCTTATTGGGATAAGACCGGTTTCCTCACGATGTTTTCCTTCACCGAAAAGCTAACGGTAAATATTCCGTACATAAGTTCCGAAAAACTCATTGGTACGAGCCGGGATTCGAACCCACGACCGCCGCTTGACAGCCGCATGCCTGAACCACTAGGCTACCGTAGCTTTTTAATTATTGTGTAATTGAGACTAAAAATCATCCAATGTTTTGATAAATCCTGTTTCCTAATTGGTCATTTTAAAAATAGCTGTATTCTGATTGGCTGAGATACCAAACACAAAGTTTTTTGAAGAGGTTAATTAGTTAAACAGTATAAGTACCTAAAAAATAACCCAACGTTCCGATTGAATATCGATATGAATTGTGATTGGTGGATTTAATATGGCGAAGTGTTTTAATTGGTCAAATTAAAATGTTTAAAAATCATAAATATGTATACATATTTTCCCTAGGGGTTAAATGTACTAACTACTTTAGCCCCGCTTGCTAAGCCTAATATGACACACTTTTCGAGCATGAGAAGTGAAAAATAATTTTTCTACTTCCCTGAAACAATATTGCGGGTGGAATTCTGGAATTATAGTAAACCGAAAACGGTAGTATGAATGCCCTGGAGCCTTCCTCCCCCGTGCCCTCTGTCGTGAAGACAATAGAGTCCAAAGTATTCGAGGATGATGTGAGGGGAGCCGTTCGCTTGTTGATGTCGAATGACTCTGTCGCACCTCCGGGTCCTGAGACTCTTGCGTCATTGCAGACGAAGTATCCTCCCCCTTCCGCCCGCTAACTTTTTTTCGGGAGCCCGATCAGTCCACTCAACCTTTAACGGTCAAGTTGGAAGAAGTGTTGGAATCGTTTGGGACATTTTATAATGGGTCAGCCGCGGGCTTAGACGGAATTCGACCAGCTCCAGATGTTAGGATGTTAGAACTATATGCATATTTTTTTATGCAGGTATAGTATTAAAACACCATACTTAGGTTTTACGTATTTGTTAAAATTCATAAAAATATCACGTGGGAAATATCTTCCTCCAGACCGATATGGATATCTGGCTTTCACTCAATAGAACTTTTCATCACGCTCCAATAGGGCCAGATGACTTGAAATTAGCTGTTGAACTAGCTGTAAATTTGATTATATTCATTTGTTGAATATAAGGTAATTTTATCTCTGCAGTACAGCTAGGTATCTGCACTTACAAATGTACGTCCATCTCGTATCCAAAATTGTCAGTTACACTGCTATTCAAAGCTACTCTGATTCCTCAGGGTCTGATGATCTCATTGCATTTTTTATACTACGTTGACATAGCATAAAAATTATATTTACTTACTTCTCGTGAAGTCGAGAGTTTTCTTGTTCTACTAGCATGAAATTTATTTATTTAAACGTATGACATTTAATCAGTCGTATACTATAATAGAATTTTCAAATTTGGCATCCATAGGATTACTTCACTGTCGAGGACTGTCGGATTACCGTCGTATTTACTGAGCGGGCAGGTCTTGATGATATGCTCAATGTCTTGCACCGCGGCCCCACAATCGCACCTCGGAGACTCTATATCTAACCGCATTTGTGTAGGAATGCACGTGAGCGTCCGCAGCCAGTTCTCAACCTGTTCAGCTGACACCATTTTTTTCTAGGCAATGAGAAGCCGGGTGGTTTCACTGTTGGGTTGATTGTAATACCCATGCTTTTGGAAGGATTGTCTATCCATTCCATTTCCCATTTTGCGGTTGTGTCAAAGTGTGTGTCCATGAGGCTTCTTGCAGTCTGGTAGGGAGGGTGTCGAGATTTCAGTCGGTGTGCCGGAGGGTTTATAAACTCGGCATTGGCAGGCAGGTCGGGGCGGGCCAAGATTTTACGTGTCTCACGAACCAGCGCTTGCTGTCTTCTCAAGTAAGGAGGACATATGTGGCAAAGGGTAAGAGCCACTTCACGGGTGTGCTCTTGATGATGGTCCCAGATATGCATCTCGTAGCTTGATTGAGCTGGAGGTCCACTTGCTTTGCGTGCGCACTGTTTAGCCAGGTAGGTGCGCAGTATTCCGCGGTCGAGTAGCATGAAATGAAGGATTTATTATGAAATTTTGCCTCAAGTATGAAAAAAATGGATTCTAAAACGGTCAGAAGTAAAATATTTCCCACATGGTGCAAAATAAACTTCTATGGCGGTCAGATGTATATTATTTCCCACAAATTTGATATTTCCAAATAACACTAACATTCTAAAGTAATCACGAAAATATCACTTATAACTTGTCAATAACATAAAACATTTCAAAATCTATCCGTAACATTGATTGAAAAAAAGAAACCGGATTTTTTCGCGATACAATGATTTTTTTTTACTTATTTTACACGAATTTGTCATGTATTGGCAACAGTCCACTAACGTTGTCACTTTGACTTGAGTCAGAAAAAAAAATTGCGTTTCGTTTCGCGTCTTTAGTTTTAGGCATAGACAAATTAATATACATTTTATATTTGACACAAAGTGGGATCCAGCCCCCTTGAGAGCGATTAGAGCACCATAGAATGTGACTGGGAAATATACTCCTACTATCCAATTAAGGGTTAAAGTAGAAAGTACACCTTATCTTAAAACAACACCCAATTTAATAAATTTCTTGATGGCAAAAAAGGACTAAATTGAACGTAAAGTTAAAAAAATCATGACCTGTAAATTTAATTTAATCATCTCGATCGAGACCGATTGTTTCGATAGCTCAGTTGGTGAGTACTTAGTGAATTTTAAATTTTTCATTTTTCAAATTAAAAAACAATTTTAAATTTTTCCTTTTATTTGAAATTTATACATTTCGTTAGCAGACGTTACTGCTAAATACGAAATTAATTAAGAACGAAATTGAACAAACACTTGAGAGTTTTGATTATCAAGTTGCAAATTATTATGGCTCAAAGAATAAGAAACTTTCTATTGTATATACTATGACAATTCAAGTTGACAACAGATCAAGTTGTGACGTTATATTATGGTTCTGTAAGGTCTGTTTGCCCAGTTGGGGTGCACCAAATATGAGCGCAATGACATTTCGTTATGCCCGCTAGTTCAGTTGCTTCCACCTCCAACTTTTCTGGAAGCGATGGTTCTAAATAGTAAAATTTGAAAAGTTACCACAATATTATTTCGTCGAATCAGCATGAGTCCCACAGTAAAACAATCATCATATACCTCACAAAAGAGTGCCACAAACTGTGGCCCATAATGACTGGTCCTGTGCCAAACGCATCCAGCGGACTCCCAGTAAATCAATAACCGACCCCAACGGCATCCTGGGGGCATTTACAGTTTGGTTTGAATGTCAGTACCTAAACCATTGCCGCATGATTCATCTACTGACAGGCAAACTAATTACTGTATGTAGCGAAGTCTCTTTGTTGTGTACGTCTTCAACCTTAGACTTAAGATGATTATTTGTATTTTGTCCTTTCTATTAATAATGTAGCAACGAATTGTACCTACGAGTATATGGACTTAGTCTGAAATAAACGATTTTTTATTTATTTAATAACATTAAGGAATTTTGCTCTTGAACTTAGTCGGGTAAAAATAAAAACGCAAATTTGCGCTTATCCGCAGTATTACCAACCTGCATAAAAATCACCGTTCGAGCAAAGTGACTTTCAAATGTATTCCCCGCTCTCGAAAATTCCTTGAAGGGGTAAACTTCGAGGCGTTTGCCGAGGCTTTTTATCATGCGACTTATGAATGGGGCCGTGAGGAGCGCTCGGTCTGATGTATGGCACCATTATGGCACGGCCCGTTGCCTCCGTTCCTTTTGGCCAGGTGAATACTAGGTATCTGCATTGCATTTAGGGACAAATTAGGTGATCATAGGTAATATTATGGTGATATTAATATTATTTCCTGAATAAAAAGGGTTATTCGACAGCTTATACGGTATGGTAGTGGTAAACCACGTTCTGCTTCGATTATGTTTAGTTCTAAGTCGAGTACATGAGCCCTCAGGCCGCTTGAGAACTCTTGCCTTTGAGTTGGAAGTGGAAGGTCAAATTGGTATGTAAACGTATCAAAAAACGCATCGGGAAAATTAAACAATTACTGGTATTTTAAACGATATGAAACTGTTCGGCGTCGGAATATCACCTATCATTGCAGTTAGACACTGAGAATTTTCCTTTTTTCAGACGAGGCGTTATATCGGCCGCATTCCGCCTGTCAGTTATATTTATAAGTGGCTTAAACTTGGAGGAATAAGACAGACATTAGTTTGTGACTTGTTTACAGCATGCCTCAAAAAAAAAACAAGTGCAGTAAGATTAAAATCAGTTTACGATTCTGAAGTTAGCCTCGAGTCGCCTCCCGCATACCCGCTCGACCCCTCTGACACCTTTGCGGCGCTACTAGTAGCTAACATCAGAATCGTTAACTGATTTTAATCGTATTGTAAGATAAGATAAGGCCACGTACCGGAAGGCGCGGCGTGGGTAGGCCCCCCACAAGGTGGACTGATGACCTGGTAAAGGTCGCGGGAGTCCACTGGATGCGGGTGGCGCAGGACCGGTCACTTTGGCACTCTTTGAGGGAGGCCTATGTCCAGCGGTGGACGTCTTTCGGCTGATATGATTATAATGATGATAAAGATAAGATAAAAACTATTTATTGCAGTAGAATTTTACATTCACTTTTGCATCGTCAAAGATTACATGCGCTCTGCCTATCCCTTTTGTGAATACACGCATGAGTAAGTGTCACATAACTTTACTCATGAGTAAGTGTCACATAACTTTACTCATCAGTAAGTGTCACATAACTTTACTCGTGTGTATTACGGATGTTGCTAAATCAAATTCGGATACCAAGTTCTGGATTACGGAAATGGCATGTTCCACATAGTTGACTTTGTTATAAATGAATAGGCAGCACTGTTTGACCTGGGTGATGAAATATTTGAAACGGGAAGCATTTACTTACGCTGGACTTTACAAGGATCCCGCTGTGTATTTAAAATGCAGTTTACAATTTTGTGAGCCACATTTTTGATGTAGGTAGGGCGCACTCATGTAAAGAAGTAATAGTTTTAAGAGAGCGTTATGCAAAAGATTAAGAGGGCGCTCGTTTTTTGGTCAGGAATAAGCGAGAATGACGGATTTTTGACGTTGTAATTCTAAGAAACGGAGAGCTTTTTCTAGATCCTGATTACTTATTTGCATAGGTAAACTCCTCATATTGGTCCTAGCCGCCTCCAATTTACGAATTACTGAATACTTTAACCGAAAATACCCGATTACCGACAGTAGTTTTCTGAAGAGAGCGCAGAGTCATAAGTTTGAGCCCCTAATACTCCATGATGTTATATGAGAACCTACTTGTTTTATTCTATTTTCACTAGCGTAATATGTTGCCATTGCTCCTAGCCGCCTCGAATTTTCCTTATTCTGCACGTATATATATGTAAACTGTTCTCAATTACACCATATTTGTCAACAAAATCTTACTGAAAACTCAAGGATTTTCTCATTATTGTTGAATTATTTGTGTATTGAATCTTACACAACATTAAAGTTCATGCTTGTACCAACAAGATCCAGTCCAAAAAATATAACTTTAGTCAAAATTTATATTTATAAACAATTATTCAAAACTAGTATAAATTTACCGTCGCGCGGGAATATATCTCAGTACCGGCTGAATAGCCCTCCGAGACAGACGTGTACTGTGTTTATTTGTGGCTATTCACGAAGCTAACCGGCGACTCTTCAGATAAAATAATATTATTTTGATCTCCGACTAGGCATAGTTGTTACCAACCTCGGGGTCAAACTATACTGGGGATACATTCGTGAGGCTAATCGAGACAAGTTATGAATTGCATAGCTGCCAGATAAGACGTAGTGTAGCGAAAAGGCTCAAACCCACAGTATACGTAACATTTAAAATTGAACCTTCTACCTAAAACAAAAGTCATACATTTCAATGGTTATGTCTTGTGGGTTGGATCCTTTTGTCTAAACTACGCGTTCTATACTCAATTATTATTGTACGAGTGATCGTGATACTTGATAGATTTAATTTATTTACTTGTTACTATCAGTCCACCTTGTGGAGGGTCCGCTGCAGTTTCCGGTACGTAGTCGCCTCTCGAGAACCTCCCCGCCCCAACGGCCATTATGATTAGTTAGTATGTATGTATGTATGTTAGTTTGGGCGAAATCTTCAAATTAGGTACAATTCTCTTCTTATATTAAGTATCTTCGGTGACAATGCCATAATATCATAGAGCTGGTCTGATGATGGAGTCGGAAGGTGGCCATAGCAACTCCTAAACTCAACAAGATAAAGCCATCGAATTTTGGCTCATTTATTTGGTCATGGCACGGCAAGACTTGGATGCTGGATGATTTCCAGAGTCTGATGATGGAGCTGGAAGGTGGTCATGGAACTCCTAAACTAAACTAGATAAACCCATCTAGTTTGGGCTCATCTGTTTTGTCTTGGTAAGCACTTTGGTGATGGATGATTTCCAGGATCTGATGATGGAAGGTGGTCATGGGAACTCCTAAACTAAAATAGATAGACCTATCTTGTTTGGGTTTGTGTGATTTGTCTGTACAAGTACCCACGAACCAGCGACATAATATGCAGGGTTATTGAAAATAACAAGATGAATAAAAAACTTTTTAAAAAACAAGCTTATATGGCGTTTGTTAAGTACAGCACGATCCTACCTTGCATTTAGTTATTATTTTCGTTTATATATAATAATAACACACACCGGGGGTTTACACTGAAAAGGGAGATTTTTACGTGGTTTTATTACATTTCCGAGTCATCATCATCATCATCATCATATCAGCCGAAACACGTCCACTGCTGGACATAGGCCTCCCCCAAAGAGTGCCACAATGGCCGTTCCTGCGCCACCCGCATCCAGCGGACTCCCGCGACCTTTACCAGGTCATCAGTCCACCTTGCGGGGGGCCTACCCACGCTGCGCCTTCCGGTACGTGGTTGCCACTCCAGAACCTTTCCGCCCCAACGGCCATCGGTTCTACGTGCAATGTGCCCCGCCCACTGCCACTTAAGTTTAGCAATTCGGAGGGATATATCGGTTCCCTTGGTTCTGCTGCGGATAGCCTCATTTCTGATGCGATCGCGCAGGGAAACTCCCAGCATAGCCCTCTCCATTGCCCTTTGAGTGACTTTGAGCCTTCTTATGAGGCCTATAATAAGCGACCACGTTTCCGTGCCATATGTCATCACTGGCAACACACACTGGTCAAAGACTCTCGTCTTGAGACACTGCGGAATATTGGACGAAAAGATGTGCCGTAGCTTCCCGAATGCTGCCCAGCCGAGTCGGATTCGACGATTGACCTTCCCTTCGACATTTCCGAGTATCACTCTTTATTTCGAAATAAATGTTAAAAAAACCGGCCAAGTGCGAGTCGGACTCGCGCACGAAGGGTTCCGTACCATTATCTATATCTAAAAACGGCAAAATATCTATATCTAAAATCACGTTTGTTGTATAGGAGCCCCCTGTAGCCTAGTTAGTAACTTGGAAGTGACTCTGCCTACGAAGCTGGAGGTCCCGGGTTCGAATCCCGGTAAGGGCATTTATTTGTGTGATGACCACAAATATTTGTTCCTGAGTCATGGATGTTTTCTATGTATTTAAGTATTTATTTATCTATATAAGTATGTTTATCGTCGTCTAGTACCCATAGTACAAGCTTTGCTTAGTTTGGGGCAAGGTCGATTTGTGTAAGATTGTAAAAGAAAAAGAAACAAATAAAAACTAAAATAAAAATAAAAAGATGTATTCTGTTTTTTAGTATTTTTTGTTATAAATAGCGACAACAGAAATACATCATCTATGAAAATTCTATCTATCACGGTTCATGAGATACAGCCTGGTGACAGAAGGACAGACAGACATTCAGACAGACAGACGGACAGCGGAGTCTTAGTAATAGGGTCCCGTTTTACTCTTTGAGTACGGAATCCTAATAAGTGACATAGGTTTTAGGCTCAGAACATAAAAAAAGGGAGAAGTGCCGTACTGCTTAATTTCAACCAAAACCGATGTCCCCAGTTTTCTCCCACCGCAGCGCCCACAGGCACACACATTGAACCGTGTAAAAACAAAGACTCGGGGGTTGCCAGTGAGTCTACGGCAACATGCAAACAAGGGCTGTGATTGGCTTAAACGCACTACACTAGGGGGGCGACAAACGTTAAAATTATGTTTTATCGACATTGATATTAAAATTAATATTATGTTATGATATTGATGGGTAACAACTTCAACAACATGGTAAGTTTATGTGGTGGTATTTAAACTTATAGCTACAAGTTTAAATAACACGTGTTGTTAACTTACCATAAATCGCAAAAGTAAAAAATATTGACGAATACCTACAGAGTAACATAAACGGCTTTTTATAAGTTCGTGTTCACATACATTTAAAACTCTGGTCACATCGATATTTTTGACCTGTAGGTACCAGGCCGATCCGACTCGCATTTTGGCGCGAAATAATATGTCCATTACTCATATTACGAGATTTAAGGCTAAGGGCGAGTATCCACCAAAGATGTGCGAAGATGTGTTACCATACATTTTACACCTAGGTTTCAAGCAAGCGAGGTGTCAAATATTCGAAAAGTGTACGGCTCTTATTAAGTGGTTGGAAACATTTTTCTTGAAAATGTTACGAACACATTAACTCTTCTCTGTACAGGAAACCAGTTAGGACCTCTGCCAGTAGCATCTATCCACTTTTTTTAGAACCTAATCGGATTCTTTGGAAAACTGTAATAAGAAACCGAGATTTCTTCTTCAATTATCACATTTGAAATGAAAGTAAAAAATACTCATTTAAAAAAAAATATTGGTAATAATATCACATTTTAAGTTGTTCTGAAGCCATTTGCAACTAAATTATATACTTGTATATACAATTTTAATATGTCTATTTACCGTTCATACTGCAACTTCGTGAAAATCTTATTAGTAGGTACCGTAAACATTTTGTGCCTTTTAATCTTATTAGTTACCTTTAAGATAGGCACCTAACCAAAACAAGTAATTAAATAAAATAAAACAGCGAAAGTAGTCGAAATAAAATAACTAGTATGATATCGTACTTCTATTTTATCGATTACGCGTAAATTGTAACTGCACTTTGGCACCGCTCTAGTTTGCGACGCCAAGCAGCGGCCGTACCACTAAAAAATTCAAGCATCGTCCATATCCATAGTGGTTTAATACATTGCGCCGTGGTTTACTGTATTGAACGATCAATGTACAACGCATAGAACAAAAATATGCTTTTTCGTTCGATATGTTAGTTCGATCCCGAGAAATGATGCGGCGTTGCGTTTATTTATTAAAATATTAGTTTTTACTGACTTAAGTGAAAATACTAATACTCACATGTGGTGCGTGACTCCACCATTCATGTAGGTTTTAGTTTCATTCCTATTTTTGCATGTAACCACGCTACAATTCGGCATTTTGAGTAAACGTGGAATAACATTTCAGATTCACGGCAAATTGCGACTAACATGCGGTGGGCAGTGACATGCCCATTTGGCCATGTCGCACCGACACGCGCCAAGCCCCCGTTTCATATCTATTCCTTTTTATCATCTGAGGTTTTAGGCTTTTGAATAAAATCACGCATTAATTAATTGCATTCTAGATAAAAAGCTGTGTTTGTATAATTTATAATTTTCAGTTCCTTTGGTAAGAAACGGACATAGCAATTTCTATGAAGGGCAGTTTTTTTTTACTGTCCATAACAAAAAAAAAATTCTTCAAGAAATGAATACGTAAGTACCCAGTAATTTCCTAGTAGTAGGTCTACTTGTATAATTTCATTACATTACTATATATAAATAAGACTCAGATATCATGCAAACTATTAATATCCGTAAAACAAATTATTATTCTTATTACTGACAACTTTAAAACTCGTTAGTTTATTTTATGCTAAAAAAACGAAACTAAATATACTTTGTCATATCATAGTATTTTAATACAAATAGAAAACTTGTGCTCAAAAATCAAATACTTACTTTATTCAAGTTATCTAACTTCGCTAACATGATGTTCTAGAACATCATGTTAGCGAAGTAATACTTACCACTTTTTAGTGCAAGTATCAATATCGGTCACGGAGTGAATTCCAACGGTGCGCTATACAGCTATTTGCATCGGCAAGCTCCGCGGTTAGTTCTATCCCGATCGCACTTACATATAGCTAGAAAGGGACGGCACCCGCGGCTGGTGCGATCTCGCTGTGCATGTGGGGGTTAGGTACGTTTGTGTGGGTGGTAGTAGTATTTACACACACAAACGCACTACGCGTGTCAAAATACCGAATTCTGAGCGAGCGCTTTTTTGAAGAGCACTCTTAAGACCTTTTTAATTTAAGTGTAAACGTGCGTAGACAGGAATTTATTTTAAGGTATTCAAAAGTTCGTTTAAACATGACAAGATTGCTACTTGTAATTAGGCTGCAAGATGTGCATAAAATCTTTCCGGTGGCGAATGCACTAGTCCCAAAACGCACTATAGGTCAATACAATCTAATTTCGAAAGCCCCTCTTCTCATAAGAAACTAGGCCCAAACACTATATTTCCAAGAAGGCTCATTCTCGATTTACACGAGAACCATTGAGAACTAGTCCCAAAATACACCTTTGCCAAAATACCCCAAATACTTTATTCTCATAATGCATAGTTCTCAAAACACTCTAGTTCCAAAAAACCCTATTTTTTTCTTTTATTTTCGAATGTCATGGCTCATTGAATTATTTTTAGTATTTTATTTAAGTCAGTCGTTCTTTCGTTTTCTAATGAAATTACATAATTAAAACCCAAAATATTTTGTAATTACATAATAATATTTGGGAGTGAGGGGGACTGGACCACAATACTGGTTGGCAACATCCGTTTATTGGACGTCCGGGATCCAATACAATATATATCAGAAGTCAGATTGCGGTGCGCTTTTTTTGCAAACGAAACTCCACTGAGAGCCTGCACTATTTCCCTAAAAGAACGTCAGTGCCGTCAAGATTAGTGTTCTTTAAGTTCACCTATGACAATGACAAAGGACGATTTTCCATATAACATTATTACGATATAATACACTGAGCGTGGCCCGACATTCTCTTGGCCGATTTTATTATATGTACTTAAAATATAAATATGACAACGCCGTAGAAAACGGTATTCGTAAGGCATGATACTATGATAGTTGAGTCCTTAATCGAACAAAAGAACGACTGACTTAAATAAAATACTAAAAATAATTCAAAGAGATATGACATTCGAAAATAAAAGAACAAAACCGGCCAAGTGCGAGTCGGACTCTCGCACGAAGGGTTCCGTAAGTACCATTATCAATAAAAACGGCAAAGAATCACGTTTGTTGTAGGTATGAAAGAAAAACAAATATACACCGTGGCCGTGAATAACCCGAAAGATTTAAGCTAACGATACTAGAGCCTAATTAGAGTATATAAAGTTATGTAACATATAGTCCAAAAACTCATAATTAAGGAGATATTAATTATTTGAAACAAATCAAAAGTTAAAAAATCTCCAGTCTAACACACCCTAAAGGCTTGAGCATAACTTGACACTTCTTGTCATGGAACACAAGTCACGGCATTCGCCGTTCGTCGTATGATTTCGGAGCGATTCGTGAAGTGTTATGCTCGCTCTCTGTTCTTCAACTTGAGTTTCTCAACTAAAGAGTTGTTCACAAAGAAGCGGGCAATTAATAAGATTTAATTTGTACTGAAATAGTAATTTAATTAAGACACATAATTAGACCCATGTTGATACAACATTATTTACTCGTACTGTCGTCAAAAATACGTTGTTTAAATCTTTCGGGTTATTCACGGCCACGGTGTATATTTTTTTAACATATATTTTATTCTGTTTTTTAGTATTTGTTGTTATAGCGGCAACAGAAATACATCATCTGTGAAAATTTCAATTGTCTAACTATCACGGTTCATGAGATACTTCAGCCTGGTGACAGACGGACAGACCGACAGACGGACAGTAGTAATAGGGTCCCGTTTTACTCTTTGAGTACGGAACCCTAAAAAATAGGGTATTTTGGAACTAGAGTGTTTAGAGAACTATGCATTATGAGAATAAAGTATTACGCAACCTACAAGTGAACACAATTTGGGGTATTTTGGGAAAGGTGTATTTTGGGACTAGTTCTCAATAGTTCTCGTGTAAATCGAGAATGAGCCTTTTTGGAAATATGGTGTTTTGGGCATAGTTTCTTATGAGAAGAGGGGCTTTCAAAATTAGAGTGTATTGACTTATAGTGCGTTTTGGAACTAGTGCATTCGCCACCGGAAATAATCCTAATCATAACATTTAATTGATTTTAATAATATAACTTTTTGAGTGAAACTTAAAGCGCCAAATATCAATAAGTACATTGGATTGGTTCTTTTTCAAATTAGCCGAATTATTTGGATCTTAATCGAGTTGAATTTTATTTTGGGTAAGGCCAAATACGAAGGGAGAATACCTCATATTTCTGTTCTAAATCCTATTGCAATGTAAAATTAATCAAACCTGAGTCAGCCGATCGAAACTAGATTGGACCAACTTAGTCTAACTGTAGCATAAAATCGGACTAATTTATTAAACGGAGACAAACATGCAGTCAAATTTAAACCTTTTGAAATTCCCTAGATCACTGATGCTGTGGTGCTAATCTGATTTGATCGATGTTTACCACTTTTATGGTCCTCGGCAGATAATAAAGTACATCACGTCGCATGTCTTTTCAAAACATAAAGGTGTTAACGTAGTGAAATCACCGGTAACGTGATTGAGTTTGGGACTTTAGGCAAGTAATTCGCAACTGCAGGCAAAATACGTACTTAGAAGCCAAAAATACACATGAAATTTTGTTGTGCTTTCCGAATTAGCTAGCCTAGGAATTTCAATGGCTTCAAAAGGTTTAAGGGCCTGGCCCTTAGCAGTTAAGTATAGCGGCAATCTGCAACTAAATAATGTTAAATCATTCACCGTGCAGGCGGCGAACAAGAGACCGGCCTCTTGAGTGTGTTGTAAAAAGGTTTACGTCTAAAAGAATTTAGATCTGGCGGCGATACCAAGAGCAAACAATCTCCTTTTTTGTATCAACGTACAAAGTAAGAAATTGCGGCAATCAAACAAATTCGACACTCAATAACTGAATCAGAGAACGTGATATTCTGCGTCGAAGTACATAAACGCGGGCAACAAGCCGTCAACAACATTGCTTTCAATTTCGCCCAGAACTTAAACTACCTTTGAAGCGTAACTCCACTTGGAAACTCGCGCCCGGGGTGTAACGAAATCATAACTCGGGGAAATAGGTCAAGTGTGATGAATATCGATACTTTGTTGACACAACTCCATAATCCTGATTTTAAATATCCTTTAAGTCGATTATTAAATGCCAAGCAATCGCTTCTATACATTTTTTGGTTGAAAAGCAGCATCAATGCATTTCGCTTGGCAAAAAAATTGTTTCATTACCACAAATATGGATGTACATGTCCGAAATAAAAAAAAAAAAAAAAAAAAAAAAAAAAAAAAAAATTACAAATCTTTCTAAAGCAACAATCCCCATGTTTATTTAATGGGTGTTCGGTATTCCAAAACCAAGTTTATTTTCACGGACATGTAGATAAGCTATGATTTGAAGCCTTCTCCGAGATATTATTCGCCTCGAACGGGATAAGAACTTCTAATAATAAACCAAATAAATGCCGATCTAGACATCTAGAGATGAAAGAGGCTCATGTTCATAATTAGATTATTAATTAAATAGGCAAACAGAGACTGAACATGTTGATTGATAGTACAACACCCTTTCTATTGAAACCATATGCGAATTTCTTCATAAGCTGAAATTGACATGGGATGATATTAAGTTGAAATGAAATTTTAGTAATTTTGAAATTTGTGGGCCTAGATTCTTTAAAATAATGTATTCGCCAAAATCCGTATTAGCGATGGGGGGGATTCAAGTTGTCTGATTCGAATACTTGAATCAGTGTCTAAACGAGTTGATTCGAATCAAGTTCCTTCGCAACTCGAATCAACTCGCCGTCTCCACTGCCGGTTTCACTCGGATACCTAACTCTAGATTTGATACGGATCGGATAACGAATGCGAGTGCATGCAAGTCAAGTTAACTCGAATCTAGAATACGAATACGCTTAACTTGATGCGAGTCGAGTCAACTCGAGTTTCGATTCGAGTCAGGGGCCGAATCAACGCGAGTTACAATACGATTAAAATCAGTTAACCATTCTGAAGTTAGCCTCGAGTCTCAGGGTATAGGTTTTTGGGGAACAGCAGCAGACCGCGATAGGCCCTTCAAAATACAAAAACAAGCCTTGCGTATTATGTCGGGCAAACCATATGAGCACCCGGCTAAGGACTTGTTCAAAGAACATAAAATACTAACACTACCGTTCGTCTTCATATTGGAGGCCTGCAAATACGTAAGAGCTAATATGGACCGATACACAACCCGTGGACAAAGTCACGGCAGAAACACACGCGGGCAAAACCTCCTGAACGTCCCGTTTCGTCGACTCGAAAAAACACGAAAGTCTCTCGGTGTCATTGGTACGAAAATATACAACACTCTCCCAACTGAAATAGTTAACTCGGCAAGCGATGCAATATTTATTAATAAGATTAAATCGCTATTAGTTGACCAAGCATGCTATAGCATTGAAAAAATTATTTTAAGAAAATAACAAATATTATATAATTATTGTAGCTAACAAATTTAACAAATTGTAACAAATTGACTTGTACGTAAAATGTTACTTATACTTTTACCAATAAAATATATGAATATGAATATAGTCGCCTCCCGCATACCCGCCTGACCCCTCTGACACCTTTGCGGCGCTACTAGAATCGTTAACTGATTTTAATCGTATTGTATCCGAGTTGGAAAAAAATCGAATCGTAACATCGCTAAGCCGTATTCATACACCCAAAGAGTAGGTAAGCAGGTCAGGAGCGACCAATCACGGCCCTTGATATGCAGATCGGGGCCCGAATTAAGTCGAGCACGGATTTGTTTGACTTGAGGTTTTGCCGGCCTGTTTTGTTTACGGATTTGGATGTATGATTAGGCCGGAATCAAATTACTTACGTTTGGATTAGGGTAACAAAACTAATTATGGGCTTGTGTCAGGATTGAACAATGGAAGAAATGGAAGTCAATGTTCATAATTGAAGTCTTTGCAGGATACATGATTGTAGTGCGATTCAAAGTTATACTAAGATATTTATAAAAACCGGCCAAGTGCGAGTCGGACTCGCGCACGAAGGGTTCCGTACTATCTATAAAAAAAACTATTTTTTATTCTGTGTTTTAGTATTTATTTGTTGTTATAGCAGCAACAGAAATACATCATCTGTGAAAATTTCAGCTGGAACTATCACGGTATCAGTGAGATACAGCCTGGTGACAGACAGACGGACGGACGGAAGGACGGACAGCGGAGTCTTAGTAATAGGGTCCCGTTTTACTCTTTGAGTACGGAACCCTAAAAATGGAACCTTAAAAATTTACAAAATATTTAATTTACACAGATGTATACCATTCAAATTCAAATATTAATTGTACAAGTGGTCAAGGGTGCTTTTACTTGCCAGAGCTTACACATACAATTACAATGGTCTCATTAAGTGATATGAATACACAGCAACAGTAAAACAATAGACATACCAGGGCACATATTTGCCGAGAGATGTATAGTCTCCAGGTCCATTATAAGTGCCTTACCTACAATTAACTTATACTTATAATAAAGAGATGTTAAGAGTCTCCAGCGTCAACACAAAATAAAAAATCCTTTTTACCTATACCTTCATGAAAATACAATTAGTTGAGACAATAAACACCAAGTTTAAGTTTCAAATTGAATGTATCGACGACATTCAAGGTTCGCAACCTTTTAAACCCTAGACTAAAACAAACACAAATCCAATAGAACTTTTAAACACACTCGAGGCATAAAAGAAAACATTTGCTTTATAAATTAGCTGGAAAGAGGCAAGTCGTTGACACATACAAAGACAAAGTACGCACAAGTGCCGGCCAATCCATTAATCCGATTTGCCCGCATCAGCCGATCGCACGGTCCACTTCGAAGATATGTTTACATTTGTGCACTTTATTCCAGTGTTATGAGGCGATCGATGTATATGTCACCGTTAAATTGTGAAAACCGTCAGTTTGTAATCTAACCCGTTGTATTGTTTTTTATATAGTTTGTATCGTTTTTTTTTTGTTATTCAGACATTTTCTTCCATTTATTTCGGCACCCAGCAGTGTCGACGGAGCCCCGCTGCGCGCGGCTCCTATTTCTGGGCGCTTTGCTCTTCGGGCAACTGAAGATACCTAACTAACCTAACCTACCTAGTCTTTGTGTACGTTCCATAGCAAGCCGATTTGATCTCAGTTCAAAATATATGACGATTCGACATTGAAAGTTTATAAACTAACGAAAAATATTGCGTTAAATTGTGAACGGTTTTGGCAGTTCACAATACTCCGTCAGTTAACAATATAACGGGTAAGATTATAAACTGACGGTGTTCACAATCTAACGGTGACATATACATGTCTTTGACGTTGACTACAGATGGAAAGTGCAAACAGTACGTTACGATTTAGATTTTTTTTTAGTACCAGCCTTTACAATTAGCTATTAACTAGCTTCTGCCCGCGAGTCCGTCCGCGTGGAACTCGTTTATATCGCGTATCGTAGCTCCATACAAACTTTCACTCACCATTTCACACCCTTAGGGCTTAGGGGTGAAAAAAGGCATAAAAACTATCCTATGTCCTTCCCCGGGACTCAAACTATCTCTATACCAAATTTCGTCTAATAATTTCCCCTATACAAACTTTGCACCCCTATTTAACCCGCTTAGGGATGGGTTTTTCCAAAACCCTAAAATTGCTTTTCTTGTATTGTAATAAGGAGTCCATACACAAAGTTTCAATTCTCTCTCTTAAAATTTTTAATCCATCCCCATACAAACTTTCCACCCCCTTTTGACCCCCTTGAGGGTGGAATTTTTAGTGGGTACTAACGTTATATAAACTACCTATTGTGAAAAAAACAGCTTTCTAGGTTCGACTGTTTGGGCTGGGCGTTGATTTAAGTGAGTGAGTGAGTCAGTCAGGACTTTGCCTTTTATATTTACTATAAATATAATAGTGCTTCTGGCTCCATCAACAGAGCAACTCAATGTATTCTATTATTCATGTACGAGTATGACCTACTCGCAAAAGTTTGAAATCGATACGAATGATGGAGTTGGTGAAAATCGACTTGCGAAATTTGATTACATTGTTAAATACACGATGATGTCTTAAGTTTTGTCATAGATATGACCACGTCGTCAATGTATAGAGGTTAATTAATAACAAATTACAGATAGCAGCAGGGTAATTGAGTAACTTTTGGAACGATCGTTAGGACACGCTGACATTCATTTTCACCCTTTTTACCTACACTACAGATATGTTTAATCTGATTTAATCTTAAATGTTTAGGAAGTGTATGGGTGGGTTGCAACAAACTGTACGTAATTGTAAGCGGTGTTCGGTAATATCTGAATTTATAGAAAGTCTGACAAGTTTCTATCGAATGACATATCTGCGGGCGCCATATTTAATGTTGATCGGCGTGCCCTAAATTTTCAATTATTTTTCAAATTTCCCTTTAGGTATTAGTAAACTCGATAATGTTGAATACTTATCAGTATCTAAAATGACAGGGTTGTCTACTTTTGACCTCACCGTACAGTTTCAAATATAGTTAAAACGCGACCAACCCTCAGTATCTCGCATTATTGGATTCCAAGAGTTTTCACCCTCATTCCCTCACGCGCGCGACAACATTCAGACGGCGTTCGCTTATTGCACCTATTCACTATAATTGCGGCCACATAGCTGGGTTGTTTGCTGAGTTTTGATTCATATCGAGATGTGTATATACTTATATCTACCAAGTGGTAAATAGGTTTCTATTGGTCATCTTTTTTCATGCGGGGCTTCCGGGGCCCAACTTTGTGTTGAACTCCGCTTCCATTTTCTTAATAATTATTTTAGTACCAAGGTAATTTAAGCATTGCAATTGTAGCGATACCATTATTATGCAAGATAACTTTAGGGAGTCTCGTATTCATTTAAATCGAGTTATATTAGGTTCAATAAGAATTACGAAAGTTAACAAACTTTATTTTTAGTAAACGCATATCTTATTTATTTACCTCACCGAGATGTGCCGATATTCCGGATGTGTCACAACATCCTTGCAACATACGTTTAGTAAAAAAAAATTGGTTGTCTATTAATTCGGTTTACGGACGATAATTTTACGTGATAACGTCATAAAGCCGAACGCTCGGCTCAGGCGGTAAAAAGAATAAGTTATACTTTTTGGTGCGTGCTGCCGGTGTTCATCGATTTATAAAAAGTTATCACGTCAATAATGTGTGAGAATCGTGAAAGTTTTTAATAATAAACAAACATGTATTAAACAAAAGGTACCTAAATATTCTATACAACGCTATGCTACAAATATTCGGTCAAAAGAGTTGAGAGTCATGTCGCACTATCAATACCATGCCGCACGAGCACCCGTGCAAATGTGACGAGCCTTTTCGTTCTACCACTTAGTACAAAACTATAGTGATAAATCACATCCATCCATAACAAGGTGGATTGTCTTTAGCTAATCATTCATTAAACCTAGTTCAAAACTATAATACTAAATCGTAGCATATCTACTCAGACTTCATTAGAGAAGCTTGTACTTAATCCATAATCGGACGTATTAATCACAAATAAGATTGTACACAACTTAGGTACAATAAATAATAAAAAAAAATAATAAAAATTATTTATTTCAGACTAAAGTCCATATATGGTTAGTAAACAATGAAATCTTATTGCTAGTGTAAGTATGACATAAAAAGAGGGACATAACATAACTAAACAATGACTGCATGCAGTCTCTGCCAGCGGGTGAGCATGGGGCCATTTTCACGCTCCGTAAACACGCTCAGAATGCTGTTGGGGCTGCCGCGCAGGCGACGCATCATGGAAGCGCACCTCTTGCGCAATATTAGATAACAAAACTTTTAGGGTTGCAGTGTCACTGCGTCTTGGAGTGACATGCGTCGTTCCACATCGGTGTCACTGCGGTTGCACTGTCGACAAATTTGGGCACCATGGCCTCTCCTGCCACAGGAGCACAGGCCGCATCCCGCGTCACGCCAGCCTGAACGACCTCATCCGTCGGGCTCTCGCTAGTGCCGGAGCTCCGGCCGTCTTAGAGCCTACTGGTCTTGCCCGGGACGACGGCAAGAGGCCCGACGGCATGACGCTCGTGCCCTGGAGCTTGGGACGGCCACTGGTATGGGACGCTACCTGCGTCGATACCCTTGCGCCGTCCCACCTTCCTGGAACCTCAACTACGGCTGGTGCTGCTGCTGACTCAGCCGATTCACACAAAAGGCTCAAATGTGCTGGCATTGACAGTGGCTTCATGTTTGAGCCTTTTGGCGTCGAGACCTTAGGGCAATGGGGCACCAGCGCATTAAAACTATTTAAAATGCTTTCTAAGCGCCTTGTCGATGCTTTTGGTAACCAGAAGGCTGGCGCTTACCTAGCCCAACGCATAAGTATTGCCATACAACGTGGCAATGCCGCCAGCCTCCTGGGCACCCTGCCGCCTGGCGCCGATCTGGGACAAGTTTTTAGGGTTCCGTAGCCAAATGGCAAAAAACGGAACCCTTATAGATTCGTCATGTCCGTATGTCTGTCTGTCTGTCCGTCCGTATGTCACAGCCACTTTTTTCCGAAACTATAAGAGCTATACTGTTGAAACTTGGCAAGTAGATGTATACTGTGAACCCCATTAAGATTTTCACACAAAAATCGAAAAAAAACATTAAGTTTTAGGGGTCCCCATACTCAGAACTGAAACTCAAAAAAATTTTTTTCATCAATCCCATACGTGTGGGGTATCTATGGACAGGTCTTCAAAAATGATATTGAGGTTTTTTACATATTTTTTTTCTAAACTGAATAGTTTGCGCGAGAGACACTTCCAAAGTGGTAAAATGTGTGTCCCCCCCCCCTGTAACTTCTAAAATAAGAGAATGATAAAACTAAAAAAAATATATGATGTACATTACCATGTAAACTTCCACCGAAAATTGGTTTGAACGAGATCTAATAAGTAGTTTTTTTTAATGCGTCATAAATCGTAAACCGCAATTTATTTCACGGAACCCTTCATGTGCGAGTCCGACTCGCACTTGGCCGCTTTTTTATTTATAATCTTATCGTTATTTTTTTTATTTTAATTTTTCCTTTGTGTATTATGTTTCTAGTTAATTTTTTACTTACTACTTGTGTTTATCCATATTTTAGGCTTACTTAATTTTATTAGTTTAGTTTTAATGTCATTTAATGTAAATATTATTATTAAGAAATTATATTTAGATTTTATTAACACTTCGGGCTTTTATTATATTTATACAATTATAACTTTTTAACCGACTTTAAAAAAAGAGGAGGTTCTCAATTCGTATGCATTTTTTTTTGTGTGTTTGTTACGCGATAACTCGGTAATTTATGAACCGAATTGAATTTTTTTTCTTTGTTTGAAAGATTGGTCCCGTTGCTACCAAAATCCAGTTCTGATGATGGGATCCTGGAGAAATCGAGTGAAATCTTCAAATTTTATAGGCAAACTTAAAGCAATTTGGCTACTGATATTAAGTCGGTTAAAACTTTGTTTTTAAAGTAGATTATTTAAAAATATTGTATGACCAAAAGTGCCTAGTGAGTATGGTCCTACAAATAAATATTATTGATTCATCATTACATGCTATCCAAAGCAGCTTAAACGTATAAAAAAACACATTAACAATTCAATTTATGTTTCGGTAGGAAATTGTGTAAGTAACTAGGTACCTGACAGCTGAAGTACCCAAGTTAATTTCAAATAGCCTGCGTTTTACTGCTAATTGCTGCAACAATTAAGACTAGAATGGCGTAAAAAGAAAACTATTCAACTGATATCATTATTCATAGTCGTTCCTTGAAACACTACATATTACTCTAAACTTTTTCTCAACAACTTCAGCAAGATAATACTTTGAAGCTCACTGCAAATGACTAAGTCACTTCAAACACAGAAAGTTCTATTAACTTCGACCAAGTGACTGAAAACGACTCTTAGATCTTTTAAAGAGTGCGAAAGTGCGATCGCAAACCTTTGGTCACTTGGAAGAAGATTGCACAGCGATGTCACCTCTAGAGGGATGAGAAGGCACGTCGATGAGTCAGCTGAGAGCTGGCAAATAGACATTAAAGGCTTAAAGCAGCCTTTAAAGCCGTCTCAGGAGCAATATTGCTTCGTTATAGATTTTTTAATGAGGAGATATTAGTGCTCGACTTAAGATGCCGCTTTTTATATACAATGTGATACACCATATCTAGGTCGGAAACTTGTTTCCGTTCCTATACAGTTTAATATAAACAATGAAGCGATTAGGGACTTTGTATGAAAACATTCTACGCGCTCTATTTTATTACTATTTTAATTTCTAGGAACAGAAACTAGTTTCTGACCAGATTTGGTGGATTTCCTATTGTGTATATTAAGTTTCATGTTATTCTAGGATGTCGTTTTAAAATTAGAACCAAACTTCGTTTGTATGGAAAGTGGAGCGGCCTGGCGACCCATAGGAGGAACGTACTTTGACATATACTTTCACGCATTTGGTGTCTAGACGGTGGCAACGTTCAGATTCCATTTGGGATGAAGCATTAGGAGATTGGAAAGAAAGATGTCCGGATGATGCCCGACCTACTACCTTAAAATGTCAAAGATCGTGGGACGATCTCATGTGCAAAAGAACCTATGTTTGACTTGACTGTGTATGCAATCATTACTCATAGAGTACATATGATGGTCTTGTGGAGGTCACTGTTGGAGTTGATGTGGTTCGGTTAAAAGCAGGGGCTGAGCGTGAATCTGGGGCATGGCTGCATGCATTACCATCGTCGCATCTATGTTCACTGCTAGACAACGACTCCGTTTGGATTGGGGCTGTTCTAAGACTGGGGTGCTCGGTGTGTGAACCTCATCAGTGCATTTGTGGAGCTACAGTTGAGGTGAATGGCCGTCATGTTTAAAGCTGCGGGCACTGTGCTGGTAGATCTTCAAGACATCATTCGATTAACGAAATTATACGTCAAGCATTGGTCTCCGCAAATCTGCCCTGCGTATTAGAGCCTCAAGGCTTAAGCAGGACGGATGGTAAGAGGACGGGGGGAGGTTAATACTGGTTCCATGGGCGAGGGGTCAAAGTGTCATCTGGGATGCAACGTGTGTAAGCACGTTTGCTCGTCGCACCTCAACCACACGGTACGCAAGGCTGGAGCTTGAGCTTTCAAAGTACTCCGATTTGGAACCAGTGCATTACTTCGTCCCGGTTGCTGTGGAGACGAGCTGGTGCTCCGAGGCGAAAACTTTCATTAGAAAATTAGGACAACGGTTGCGGGAGAGAGGTCGCGATCCCAGGTCTGGCTCGTATCTGGTGCAGCACATATCATTGGCGGTGCTGTGCGGTAACGCGGCCAGTAGGTATATTGGGCACATTTGCGCCAGGTACCTGCCGTTTCGGGGATCTATTACATTAGTATTAATATTGTTTTAGTTTTAGTGTACATATATTTTAATTTGTATTATATCTAACTTTATATTTTTGTCAATAAATAATTCATTACTTTTGAAAACTATTATAAGATGTATTAATTTATGAAGATATTAGTAAAACTATGTTAATTTTGTTTTTTATAGTTAGGTATTTGGTATGTATAAGTAAGTTATCTAATAAGTTTTTTTATTTCACGTTTGTAATATTATATATCATGATTTATGCTACTATTAAATTTGTATTTTTTTCTTCTATAATTTTTAGGGTTCTGTACTCAAAGAGTAAAACGGGACCCTGACTCCGCTGTCCGCCCGTCCGTCCGTCTGTCTGTCACCAGGCTGTATCTTGATACCGTGATAGTTCCAGTTGAAATTTTCACAGATGATGTATTTTCTGTTACCGCTATAACAACAAATACTAAAAACAGAATAAAATAAATATTTTTATTGATAATGGTACGGAACCCTTCGTGCGCGAGTCCGACTCGCACTTGGCCGGTTTTTGTTATTTGTTTACAGTTCCCCAAGATTTAACTTGCTATTCAGCCTATTAGCTGCTCGAACGCTTTCAACTGGTTACTCCAGTAAAATACGAGTAAGCAAGCAACTAGCTTATTTACCCGACCGTGACATCGCAGTTACTTAGAGCGATTAATCGGGCAGCTAAGTATTAACTGAATTTAAAAGCCGACAGTTTCCTACAATTGAATCCCTGAATGGCAGTTACACCGTGGCCTGAATGCTAATGCCACTTTTGATCTAAGTTTGAACAAAAATGCCAACAGTGGAACAACTTTAGCGAGGGATTAAAAGTAAGTATCGAATTGAATTGTGCTTACATTTATTTGTACGTCAGTCAGGAGCGAACCGCGAAGTGGAAAAACGTTTTAATAAGTCCCAAATAATAATTGAGCTAACAATTAAGATTGGATGTTTCGCTGTCCTCTAGATTTACATTTACATTTTATTGCGACTTGCAGCAAATTAAGTACATTTTCCACCGTGGTTTTATTGTATTGACAACATCAATGATGTTATATAAAATATAGGGAGATATGTTATAAGCGCTCCAAAAGTGGCACACTAAAGCCTGGCTAATTGACACGGCTTCCCATAGTTTCAAGTCGTCAATGGAAACGAATCAGAATTTGGTGGACATAAACACGGAATTTCGTATAGACAACGTATCTACCTCTTTTTTATATTACATCATTGCACAATATCAACATTTTCTTCAATATCAAAATTTTGGAGGGCAGATGAAATGGCGGTGCAATAAATGAAAGTGAAAAATAGATAACCAAAGACATAGGTACCTACAGAAATAAATATACTTATGCTAACATTGAAATCCATTTCACTGCGCATTAAATTGCAAACGATGTTTTTGCTCGCACTTACAATCTCACATCAACGCAGTGCAATCTTGGTAAAAAATTCAGTAAGAATGTAGGTACTTATTAAATAAATAAATAAATATTTGGGGATAATCTTACACAAATCGACCTAGTCTCAAACTAAGCAAAGCTTGTACTATGGGTACTAGACGATGATATACATACTTATATAGATAAATAAATACTTAATAAATACATAGCAAACATCCATGACTCAGGAACAAATATTCGTATTATTTTAGCATTTGTAGAATTTTACTATACATTCGATATATTTTTTGTTTTTTACTTTCACATGTCAAGAATAGAAAAGCGCGAATAAAGAGATGAAATAAATCACACTTAATAATTGATGACATTCGGTGTAAAAACAAGCACCCGCCCAAAAAGCCAGCGAATTTCACTCCTAAAAAAACTAAAAGTTGCCCCCAAATGGACTGCATTTATTTTGAATTTCTTTCAGGATTAAATTCTCTTCGACTCTGCAAACACGTTTGATGGCAATTTGAATAATACCTAATGCAATAATACCTCGGAATGGCGCGCCAGGGGAATTGCAAAAAAATACTTTGCACTCATTTTTCAAGATAAATTGGGCAGTAATGTAAATTGTTCGAGCGTAATCGAGAAAAAATAATGAATTACCTTGCAATATTTTTCTTAGCTTCTCTGCAAATATTTTTAAATCCTCGTTTAAGTTGATGGTTATAAAATTATACTTACCAATAAAATCAAACGGTAGAGCAAAATAAGAGAAGTTATGAAAAATATATGTAAATTATTCAATAAATTGTTAGACTTTCATTAAAGTTATAAACTGGCATCAAGTAAGTGAAGTTCGAATAACTTGAGATCTAATATAGGCGCACAGTACAATTCAGGGCCAGATCAGGTCACGGTTTGGGAGTTTAAGGCGCTCTTAGTGATTATTGTCAAATTTGAGAGCTTATAAAACTTTAGACAGCGCTCTAATATGAAAATATGTACTACTTATACGTGCGCTATTCCCAAAACCTGATCTGTAAACCGTCTCCTGACGTCCTCTGAGCCTAAGCATAAAAGATATGTACAACGACCTTATTATTTTGTGTCGTCACTCCTGTCAGCTGTCAAATCTGACATGTTCTGCATCGAGCTATCGAAGTTTCTAAAATCAGTTGGATAAATACAACATACAAACAACTCTCATTGGACTTTGATCCCTGGAAGATCTCTCTATTGCAGTGTCACCAGGTCACCACCTATTGTATATTTGTACATAATATGTACATAACTCTTTTCTGTGAATATTATCTATAAGTACAATTTTAATACCATAAATAAAGTCACATTCAATCAAACTCTGGGAGCCTTGATTAAAACACGGTGGTACAATAAGTCTTAATGTGGTAGACGATTTGATCCTGATCTTGAGGGAAAACATTCATAATGAGCTGAGAGGCCAGGGGAAATCAAGTCGATTTATTATCCAAGAAATAGACTCGTACCTAGTATACGAAACGAAGTAGATGTTTTTTCGTGAAATAACACGGTGATGGCTGGTTGAGGAATGTGCGCTTTATAATTAATTCTATAGAAAAAAACTGATAAGCATATTGACCTACAAAACTTCTGATTAAATGTAACCTATGTCGTTTCGTCGAATGTTAAATACATTTTCTCTACGTAAATTGGGAAACAGTACCGCAATCGTTTTGAATTGGAGACGGTTTCTATTTCTCGGTTGTTTTCTGTTCTCAAGCTACATCTAGAGCGCGCTTTTACTGGTTTTTATATTGTGTTTTACCCCTCCAACCCATCCTGTGTTTGGAGTTATACTACTTGTTGAACTCTGATATAATTTGCACTAACGAATAAGCGGTTAGGCAGCCGTCTTGGGAGTGCGGAGCGATTTGCCGACTTCCAAGTCGTTAACATCGTCTTGGTGGTTGTTATCGTGAATGTACAAGAGAATGTGTGCCTTTTATTTGTACATTTTGTGACGTTAAATTAATGTATTTTCTTTCTTTCTTTCTGTGGTAGCCCAGTGGTTCAAGCGTGTATCTGCCAATCCAAGCTCGTACCAATGAGTTCTTCGAAACTTCTGTGCGGAATATCAGTCGATATGCGCAGTCGCGCCGCATTTCTGATGCGCCGGGTGCAGAGCAGTTTTAATACCATTCTGAGAATGATTGCGGACAAGCCTGACGCCTAGAGACTGTATACATCTCTAAGATCATTAGAATAATAATTATTAATTGTATCTGGACGCTCAGAGACCTTATACATCTCTGGGATATAAAATGATATCACAAACTTCTTATTAATTCTGATAGAGACCTTGTATCTAATGTAATGGATATTTTTTTGGACATTTATTGGACATTTCGTTCTGTTAAACTGCAAATAATTGTTGTTGTAAGTTTATATATTTTTTTATTGTAAATTATTGATTGTCATGTTAAAGTGCCCTCGTGGCCTATTTGCAGAATAAATGTTTGATTGATTTATTGATTGGGCGATTATGCTACACTGCACAGGGCTGAGTTCTAAATGTTGTTGTAGTCTGAATTTAGTTTTACTTTAAATATGGGTCAAGCATTGGTTAGTTACACGATATAAACAATTTGAATTAGAATTTGAATATTTACCATTACCTTTTCGGTGAAGGAAAATGTCGTAAAGAAACCTGCACACGTCTGCGAAGAAATCCAAAGGTCGTCCTCGAGACCCTCTGCCTACTCCCTCTCATCCATGAAATGAGGCTGGTGCCCAGCAATGGGACGGATAGGTAGGTTGATGATGATGAAGATGACCTTAACCTACACAGGCTGATGCTATCACGCGGGTAGTTTTAAGACCTCCTCCCCCTCCCCCCCCCGTCACCCTCCGAAAATTTTCGAGTATGTCGAGAGTGATGTAGAGAGTGATGACCGAGGTTTTTAGCCGGTAGGAGTCCGGCACTGTCTGGGCCTCCCCTCCCAGTCGTCCATGATGGATTTTCCTCGGTCCGCACTCTATACATCTTTTTCAATTCGTAAACAAAAGCAAGGACTCTCGTCCATGGCCTTTCTGGCAACTCATAAACAAAAAAAAAAACCTACACTGGTGTCTGGTGTTATTGACTACTTGAAAGTCCAAAGTGTAGTTATGATATAATAATACTCGTGATAATAAACATCTTCAAAGTTAAATAAATAGTAATAATTATGTTCCATTTAATGATTTTACCAGACGTTTTAAAGCAGGTTGATTTTTTGGTAAACTTCTTGTTCATTTTGATTGTCAAAATTGCACTTCATTGATGAACATTCAGCAACTGACCAAACAACAATCCACAAACAATATATTGTTTTACAAACAATATTGAACGTAGCGATTACATTGAATTTAATAATTGGTTTGAAATTAATAATGATATTCTGGGATATCGTTTTTATTATTATTATATTATTATATTTATTTATTTCAGACTTTTAGTCCATAGGGTTAGGTAATACAATAACTTATATATCTATTGTTAGTACTACAATTAATGAGACACAACAAAACATTACACAACATTTACATTAAAACTTTCGCGGCTGTACGGCCACAGGTGCGTGTAGTTGCACGTACCTGTCTACCAGAGGCGAGTCCCACCGCTGAGCCAACGTACTTAGGATAATGTTAGTGCTGCCACGGCTGCGGGTGAGGAGTGACGCGCATCGCTTCCTCATGATGGCAAAAAAGCAGTCTGTTTGCGCCTCGGCAAACATAGCTGAGGCGCTACAATACCGCGGCAACCCAAACAGCATCCTAAAAGCATCATTATACTGGACGCGCAGGGCACCGTACGCCCGCTGCGTAAAGTTAGCCCACAGGCCGCACGTATAGAAAGTTTGACAAAATGCTTTAAATAGTGTCAACTTTACTTCTGTACTAGAACGTGCAAACCTGCGGGATAACATATTACAGCGGACACACAGCGCCCGGCGCTCCCGCTCGATGTCCTCGACGTCCGACAGTGAGTCAGTGACCCAGTGGCCCAGGTACTTAAATTTGTCCACTCTTTTTAACGGAGTCCCACAAAGCATGACCGGCTGCATTTGATAACTTTTATTACCCGCTTTAAATTGCAAGAGCTCGCTTTTCGACGCATTGTACCTGAGCCCATGGGCCACAGCATACTCTTCACAGATTCCTATCATTTTTATTAAGCCCCCCATCGAGGGGCTCAGCAGCACCATGTCATCAGCATAGCTTAAGTTATTGACACACACGTCTTCTATGTGACATCCGACACAGGCACTGCTGAGCTCCTCGATGAGGCCGTTCATATATACATTAAACAATGTGGGGGAGCTCAAACCACCCTGTCTGACCCCGCATTGCATCACATACTCGTCAGATACGGCGCCTGCCCACTTGACAGTGTTTTTTTGGTTATCATACCAATGCCTAAGCAGTGATATGACGTCACGGGGTACCGTTGTGTCCTCGTGTATTTTCGCCCATAACAAGTCGTACGCCACCATGTCAAACGCTTTTGACAAATCCAAAAAACAGGCAAATACAGGCGTTTCACGTGACGTATAATAATGGACGGTCTGCTTAAGACATAGGATTGCGCTTTCAGTTGATAAACCCGGCCTAAATCCGAATTGAGCGTCATGTAGCTTAATATTTTGTCCTATAATGTCATTGAGCAAACCGTCCAACACCTTCGCCACAATAGTAGCAAGCGAAATAGGCCTGTAATTGGATATGTCAGAAGCGTCCCCAGTTTTATTTTTTATAACAGGTACAACTATTGTCTTCATAAGTTCTTCTGGTAAGTAACTATGACTGATACATAAATTATAGAACATTGACAAGACTCGCGGCATATGAATACCCGCATGCCTGAGATGCTCAATGCTTAAGGCATCGTATCCTGGTGATTTTCCCCTCTGCATCACGCTAATTTTACCAGCTACTTGCTTAGCCGAAAATCGAACTGGCGGGGTACCGACTTCAGCCTTAGCATCGATCATACCAGGCTCTTTGAGCGCAGATTGAACTGTAAAATGTTTCTGAAAAGCATTAGCGATGGCGGTTGGTTCAAAATTGTTGTCGACGCTCACAGGAAGGCCCGCCCTAGGATTTAACTTAGAGGTATTTTTCCAGAATTTGCCAAAGTTCCGGCTCGAGTGATTTTTAGCAATTATATCTAATTTTATATCTTTCTCGTGATTCTGACAGTACTTCAACTTGTTCTTAAATAGTTTTTTAGTTTCGAGCATCTTACTGTAAATATACCCCGCCGCGGGTTTACCATAAGTTACCCACCACTGAAACCAGAACCGAGCCTCCCGGTGAGCTTCACCAACATGCAAATTCCAGCCCGTTATGTACTTATTCTTCCCACGCTTAACATACATACAGGATTCTTCCGCGCCTACTTGAAGTACATATATTATGTTGTTGTACAACTCCCTCAACTTCTCTTTATGATAAGTACTTGAACACATCCCATCTGCACAGTCAGAGAATTCAGTAGGAAAGTTAATAGATTTCAGTTTATTCGTACAATAATTCATATATTTTTCTACTTGAGTTGAATCTCGCTCACCCCAGTGCACCCTATCATTGAAACACGAATGCTTAGTTACAATTTTTGCCTTAATTAGCTTAAAATCACATTCTAAAAGCAAGGGGTAGTGGTCGGACCAGTATACATTGTACAACACTGCCGCACTAATAACCGTGGACCGTGCGGCGCTTGTCACCACACAGTGGTCGAGCCAGCGTCTAGATCCGTGAGCATCACTGACAAAAGTGTAAGTACCACTCGGTAACATATCCATATCTACACACGACAAGGATTGTTCAGAACAAAAACTTAATAGTTCACATGAAAACGACTCACCCGGGTGCGCGTTAAAGTCACCCAGCACGAAGACGGATTCCACGTCGTTACTTTCAACTATCGACTGAATTTCGCCTAAACAATCCGTAAATTCACTTATGTTATCCGCGCAGTCAGTCGGCATATACACCGACATAACAATCACTGACCGGTCACTCATAACTATCTTGATAGCCGCTAGCCGCACACTATTGCACTGAATGACAGAGACATACGGGAATAGCGCCTTCCTCCACAGTATCGCCACACCACCGTGTGGTCTCCCTCGAAGCAGCGCTGAAGAATTAACAGCTGATTTTCCCGTAAAAGCAAATTCATCATCAATGGTGCCAAGGAAAGGGATATCATGAACCATCAACCATGTTTCCTGCAACCCGATTATTCCAGCCGTGCGACACAGCTTACGCACACATTCCACAGATCTAACCACGTTTTTACAATTAAAGCTTATTAATTTAGTCGTATCTTCCATTATAATTATTATTTTATTACATATTATCTTCATTTCCATTATTCCTTGTAAAATTCACAAAACGTCGAAACACAACCCCCTCTGGCCAGAAATCCTCCGTTAAAAATAAATCCAATTTATGTTTAGGTACAAAAACTTTGTACGCATCATAATCCTTTTTAAATTTCATCGACATTTTATCCAACTTCACGCTAATATTAGTTTTACTCCTTATATACTCGGAGATGTCATACACGGAAACCTCTTTGGCAACATTGTAAATATAGACAGGGACTTTGATATCCGCCGCCTTGAACTTATTATCAGAAGACAATACTGCTTTTCCCTGCTGCCCAATAAACTGGTTTCTAAGTTTCCATCTCTGCCCGTGTCTCCAATCACTATCATGAGCCTGCGACTTGAATATACCGCCCTCTGCAATTTTAGAGTAAGGCACATTTCGTTGCACGTTACCCGATTTATTCATCTCATTTTGTCTCGGCGACTTGACCTTGGGTAGCGAAGTTATACGCTCAGCTGACGGGTGAGTCATCGCCTCGGCCGGCGCAGGCGGGGCGGCCCGCTCGGTCGGTTTTTTGCTCGAGCGCTCGCTAACAGGTGATGTAGGTACACTAACGATCGGTGCCGCCCGCGATATTTGACTACCCTCCATTGACGATTTATTAATTTGTTTATCATCGAATATCTCCAGGGACACCTCTGATTCAGTTGGTACATGTTGGAGGCCCATTGGACCACTACATAACTCAAAATTATTTTTTCCTATATATGCACCTCTTTTGTAATTTACGTTTTCCTCAAAGTTATTTACTATCGACGCTTTCTTGAGGTTTTCTAGCTCAGCCTTCACTAATTCCAGCTCCTTCTTGGAGGCCGTTTCATTGATTAACATTTCGGTTTGGCTTCGCAATTCAACAAGATCTCTCAGAATCTTGGTCGCGTCTAGATGGTTAAACGTTACGGGCGGTAATTTGTGCAGCTCCCTAGCCACAAACACCGGTATTTCGTCCACCTTACAATTTTTCATCATGACAATTATGTCGTCCTAATCACGATTTCCTTTTCCATTGCCCTTGCGTCTTGTCAATTCCTTTGTCTTAGACAGGGATTCAAAAAGTAATTGTTTTGCAGCTGCGATGTCACTTTCCGAAAAAGCCGTCACACAGATACGTCTCAAGCTCGGTTCATCCAAAAGATGCTGTTTATTGCTAATATACGCCAATAACTCGTTTATCACCAAATTACACGAACCACATTTCACGAAATTAGACATTGTTAATACTAACAACCCCTCCACTCACACAGTGTAATTTTTTGTGTTTTCAAAAATTTATGTGTCTTCTTTGAACTTTCACTCACCTACCTCTCTCATGCTGCTCCGTAACTGTTTCACATTGTTCCGCGTGACTTACACACTGAGAACAGCGCCTACTTGGTTGTTTAGGCCGGAGATGGAGACTTATGACAATGTACTTAAACAATGTCTGAAGTATTACGAGAACAATATTCCTTTGCTATTCCGCTAAAAACGTGCTGGTCGATCAGCGGAGATCAAATGCAACTATTTGCGTATAAACATGCAAATAATTACAGCAAACCACCACCAATAATGAAAAAACCTCGACACCTGTTTCGCCTCTCTACGAGGCATCATCAGGAGATGCTGGCAGGAGATGTTGCTTGCGCCACGTCCACTGAGCCAATCAATGTCTGGAGACTGTTCTGAACGTGCAATTCAATGAGAGTCAGTGGCGCCAGGCAACACTCCCAATTCGGTATGGAGGATTAGGGGTCCGTTGTATAAAAGACGTCGGGATCGTTGCATTCTTCGCCTCTTCCCATGCGTTGACAAATCTTGTCACTAGATGGTGGTAATATTTGTCTACCGTTTGTGAAAGAGGCTATAGTTGAGTGGTCATCCCGCTTTTCTGACGTAACGCAACTGAAATTTTTACCAACCTTTTAAATGTATATAAGACTATTCTAAGGACTTATTAGGAACCGACCAAATGAAAAGTAATGTGTTGCTCTGAAAAACAAAGTTTTATTTAAATCGGTTACAAAAGTTAAAGTATGTACTTTATAGCACACTAAATACACAAATATCATACCTGAAAAACAAAGAAACGACATTTAAAGTCCATTTATTGGCTTGTCGATTCCCACTTTGCACATTGTAATTATAAAATAACTCATTTAAACATCTTCAGTTCATAACCTCACAAATCACAATTGTCATCTTCAAAACAATCCCTGTTTCACCGACAGGTAGCTCCTGGCGGTGACAGCGCCATCTTTTGACATTTGAAAGAACAACTTCTGTTTTACCGACGACCATAGGCTGCACATCGATACAAAAACAAAATAAAGAAATCTCATTTCTTTATATCTCCCCTCCCTGGGAAGAAAATTTTCTCTTTCAGACAATTTTCAATCATAGAAAATTCTATATCGCGATTTTTCCTATTATGTAGTAATCGGAATGAGTTTCGTAATGTGGAAAAGATTTGATTCCAACTTCTTGTGGCCAGTATCAATTTTGTATATTGTATTAGATATTTTCTCTTTGATTTCAAAAGGACCTATCTTCAACTCATCCAATTTTTTTCTATTTAACTTGTGCCCATTTTCAACATACACCATATCGCCTGTACTAAAATTATGGTATGTTCTGTTCTTGTCTACTACCATTTTGTTATAGCTATGCGACTTGATTGAATTTTCAAATGCTATTTTCCTGTCTTTAACCCAGTCATCTATTGACTTATTTTGTTTCAATTCATTTGGCACTAATGAAACATCTGAGCCATCCAGTAGATATCTCGGTGCAAAACCAGTAACTGTATGTTCAGTATTGTTATATTTTTCTACACAGTCGTGAGCAATTGTTGTCCACGCTGTTATGTTTTCTTTTTCGTTCATTTTACATCTTATTTTGTTTACAAGGGTTTGGTTAAGTCTTTCATTTAATCCATTAGAAAACGGTGCATTTACTGCAGTAAAAACCAGCTGGATTGATTTTTCATTTAAAAATAATTTAAATTCCTTTGAGTTTATTCCAGGATACTGATCTGAGAGGATCATATGAATATCATTATGATTAGTTACGTTATTGGTTAATTTTATGAAGTCCTTGGCGTTCTGTGTCTTCGAGGTTACTATATATGCGTAACGAGTGAAGTGGTCCACTAAAAGATGTAGATATCTTTTCGTTGATCGTGATCCACCAAAGCCCCCAATCGTGTCTATAGAAACAATTTCAAATGGCTTTGTAGCGGGACCCAAGTGTGACATTAAGCCATATTTAACTTGTCCTCTGGTTTTATTCTTTATACATATCTCGCACCTTTTACATAGACCAATTATATTTTTAGTCAAATTTTTTGCTGTATATTGTTTTCCAATTTTCATCTGCATTTGTTTTACACCTATGTGACACATATTTTCATGTACTCCTTTAATTATTTTTTTACTGTACTCTTCGGACAATATATTTTTTTCTTGTTTATTTACTTTTTTATAATATATATTGTGTCTGTAAATTAAATTGTCCTTATAGATTTGTATATCCTTATTTGTCTCTTGATCTGTGACAACATCCTGTAATTTTATAAAATTTACTACTTTTAACTGTTCGGTCATATCTTCATTTGCTTCCAGTACCGGATTCCTGCTTAAGCAGTCTGCCTCTAAATTATCTTTTCCTGGTGCATATATTACTTTAAAATCGTACTGTGAAAGATAGTATGTTAATTCTCCCAAGTCTTCATCTGGTCTAGATTTAATGTTCATATTCTCCAATGGTTTGTGGTCTGAATATACCGTGAATGATTTATCTATTAGCCAATATTGCCAGTATGTTATGGCTTCTTTAATGGCTAAGCATTCTAAATATATAGCCTTTTTTTTCTTTTGGACATCATTTGTTTTTTTTGAAAAGTATGCTACCGGCTTTTCTTTTCCGTCTCGCTGTATTTGCTTCAAAATTGCTCCGACTCCTTCTAAAGATGCATCTGTGTAAATATTTATTGGTAAATCTTTATCGAAAATTGCCAAGATTGGTTGTGAGCACAGTTTCTTCTTTATATTTTCAAATGACTCCTGACATTGGGCTGACCAAACAAATTTTTCATTTTTTCTGAGTAATTTATGGAGTGGTTCCAAAATTACTGAACTCTTCGGTATATATTCACGATAAAAATTGATTTTTCCTAGAAATTGTCTGATATTTTTTTGAGATTTTGGTCTTGGGAATTCCCGTATAGAAATTAAGTTATCTGTCACTGGTCGAACTGTGTTATCCTGTATTACATGACCTAGATATTTTACTGAATCCGAAGCAAATGTACACTTTGTAAACTTTAGTCTGAAACCTTCTGACTTTATCGCCTCCAATAATCGCGTTAAGTGGCTAATGTGTTCATTATAAGACTTGGAGAATACCAAAATGTCGTCTATATAATTAACGGTAAAATCAGTTAGGTTATACTTTCTTAGTATGTTGCTCAATATCCGTTGAAATATCGCTGAAGAGGTTTTCAAACCAAACGGTAAGCAGGTCCATTGGAAATGGCCTTCTTGTGTAACAAAACCAGTCTTCTTTCTATCTTCAATCCGTAGTGGTATAGACCAGAACGCTGAATTTATATCCAACGTCGAGAAATATTTACAATTTCTTGTCTTTAGTACTAAGTCCTCAATTAGTGGGAACGGTTGAGCTTGCGGTACGACTATTTTATTGAGATCCCTGAAATCAATACATAATCTGGATCTCCTTTTGTCTTCTTTTTTGAAAGCTAAGGTTACTGGTGCTGCGAACGGACTGTATGATTCCTCTATAAGATTTTTTTCAAGCAATTTTCCTACTTGTTCTTCTATTTCTTTTTTATCTTGTATAGAACATTTGTAAGGTCGTTTACTACAGTTTTTATCCACAAGCAAATCAATACGCGCTTCATAGTCTCTCACTGTTCCAATATCGTATTTATCTTTCGCAAAGCTTGATTTATATTTGTCAATAAGTTTATTTATTTCAGATTTTTGCTCTATACTTAAGTGACTCATATGCGTTTCAAAATCTTCTTGCTTTACGTGTTCATTAAAATTTATAGCTTGTAAGTCTGTTTTATCATTTACTTCTTTAGAAGTGTTTTTTTCATGTATTTCCTTTTCTGTAGAGAGCTCCTCTGTTTTTTGAGTGATTTCTAAATATTCGTTTTGAACCAGCTTAAACTCTTTTATCATATCTAGTCCAATTAGGAAATCATACTTGAATTCTTTTCCATCCACTATATATACGTCAATATTTTTTTCTATATCCAATATTTTTATTTTTAATGTAGTCAAACCTCTTGTTCTTTTTACACCATTAATTGTTATTAAATCTGCATTTTTATATTTTTTATCTGCTGCTTCCTTTAGTTTTAATAATTTGGAATTGACCAGAGAAACATTAGAGCCTGAGTCATATATACCAAATATTTCTAATTTTTCATTTAATATTAGTTTGACTTTAATTAATGGTGTAATTATTCGTTTTTTTGGTCATCATCATTTAATTCGACATCCAGCACGGTATTGTTTACGTTCTTGCTGTAGTTTTTCTTGTTCTCATGATCACCATTATGTTTAAACCAGCATTTTTCCTCGGGATGAAAGCGGGCACCTTTGTTTAGTTTTTCACAAATTTTGCAAGGCTTTAATTTATCGACTCCTCCTTTGGTATCAAATGTGGTTCTTTTTGTTTTATTGTAATTCTTTTTGTATATTGTATGCTCATGTTTTCCAATTTCATTGTAAAGATTTGCAGTGGTTGTAATCGATCCCTTATCAATCTTATCCATTATGAAATCTGGTAAACCCATAACAATTAGATGTATCATTGTTTGCGAGTCAATCTGTTTATTTACCTCTAGTAATAGCCTCTCTTTCTTTGTGGCATATTCCAGTAGTGAACCCACCTGATATTTAAATGTAAATGCATATTTAACTTGGGACCAACCTTTATTTCCGTATGTCTCACACAAATTATTTTTCCATATTGTCCAGTCCGAGTTTACTGTAAATTTTATCATCATACTGGTGTACCAATCTAAGCATTGTTTGTCGAGTAGATGTTTTAATATCTCGATTTTTTCTGTATCTTGCACTATTTCAAATCTGTCACATTCGTTCTCAAATTCGTTAATCCACTGGTCAACATTTGTTGTTTTTCCAGAAAACTTCTCTAGCAAAAACCTTTCTGCCACTTTACCCAGATTTTTATTTCCAGATTCCGTGTTATTATTCGAAGGTCTGGTTTCAGCTATGATTTCGTCTAGATACTGGTCACAAAATTGCACATTTTCACCCTCATCTAAGTAGATTTTTTTCAATTCTACCGTTAATGGGATCCATATTTTGCGTGTCTGATGTCTTTTCTTTAGTGAATTCTTTATTTTCGTGTATGCGTCCGTAGCCGCTATGCCAGTGTGTTTACTTGCAGGTTTCAGATCGTCCGGAACATCAAAAACACGTCCATCAGGTGTTTCAATTGAGGTAATGCAAATCAAATTTGATTTCCCGTCAGTCCCCGTCGCTAATACCGCGAACGTGAATCTTAACTTTTCCATAGTTTTTAACTAGAAATGTCGTTTTATAAGACTATTCTAAGGACTTATTAGGAACCGACCAAATGAAAAGTAATGTGTTGCTCTGAAAAACAAAGTTTTATTTAAATCGGTTACAAAAGTTAAAGTATGTACTTTATAGCACACTAAATACACAAATATCATACCTGAAAAACAAAGAAACGACATTTAAAGTCCATTTATTGGCTTGTCGATTCCCACTTTGCACATTGTAATTATAAAATAACTCATTTAAACATCTTCAGTTCATAACCTCACAAATCACAATTGTCATCTTCAAAACAATCCCTGTTTCACCGACAGGTAGCTCCTGGCGGTGACAGCGCCATCTTTTGACATTTGAAAGAACAACTTCTGTTTTACCGACGACCATAGGCTGCACATCGATACAAAAACAAAATAAAGAAATCTCATTTCTTTATATGTATCTCTTGGGGTAGATGTGGCTCGTCTAAAAGCTGCCAGAGCTCACGAGTCTGGGGCGTGGCTGCATGCCTTGCCTTCACCACACTTGGGAACATTGCTCGACAATGATTCATTGAGGACAGCGATAGCCCTACGTCTTGGAAGCAAGGTGTGCGAGCCCCATCGCTGCATATGTGGAACAATGGTTGAAGCGAACGGGCACCATGGTCTAAGTTGTCTGAGATGTGCACGTGCAGGGCGTTTCCCTAGACATCACGCCATAAACGAGCTTTTGCGCCGCGCCATGGTCTCGGCAAACGTTCCTTGCGTTCTGGAGCCCCAAGGGCTAAGCCGTACCGATGGTAAGTGACCGGACGGTCTTACGCTGATTCCCTGGTCAAAAGGCCGCTGTCTGCTATGGGATGCAACTTGTGTGAGCACATTTGAAAGAAAGAAAGAAAAATGTTTATTGTCACACAAACAGATAGTTACATAAAAAAATACATTATGAGAAAAAATACAAGATTATTTGTGTGACAAAAGGAACGAACTCAGCATGTGCTGTGACAGTCATTGCGGCTGTACAGCGCTGGTCTTCAGTTCGTCCTCTTTTCTCTCATACCACATCCACATTGACTGCTAGTGCGGGTCAAGGTAGAACAAAAAAATAAAGAAAAACACAAAGTAATTACAATAGAATACAATAAAAAACAGGGCGTTTCCCTAGACATCACGCCATAAACGAGCTTTTGCGCCGCGCCATGGTCTCGGCAAACGTTCCTTGCGTTCTGGAGCCCCAAGGGCTAAGCCGTACCGATGGTAAGTGACCGGACGGTCTTACGCTGATTCCCTGGTCAAAAGGCCGCTGTCTGCTATGGGATGCAACTTGTGTGAGCACATTTGAAAGAAAGAAAGAAAAATGTTTATTGTCACACAAACAGATAGTTACATAAAAAATACATTATGAGAAAAAATACAAGATTATTTGTGTGACAAAAGGAACGAACTCAGCATGTGCTGTGACAGTCATTGCGGCTGTACAGCGCTGGTCTTCAGTTCGTCCTCTTTTCTCTCATACCACATCCACATTGACTGCTAGTGCGGGTCAAGGTAGAACAAAAAAATAAAGAAAAACACAAAGTAATTACAATAGAATACAATAAAAAACGGTAAAAAAATAAAATAAAAGAAGAACACTCAGATTAGCTTAAACCTGCTTATAGGGAACGGGGTTTGCACCCAGTCATCTTCACCACACCATGAGGGTAGCAGGCGCGGCCGCCAAAAATGCGGCAAAACTAAAACACTGCAAATACGCCCACCTAGAATCAGCGTCCGACTTTGTTCGGAGGGCGTCTAAGAGACAAGGGCTGCGACCCTCGTTCCGGCTCTTACCTGGTCCAACAAATATCCGTGGCAGTTCAGCGGGGCAATGCAGCCGGTATTTATGGCACCTTTGGACCAGATGGGAGCCGGACATAAAAATATATTTATATTTAATATTCTTTCGTGTTATTTTAACCTGGTTTTCTAGTTTTAGTTTTAATTTAGTTTTCTTATTATTCTCTTTTTGTTTAATCATAGTTTGTATTTTTTATTTAATATGTTCTTTATCTGTAAATAAAATGTATCTTTCTTTACCTACCTACCTACTTTTTGTTCTAATACTTGGAATTGCAAAGCGTTCAATTTCAAAGAAAATTATAATTTTAGACTTATTCATATTTTGTAGAACACCGTCTCATTTTGAAGTTTCTAATAATTCTCGAAGGCTTTGCTATAAAACCCTGGTTAAAACAATTAAACTACACGCCCTTCAACTTTATTATATTTTCCATGAAACATTTTTAAATTTTTCAAAGCAACGGATCAGATTCACGTGGGTGTTTGAGTTCACTGTTTGCAATGCACAAAGGAACGACCGTTAGCATTTTACGTTTCAGAGTTCTCATGTGCAATTAGCTACTCTACAAATATTTTATTTCTTTGCAATCAACCGCAGACTTTTTGCCTCTCATTATACAAGGAGGAAATAGGATAAGGAATAGCCTTTCATCATTACACAAGTTAAGTCAAACTCGTTTCATGGTACCTTGTCACCATCCGTCCGCTAAATCGTGTGCTGAAACATATATCAGCCTCACTACGAGGAGGTCAACATGTGACGTAAGAAACCTGTCCCACCATCGCCGACGATCAGCGAAACACGAGTAAAGCTAGAGCAGAACATAAAAATAAAAATACGATAAATAAAGTGGAAACCGTCAGCGATCAACTTCTAATACAAATATCTCATTTGCGTACACTGAATCTACATCTATTTGTATGTTTCTTGGGCGAGAGAATAGTCAACAGCTGTTCGTCGGCGGTAGAAAAGGTGCCTTGGCTCGGGGCTTGGCTGGGACATGACGCGTGAATACAAGCACAAAAACACATCGAATTGGAATTGAAATGCAAAAAAATACCTCTCCAATTAGTCCCAAGGTAGGAATAATTAAGACGTTTTGTCATCAACTTTTGGCACCCCCAACCTTCAAAGTTATTTCCCCAATTCACTTTCCAAAGAAAAGTTGTTAAAATTTAGGCCCGGAAGGGTATTAAAAACACTGAGTTGAAATATCAGGCACTTACACTGGCATTGAATCGCTCCGAATGAGGTTTTTTATGAAATTTATCTTCTCGGTTCAATGTTTTCTAAAATTGTTTTCAAGTTCTTATCTGGTTTTAGTTCATACATTTTCGTAAAGAGTGTTTGTCTTTTGGAACAACATTTTTTCCTATAATGGTTCTCCCATATATGAACTAGTCCTCTCCGTGCTCCGCCTGCGTTTTACAATAAAAGGCCGCCGGTTAAATGAAGCCGCCCCGCCCCTATCCGGAAGATTCATTACTTTTATCTACATAAATATTGTTGAAATAACGTTTAAAATCTTATATAAATTCGTAGATTACCAGTTACTTACATAAGGTAAACGTCCGAGTGCTCGACACTGTACTTGTATATGTCATGGGCACTCTATGTCAAAGCAACATGGGTTTCTATCATTCGAATTTAAGCCATGTCACTTTGACATAGAGTGCCCATGACATATACTAGTACAGCGTCGAGCACTCTGACGTATACCTTATCACACCCGATATACATTCCCTCAGCTATTATTATTAAGAATTAATACGTTCGCAGGTTCTCTTTTAATGGATGCAGTTGCTTACCTTCAATCTAATATCATAAACATTTAAGTACCTAGATAAATTTTATACCGTACAATAGATAAATAAAACGTAATGAATTGATGAATCCGGATGACTGAATCCCGGGTTGTTTTCAAGCAAAATGAAAACCCATGAATAAGTCAAGTCGAAAAAAAATGTCAGCGACTAAACCTTTCTCAAACCTTATATGTCATTTGTTAGGTAAGAATGTAAAGCCTAACAAGTTTCTATTTGACCCTCGCCATGTTGCGGATTTTCAGTGATATTAATTTCTTCTACTGGCAATGACTACTCTTTGACATCAGACGTTGAATGTCATCGAATGTCACCGATGTAAACAAGAAGATAATATATCGCGATTTAAACGATTTTATCATAAAAATGCCGAAAAAGATACCAAAAATTCAAGAAAAATCATCTTAAATACAATGAAATATTCAAACCAAAGAAAGGACGAAGGATTGAATAGCATTCCATTGAAAAATGTTTTGAAATTGGTTACTGACATGACCGGTACTGACACTTTATAGTGCGGTTGTATTGAACTGGTTAATTGTTATAATTAAACTTAATAGATTGAGATGAAACGGTCTCGACTTTGCCAACTGTACAAAATAAAGCCTCACGCAAAAGGAGAATGAATATAGATGACTTCGATAAATGTGCCATACGGCATAAAATTCATGAATTTTATGCCGTGCGAAAACAAGTACCAAGTATCAAAACTCTGCTTATCGCTTTGAAAAAAGACAATGGATTTACAGGCAGCAGAGAATACTTGCGCAAACTGATGCACAGTATGGGATTCAGATATAAAAATGCAGAAACCAACGCTCTATATTAATGGAGCGTTCCGATATTGTGGTTTGGCGTGAAAGCTATTTGGATGAAATTAAAGAAGCTAGGGATAAAGATATGCCAATTGTTTATTTAGACGAGACCTATATTCATACTTCTCTAAACCACGCAAAATGTTGGCAGAGCGACAATGAACCCGGAGTATCGAAAGCCGTTTCAACGGGGAAACGATATATTATTAAACATGCTGGGGGACCATCTGGATTTGTTTCTAATGCTCTCCTAGTGATATATGAAAGCCGATTATCATGATTCGATGAATAAAGACAATTTTAAGAAATGGGTTACTCAGATACTAATTCCTAATTTGAGTGAACCCACATGTATAGTGATGGATAATGCCCGGTACCATTCTTTTCGCATTAATAAACCACCAACATCTGGTGATAGAAAACATATTATTGCAGGGTGGCTCCGTTCGAATAACATTTCATTTCCTGAAAAGGCTAAGACTAATTATTGAGGTTGGTGGTCCTGAAAGCGACACAACATCTGACGAAGATCAAACTTCATCAGAGTCAGAATATGAAGAATACATAAATATTGAGTATTTGGAATCGGATTTTGACGAATTATTACAAAGCTCTGATTCTCTGTAAACAATGTTTTGGTATTATTCAAATATCAACACGAAGCCAATACACACCATGCTGACTATACATGACGTATGCACATTATTGCCATACGTAAACTGTTTGTAAAAGCGACACTGTGTCAGGGCCAAATAGAAAGTTGTTAGGCTTTAAACAAACATTCTGTGTTGTTTACTCTTTAATTTTATTAAATATAATAGGGTTGCACATCAATTTTTTTTTGTTTAGCTATAAAGTAATACATAGTAGGTACAGTTTTCATAAATTGTTAATGAATTCTTTACAAGGGACCATTCTACCCCCTTTCCGCTTAAGGGTGAGTCATCATCATCATATCAGCCGAAAGACGTCCACTGCTGCACATAGGCCTCCCCAAATAGTGCTAAAATGACCGGTCCTACGCCACCCGCATCCTGCGGACTCCCGCGACCTTTACCAGGTCATCAGTCTACCTTGCCTACCCACGCTGCGTCTTCCGGTACGTGGTCGCCACTTGAGAACCTTTCCGCCCCAACAGCCATCGGTTCTACGTGCAATGTGCCCCGCCCACTGCCACTTAAGTTTAGCGATTCGGAGGGCTGAGGGATATCGGGAGGGGTATATATAACGTGGACTGATGACCTGGTAAAGGTCGCGGGAGTCCGCTGGATGCGGATGGCGCAGGACCGGCCATTATGGCACTCTTTGGGGGAGGCCTATGTCCAGCAGTGGACGTCTTTCGGCTGATATGATGAGGATGATGGTGATTTTTTACACCCTGTACTTCTACTAGTATAGCTCACGATTATAAAGACAAACATTTTTCTAACTCAAGATTATACACGCCATTCGGCACACCGCCCCGCATCGACACGTAAAATATATTTATTCGACATACACCTCCGCTCCTTGGTACGCAAATTGGTTGCCGCCGTTCTGTATGCGGGACACATTGTTGTCGGACGTTCCCCGAATCGTAATGGCGCCTATTATTTTATACAAAATTGAAATGTCAGCAGGTTCATTTTGTCACAGTTCGTTTTATGCAGTACGGGCTGGCAGCATTATAAATTATAATTGCAATGTAAATGTGGGTGAACTATTTCGTGGATGCGCCATGAATCGCAAGATGCTACCGTTTTGAATTGTCTTCCAAAAAGATTTCTCGTATTTATTTGTGTTGGCGCTTGCTTTGCGATATTGTAGGCAATTTGTAAACTGATTTTCAATATGAAATGCAAAGAATGTCTTGATCGCTGGTATTTTGTCTCCCATGCAACCTGAAGCTTTCTATATTACTCCTCATGGTAAGTACAGCATTTTAGGAAGTGTAGTGCTTGGCATTGTAGGAAAAGCCGAACTCAATCAAATAATATTGAAGTTTAGTTCATCAGCCGGTCCTGTCACGCTGGTAGGTAGAGTCAGCATCAAAAGTAACTATTACGCAATCGAAGACCTCAAAAGCTCTTATTCCCTTAATAAGGACTTTTGACGTTTTCGTTTGCGTAGCTACTTTTGATACTGACTAGGTACATTCGGGGAATGAAAAGGTTGATCACCTTAAGATCTGTTTTTGCTTGCTCAGTATAAGTTATCAGTATCTGCTTTATCGACCGAGTGTCAGACACATTCCGTCATAATGAATGTCATTTCACTACACCTCTTTGAATTTTGGAAAACAAATAAAAAAAAGAAAAAAACGTATACAAGAAATAGCAATGATGACATTGACAGGACCTGTTTAGCGTTGAAAATTTCGGAAAAAATCAATTGATTTTTTCGGGAATTTATAAAATTTTCGTTTTTTTCGGTTTTTTTCGGATTTTTAAAGAAAAAATACCAATAAGCGTAATGACACAACTGTGGAAACTGAACTGAACTGACACCGATGTCAATGTCAAAGTAAGTCTATAATCATTCACCTATTAAGAAAAATAACCGATTGAAACCTGTTTAAATCGTTTTTATCGTTTTTTTCGGAAAAATTGAAGCGGAAAATTTCATGGTTTTTGTCCGCATAAATCCGAAAAAAACGAGCCGTTTGGAAAGAAACGGGATTTTTTCCGGAAATTTTCAACGCTAGACCTGTTACTCACATTTATAGTTTTAATAATTTTAAGCGAAGAGGATTTAATCATTAGTTTTATCAAACTTTGTCACAGCGTAATGCCAAGATCAAATTAAGTAATAAAAAGGTTTTAGTTCAACTATTAATAGTCAAGGAAAATTCGTCTAAGTAAATTTGAACTTTGTTGTCAAATAGTTGAACATAATTTTCAATACATCACTCTCGTCTGATACACAGTTTAAAAAGGTAACATGTGCTTGCAATGCGTAAATGATTTGATTTGAAAACTAATCAACCTTTTCATTCCCTCACTGTACAACTGGAAGATTTGCATAACATCAGCGTATCATCCTATGACATTGTTCTGAGTGGAATTACATTTGCACATTTCACAAAATGTAATAAATGTTACTTAATGTAAAATTTTTTTTTTTCAACCTGTGGCAGAATTCAAGGTTGGTCCTGTGGGATTCATTGAAAATATATAATACGAAAATGATGAACCGATTCATAATAAAAATCGAGGAAAAGATAAAAATCGGTGCTAGAAAATGGGTTTGATAGGGGATATAAAATAGCTGTTGCTGATAAATATGTCATGCAAAAAACCCAGACTTCAAATAAAATATTTAATAGGATATATAATAAAACCTGTCTAGCCATTTTAACAATTTAATACTTTAAACACATTGTCATATAGCACAATCCTCGACCATAATATAATTCACCAACTACGATCGGGTGGTTGGAGAATTAGAAAGAGCTCTGAAATTAAAGTCCCTGGCACAGTGTATTTTTTGACCCACAAAAGAGACATTTTCTTTTTATTAGACAAATTTATTGCTTGTATCGTTACAAATGAGAGACAAGATGTCCCGTCCCGTGTGCCGATTTTCAATATTTATTCAAATATTTTTTTTTTAAGTTTGTGTGACTTTGTCACGAATGGAAAACGAAAATTAATTCTTTTATTTTAGCCAGTTATCGTTTAACGTGGCATTGTTTTATGTGGCAATTGAATGCGCATATTAATCCTATTTCACTTGCTCTTAAATGTGAATAGCCTCGTCGCAAAAAAAGAATTTCTCCTTTTTGGTTTTTAGGGTTCCGTACTCAAAGAGTAAAACGGGACCCTATTATTAAGACTTCGCTGTCCACCCGTCTGTCTGTCACCATGTATCTCACTGATACCGTTGAAATTTTGACAGTTCCAATTGAAATTTTCACAGATGATGTATTTCTTTTGCCGCTATAACAACAAATACTAAAAACGGAATAAAATAAATATTTTTATTGATAATGGTACGGAACCCTTCGTGCGCGAGTCCGACTCGTACTTGGCCGGTTTTTATTTTTTATTTCCATTTCTAGATCGAAGTAGAATCTCTGGATGAGTGGGATAGATTCCTTATAATTGGTTGTATAACGTCTATTTTTTTTACATTCTACATACGCGGATGCATCTTTATATTCCGTAAATAAATAAAATAAACATGAGAAAAAAAGGAGTTTATACCGACGTGGTAGCAAAACAAAACTGCTCTAATAATTACAAGAGCGACAATATAAAGCCACAAATTGCAACAAAAAACCAATAAAAAATAAACACAGCAATACCACAAATTCCAAAAACAATGATCTCCATCTTCCTTACTCTAGAAAATATTAGATTGTACACTAAGGATAATAAGTATATTGTTTACATTAGCGAGATAAACAAAATATTAAACAATGGGAGTATATTATATGACATATTCGTAACTTAAAAAGGGATCAGTCTGAAATACAGCGCTGGAGGGTTCCTATCCAGCTAATGCTGAGATTGGTACCCATTGCCTAGATATTCAGGTTCTCTGAAGTTTGTTCTTTCTTTGTTTAGCTTAATATTTTTTTGGCAATAAACATTTTTTTTATTACAAGCAGAACGTAGAGTGCGTCAAGGATGCTTACTTTCACCGCAACTGTTCATACTTATCGGCGATCACATCATAAGAAGGGTTTTGGAGAACTGGCATGGTGGGATACGCATTGGCGGCTACCTCTGGAGCAACCTACTATTTGCAAAACACAATCATAGGCGCCACAAAAGCGGAACTCGCTGAACTACTGGACCGAGTTGGGCACATCAGTGCAGAATATGGGCTTCTTATCAACCAAAGAAAACCAAGTTGATGTTCATCGACCGGTGCGGGAGTCCGCAGAGAATGAATGAGCTGTATGACCTCGATACAGTGCACAAGTTCGTGTAGTAGGTACACTCAAACCTGCGATGATGGGGACTACGAGCAGGAGGTGGTCAGACGAGGTCAGATGGCAAAAACAGCAGTGAAGAGACAGAAGAAGATATAATAAATAATAATAAAAAGTATTTATTTAACTCCACCACAAAGTACACAGTTTACACAGATTAACATTATGGTTATTATAAGTAGTCACATTACTTGTGCGGCGGAGACTGGTGCCCGAACTAGGGGAAACCTGTATGTCGGGTCACCAGGCTCCAGACCTCAGACATCTATAACACAGTCTTGGAAGTCAATTATACAATCCAATATAAACTTATTATACTAACTAGTAGCGAAAAATAAAGAATGTGTGTGTGCGTGTGTGTGTGTGTGTGAGTGTGTGAGTGTGTGTGTGTGTGTGTGTGTGTGTGTGTGTGTGTGTGTGTGTGTGTGTGTGTGTGTGTGTGTTTGTGTTCATATTGCTACATAAATATATATTTTTTTTTTAGGCAGATAACTAAATATATTTAAGGTAATCACTTATGAGATTGGGATCAACATCCTTTCAGTATCATTATAATCGAGACTGAGCAGCCACTTCGTGATATTTTTTTTGCATTGGTTTATTGTTACTGAGTAAATAGAATGTTTGTTATTAGCTTTATTATACAGGAAGCCTCCTAGGAAGCCAAAGAATCTTTGCGCAAACCGAGTGTTACAATGAATGGGAGGACATATCAAATCATAACGGCGCTTGTTAGTTACCTTTTTAGAATCGTAGGTTAACGTTGAGTGTTTTTTCTGTATGATCTGCAGGATAAAGAGTTGTCTAACAGTTAAGACATTACATTTTTTATAGAGATCAGTTGTAGGGTAAAGAAATGGAAGGAACATGCCTACTTTAAGAATACTTCTCTGTGCCCTTTCAAGATTGAGTAAGTGCGTTTTGTGTGCGCCTCCCCAAGATGAGATATGGAGAAACAGAGGAATTAACCGCAAAACAAAAATAAGGCTCTTGCGTTACCTTATCTTCTCAATCTTCCTGTACGCTTCCGAGACCTGGACACTGAAAGCCCGGATCATAAGAAGGATAGACGTGTTCGAGAAGTGGTGTTGGCGCAGAATGCTCCAGATATCTTGGACTGAACGTCGCACTAACGAGTCTATCCTAAATAAGCTCAATATCACAACAAGATTGTCCACCATTTGCACCCAAAGAGTAATCAAATTCTTCGGACACACCACCAGACGCGGCGCGGATACGCTAGAATGGTGTATAATTACTAAATAGTCGTGTTGACGGAAGGAGCAGCAGAGGTCGTGCGCCCAGGAGGTGGACAGATGTAGTCCTAGAAGTTACCGGGTGCACACAACAGGCAACCATGCAAAAGGCTCAAGATAGGACGGCTTGGAGAGCAGAGGTTGAAAGAGTCGCCCATAGACGTCACGTCCCTCAGACATTAAAAAAATTAACCAAAAATGTTATTACTCAAATTATTGTCTCAAAAAAAGGAAAAAGATATATGTAGTGTCACCATGACGTAGTAAGTGGGTACATGATGTTATGAGGTAAATAATAAAGAAGATACTGATTGAATTTCTTAAACATAGGATAACGGGCTACAACCCAAATAAGATGTTTATAATAACATTCGATATCTAAGAGTCTCTTTATAAATAAACTTAAGAATATATTGCTAAATAATACTTATTATTATATAAATGAATATCTAGATGACAAACTGTAAACAGTACATAAATATTACTACTACTAAACCATACTAGTACATACATAGATATATGTATACGTTTAATAAATTATATAGATAGGAAATACATACATATTCATATTCATATTCATTTATTTGATATTAATCATACACTGTCAATTGGGTACATTATAACATTATAAGTAAATTAAAATTAAAACCGCAAATACTGGGTTACAAATGTCCCATGAATAATATTAAAAAATATGTTACATAATGTCATTCAATAAGAATAGCTTACAATTACAATTTTAAGTTGTTAGTAAATAGTAGATTGAATATGTCCACAATTAAAATAATATGATACCATTAAAATGTAAGTATTAACAATGTCATTTCTAATTAAATGTCAGCTCGATATATTTATTCATCTAGGAATTCCTTCACAGAGTAGTAAGCCTTGGCTGCGCAATATATTTTAAGTTTGTTTGTAAAGTTACTTTCAGTGTCTAAAGTTCTGATTGGCTCTGGTATTTTATTGTAGATTTTGGCACCCATTACACCAAGAGACTTGCCAGTTTTCTGGAGCCTGTGCGCGGGGACGGCCAGTCCCGGTTTCAGTCTTGCTGAATAACAGTTACCTATAGGCAACTCCTCAGGGTTTCTTCTAACATACTTACCGACCTCAAATATGTAGAGAGAAGGCCCTGTTAATACTCCAAGAGTCGCAAAAAGTGACCGTGCTGTCTCATCTGATAGAACACGGCAAATCAAACGAATCACTTTTTTTTGTAATATGAATGGCCGGTCCCTATCAGCTGCCAGACCCCAGAGATCGATTCCGCGTATTAGGTGCGTGTGGAAGTAGGCATAGTACAATGTTAGCAGGTTGTGTAGCGATAATGTGCGAGTTAATCGAGATATGGCATAGTAGGCCGAATTCAATTTTGCACATAATGAGTCAATGTGGTCGCCCCATTGCAGACTGCCATCAAAAGTGAAACCAACATAGCGTGCATGACGTACCGGTTTCACTTGGGCACCGTTTACCATACTTCAAGTTTAGGCATACTTATATTAACAACACATACACAACAATATAAATACCTACAACAAAAAATACCAAGAAATTATGCCTAGATCTGTTAACTATAGATACTGTCTTATGTTATAAATATATTTAGTTGTAAGTTAATTTAGAAACATTTGCGATGCCCTCACAGGGTTCATGTTTGGGACTTACTGTGGTATGTGCCAACTATGTACTATTCTGTAAGAACATGATGGCAATATATACTTGTAATACTTACTTGAAAGATAAAATATACCGATAATGTTAAAGGTCACATACTTACTGTCATTCACACGCATACAGACACACACACGTACACACACAAACATGCACAACAGTACCCACTCCACTTACTTCTACTACGATTTTTTTAAATGGTTAATTAGAATAGGTATTTAAGTCTTTCATCATAATTTTTATTATTTCTTGTTTGTAATTTCTTGTTTTGCTCTATTTTTTTTAATTGTTAATCTGTACTGTTTGGTTTCCACGGGACAGGCCCAGCCTATTGTGGGACCATAGCCAGTAGGTTTTTCTTGAAATACTCTTTCTTTAATAAATATATTTACGTCATACCTGGCCAGAAAGTTGCAATTACCGCACGCCACGCGTGCGGGAAATCCCTCCTCCTGGCCAGGGAGACACGTATGTTGTACTCACCACGGGTGGTAATAAACAAACCCTCAGATCGCATATATATCGCCCTTGCCTTCGGCTCTCAAATACCTGCGATCTGGGACATTCTTTGTTTTACCGCCCTAGGTAAGTAATGTACTATTTCATTTCACATAAGTGTAAGTGACGTACATAGTACCCTTGATACACGTCCTACCTCAGCGTTACACGAAGAATGCCGGTGGAGGCTGCCAAAGCTATCACAAGGGTCTCGATGCCATACACAACTCTGTATCTTTTGGTGTTGAGACCCCGTGATCCGTGGGGCCTAGCTAATCTACCGCTATTTGGCTAAGCGGTAGGTTGTCATTACCGGAGACAGTAGAAGAGCTGGCAGCTGCTTCTTTCAAGCTTCTGAGCTCTTCTGAATCGCATTGCTTATAAGCAATGCGATTCAGCGAAGAAATGCAGCCAGTATCCTCGGTACCAAGCCACAGGGGTCGACCGTTTGATTTATTATGTTTTTATACTTACTCTTGAGCACATTGGTTGCCCACCAAAACTTTTAAATCTGGTCAAATCATTTCACGACGACAGGAAAGGCGCTGTTGTGTTTGACGGCAAAACATCTCAGCAGTTTGTAATGCGGAGAGGTGTTCGCCAGGGCTGCGTTTTGGCTCACACCCTGTTTGGCATTTTCTTTTCACTTCTTCTCAAAAATGCTTTTGGTGGTGACAGCCAACAGGGAGTGCACCGGCACACAAGGGTTGACGGGAAGTTATTCAATATCGCGCTCCTCAAATCAATAAAATATCGTGAGGACTTCTTTGTCGACAGTCTCTTGTTTGCTGATGACGCAGCGTTTGTGGCTACCAATGCTCTCGAGCTCCAAAACATCATGGACAAATTTTCACGGGCTTGTTCTTTGTTTTCCATGTCCATAAATGCCAAAAAGACAGTAGTTTTAGTCCAGGGCAGTGCGGAAACACCAACTATACTGGTGGATGGCACAGCTCTGGAGGTTGTCGATAAGTTTTGGTACCTCGGGTCGACCGTGTCGAACAATCTCTCCCTTGATGCAGAGATCGATATTCGTATCGGCAAAGCGGCGACAATGTTTGGAAGGCTACGTACAAGAGTATGGTGTAACAGACATCTTACCATCAGAACGAAAATTATTGTGTACCAAACATGCGTTCTGAGCATACTCTTGTATGGAGCCGACACCCGGACGACGTATTGTATAACGTCTATTTTTTTTACATTTTACATACGCGGATGCATCTTTATATTCCGTAAATAAATATAATAAACATGAGAAAATAAGGAGTTTATACCGACGTGGTCGCAAAACAAAACTGTTCTAATAATTACAAGAGCGACAGTATAAAGCCACAAATTGCAACAAAAAACCAATAACAAATAAACACAGCAATACCACAAATTCCAAAAAAAAGGATCTCCATCTTCTTTACTCTAGAAAATATTAGATTGTACACTAAGGATAAAAAGTATATTGTTTACATTAGCGAGATAAACAAAATATTAAACAATGGGAGTATATTAAATGACATATTCGTAACTTAAAAAGGGATCAGTCTGAAATACAGCGCTGGAGGGTTCCTATCCAGCTAATGCTGAGATTGGTACTCATAGCCTAGATATTCAGGTTCTCTGAAGTTTGTTCTTTCTTTGTTTAGCTTAATATTTTTTTGGCAATAAACATTTTTTTTATTACAAGCAGAACGTAGAGTGCGTCAAGGATGCTTACTTTCACCGCAATTGTTCATACTTATCGGCGATCACATCATAAGAAGGGTTTTGGAGAACTGGCATGGTGGGATACGCATTGGCGGCTACCTCTGGAGCAACCTACTATTTGCGGACCACAATCATAGGCGCCACAAAAGCGGAACTCGCTGAACTAATGGACCGAATTGGGCACATCAGTGCAGAATATGGGCTTCTTATCAACCAAAGAAAACCAAGTTGATGTTCATCGACCGGTGCGGCAGTCCGCAGAGAATGAATGAGCTGTATGACCTCGATACAGTGCACATGTTCGTGTACTAGGTACACTCAAACCTGCGATGATGGAGACTACGAGCAGGAGGTGGTCAGACGAGGTCAGATGGTAAAAACAGCAGTGAAGAGACACCTGGACGACGTATGCGAAACAGGAGCGACGACTTAACACTTTTCACATGCGCTGTCTACGTAATATCTTAGGCATTACGTGGGAGGACAAAGTGACAAATCAGAGGGTTCTTGACATAGCATAGCTGCCCAGTTTGACTGCTTTTCTCAAACAGAGACGCTTGCGGTGGCTGGGCCATGTGCACCGGATGGAACCTTCTCGAATACCTCGACGTACCTTGCTTAGTGCAGTAGCAAACGCCAAGAGAAACGTTGGAAGACCGATGTTGCGTTTCAAGGATTGCGCTAAGCGAGACATGGCTGCTTTTAAAATTGACTATCGGACCTGGGCAAAGCCTGCCGAAGATAGAGATGGATGGCGCAAACGCGTTGTGGACGGCAGAGCGTTATGCGATGGAACCTGGTTCGAGACACTGGCCAATAGAAGGTTGCGTAGACAACAAGCTGAAACTAGAGCCCCTGGCACGAATTTCGTCTGCCAGAAATGTGAAAGATCATGCCGGTCGCGTATTGGCCTCTACAGTCACCAAAAACGATGTCTCCAGGGCAATGTTTAAATCGTCTGGAATAGACGCAAAGGCCTGTGATGATGATACTTACTCATATTAATTTTTAAGTTAGGTTAAATTTAGTTAGTTATTTTAAATAAAATGTTACATACATAGTTATTAACTTTCAGTTTAAACAGCAGATAATAAATACCTAGTCAACATTAAGTATAGTTTGTTTTGTCCAACCAAACCAGTTCCGCGTTCTATTTTTTAAATGGGTTGGTTCCTATTTAAGCAGAATGATGAATGACATCTGATGCACATTATTTTTGCGTAGCAATGAGCGCTCCCGAAAAAAACAATATACCCTACTATACTATTATATGTGCCTATACGCAGACCATAAAACACTTTCGCCGCTAAGAATCCGCAGGGCCAGTTCTAAGTTCGTAGTTTCTGTTACATAAAAGGAAAAACTATGCTATCGGCTAAGCGCGTAGCACTATAAGGCTTAGCAGTGAATGTCGAAAAGATCCCAATTACGTACGGTCAACAAATTTGATCCCTAGGCCACCGTAGAACCCTGTCATTTTAACTGCTACATAGCGACGCAATAATCCTGGTAACCCGTATTGACATAACATTTACAACGGCAAGGTTCTATGATGGCCTAGGAATCAAATTGATTGACTGTACAGTGTGCATAATACGCAAACGCGTGTAGCGAAACTTTTCTTGATATGCGCTACGGCGTACAGTCGCCATCACATACATAGGTACACTATAGGTGTTCAAAAATATCGGCGCAAGCACCCTAATGCCTTGAAAATAGAGGTGTGTTCCAATGTTTGTGACGCGCTTGTTTGCTCCGATGTACCTATGTTATGGCGACTGTACCTAACCGATGGCTCCTACTATGCTTAACAGTCTTCAAAGTAGTAAGTAAGTTGGACAGGTTCACTAATGTCTCCCAACCTAACGTTTGGCAACCTGATTCATTTCGCATCTTTTCATTTCCCACCCTCTTAATATTTCTGAAACTGTTAAATATTTCAGGATTTTTATATACTAACCTAACCTATAGGGTTCTACACGATGGCCCTGAAATAAATTCTGAAATATTTACAGTTTCAGAGTTTGGGAAATGAAAAGTTGCGAAATGAATCAGTTAGGTTAGACAAACGTTAGTTGCGAAAAGAAGGTGTTCCAAGTTGTACACCCCTGCACACAAGTTTCTATAACGAGTCCATCTTTACTTTGCAGATTGTACATGCGCCTTGAAAATTAAAAGGAAAAAAACACGCTCCATATATCGCAAACCGTTTCCTCCGGGCATTTACTCATGAAATAACTCACTGTCCACCGCTGGCACAGTAATCCCGGTAGCCGATGTTTGATGAATGTTGGTACCGTGCCAGCCAGTCTTTGATGGCGGAGCCTCATTCAACTATGCCGAAGTGATCTTAGCGATGACTAGTAGTGGAAGTGGAAAATTGTTAATTAGTATGCACACTGCACAGCCCACTTACCATCACGTGAATTCTATGCTTGTACAGTCAGCGTCATATAGTTGGTAGCAGCCAGAGTAGCCAAATATTTCGTAACACACCCTTATTCTTACAGTAATAAATAAAATAAAATAAAACAAAAATAATAAGTTTCTGTCAAAAAAAATCATTTTTGGTACAAGCTTTTTTTGCCGACTGTACTTTTCTGCATACCATCATCAAGTACTCATTGAGACGATTCTAACGAGCCCAAACTCGATGGGGTTGTGTCGTTTTATTGCGGAGTTCCTATGGCCACCTTCCAGCTCCAGCATCAGATCAGCTCCAAGTCATCATAATATTGCATTGTCATGCAATATACATCATCCTCCTAGCGTTATTATTCCCGGTTGTGCCCCTAAAGGAGCCCGGGGTCCGCTTTGACACCTAATCCCAAGATTTGGCATAGGCACTAGTTTTACGAAAGCGACTGCCATCTGACCTTCCAACCCAGAGGGAAAACTAGACCTTATTGGGATTAGACCGGTTTCCTCACGATGTTTTCCTTCACCGAAAAGCTAACGGTAATTCCGTACATAAGTTCCGAAAAACTCATTGGTATTGTCATGCAATATACATGTGCTTACAAAATTTCAGCTCAATTGGATAACAGGAAGTGACTGAAAAATGGATTGCAAATTTTGACGGACAACTTACATACTTACATATTTACATACTTACATACACGAACAGGGCAAGTTAATATAAAGCTTGTAAAAATTGTTTAATACAGACCGAGATCCATAATACTGTTAGTAACAATTGGGACTTACAAGACTGTATTAATATTACACGTTATGTTTCGTTTAAGTTTAAGTTTAATTTTAATTACATTTATTTTTTTGGTTACAGCTATGGCCGAAAGTTAGGACCAAGTAGTGAATATATTTATTCCCTACTTGGCCCTACCCTACCAATGACCACTTCAACCCAATACTTTGTGAACAGGCAGTCGATGCGCTCTGCGAACACCCTCAGCATACTGTTGATGCTACCGCGACCTGCTATAAAGATGTGTACTGAAATATGTGGCTACCTTGGCTGCTTCTAACTATAATATGACGCTGACTGTATATCCCGCAAGAGGTAACTCGAGAACTCGTTCGTATTACGTTAGTACGCGCTTGAGTCTCAAGTTAACTCTTGCGGGATATAACTATGCGTACTTTTTGAATATTATCGGAATTATAATAGGTAGGCAAGTCCTTAGCCTAGTTGGTAATAATGGCTTACGAGGCTGGAGATTCCAATCCCGATAAGGGAATTTATTTGTGTGATGAGCACGAATATTTGTTCCTGAGTCATGGATATATATTTTAGTATTGTACCTTCCATCTTTGATTAGTCTAGTGACAAGTAATGAGCTGTCTTACTTCAAAATTTACATGCCAGTAATTTATAACAGTACCTATTAAGTAAAATTCAAATGAAATTTTAACCTTGGAAAATTACAAGCTGTCTAACGCTACTGGTAAGTTTTCACCACAAACGCGTTTGTTCAAGCGATTGGCTAAACACATAGTGATACACCAACGTTGGCACTGAATGCTGCCAACAATCATTGTTGTGACGTTTACGTATGTTTATCTGTGGTTTCATCATTGCTGTGTCATCCAATTATGTTTTTTGTGGCTGCTGTGACGTCAAATGATGTTTTTTTGCGGGCATGATCATTTTGTATCTTCTAACTACGGTAGGTACTACGGTCATGTAAAGTCGCCAACCCGCACTGGGCCAGCGTGGGAATTACTGCTTGTTCTTTTTGGTCCTTCAGAAGAGGCCTATACCCAGCAGTCAGACATATAAACGTAGGCTGATTTATTACCTATAATATTAATTTTTAGTAAGGTCAAGTCTTCAAATATGAATACGATTTTCAACGGAGTGTGACCTGGTAAAGGTCGCTGGAGTCCGCTGGATGCGGGTGGCGCACGACAGGTCATTGTCGCACTTTGTGGGGGAGGCCTATGTCCAGCAGTGGACGTTTTTGACTGATATGATGATGATGATTTTCAATCCTATTCCCCAGGTGTAATTTCGAACCCGCGTACATGATATTGGACATGACTGTACGTTCTTTTTACAAACTTCACACACTACATATTAACGTTTTCTAAAGAGTAACTAACTCAACCGTTAACAAACTAACTTATTATAAACAGGGAATGTATTAAACCCGCCGACCCTTGTTTAAGTGAAAATTTACATACAGTTTTATATTCAAATATGTTGCTATGGAAAACTTGGTCGATGGGCACAGCGGCTTTTAGTTGCGAGTTTCCATATCATTTGAATAATTTCTCAGTAGGCCGCAAACTGTTCAGATACCTAAACTGTTTCTATTAGAAACATACAAAGTCATATATTTAAACATGATTTTATTATAACATCTATTACAGGAACTACGGCGGTTATCACACTGCCGCCGAATCCCGCTGCGATGTGCGGAGCTGCATACACATTTCGCCGCACGGAGGTGCGGTGCAGTGTGTGGTACCGTGCGGATTTTGAATACAAACTGAGGTACTTGTGAAAACGAGAAGACCGTCGCGACGGTTGTCAAGTACGCGGCTCCGCAGACCGCAGCGGGTTTGGGCGGCAGTGTGATTACCGCCTTAAACATAAAGGAACCCATTATTTTATTACCAATTAGCTTTGCTAACTACTTGAAACTTTCTTCTTGTTAAAAATATACATCTAAGAAGTCCAGCCGTCATCAGCATCACATACATCTGTTGTGTTGGGCCACAGTTCGATCATTATCTTTCACATCTAAATCGTAGTTTAGTATGTTCGACGCACGTAGAAGCGACACTGTTAGAAATGAGATTTAATCGGCAGCGACGTATAAAAATATACCTCCTGAGCAAGCAAGGTTAGGCTCACGTACCCTGAAAATTCTTATTGCCAAGGCGTTGGGCGTGTTCACATATTTTAGAGGTTTTTTTTTCTGAGAACTGGATTAAATTTGGAAGTTTGGAAGCGCTCGTGATTCAGTACAATCTCCGCACAATTTACTGTGTCCTACAATTTTATTCCATTGAGTGACAAAACGTATGGGATTTTCGTAACGCAGTAGGTTTTTTAGTACAACATATTAGGGTACATAATGGGTTATTGTATTTATATTGTACCGAATCACGAGCTTAGAAGAGCTATCAAATTTTACCCAACTCTGACTTAAAATAAAAATCGATTATGATAGAAAAATCTGCCCATTTATGAGTACCCTTGCATAGTAGTACTGTCAACTTCAAAAAGTTATTTTTATTTTTGGCCTTATTAAAATGGAATAAAGGGAAAAAGTGTGTATATTGTGTCGACTGTACGATATATCTGATGGCACCATACGGCCGACGCAATGTTAAACATTATGTTATAAGTAACTACACCTATTGCACCTCATTCTTGTGTAAATTTCAAATTAAAGCAACGATTCCGATAGCACAGTTAAAGCTCGCTGCTGCGTCTCTGGTTTTAATCTAGCTCGAAGCAATGTTTTATCCATCTTTCCCTTTAATTTGAATCAACCATTTTTTTCGTTAGTGTGTGCCAAAAATATTCTTACTTACCGCATAAGTACTATCTTATGAAGATACCTCTCGAAAAACATCACCTTCAGCCGCTTGTAAGCCCAGCAGTATTTTATTGGAATCGGTTTCGTATTTTATGACTCGCTTTCATGCGCGTTTCAAACCAACGTCGGTTAACCAAAAGTGTCATGGAATTAGCGTGGCGACGAATAGTTACAAAAAAAAATTCAATTGAATATGTATAATCGGATAGACTCCCAGACCATCTTGTGCTTTTATAGAACCTTAAAGGAACGACCACACCGATGCTCAAAATACGCTAACACACTTTTACTCGTAATACACCGATGTCGACGGTCCTTAATACTTAAATATTTATCACAACCAGCAATTTACCGACCAAACATTGACATCAATAGAATACCTAGCAGGAAACATAACATTGAGCGTCCCATTTATAGCACTAGAGTGTCCCACTTTACCTCATGACTCGGGACAAAAACTCTACTAGGGTGACCATCTTCACAGCTATTAGACGCACGCTCCATTGGTTTAACCCCGCCTCCCGTTCTGGTTCCCTGATTTCTCACTTAGTCCTGTTTTTTTGTTGGATGCGAAATGGTTTTTTGAGACAATATTGGTTGATTCGAAAGAATTTCTCTTTATAGAGTGAAATCTTTTAGAACCGGGACGAAATTGAATTAATTTTATTACTTTTAAAAAGCGTCGTATTTTTAGTAGGTAATTTAAAAGGCACATCTGCCGCATGCCGGAAGACTTGTGGGCTAAAATCACCACCAAGTGGGTCCCACACAACCGAACACTGCGTCGCGGTAGACCTCGTCGGAGATGGCGAGACGAGCTTGACGTCTTCGACCAAGACTGGTGGGAGACTGCCCAGGATAGGGATACGTGGAAGGAACAGAGGGAGGCTTTTGCCCAGCAGTGGGACACTTAAGGCTATAAAAAAAAAAAAAAAAAAATTAAAGGGAGACCTGGATTGGACTTTTCTTATTGTTTATATTTTTGGACTATAATTCTTTAAACCTTTCTCCCCGGTAACCATTATTCGAATGGTAGTTAATTTACATTAGTCGTTTACTTAGTATGATTATTAGTAGTTTTAGTGTTTAGTTTAGTTAATAATGATATTCTAACAATAGTGTCGTAAGATTGTAATTAGTAACCAATGGATCATCAGTTATCTGAATAAATAAATATTTATGCACTGTACAATGGGGCTGATGCAGCTACAGACTTGGTGTTCCTGATCACCGTGTTTCTAGAGAGGGGGAACAATATAGAGAAGATAAAAAGCAACTCTATTGAGAAATTCGGTACAGCAAAAGTTGGAGGAATGGAGAGTTGCCTTGGAGGACGTAGGCCTACGGATAAGCCGCCAGAAGACCGAATACCTGCATTGTAACTTTAGCGGTAGCCGAGATTTACATACCATCTCTCTCCAAGGAACACCATTAAACCAAATAAACACGGGTTGGATGAAGTGGAAAGAGCTAACTGGGGTTTTATGCGATCAAAGAATGCCGGTACCCGTCAAAGGAATGGTCTATAAATCCGCTGTCCGTCCAGCCATGGTGTATGGCGCCGAGTGCTGGCCTCTTAAGAAACAACAAGAAGACAAATTACATGCTGCTGAAATGAGGATGCTGCGCTGGGCCGGCGGTGTCACCCTGCTGGTCCGTGTCCGTAACATCTATATCCGTGGTAGTTTTAAAGTAAGACCTATTCCCGAAAAGATAACTGAGGGACGACTGAGAGACATGTTATGCGCCGAGAACCTGAACACATGACTCGAAAGGTGCTAGATATTGTCCCCCCACCTAAGAGACGAGGAAGACCCCGACTGACATGGATGGCTACTGTAAGGAGGGATATGCAAGAAGCCCAAATCCAATCAAAGACGACCCAGGACCGAAAATTATGGCGAAACATAACTAGGAGAGCCGACCCCAAATAATGGGAACAGGACAAGGGAAAGAGAGAGATTGAGAAATTCGGTAACTAATTGAAGGCAAAGCTGGCCAATATGGAACCACCAGCAAGAGAACGGTTGGGCTAGAGCCTAACAGTATAACACTGGCAAGACTAGCCCAATAATTCGCCATAACAACTGCAGGGTTGATTGCTGGGAAGTAAATTTCTGGTAAGGTGACACTCAAATGGTTCCCTGGAATAACTCTGCCTATTTTGATGCAGCACACAATCTTCCCAACACTCATACCTGTGAATGCTGATTACAGCGGTGAGTTGAAGAAGATAGCCATTTGCCTGAATATAGAATTAAGAAGGTTAGTTAATACAGATGTAGGAGTTCTAGCAGAGACAGCATCGAAGTTTGTAGAAGCTGCCATTTCATTTCATTTCATTTCATTTCTATGGGGTCCTGTACAGATGACCTCAAAGAGAAAGCCCTCACCAAATGTGGGCCTGGTGAGACCCGATGGAACAGGGTTGGCCGAAGTAACTTCGGAGTCACCTGTGCTGCATTCCTGAGCTCACATGCAGATCACACATATGCTGCAGCAGGGAAAATGATGTTGAATGAGCTTAAGAACAGGGCAATTGCTGGTTCCCTGAGGTGGTAATAATAATGATGGGAACAACCAGGGAGGCACAGGTTGGACAGGAGTCACCCCACCAGGCGATTCATCAGTTCTGAAGGATGACTTGAAAACGGGCCTCACTCAGATCTCTGAGGAGCTGAAAGGCCGTGGAACTCCTGATGACCCGACATCTGCGAAGAAGCATTCGGAAAACTAACAACCAGCCGGGGCAGTAGAGGCCGTGGTCGTGTGAGTGAGAGGAGGAAAAGGTTAGATGGCACTGAAGACCCAGATGTGGAAAAGGCATTTAATGAAGCTTACAGTACCATCCAAACTTCAAGGGTGGTCAAAAGGCAAACCATAGTGGATTTAATGCGGCCTTTGACGAATGTCATCAAAACCAAACTAGCAGAGTCCTCAAAGCTCACTGAAGACCAATCAGCAACGGCTGGAGAAATCAGCATCGGCCCAGGTAAGAAGAAGACTAAGAAGAAGTCTAAATACAAGAAACGGGATCCCATCATAAAACCTGATAATGATGGTCATCACAGTGATGATGGACAAGAATTAAAACTGTCAGATGCATTCACTAACCTGAATCTAGGATGAATTGATCTGAAGGACAAACCTCAATCAAAGCTGCTAGGTGTTATTGCTGATTATAACTCCTAGTGTTAATGTAAATGACAGTGCTCTGGTGATTAACTGAGCCATTTACGTTTATAAATCATGACATTACATACGTGTATATTCTGTATTTAGATTAATTGCATGTTATATTAAACTATTATTATTATTAAAGAATATTGCATCCATCTGATTACATCATTGTCGAGGGTAAACAAGTCTGCTGGATTGCCATCTTATTGTTTCGCAGTCACTAAATACATAAATGATCTTCCTGACATAACAGAATTTGACTGCATACTTTTTGCTGACGATATTTCTATTGTTATCCCGTTCTCTGACATAAATACATATAATAATAACATTAGCAACACAATCTCTACAGTTGTAGCATGGATGCAAAATAACAACTTAAATGTAAATATAAGTAAAACAGTAATCTTGGGCCGTGGGGTCCAGACGCCCAAGATCTGTACCGGGTCCTAAAAAAACGTCTTTTCGAGCACACTGCTGACCATAGGGCTGGCTTGTTCCTCGGTCAAAGAATTAGTATCGCCATTCAGCGAGGAAACGTAGCCAGCCTTATGAGGGTGCCCATAAGGCCCACCGCAGAGCGCCGACCTGGGGGACTACTTTATAGGAAATTTGTAAATATGTACATTTTTTTTAAGCTGTAAGTTTTTGTTTATATTTTAATTGTTTTAATAAATAAATTTAAAAGTAAAACAACATACTTACAATTCATAAACCACAATGGTTAAAAACTGCCACTTAGGGTATCATTGGATAATGAACCTATAGAAGAATCATATCAAACAATATTTCTGGGCATTATTTTGGACGACAAGTGCTCTTGGGTAAGTCACATCGATAAAGTATGTGGCAAGAGATCTTTTGTATATGCTTTGTGGAGACTGGTAAAAACTTGTAGTAAGAAGGCAGCCATACAAGCGTACCATGGCTATGTTTGCTCCTTACTTAGATATGCCATCATTCTATGGGGAAACTCGCGCCATGCAAATCGAGCGCTGATAGCTCAAAAACAATGCATCAGAGCAATTTGCGATGTTGATATTATGACATCTTGCAGACCATTATACAAAGATCTTCTGCTAATGACAGTACAGCACATATACGAAATATGTGTGTTTGATAAAATGAATGAACCCAGAACTTCTCAAAACGCTTCAAACTGTATGTTATTTTAATGCAAGGTACTCTGATAGGCTAGCAATACCTTGCAGACGAACAGCTTTGTATAGCAGAAACACTTTTTGTATGAGCATAAAAATCTATAATAGACTGGATGATAGCATCAAACAGTTGCCTTTGAAAATGTTTAAAAGGAAGTTAAAAGCATGGCTCGTACAAGGGGCCTTCTATTCCATCGAGGAATATAATATGGTATCTTTTGACGTAGGTAGGCGATAGTTATAGTAAAGGCCTTGACTATGATTGTATAAACTTAGTTTTAGTCAAGCACAAGTCAGGCACAATCTTTACATACGCCGATGACACTGCTATTGTTTTCTCTGGGGACACCTGGGAGGACGTGCGCTCAGTCGCTGAACGTGGACTCTCTAAAGTTGCTAGATGGCTACATGAAAACTTACTTACGTTAAACACTGCTAAAACCAATTTCATCAGTTTTACCAACAATAAGCGTACTCAACCTGATCCAAATTTTGTAATCAGAATCCACACTTGCGACAACGTCACACAAACCACCTGTTCCTGCTCAGTCATAGATAAAGTAGAAACTACAAGATACTTGGGTGTTGTTCTTGACCAGCGCCTATCCTGGCATCAACACACTGAGAGTCTTATGTCCAGAGTGAGAAAGCTCATCTGGGTCTTCAGGAATCTCAGAAATGTAGCTACCAAGACTATATTAAAGCAGGTATATACTTCGCTTGCGGAATCTATCCTCACGTACTGCATCCCCGTCTGGGGCGGTGCCACGAAATCTAAATTCCTTGAACTAGAGAGAGCCCAAAGAGCACTGCTCAAAGTCATGCACCTCAAACCGTATAGATTCCCTACAAGTAAACTATATACTACTGCTGATGTATTGTCTGTCAGGAAACTATACATATTAAATACTATCCTAAAAACACACAAAACATCCGTGTATACACCAGTACCTGCATCTACTCGTCGAAGGAAACAGACTAAAATAATTAATACTCCGATGTTGAAAACTGCTTACGCCAGGAGACAGCAAAGATCACGATCGGCAAAACTTTATAATGCTATAAATAAAGTCATAAATATTTACCCTAATACACTCTACGAATGCAAAACTAAATTAACTGAATGGTTAAAAACAAAAAACTACCATGATATTGAAAATCTACTATTTCAGAACACTTAATCCACAACTCACATACTATTTCTTATTTACATTCACACACACACACACACACACACACACACACACACACACACACACACACACACACACACACACACACACACACACACACACACACACACACACACACACACACACACACACACACACACACACACACACACACACACACACACACACACACACACACACACACACACACACACACACACACACACACACACACACACACACACACACACACACACACACACACACACACACACACACACACACACACACACACACACACACACACACACACACACACACACACACACACACACACACACACACACACACACACACACACACACACACACACACACACACACACACACACACACACACACACACACACACACACACACACACACACACACACACACACACACACACACACACACACACACACACACACACACACACACACACACACACACACACACACACACACACACACACACACACACACACACACACACACACACACACACACACACACACACACACACACACACACACACACACACACACACACACACACACACACACACACACACACACACACACACACACACACACACACACACACACACACACACACACACACACACACACACACACACACACACACACACACACACACACACACACACACACACACACACACACACACACACACACACACACACACACACACACACACACACACACACACACACACACACACACACACACACACACACACACACACACACACACACACACACACACACACACACACACACACACACACACACACACACACACACACACACACACACACACACACACACACACACACACACACACACACACACACACACACACACACACACACACACACACACACACACACACACACACACACACACACACACACACACACACACACACACACACACACACACACACACACACACACACACACACACACACACACACACACACACACACACACACACACACACACACACACACACACACACACACACACACACACACACACACACACACACACACACACACACACACACACACACACACACACACACACACACACACACACACACACACACACACACACACACACACACACACACACACACACACACACACACACACACACACACACACACACACACACACACACACACACACACACACACACACACACACACACACACACACACACACACACACACACACACACACACACACACACACACACACACACACACACACACACACACACACACACACACACACACACACACACACACACACACACACACACACACACACACACACACACACACACACACACACACACACACACACACACACACACACACACACACACACACACACACACACACACACACACACACACACACACACACACACACACACACACACACACACACACACACACACACACACACACACACACACACACACACACACACACACACACACACACACACACACACACACACACACACACACACACACACACACACACACACACACACACACACACACACACACACACACACACACACACACACACACACACACACACACACACACACACACACACACACACACACACACACACACACACACACACACACACACACACACACACACACACACACACACACACACACACACACACACACACACACACACACACACACACACACACACACACACACACACACACACACACACACACACACACACACACACACACACACACACACACACACACACACACACACACACACACACACACACACACACACACACACACACACACACACACACACACACACACACACACACACACACACACACACACACACACACACACACACGTACACACACACACACACACATACATAAGGCCCGCGTTACGCGGGACTATCCTCTCCTATTATTTATTAAGTAAAGTAAAGTAAATATAAAGATTTTAGATTTTAGGTTAAGCTAAGTAAAATTAAATTATTAGATTAACATGTGGAAGAGCGGGGTCTCTTAACACAAGCATATTTTAATGCTTAAAAAGAGGCACCACTAGACTATGTAAATATTTTAAGATACTGAATAAATTTTATTTTATTTTTTTATTTAGTTAAGTTTAGTTTTTATTTTTTTGCATGCCAGATGCTGGTGAAATATGTGTTATTTATAATATTGTCTGCCCACCTTTTGTACCATATTTCAAGCAAAATAAAGTTATTTGTATTTGTATTGTAAATCTCATTTTCCGACTCTAGCGTAGCAAAAATCAGTTTTTCACTAAAACTCTGAAATTTTCAGGATTTATAACATACCTAACCTAATACGCATGATAAGTATGAAAAAAATCTAACACTTTGGAATCTTCGGGTAAACTGGGTTTTTTCCGAAATGAAAATTCGGGCAAATAATATAGTTGGGAAATGAAGTTAAGTGTTTGCGATAATATCGTCGTACATGCTGAGCTGGCAGTTCTTGATGGTGTGCTCGACGTCTTGCACCTCCACCACTCAACTGATTAATGATTGGTGTTACTCCTTAAGATTACAATATATTTGACAGTATCTTTGGTTAGGTCGCATTAAACGGCATCACAATTAAATAATTAATGAATTTATTTTCAATTACATATATTTATGCAGATTTTTATTGCTATCCGATGCTTTTTAATTCTTTTCTGATCTACTTTCTATTTTTTCCTGTTTATTATCGGTCTTAAAAATGTCCTTATTACCTTCGCAGGATTACTGGTAAACAAGTCAAGACTAATTATGGTTGTCATGCTGTCTTTGTTTTAACAATTTTGTATTCATTATATTGCTTCACTAATTGTACTAATTCACTTTAACTTGTCTTTTGCTCAAAGCCTTTTTTTAATACGTTTGTGGCCGGGAATTCGCGGCTCCGGGAAAGGACAGGGAGCTAAGTATATAATATTTATGGAGTTAATAATATACATTTTATATTATAAACTCCATAAAATTTAAACCCAATTACATATTTGAACAACATACAAAAAAGGGTAAACAAAAAATTGCTTCGAGGTGGATTTGAGCCAGCAACCTTCTAGCATACGCGGCCAATCGCTTTTAAAGAGTTTTTCGATGTTTTTAACCAGTTTTCTATTATTACGCCCCAGGGAGATTTGATAACGATATCTACTATGAACGTCATTCTTCTAAAGCGGCACCAACGTCTCAAATTACATTGAGAAATCGTTACAAACGATGTGAATATTTGATACCTTAATATAATTTTCGTTAGCCGATAATTCCTTTTGCTTCAAACGAAATAAATTTTAGCAACATGTCAGTCTCCTCACCATTTCCAGCAACAGTGACTCCGTCATTTGCTGGCAGTGTGTATTAGCAATAGCATTCACAACTTGTTTCACTTCACCGTCTTCACCTCACCGCTTACCCCTGTATCTTGATGGCGGGATCGTAATAAACTTATAACAACGCGTAATCGGAGGTCTGACTTACTTTAGTTCGCCTGAGGAGGTGAGGTGTGGTACCTAAATAACAGCCCTGAGCGGCCTACGCGAAACGTCAACTTTTCGAATATTTCTATCTCTATCGCACTTGCATATTCGAGTGACAGAGATACACGAACGAACGACGTTTGCCTTTCGTGACAGCCGCTTTGTTCTTATTTTGGATGGAAAGCGCTAATGTGGCTCCCAAAAGCAAACTGTTTTGAAGATGCAGTAGGTACGCCGTGCGCAATGGAGCTTTTCAGCTAAATTATGGGGTGAATAGAATTAATAACTAATAGGAGATCTAATCGATAAAACTCAACTGGTAGACTCAGATTTTTTGTAAAAAACGATGTTTGTCGAGGTTAACAATATGAGAAAAAGAACGGTAGGTATCTTTTTTGTCGTCCTAAGGCCCCAAGTAGGTAGATTATTTTACACTCAAAAACAACTTTCAAATTCTACTGAAGAATAAAACAAAACAAATTTCTGGGTTTTGAAACAAAGTTCAAACACAATTAAATAAATCGACAAGCATGGGAGGTGTCAAATGTTTGAAAATACATCTTAGCACATTTATGATGCATGTTCGCCCTTAAGTGTAAATTTAAACAAAGTAAACTTCCACATGTAACAAAACTTTGTTTAGAACAATTCCACTGAACATACTTACTTTTACTGCAATATTGTTCCCAGCAAAATTAAATCCAATATTAGGTTAACAATTTCCGCAAAACGTTTATTAGTTGCGAAGTGTTTGGATTCCATTTTCTCGTGCACTATAAAAATAAGTCGATTTCTACACTATTTCCTTTCTGCTGGACGTCCATTTGCGATCACGTCAAAGATTATACTGCAACTGACTTGGGAAAATGTATGAGCTTTAAAGAAATGTGGGCTAAGATGTAAGTTAGTTCAAACTTGTATTTGACGGACATGAGCGATGTAGAAAAGTTCAACTTCATTGGACATGACCTAGACAAATAAGTATGTCTTTTATATAAAAAATCCTATTCCATTCAATAACCTTCTTTATTTGAGTAGGAAAGGCACACGCATTGATTGGTTCCGTACTTTAAACCTTGCAATAAACTAGGTAGGAATATACAGTTCCATCTACGTGAATATATTAACAATCAGTAAAAAAAAACTACTGGACAGACATTTCTATAAAAGTGATTATCAAAAAGATTATCGAGAAACTAATTACATTATTTCTCATCAAAGATTATTTTTAGGTACGGATAAAACGTAAAAGCATCTATTTTCTTATGAAATCTGAGATTTCTAAACGGCGTAATTAGCTAATTGCTTCGTTAGTCATATAATTTCGTCGCGTAGCCGTAATCCGTACAAAATCCTAAACAGTATATTATATTTAAATATAAACTTTATTTAGATTTTTCACTTTCTTAATTTCCAACATGTGATTTTGGCGAACTCTAATACTATAATGTGTACCTATTTGATAGTTACGCACTTGCTAAATTGTCATAAAAAATATCTCATGGTCCAAAATGTATAAAAATAATATTTATGATTCTATTGTTGAAAATAAATAAATGGAACTTCATCAGGGAAAATCATGAGAATGTCTTTTATTTAGTTCAATCTTTTTTATTCTCTCATCCGATTTAAAGCAACATTTTTCGATCAAAAATTCTTACAAATATAGCTTAGGATGTAGTTTTACATTTACAATACTGTGTAGTAAAAGTAGCTTCAGACAGTTCATAAACTAACCGCGGATAAAAAAAGTTGTTCGTATACTATCTATGTACTCAGTCCTATTTCAATTACAATAAAATGTCACACGTTAGAAAAACATCAGTAAAATCAACAACATCTACAAAATTGATATGTTATTAAATAGTACTAATTATCAAAGTAATTTAAATAACAGGCGTCATAATACTATCTCAACAACAAACATTTCGGATAAAATATGCAAAATAAACAATGATGACGGTTCAAAACTTACGAACTACTTATAGAGCTGTAAATTCAGTGGAAAAGGTCGAGAGGGTTAGAGGCGTGGGGGTTTCCACCTTACTATCTACGTTGGCACCAGGAAGGGACCAAGTGGAACTACCGGCCGCTGTGATCCTGGGTCCCATGTTGTCGTAGGCCGACTTTAAAAAACACGTTCGACTCCGACGAGGCAGTGTTGCACCTCCACCAAGTAAGTCCGGGTACTCATCGTTATGACCAGACACTTGCACGGATATAAATATGTTTCCGTATGGAGCGGGCAGTGCGAACTCCGCAGGCGGAGGCGGGAACGAACCCGGTGGACCCTCAATGGTTATCTGAACCGGCTCCAAACATCTCTGCGTATCCTCGCTTTCCATCGACATGGACCTGTCCAGCATCTCAAAGCCGTAAGACGAGCCTAAATCCCCACTGGTTCGATCACAGCTCACGGCCAGAGACGTGTCGAGAAGTTTCTTCTCTTGGTCGGTGAAACTCCTGCTTGGTGGCATTCTATGGCGTTTGGTGTTCCAACAAACACACGCTGCTACGAATCCTAAGGCCAGCATACCTACCATGGACCCCGCTACCATGAAAAGAGTTGAGTAGTCGGGGGCCACACGAGCCGTCGCCGTCCGTGCTTTGGGTAGAACTAGGGTTAAGTAAGCATTTGCCTCCCCGGCTGAACTGTTTGCACTACATTTCCACTCACCGGAAAGTTCACTCGTAACATTAGTTATGGTCACGTTGACCCATTGCGCACTTTGGTTTATGATATCGTCACTAAACTCATTAAAATGGTTCATTTGGTGTCTACTAACGGAAATTTCACTATGATTTATCGTATCATTTTGGACTTCTATGTCGCGCAAGTACCATGTAACAGTGGGCTGAGGATCGCCACGGGCGAAGCATCCGAACCGTATGTCAGCACCAGATTCTGTTCTGATAACTCTTGGACTCGATACAGTAGTCGGCGGGCAAACCATTTCATCTCCTTTGATGGAACGCCATGATACCTGGGATGCATTCTCTGGACCACTACAGATCACTTCCTCGTTCCCAAGATTACTATTCAAAAACCATTCGTGAAACCGTCTTAATCTACAATCACAATACCAAGGATTTTCAGACAACGTCAAAGTTTTTAACACGGGGAGGTTAAAAGTATTTTCTTGTACGTAAGTCAGTAAATTTTGATGAACGTGCACAGTTTCTAACGCTCGCAAATTTACCAAAGCAAACTGGTGTATACTAAGGAGGCGGCATCTCGAAAGTTCTAGTTTCTTCAAATGTTGCAGCGGCGGAAACTGCTCCGCAATTAGAGAGCTCAAAGGGTTGTCGTTAAGCACCAGAAGTCTCAAGCGGTCGTTTCCCCGGAACGTGTCAGGTGACAACTGTAACAATTCGTTTTGGGACAAGTCTAGTTCCACTAAAATGCGAAGTTCTCGAAACGCGTTCGGGCTCACGGCTCGCAGATTCGTCGAACTGAGATTCAGACGTTGCAAGTTTAACAATTCTATCCTCGCAAACGCGTCTTGCTCCAGCGATTTTAATGGGTTTCCATGCAGATCGAGAACTTGAATATCCGCCGCCAGATGTGGGACTTTTTCGAGGCCAGCGGTTATACAGGAGGCGGTTTTCTTCCCCGACGACCATTTGCAGTGGCATTGCGCTATGTAAGCGCAGTTGAGCCAGTCGCTTCCAGCCTGGTTTACGAGCACGAGGACCCAGAACCCCTGCCATAATGCTCGAATGCCCATTTCATAGCAGAGACCTTTTGACGTTTACCTGGAACAAAACGTAAGCTTTTAGCGAAGGTTGTAGTGGAGTACATTGGGCAGTAATTGGCGTTCGGTTTTGAGGCCATTTGGCGTACAGGGGTTTCAAAGGCCCATGATATACGTCCGTAATTAATAGTCGCCGCTCACCGCGTCGTATCACACTGACCTATCTTCGCGGCACGCGCCTAATGAAGATCTGACATTAGATATGCCCTTGTGTAATTATGATTGACGTGAAAACAACAAAGGAGTTGCGATGTCTATGTTTCGACTACGGCTCAAAGGGCTGGGGTTTGCTGCGCCGTCCCACTCTAATTAGTTGCTTGTTTGTATTCGAATAATTCGATACGGTTTTGCGTTACGGTTTGGGACATATTTACACGATATCTAATGAAATTATACCCGTCCCAAATGTGTGCTTTGTAGCATAAAATAATATATTCTGAACTATTTCAAATAAACATATAGGTGCTCGCGTGGTTGTTTGTTCACGTCAAATACACTGTATAATAATGTTCTCGTGAATAAGAATACGAAGGATAATAATATTTTATTTAAAGAAAATGTGTATACATAAAAGGTCTTAAAACTTGTTTTGGCGTCTCCATTTTCAGCCGGAGGCATAGACATACAAATCTATAGTATCTTACAGCTAAATACCTACTTACGATGAAGCAATGTTTCTGATGTTTTGGCGTATACAAAGTTAACTCCATGCACGTCCACAACTAGAGATAAGTACCTACTTAATTATTTAAAATAAAATAAGAGTGTCAAATTTGACGAATTTCTTTTAACAAAATTGCGATTTTGCTGGATTGAAATAATATAATATAACATAATATTTGATAGTTGAAATCTTACTTTGAAATAGTTGATATAAATTAAATTTTAAATTTCTACTTTAAGCAGAATTATTATGAAACACAAAATATTATATTTGTAATTTTCCATTTTGAAGCTAAACCTAATTCACTTAGACATCTCGTCAGTCAATTCGAGAATAAAGCTTTAACTTAAGAGCTTTCTTTAAATATTTATTTCTAATCTTAACGTCCACACTAATGCCTACCTTTGAAGTTAGGTAGCTACAGTGGCAAAATTAATTGGGGTGGTTGACCTAAGAGATAATTTATGCTACAATATTATTAACTGTCCACCCAGACGAGATTAGTCTACGTTATGAAATTGAGTGGAACGTTGCCACTAAAGTTAATGAATCCAGCTTAAAACCGTTAAAACTTGAACCTAATTGTGTGTCTAGACCACCTTAATAATCTTCATTAGGTAGTTCAGCTTATTGTTGGCTTAATTTTCTGCGCTGTTTATCATTAGTAATTAATTTTTTTGGAATTTGGTGACATACGGTGCGGTTGTAGTAAAATATTGTTTTAGTTTATTAAATGTTGTTTGTTAGGTAGGTAATGTGTGTGATATTCTGAGTATGTAAGTATTTACAATTATTGATAGTTTCCCGTAGGTAGGGGCGTTTTCTAATATCCTATAAAATATTGTCTAGAAAGGACAATCGATATTTTTTTCGTTACGTTTTGTAATAACTATGGAGGCGTAGCCGTGGGGGCAGTTCGTTACTTTTATAACAACGTCGTCTTTTTGGCGATATATGATATGATTACAGTAAATTATTGTTATAATATGTATGTTCTGAGTGATTTGTTGCCCTTTACAGCTTTTTATAATTTTTTATTGCAGTAATTGTCTACAAGTTAATGGATGTGATACAGTTAAAGTAATTACGAGTTAATGATCTTAAATCATTAATGTGTATAAATGAGAATCTTAGTGAATGTTAAATATTAACGTACAGCACGAAATAAAACCGATCGTACGATGTAATTTATCATATTAAATTTACGTTTTTAAAATCACTATCGTGTTATGTCTGAAAGTAGGTAGCAACGACTTAAGATACTACAAAAAACGAGTCAAGAGTTACAATCAACTGAAATGATTAAAACAAGGTAAATAAAATATTGTTAGGATGCCCTAGCCTTATCAGCCGACAAACTTCCACTACTAGATGAAGACCACGTTTCCAAGATTCTACAAACGACTTGCCGCGTTCTTGAACAGTAAGTTGGTCCAGCCCCGCTATTCTGTAACTTATTTTAAGAAGCCTCAACGCTCACCCACGAATTTATCTTGACACCGCGATTCGTAGTAACCATAATCATAATCATAATCATATTTATTCATAATATTTCATATTACATGTCAATATTTCAATCATAATTGTAAAAATAATAAATAATCATAAAAGTCAAAAAATAAAATTAAAGCATAGGTACAACGAATTGTATGTACATAATTGTACACATTACACAAATAAAGTGCGACCTATTGCGTACTAAAGTCGCTAAATCTATAGAAAGTGTGCTCGATAAGCCATAATTTGAGTCGTGATTTGAAGCTGGCCAGTGATGGTGCATCTGTGATATGTGCCGGTAATTGGTTGTACACCATTGGTCCCATGACATGTGTTAGTTTGCCAGACTTCGCTAGTCTATGTTTAACACCAACAAGTTTGTTAGCGTTACGCAGGTTACGACCGTGTATCGAGTATTCGTCTAAATGACACCGCACGTATGTAGCCACCTGAAATATAACGATGGAAGGTAGCGTGAGTATCCCGAGGGACTGGAAGTAAGGTCTTGCAGAGACTCTTTGGCCTACCTGTGCAATCGCTCGTACGGCTCTCTTTTGCATGCGAAATACGCGCTCCCAGTCGGCGGCGCGGCCCCACAACTCTGTACCATATTGTAGAAGCGAGTGCACAGTGGCGAAATAGCACGAGCGTACTACATCTCTGGGCATTATCCTCGCCAAGCGTCGTAGGGCAAAGCAGGCACTCCCCAGCTTTTTACTTAGTTTAGTGATGTGCGATTCCCACTTAAGCCCTCTGTCCAGCTCGAATCCCAGAAATGTAGTATTTTGCACTTGCTCTAATTTGGTGCCATCGACAAGAATCTCAAGGCTTCTCAGAACCTTACCTCCCAGATGGAAGTGGATGAAATGGGTCTTTTTTAAGTTAAGTACCAAGCCATTGTTCCGGAAGTATTGTGACACCTGATCTGCGACTTCATTCAAACGTTGCTCGAGCGTGTCGATGTCAGGTTCGCACACTATAGCAGCAACGTCGTCAGCATACATATACACCTCTCCCGCCGGTGTCGCTTCTGGAAGGTCGTTGAGAAGCAGCGAGAAAAGTATATTCGACACTGACGATCCTTGTGCCACGCCCATTGCGGTTGACGTTGGAACTGACTTCACACTTCCTCTGGCGCCCATAACTAAGCGTAGGTAGAGGTCTAGTTTCGTTAGACATGACGGGTGTGGTGAAGCGCATGAGCGCGTAAAGAATGTTGTTGAAGCTTGCTAATTACTCAGCTTGTCAGGTGAGAATAAAAAACACCTTTTATAAAAACTTGTTTAACTTACATTCAGATTTTGATAAACACCACTTACCATTACAGACGGTTTTGTAAATCCATCAAATATGTTCCATTGTATGTGCCACATAAATTGCATCTGTGATGTTAACTACAAGTAGCATCACAAAGTTGTCAGAGGAGTTCAATGGGTGTGCGGGAGGCTACATGAAGCTAACTTCACAGACTTATGTGGCGCATATAGTTAATGTACATATTTGTAAACTGATATAAAATAGCCTACTCGCAGAATAATCGTTTGAATTTCACCAAAACCACATTTATTTATATTACTAAAAAACCTTAACTGCCTGATAAATTTGTTTACAGACTCCAGATTGCAACTGCACTGGCTGGAAGACTCCAATGCCCCAGCAGGCCATCAAAGCCAATGCCCGAGCTGATAACCAGCCTCTAGCTACATTCAACGACCCATGCCGCAACTGTAACCACATTTTAGGTATATCAGAGCTCATATTAAAATTTAAGTGAGCAGAGCTTCGCGATGTCCACACCACAGAATAAATAGTAGTACTTGCGTACAGAAGGTTCTCTTTCTCACAAAACTGATGTTTGACAGCAAGAAAACTTCATGGCATCCTTATCTTATCTTATCTTATCTAGGTGAGGGCCCTTTCGGATGCACTTCGACCCAGTGGGATCTTTTATGCATTTGCCCTCTCCTTTATACCTGCTCCCAGGCTTTCTCCATCATTTCCACAAAGCGGATGATGCAGTTCGCCGGGAGCACCTTGAATTCCTTTGGTTGCGGGTAACCGTTACCAAAGTAGTTCATTCTTTGTCTGGCAAGGGCTGGCAAGAACAGCCTAGTTTGTTGGGGGCCTTCCCACGCTGCATTTTCCGGTACGTGTACGCACCTTTCTGTCCCAACGGTCATCGGTTCTACGAGCAACGTGCCCCGCCCAATGCCTGTCTTAGTTATTTTATTTATGCACATGTATGTGACAATATTTATTCCGAGCCTAGATCAAATAAATCTCGTAGTCCGAGGGCCTGACGCTAATTGGATGGCCTCACACGTTAATTTCAGCAGTAATATCATTAGCGTGCGACTGCTGACAGCGTTCCATGCCAGGTTTGTTTACAGGCTTTCAGTTTAAGTTGAGATTATTCCAGGTCGACTACTTACTGAAAACTGTTAAGAATTTCAATCTTCTAGCTTAGACGGAAATATCGCGTATGAAAGTTATTCTTTTTTTTAATGACAAAGGTGCTAACATTGCCTGGGTAATGATTCGAGACGCTTCGATAAAAATGCATTTATTATTAAAATAGCTGGCTCATCATCAGAAGGTCAATATGAAACATACAGTTTGTATTCTAAATTAATTGCAAAGTGAAGTGGGAGGACGAAACATATTGAAATCAAATTGGGACACACAATTTAGGTATGTCTCTGATTGAAAATGATAGAATTTTTTACGTAATAGTACATATAAGAAAATAGCGTATTATTAAACGAAAACGTTATTTTGGATTTATTTCGGAGCTCGCAAGGTTATTGCCCCTCTAGAGCTTTGATATTTTTTTTATTATAAGTTTTTTTATTATAAAAAGCAGAAGTCGTAATCCATTTGACACAACGATTCCAATCTACGAATAAAAAGCATTATCCAGTGACGGAAATTAATTAACGTTTTTCTTGGAATCCTATATTCGAAAAATCCTCCGTTACAGAATCCGATTTCATCGGTACCTACCTACTTGTTCTGTTAGAAAAATAAATTAAGTTACTAATTATTTATGAGAGTTACTACCCACGCAGTGAAAATACCGAGAAATAATACATTTATCAGAGACGGAGGACCCTATATCCGTGATCCGTTTTTTTCAAGAAATACTAAACATAATTACTTAAAAGTACCTAACTTCAGCGGTTTTATACCACTACAATCTTTTTCTCTTAATAAAACTGAACACAAACTTGTAAGAAAAGCTAGTAAAAACTAACGGCGTTCTATAGTCTAAATTATTACCAAACTCGCAACAACAGCACTAAGCTCTAGCAAAAAGCATGTTTAAAGCCTTTTTCGTTTCATTAGGCTTTATTAAAGCTCTTTTGGAAAATCGAGCTAAATTAAATCAGGCACAACAGCATTGCGCCTGGCGATACGCCAAGTCCCCTGACCTGTTGTTAAATTAAAAGGTACTAACGTGATAGCTTTTTATATGGTACGTAAGTCCTTCTCCTTTGTGTGGACATACCTCGCATTAATATTGTTTTAGAGCCATTGCATTGGCTTCCTATAGCTACGTGACAGGAATGCCTGAGGGTCATTGGTGGAATTTTAGTTGTAAAAGAATTACGCTACGGGTGAACAAATCGAAAGTCAGGTGAAACTGTGCTCTGTAGATTTCATGTTTCCTTTCTATAGCAGTAGCGGCGCGTGAAAATTTTCGATCAGGATCACCAAGAGTTATGAAACAGTTTAGAGTATATAACTATAGGCTTGCCTAAAAAGGCAAGCCGGTGGGAATCGGCTTGTGTGGGCACCCCCCTACTTAACTGTTCTATCTATACCCCATGCCAGATAACATTCGATTTTTATTACAAGCTTTTATTTAGCTCACCCCGCTTGTTTTATTCTTGGGTCAAATTTAGTAATTGAAATTTCACCCTCTTCCTGTCAACCGATTGATCTGAAATTTTGCATGCATAACTACTGTATGTATATAGCATGAAAATGCAATATTATGATGACATGGAGCTGATCTGATGCTGGAGCTGGAAGATGGCCATAGGAGCTCCGCAATAAAACGACACAACCCCATAGAGTTTGGGCTCCTTAGAATCGTCTCAATGAATAGTTGATGATGGTATGCTGAAAAGCACAGTCGGCAATAAAACCTTGTACCAACATTTTAATTTTTGACAGAAACTTATTAACGGACAAGATCGTCTGCCTTTCTTCATTTATGTAGGATATCTAAGAGAAATATTTAACTCATTTTACTTAGTTCGATATTTAGTGCTTTTCAAACATAACAATAATATTGTTTTACGGACCAGAATGGTTTTCCTTGAAATCGCATAACGAATAATGCACGATTTTTCAAATCTTATATGGAACAGGGTACAGTATTAAGCCATAGAGATTCCAGCAACGGTACCCGTGCTACGCCCGAGCACGTAGCAGCGAAAACCGCTCGTAGAGGCATGACTCACATGTGAGTCATTGGCTTTGAATGGATTAAGCCAGGGACTTACTAGAGGACAAAATATCCCGCGATCTGTGTCACTTGTCACGTTAGGTGAAGTAGCGCAACGTTGCCGGATATCGCTTGATATGCCGGGCGACACATGTGATTATGAAATCTCGTGTCGCGCGATATTGCCAGACATGTTAAGCGAAGTCCATTTGTAGAGAAAAGCACCTGTAGCACTTTTACGCATGTGTGTCGTGATTGGGGCTGAATGGAACCTACTCGGCGCAAAATAACGCTCCATGTGGAACGCCATAGTGTGTAGCAGATTCAACATCGCAGTTAGAGGCATAATTTAGGTATATGTGGCCTTGAAAGGGTTAACCTGCGCCTCAGTTATGTTATCTCCACTCTTTGATTGGAATCCAGAAGTGAATTACCTACTACATTGCAAAGCTCTTAACTATAGAGTTAAAAATTAAATTTTCTATCTGACTTTTGACTTGCCGATTTCAATTTGATATCTTCCCTTTTCTACTTATAAATTGCCCTATAAACACCAAACTGTTTCATTCCTATTTTGAGTAAGTCACTATTTAAATAGGGTAATGACCTTAGAGCTACAAAACCTTCACTATCACAGTATCATGGCGACACCACGCTTTCCGGTGGAATTGAATCGAAAATGCCATTAATTCTAATAAACGTCACGACGGAGACATGTGCGCTCGTGGGGTTTCACTGCGTCAATTCTAAAAAGTCATATATCCACGAGAACACCGAACCTAGATAAGTCTCTTCGGAATTAATACGTTATTTTGATAGTGTTCACGATACAGGCCATGCCGCGAAAGACCGAATGTGCAAGGATTACGAAGAGACATATGCTTTTTGTTGAATTCCATTAGCTGTCTACAGAATGTTCCGTAATAGGGCCAATGAAACGCAAGCCTAGTTTAAATTTATAAAAAATAGCTTCCACTCTTACTCGAGATTTTACTCTTTCACCATCATGGAATACTATGCAGCAGCATGGAGTGTTGCGCTTGGACTTCACAATTTATAAAGCACATCAAAAACTTGAACGCGTCCATTCCTCGTGATGTGTTTATGTCGTTCCCTCTATATTCACTATGGTTTTTTGTGCCAAAAAGACTTCATGTCGTTCCACTATTTTTGCCTTAAAATAAAATTTTATCATGGATTTATCAAGAAAGATATGATGCACGACATCAAATTCCGTGCATAATGCGTTTATCACCATATAAATACGCTCGAAGACTACAAGATTGGTAAGAATAGCTGTCAACACCAACCCCGATAGCCGGTTTGTTTTGGTGATGTACCGATTGGTTCACATCTATTCGGAGAAAATTTAGGTGAACGCCTGAAGACAGCTAAAGCAGTAGAGAGATCTAGCTCCCAACTAAAAATAAATTTCCCCAAGAAACTACCTGTGAAGTTCACACCACACCCAAAGAATTTAAACTGGAAAAGCCCGCCTCAGCGATCAACACATCAGGACAACCGACCCAGAGGCGGGCCGAAGAACCAGACCAAGAGGAACTGGAACTACAAGCACCACCAACCACACCCAACGCGTCGTCGTTGACTAACAAGGTACAGACAGGTAGAACCTTCTGCTTTTATAATAACTGGCAGTGCATAACAAATGACAAAACTATACTCTCTTGGATTTTAGGTTATAAAATCCCATTCACTGATACAATACCAGTGAGATGTGAAAGCGAATCCAGAAAACATTCTAAAGTGGAAAATAGGAATTTGAAAAAGGAAATACAGAAATTACTAGACATTGGTGCAATCTCTGAATGTGTTTCACAAGATGACCAATATCTCTCCTCAATATTTCTCACACTGAAACAAAATGGAACCTTTAGATTCATCCTAAATTTACAGAGTCTGAACAAATTCATTAAAACAACACATTTTAAACTAGAAGATATCCGTACTGTATGCAAACTCATAAATCAGGACTGTTATATGGCAACAATTGATTTAAAATAGATGCATATTTCTCCATCAGAATATCTGAGGAAGATAAGAAGTTTCTGAGATTCACCTTTCAAGGAAAGCTATACTCCTTTAATGTACTCCCATATGGATTATGTACCGCCCCGTATGTTTTTACCAAGATACTAAAGCCAGTTGTTTCATACCTCAGAGAACGTAATATTACAATCTCTATATACCTAGATGACATCATATGCATTAGCGACAGCTATGCTACCTGCCAAAGATATGTACAGACTATTTATGAACTTTTAGAATCCCTAGGATTCACCATTAACCAGGAAAAGAGTTGTCTTAAGCCTAGCAAACAATGTAAATATTTGGGATTCTTGCTAAATTCTACCAACATGACACTGTCCCTACCACCACAAAAGGTTGATATTCTCAAAAAATCCCTACTGGCTTTTAAAAGTAAAAAAGTATGTAAAATAAGAGAGTTTGCTCAACTCCTGGGTCTTCTAAACTCGGCATGCCCGGGAGTGAAATATGGTCTCCTATACACAAAACTGCTAGAAAGGGAAAGATTTCTGGCTCTGAAATTACATAACGAAAATTACGATGCCTCTATGAAAATCTCAAAGAGTTTACAACCAGATATAGATTGGTGGCTCCGCAAGCTAGACAGTCCCGGTAACCCTATTAGACAACAAAATTACTCCTTAGAACTCTTCACAGACGCCTCCCGATCCGGGTGGGGAGGAGTCAGTAACGATAATAAGGTGTCGGGATCATGGACCTTAGATGAACAAAAACATCATATAAATTACTTAGAATTAAGAGCCGCATATTTTGGGCTTAAATGCCTAGCAAATAAACACCAAAATTGCGAAATTCTAATAAGAATTGATAACACTACTGCCATAGCGTATATAAATAGATTTGGAGGAGTACAATACCCCCATTTAAACAGTATCACACGCGACATTTGGCAGTGGTGTGAACAGAGAAATATATTCATTTTCGCGTCTTATATTAATACAAAGGAGAATATATACGCTGACTATGAATCACGTAAATCAAACATAGAATGGGAATTATCTCATACAGCATTCCAACGAATAATTGACACTTTCGGTGATCCAGATATTGATCTATTCGCCTCACGATTGAACAACAAATGTAAACAGTTCATTAGTTGGAAAAAAGACCCAGATTCAATTGGTGTTGATGCTTTTACAATAAAATGGTCAGGATTATTATTTTACGCATTCCCCCCTTTTAACTTGGTATTGAAAGCCTTGCATAAAATAAGGAATGACAAGGCCACGGGCATTTTAGTTGTCCCATATTGGACCACACAACCATGGTTCCCCTTGTTTAACTCCTTATTGGTTACACAACCAATACTATTCCAACCAAATAAAACATTATTATTGTCAAATTTCAGGGAACCTCATCCTATGCACCAAACACTTACCCTGGCTGCAGGACTGCTCTCTGCGAAGGCCTAAAGAGAAGAAATGTTCCACAATCATCCCGTGATATAATGATCTCGTCACTATCTCCAAATACCTTAAAACAATATAATACCGGACTTAAAGCATGGTGGACCTTCTGCAATAAACATAATCTAGATCCTTACTTGTCCTCAGTTCCAAACATTTTGACTTTCCTGACAGAACGCTTTAATCAGGGTGCTTCATATGGAACATTAAACAGCTTCAGATCAGCGTTGTCATTACTAACAGATCCTAAACTAGGGTCAGATGACAGCCTTAAAAGATTCTTTAAAGGGGTTTTTTAAATTAAGCCTACAAAACCCAAATACAGTACTACATGGGACCCTGCTATTATATTAAATATGCTCTCACAATGGTTTCCCAACGACACGCTAGGAATTGAGAAATTAACTCGTAAGCTAGTAACTCTACTAGCGCTTACGACAGGCCATAGAATACAGACCCTATCGGTGATTAAGTTAGATAATATAATCCTTAACAATCTAGGCGTAACTATACACATAACAGATATTATAAAGACTTCAAGACCTGGAACTGAGCAACCTGTCTTAAGACTACCATATTACAATGTTAAGCCTGAGATCTGTCCAGTAAGAACTATTATATCTTATATGAATGTGACTAAAGATGTAAGAAATAACATACAACATCTTATACTAACGTATAAAAGACCATATAAAAGAGCCTTATCCCAAAGCATAGGGCGATGGATAAAGTGCACCCTACACGAGGGAGGGGTAGATACTAATGTGTACTCTGCTCATAGTACCAGACACTCGTCAACTTCTGCAGCCTTCCGAGCAGGCGTAACTTTAGAGGCCATAAGAAAATGTGCCGGGTGGGGACCAAATTCAGCTGTTTTTGCTCAGTATTATAATAGACCATTGTTACAGGATAATAACTTTAGTAACGCTGTTCTAGAGAATAGCTAAATGTTGGCTAATTCATAAGATGATTAATTGCCGTTGATTATTGTATTATTCTATCTTAGAATTGTTTTTTCCTTTATTTTAATAAACATGTTTTTCATCCATAACTGTTTATTTTACATACACTCACAACCTTAGCTTTAAACATCTGCATAGTATTCCATGATGGTGAAAGAGTAAAATTGTAAAATTAAACGAACTTACCTGAAGTGAAGTTCTATTTCAATTTTACGAATTTCACCATCATGGTACAACCCACCCTTTCCCAAAAAACAAGTGTTTGCCCAAGCTTTGTTTAAGGTTGTTCGTGTTTTGGCTTCAAACTGATAGTGAATATAGAGGGAACGACATAAACACATCACGAGGAATGGACGCGTTCAAGTTTTTGATGTGCTTTATAAATTGTGAAGTCCAAGCGCAACACTCCATGCTGCTGCATAGTATTCCATGATGGTGAAATTCGTAAAATTGAAATAGAACTTCACTTCAGGTAAGTTCGTTTAATTTTACAATTATCCACTAAATGAGGCCATACATTGCTATATCTTCACCTAATTACACCTTCCTATGTCAAACGGTCTTTGAGACTGACTGTGACATATGGACAGATATCTAGTGATACGTACATACATCGGAACTCTAGAAAAATCTGACATAATTTAAAAGCTGATGAAATTTTATTCAGAAACCTACTACTATGCGGTAAAACGTATATTTCATTAGTTCTACTATAGTTCATACTTAATAATGAAATCAATATCAGTCAAAGTTGTTTCCACTGTTATCATTTAAATGTATATTATTATACTGCGAAAAGATTAACTATGTCAATCTCCAGCCCGTAAACATACAACATTGTGAATGTATTTGTAAAACTCTAACATGTATGTATAAATGTACTTTAAAAACAAAGTTTTAACCGACTTCAATCCAGTACTCCGCCAAGCCAAATGAACATTTCGACATTTCTTTTCCACTTTACCACATGAACTGCTTTCCGAAAGAAAATGCATGTGTCACTATAAAAAAAATACCCAAATCGCTGCTAGTGTGCCTATAAAATTTGAAGAAATTCCTCGATTTCTCCAGGACCCTATCATCAGATCCTACCTGGAAAGGGTACCCTTTGACATTTTTTTTGAATAAATGAAATGAAATGAAATGACACAAAAAAAATCCAAATCGGTCCAGGCGTCTTCGAGTAATCATACATAAAAAATAAAAGATTCCGACGAATTGAGAACCTCCCCCGTTTTTAGAGTCGGTTAAAAAGAGCTCTGAGATATGGCTGTTATATATTACTGTACATGTTATCTTCAATGATTTCGGAGTGCAGATCTGTCTTAAGATTAATGATATCAATTCCATACTTGGAAAAGAAAAGGTTCTCAATTCAAGAGAGGATAATCTTGAAGAAATCCTTTGACGAAAGTAAAGCGTGCTTCATAATTTCATAGATATGCTTGCACTTTTCCCCGCTACTTTGATAATCTGGTTGCTGAACACCTAATATCTAAAGTAATAAGAAACTGAGCCTCTATTTGATTTATCACTTTCGCTTTCCAATCGTATTTAAACGTGTTTCACGCTTTTAAGTCCACACACGCCGTAAAGGGAATGCACGCTAAAATCAGAATGAGCCCATTTAATCGATTGGAATCTAGAGGTGTTCTTACCTCAATTAAGCTCCTGTTCCTACAGCCGAATTTATAGAACCCCTTTCAAATGTTTTTTTTTTAAACTACCGAGAAAATGTTTTTAATGAAACGTTAATAGGTCCGGTCCGGACGGTTGACACAAATAGGCTGCTGTGAGTTCATGAATATGTAAATCCTGCTTCATTCCACATTCGTATGCCTTAACCTCAACAATACGATTTTAATAATAGTTAATTACGCGTTCATTACATTTAATATTCGATGTCGACTTTTAAATTAAATCAACGAAATTCTAGCAATTGGCGTATTGGTAATGTTAATACTTGAAATGTTAATATTCTAGTTGTTATCTCAGACCTTTTACATCGCCGAACTTAATTATTTGGCCAACCTTTTTTACATTATTGTATTGTAATTGATCAGGCATTTGTCTATTGTATAAAGCCGGGGTTATTATTAAAGCCACGCCGCTTGTCGCAACGCAATCGGTTACATACATTTTGTATGAACGTGGTTACATTAGCTCAGTCCCGCGTGTCGCCACGTTCGATACAAAGTACGCGTGGCGACACGCAGCGTGGTTCTAATTTAACGGAGGCTTTAATATTGTTATGTATTTTCATATCACTTTGACCCCGAATGCTGCTGCCCGAATGTTGTTGCCGTCTGAATCAATCAACGTAATGTTAACGTATGATTCAAGCAATGATTAACTTAGTTACTTTCCATGATAAGTTCATCATCATCATCATATCAGCCGAAAGACGTCCACTGCTGGACAGAGGCCTCCCCCAAAGAGTGCCTACGTGACCAGTCCTGCGCCACCCGTTGATAAGTTAAGCCAAAGTGCTCACAAATTTCTGAACACGTCTCCATTGTCGAGGCATACAAAGCAAATAGAAACAACAAACCACCACCAATTATGAACATCCTCGACTCTCAGACCCTCGCAGTTTTACAAATACTAAGTAATTATAATTGTATTTTTAAAACTCTGACGTATATAAAATGCATGCGTCCTTTTAGTAGAATAAATATTTATATAAATTATTAACGTGTTAGTCAAAATTAAAACTGGTAGTAGTTAAAGAATGTAGAGATGTTAAAACCTCGCAAAGAAAATGACATAAACACTCATTTTGATTAGTAATCGTAATCTTTCTCTGTAGGTATGTTAACATTAAATCAGACGAAAGAGCGAATATTGGGAAATATCAATAAGAATCAAACTCAGTATTTATCTACTTAAAATAATTTCCTATTCATCACGTCTGTAATATCGTGTTATCGAATCGAATACACAAAGGCGTTTACGTTATTTGATTCTTAGTGATCGTTATCACAGTTCTAGGTACCTACCTACTATTGGTTCGAAATATTAATGTGGATCTGTTATCGCGGGCATCTGACCGCAATTATTGCTGAATTATAGTTTGATTGTGTTGTTAAACAATACGTTTATTTAGGTTCACATCGCTGATAATATTAGTAGATTATAACGGCCTCCGTAGCCCAGTGGGTAGTGACTCTGCCTACGGAGCTGGATGTCCCGGGTTCGAATCCCGGTCAGGGCATTTATTTGTGTATTTATCACGAATATTTGTTCCTGAGTTATGGATGTTATATATGTATATAAGTATCTAAATGTATGTATCTATTATATATATCATCGCCTAGTACCCACAACACAAACCTTACTGAGCTTACCGTGGGCCTAGCTTGATTTGTGTTAGATTGTCCCGTAATATTTATTTATTATTTATTTATTTATAAGGTGCTTTATTTTCATTAGCCTTGACATTGAATTATTTAAACTTTATAACTTACAGAACTTTTTTATGTACTCCGGCCAGTTAAAAATGTTATTGCACTGACATCTAAAAAACCGTCATATTGATATGAATTCATTTAAACGTAATACAGTCGCCTTCACACATTGCAAACAAACTTTTGTGAAACAAAAATAGAGCAGTGCCAAAAAAGGTAGGCTTCTCAATATGGAACGAAAACCCCAAACTTTTTAAATCAATTCGTTCAGATACAATCGAACTAACTAACTAACCCTCAAAAACGACATAGAAGTTCGCAAAGTAAACGTCCAGGCAATCTAGGTCGCCTTATACGCCGGCGTACTCGATCAGACAGACGTATCCGACATCAATATTGTTACGTCTAGGGGACCTTTTACGTTATAACGCGTACGATGTACGTTTAGAGGCATGAAGCGTCACGTTCTGATTTTACTGCAGGAAAACTTTTGGACAAACTAGATGCTGTCATGGATTGAGATGCAGCGAGTTCTGGCATGTTTTTTAGACACAAGACAGACTAAAATAACGCGATATTTGTGTCTCTTAAGGCTTCGGTTACACGCTAATTCTGGCGTCAGTTCAGTCCATCAGTATGATCTGTCTGTCTCTGTCATTCACAACGGTTACACTATCATTCTCTCATAATACTGATGGACTGAGTTAACGCCAGAATTAGAGTGTAACCGATGTCTAAGGATTTCCAAATGTGAAATTCTATCTTGTACTGAGTTTGTTAAATGTTAGTAAAATTTCATAGCAATCAATTCCAAAGTCAAATACTTATTAGAAAAATAACGTTTCGTTTCGGCAATTGTGCACCTCTACCGTTTGAGACTTATCCGTAGATTAAGGTAACCTACCTACTTGGTAAACGTTCTAAATCTTTTTATTAAGAAAGTTGTTAAGTAGGATAACTTCGACCACTAGATGTTATGGCGCTAAACGGATGACGGAAGCTGAATTTCAATAAATGCAAAATATTACTGACCACGCAATTTTTTTCCAGTAGGTTCGTTATAGTTTAATGTTACAAGGGAATGTTCATAATAAAGAGCACGCATTTTTAATCTAAGATGTCACAAATTTTGTTCACTCGCTATCGCTCACTCTCGCCATACGACAAACCACAGCCTGGCACCCGAATTGAAAATGAAACAGAACTATTATCAACCCGATATCGTCACATGTGTAACAGGGACAGCGTTATCGAAATTTCCTTGGCCAATAGTTGAAAAATACGAGTAGCACGCGCGAAGGAAATCGACGAGCTGTGTACAGAACGCCGAAACGATTTCATGGAGAAAATTGAACTTCAGAACTTTTATTCTACGTGGGAACAAATATAACGTTAGATTGACGCGATATTTGAGGTTTGAATTTCTGAGCACTGCATCCAGTTTGTTCTCATAAATTGTTAGTAAGAGCGTAGTCGTGTTTTCATGGAAAAGCGGCCCTTCCACCAAATGTTTACTGTATTTTTTTTATCAAGAGCCCTCATGATAAGTAATTTTTAGCTTCCTATCTTTGTTATTTTCTGAGATATGATTTTTTTTAACTCTAAAACATGGCTAATGCGATTTACGAAAACTTTTGGTACAGTAATCTATGTATAGAGAAAAAACGTATTATTTAAATAATATTTTATTTTATCAAAAAAAACCTTGTATAAATGTAGAAAATAAACTTCAGTTTTTTTTTCTTGCTTTCTAGAAGAGCATCACCAATAGTTCTTCGTTAGGTAATTGCTAATATAAAGATCTGCAATATACATATTTTTCAAAATAATCCAGTTAGTACTTCATACTAGAAAATAGAAAAATAAAGGATAAGGTATACCCATACCAAATAATTTACTCGCAAAAGAGATTATGCACATTGCATTTTTTTTGTTAACGTTATAGGTACTGGCAGATTGCATTTTAAGGGTATTATTACGTATGCAATCATGACATTGACATACGTAATACCCTTAAGAATGCAATCTGCCAGTACCTATAACGTTAACGATAAAGAGGTTGCAATATGCATAATCTCTTCTGATGTACCAACAGGATTATTTTGAAAAAAATATATATTGCAGATCTTTATATTAGCAATTACCTAACGAAGAAGCAATTACCTAAAGTTTTACTTCGTACATTCATCCAAGACTTTATTGAGAAAAAAATAAATATTATTTAAAGAATACGTGAATCTATAATACGTACACTTTTGGTACAGTAATCTATATATAGATATAGATTACTGTACCAAAAGTTTACGTAAATCGCATTAGCCAGTGTGGTTTTTTTTTGTTTTACTAAAAAGTTTAAAAAAATCATATCTCAAAATAACAAAGATAAGAAGCTAAAACTTAAAGGAAATAATACTTGTCATGAGGTCTCTTAATCTAGACACGCGGACAGTAAACATTTGGTGCAAGGGCCGCTTTTCCATGAAAACACGGCTACGCTCTTTGAAGTCATCATATTATTAAAATTAATTTTAACTGTGTCCTTAATAAAATTAAGAAATACATCATTTTAAATACCGAAGTGGCAATAAATAAAATAATATGCAAATAATATAGCCTTTATTTCATATATAGCATAACATTAAAATGTAGTATTTTAATGTTATTAGGATAACATTATTACATCCGCTTATTACTATTACCTATTTATTATAATTATGAAATTTCAAGAAGTGGCAATAAAATAATTTTAGTTAATCAAGAAGTCATAAATAACTATACAACGTATTTTGTTGAAATCTGTCCTAGAAATATTTAAAACATTGGATAATTTTTAATCCAAAATATTGGAGATGAAGACGCAGGTTCGTTTCTAAATAAGAACAAAAGATGAACAAAACATTTATTTAGGTGCATGTGACTATGCTTGGACATAAAGGAACAATGTACAGTCGCCATCACATACATCGGAGCAAACAAGCACGTCACAAACATCGGAACACACCTCTATTTTCAAGGCATTAGGGTGCATGTGCCGATATTTTTGAACACCTATAGTATGTGATGGCGACTGTACATAAGTGTGGCATTTCACATAGACAAAATATTTTTTATTGATGTCATACGTTAATGTTAGGTTTTAGTTCTCAAAGAAAAAGGCGAGACAGTTAAAAATAATACCAGTCGACTTCTCACACTTATCCAAGCCATGACACAAGTAATAACCAAAAACACCGTAAACAAACCAAAGATAAGCTAAAAAATACATCCATTCTCCAAGGTTTAAAGCCAACGGCATATTTCATAAGTTGTCCGCCACAAAACTCGGCATATTATTTACAAACTTTATAAAAGTAACAGCTATTCCTTGGAAAGAATCCCAAACGAGAAGGTAAGAAGTTTTCTTTTGTGTTCCACTGTTTTGAAAAAGTTGGCCAAGTATTCGGGATATAATAAGGACAAGCATTTGTGTAACACGAGCATATAGGTAAGGATAAATACGAATGTATACTGTCATACGAAGATTGAAAAACATGTTCCTCCTGTAGACTAAAATAACGCCAGGGGCAGTTTCAGAAAAATTGTACTGTAACTTGTTTAAACGCCAGAATCATGATTTAACAACTAAAGTAGAAAAATAAGTTGTCAAAAAATAAGGTATTTTTTTGGACTTATTCTATCTCTTGAACTGTGCCAGGATTGATTAAGACAAAAACTCATATTATAAGCTCCTAACATGCATAAGTATAAAAACACAATATGAAAACTGTTTTCTAGGTGTTGAATTTATACCCTTTATTCTATAAAGGTGCATTGAAACAAGCTCTAAAAACTTTTCCTTTGAATACAAAAATGACACAAAGTGTGCCGGTGGCACAACTATCCAAAAATATAATATAAAAATATAATAAGGTACGTTTAGCACCGCTGGATGTCGCAGAAAATCCTCCTAAAAGTTTGCTTCTGTCATCTAATTGTCCACAAAGTAGTTAAGTTAAAAAGCAAAGGTCGGGGGCAGCTTCAAAGCAAATCAAATGAAAACTTATTTTCGTTGCGTCAACTTTTCCGCAAAAGGACCATTTCACAGGGATTTCCAGCGAGTGGCACTTGTCACAGTACTATAATTTATTACAGTAGGATTTCAGAATGACACTTAATATATTCGTTGTTAACGCCAGCGCAACGTGATCCCGTTACAATGTCACAGAGCAGTCAGCTGAGTTATGGCCTGGGGAATACGAGTCAAAATCTAAGTCTAGTGACAAAGTATTCTGATAGAGATAGTCTAATTTGGTAAAAATTCGCCAAGACGAGCCAAGTGAAGCGCAAGGGCAGGGCACTACCTACCTTTTCTCGGGGCGCTTCGTCGTTTTTTTGAACCCTCATAACTTGATCTTGGTAGAATAGTTATTTTAGCGGCCGTAAGCGTAAATTGAATTATTAAACTTAACTTATTTTTACCGACACGTGTGCAATGACTGTCCAATTGCCCATGTATCGGATTTTTTAAATTGTAATGTAGAGTGTGTTTCGCTGAAGTTACGCTCCACGGTAACGTAACGTAGCGTAACTTCAGCGAAACAAGGAATTGTAGTAACGGAAAAGGTTTCAACTGAACAAAACTATAACAAAAAGAAGGGAACACCTATTTCTGCGTACGTGCGACGACCCACAGAGGCAGGAGCGTTCACTCGAAGCGCAAGCGCACGTCTCGCAAGTCGAACCAGACAGAAAGCATGAACTATTTAGCCGTGTGCCTTGTAATGACTTACGACTAAATTACATGAGAGTCTTATACATTCTACGGGGATCTATAGGATAATTGCCTGGCCGTTGTAGATGGTGCTATAGGGTGTCCCCTTATTTCACCGACAAACGTTTCACCGAATGCATTGTTTCACCGAATTTTCATTTCACTGAGTTTTTGTTACTCAGAAACCGTTAAGTTTTTAGATACAGCTAAAAGGTTTTCGATGAAAATTCTGCGAAACATAATAACATTCGATGGAACATTTGTCGGTAAAACAAGGTATAACCGGTGCTATAAGATAAAGATAAGATAAAATCAAATTTATTTAAAAAAAATGTGTTGCAATTGTTAACAGGGTTCCCTTCACTAGTCTACGCCTGTATTGTGGGGAACCAGTTAAAATTATACATAAGAAATCAGGTACCTTAAAATACATACATCAAGTGTTGGTGTAAGTTAATTAATACTAAACGTTTCAAAATATACTTACCCTACCTTATCTAAAATGGCTTCAGTCTCAGCATAATTTAGCGAATGAAGATATTTAATTTATAGATGAGTTTTTTAGCTTCGTTCACAGTACAACTCTTTAAATTAAAATGTTTGAGTATGACGTTATAGACAGATGTTCTAATGTAATCCCCAAAGCGTTTGCCAAAGCTAGAAAACACTCTAGGGACAGGTAGGTTAAAAACACGTTTTTTGAGTAGCTTATCGTAAGTAGTCATCGATTTTACAGATTTGTGTGCAAGTAACGAAATTTCTTGTAGAAAAAAAATCCTAACACAATCAAAAGCTTAATTATAGTAACACAATCAAAAGCATAATTATAAACGTAAACTAATTACACAGGGGTCGTTCAGGGAAGAAAAATACAACTTTGATCACTCGTTTGAGAGCAACAAATACTGTTTTCACCTCAGCAGCTCGAACAAGCATATTTTGCTGCGTGAAAACAGTGAGCAAAATGCGATTTTGCTCACTCCGTGAGTCAAAGTAGCTTTTTAATTTTGATATCGAGCACTGGTGACACATCATAGTGTGGAGTCCACACTATGATGTGTCACCAGTGCTCTATTACAAATTCAGAATATTATAGGTGCGTAAAAGCCTAGCGATATATTTTTTAATTGTGATATCGAGCACTGGTGACACATTATAGTGTGGAGTCCACGCTATGATGTGTCACCAGTGCTCTATTACAAATTCAGAATATTATAGGTGCGTAAAAGCCTAGCGATATATTTTTTAACGTGACGATGTTCTCACTGCTGAGGTGAAAAGTTGTATGTATCACACGAGAACAAAGATATTTGCATCTCGTGCCTTTGAGTCCCTCACTACGCTCAAGATTCTAATTTTGAATCACGAGCGTAGCTCGTGATTCAAATATAGAATCTTTCGCTTGCTCGGGACTCAACACCAACACTCGCAGCAAAAATCTACTTTGCTCTCTTGTTGAACAAATAACTATTTCTGGATATCAGGAGCAAAAGTACTTTTTTATTGTCAAATAATCTATGTACTGTTCATTTTCAAACTGTAGCTCGTACTTCGTGGCAAGTTTTTTCACAAATGGAATTTCAAAGCGGGCTCGTTGCAGGCGCCACTGCACCGTCGGCATTGTCACTCCCGTTTCGTGTTATGTGTACTGTGAAATATAATTGCGTAGGGCATCCTCAGTGCTTGAAGCTTGAATCTTTGTACAAGCGTGACTGGTGTGGGTGGCGTTTTTTTAAGTTACAGGTAAATTGACAACAGTTTTTAGTAGAACCACACAACTATAGTCCAGGTCACCCAGGCCCATATCAATTCTCATATTACTTGCTCAGGTTTGCTATTTTCAAGGGTGAACTTGAAGATAGACAATATAATAACACAAATTTAAATAAAAACGTATACAATCATTAATACGAAATCGGTATTGATACAAACGAATGAGTTTACTTTTGGACCATAGTTGGGGTAGTGAACTATAGTTGTGTGGATTTAACTACGGTATGGGAAAGAGGGCGGTGCTTAGTGTGGGACGCAACGTGCGTCAGCACCTTCGCGGCATCCCATATTAACAGGACTACCCGCGCGGCCGGGGCAGCAGCCGAATTTCAGGCCGCATTAAAGCGACAAAAGTACGCTCCCCTTACATCAGGCTATATTTTTGTACCCCTGGCAGTAGAAACAGCGGGTTGCTGGGGGTCGGACGCAAAGAAATTTGTCCGGGACATAGGCCGTCGGCTCAGACAAAAGGGTGAGGATGCCCGCTCCGAGTCGTTTCTGGTGCAAAGGTTGTCTTTATAGCCATTCAACAGGGTAATGTGGCAAGCATAATGGGCACCTTTGCACCAGAGGCGACCAGGGGTGGTTTATTTGACTAGGGGTTTTTTTTTTTTTTTTATATAGGTACCTATTTGAAGAAGATCACTTTATATGATTTAACATGTAATATTTTGTGTACTATTTATAAATTTAACTACGGTATTATTATTATTTTTTAAGACATTAAATTGAATTGAATTTCACTTGGGCTGTGTAAAAGGTTTTTTCGCATTTGATTACAGGACAGTTTTTATATTATCTTTTTATAATTTTTGATTCAAATCTTAATAAACAAAATATATGTATAACGTATCATCAAACCTTTTTTAGTTACTTATACTTTTTACACGACTGCCCAACGAAAAGGAGTGTAATGTTTTCAGGTTTAATGTGTGTATGTCTTATTCTTTAATCCACCAGAACTAGTCAACGCCTTGACCGATTTAGATGTTTGGGGTATCGTTAGAATCCTTGCGTCAACTCGGGTGACATATGATATATGACGTCATAACAAAAACAGTATGGCGGATTATATGATCAATAATGTGTAAACAGAAGAAAAAAAAATCCTATCCCATCAAGGGGGTATCAAAATGAGGAGTATGAAAAGGCGATTTCTAAAATATATACAACTTATGTATTTCAAACTCAACTGTACTACATGAGACATTTCAAAATAGAATCGCGATTTGCTACGAATATCTGATACAGACCTTATATCGAATGTAGTTGATAATATTTTACAATTTTGGATTGTTCTAGTTTTCATTCAGTGACATTTAGTTTGTAACCATTTAGGTACTAATTAGTTAAAATCTGCAATTTTAAAATGATTATTGTGTAAGATTATTAATATTATATTGTAGAACACCATTTGACATGTAAAAGTGCCCTTGTGGCCTATTTGCAGAATAAATAATTGATTTTGATTTTTGATTTTGATATAACCATTCGGGGCTATTGAATTATATATCAAAAGAAAGGATTTTGAAAGCTTATCATTAATATAATACATCTTATATGTTTAAGTACACCTCCGGAGAGAAAATCCAAAATGTTCTACATCGCGCTATTGAAGTTTTCTCTCGTTGAACGCCAGTCCTATCAATTTGGTCTGGATCGACATTTGACTGACATTCAAATATAGACTCTTTGAGTAATGATAACAAAGATAATACAAAAGTCACGCGGCGTTTACGACCTTATTAACTGCAAGTCATTGCATTTCTGCGCAAAATAAGAGGACTACCATGGTACGTTATAGCTAATTGTAGTTACGTATTTTTTTAGGAAAATGGGTCACGCAAAACAAAAACAGGAGCGTAAATTAACTGACATACGTAAATATAAGTGCACAGTGCACTCTCGTGAAAGAAAATTAAAAGATATCAGAGAGAGAATAAATAAAAAACCGGTTAAGTGTGAGTCCGACTCACGCACCGAGGGTTTCGGACCACCCCGTACAATAGAAACAAGTCCACTATAAACTGACACTCACTAAGTATGTATTCACATACTTAGTGCGTGTCAGTTTATACTGGAATTAAAATTTTCAGTGATGTACCTAAAAATTTACGGTTTTGCAATTTTTCTTTTATCTTTCCTATAAGACGTTGCTTCGTACCAAATTACAAGATTCTGAGTTCACGGGACCCTGTAGGTTTTGATTACCTTGCGAGTTTCGAAGATTTGTGGAAGTTTGATTTTTTCACAGTTCCAAGGGACAGTAGACTTGAGTATTTGAAATAAATTTCAGCTTGATACCTCCACGCGTTCCTGAGAAAAGGGTCTTGACAGACGGACGTACAACAAAGTGATTAACTAAACAATATGGACATTAATGAATGCAAGGATATATTAAATAGGGTAAAAGTGAAGTTGAAAAGAAAAATATTTACAATTTTTCGTTAAAACCCCTCTTACCTTCGAGCCTTTGGCCTCAGATTCGCTGGTAAAACACTTGCGAATAGTGAGTGTCCACGTGAGACGCCCTTTGGGCCCTCGGCCTCGCGTAGAGAGCGCGCTTTGAGGGTACGCTATGACCCTTCAGCCCTAAGCGTAGCTCGGCCTTCGGCTTAGCTTTCCTCACCGCTCACCTTGGGGCCTTCGGCCCTCAGATTCACTTGCAACATACACGAGGGTAGTCAATGTCAGCGCGGGTTCACCCTATGGGCCTCCGGTTATCGGGTTCAAGGAGAGAGCGCTCTGATGGGAGTCAAGTTTGCTTGTAAGGAGATAGCGAATTTCTACATGGGCTCACCCTCTGACCACTCAAGCCCGATTAAAGGACAACGCGTTCTGATGGGACGTTTACTGTAAGACACTGTTAGACATTCAAGACTAGTAAGCAGTGTTTGCGTGGGCTCATCCTACAGGGGAAAGCGCACTCTAATATAACACTTTTGGCCTTCGACCCTACTACGAGCACCTGTGTCTTCGGATTTCCAGCCGTCACACGCTAGTGAGAAACTCAAGGGTAGGTTAGGTAGGTTTCGCGTGGGTTCGCATAGTCAGTGACTCGACTAGATTAGGTACTCGGCCTTCTGGCCCGTGTCGTGAACACGCTCTTAAGAAACGCCCTTTTGCTCTACGCGGAGCTCGGTCTTCGGCGCTCATGTTCACCATGACAATCTGTGATAGTGAGTGTCTACGTGAGCTCGCCCTATGGGCCTTCGGCACTATGGTAAGCTTAGGGAGTCTGCTTTGACGGGACGGTTTGAGCCTTCGTATCTTCAAGTGATTGGCCGTGAGAGACGGGGCACGCGAGGCCGAAGGCCGAGGTCCACGTAGGGCCGAAGGCTCAAAGCGTCCCATTTGAATGCGCTTTCGATGCCAGCTCGAAAGCCGAAAGCCCAAAGGGTTAGCCCATGCGAACAATATAACGCCTCCACACCCTTTTACTAACATATCATTGCATTTCATCTCAAATTTGATAAAATATTCGTGGCCTGTTTACTCGGCTCGATCAACAAGCAACAGTTGCATGAACCGACACTGGACAAAGTCGTCATATATTTTGACTTCAAGACACTGGCATTTCTGAAAACCATGTAAATTTTACAAGCATCATATCTCAAAAACTATTAGAGATTTGGAGCTGTGGTTTAATTTCAATTGTTTCAACTTTAATATTCTTTCAAAACGGTAATAGCAACTAAATGTCAGAAGCCCATAGTTTTTGAATTAAACTGCTAATACTATAAAAATTGCAGGATTTTACGTATTACGCAGGTAGCACTACTTTTTTTGCTTACAAAACGTTGTTTCACACTCCCCAAATAACATACCAAAAAACAGGTTTACATCTCGCTTTGAGATTTTAATGTAGAATATGACTGCGCTAACAGGTCAGGTAAATAAGTGTTTCCACATAGAAGACTTAAATTGATCAGGGAATCTTCATAATTATCAGTATTTTCATGAACAAGTTCAATAACTAAAAAGTATAAAATAAAATAATTATTAAAAAAATAAAAAAACACAATTGCCGCTGACAAAGGCAAGTTTTTAATGAAGTAAAATATTGTTTCAATTATGTAAATTTATATATTAGTACCTGGACACTCTATCTACAAAATATAATATTCCAAAAAGAGATAGTGTCCAGGGTTTGGTCCATCGTTTGCCAAATTAAAACGTCAGGTAGTTTGGGTCATTTGCTATCACTTCCAGCATTCAAAAAAAATTTATGGCCACGGGTTTTTTTTTTTTTTTTTTTTAATATACAATTTTTTTTTAATGCTGGAAGTGAGAGCAAATGACACAAACTACCTGACGTTTTAATTTGGCAAACGATGGACCAAACACCCTGTATATAAGTTTACATAATTGAAACAATATTTTACTTCATTAACAACTTGTTTCTTACTTTTTAGTACGCCTTTGTTATAATTATGATTCTTATTTCAACCTTCGTATTTAATATAATGTCTCGGTTTTATTAAAGTTCACAAAGGGAAAATCAAGCAAGGCTTTAGAAACTTTTTACGTGGTCGAAAATTGGTTTTTTGAACCGGACCGGTGTGAACATACAGAAATTAGCAGCAATTCTTTGTTTTTGGACTTACTAATGATTTATCACGTACATTTTAAGTACTTTTTTTGGTAAGTCGGGCGTAAGTAGGTATTGAGATTATAATTTAGTTCTCAGCTGGGGAAAAGTAAACATTGGTAAAACAAGAAGTTTTCGAAAACACAAATTAAATATTTCACGTCATTAGGTAGCGAAGTAACCCTTCAAAACCCCATAACTAAACATCCCTGAACAATCATTGAATAACCCAGAGTTAAATTGAACACGAACATTAACAAACGTAAACCCTCACACCTTGTGTGAGTTGCTAAGTAAACCCAAGTTCTACAAACTTGTCAGCTCTGACGCGCATCAGGGCCTCAATTTAGTTATCTATATACAATATTATCACTCTTAAATGTTCGCACTCGTTCTAACACCACACACGCACGTTTTTAATCACCTCAATACCATCAGATGTTCACAAAACCATCTTCTCGCTCCACCAACTTCATCCACCAAGTTCTATAGCAGCTCATTCAACCCTCGGGCTGTTCGGCTGTGGAATGTTTTGCCGTTGCATTTAAGACGTGCTAAATCTCTTCAAAGTTTCAAAAATCTGTTGAAAAAATATTACTTGTCGCCTTAAGTTGCCTTGATGTCTTGTAATATATATTATTTATATAATTGTACAATACGATTAAAATCAGTTAACGATTCTGATGTTAGCTACTAGTAGCACCGCAAAGGTGTCAGAGGTCGGGCGACTCGAGGCTAACTTCAGAATCGTTAACTGATTTTATTCGAAGTGTATTATAGTTTGTCTGTATGTTTCTATGTATTTATACTATACTTATTTATGGAATGGAAGTATCTTTTTGTGTGTAATTGTCAAATAATATGGATGTATGTGTTAGTACTTAGTTAAGCTTTTCTTGGTTTATTCCTGCACTACATATTTACAACTATTTTTGAAATTTCCTGCTACCCAAAGGTTGTCTGGAAGAGATAGCTCTAAAGCGATAAGACCGCCTGTTAGTTAGTTAGTAGACCATTACTTATTTAATGTACTCCTGTATCATGTTTTTTTTATGTTGTGGTGCAATAAAGAATATTACTACTACTACTTACTAACACATTATTTCGTTAGGCACGTGAGGAAGCAAGCGAAACATATTAAACTGTGACTGAGATCGAAAGCGATGGATCAAAATGGACTCCGGACAAGTGACTGACCCGGACACTCATCAATTTGTCTTACATGAGCGGCTTGAGCGAGTTTGAAGGGGTCAGGTTTAGTGAGGATTGTCAAGGTTTTTGTTTGAAGGAGCTGGATTTACTTAGTGAACGGAAATATGGATTTGATCATGCGAAAGATAGGTACCTAGTATGTGATAAATAGCGTGTTATTAATGCATTTCTTATCTTTTCATTCAATTTCATATCAGGGTACCTATCTACTGAAAATCTCCTTATTATTTCATAAATTGACGACAATAATAAGAAGCTAAATAAATAATACCTAGGCTGGAAAATAAAACTATGAATCAATTTCACTTACAGATCTCATTAAGTTATAAATACAACCAACCATTTAGCTTCCATCTTACGTTACTCATAGTTTTGTAATAATGATTTCATTCGTTTACCTTTGTTTTAGTAATGCTGAGTTGCTGACCTATTTGTACAAACCCTAATATTCTAAGATTCATTTATGTAGAGCACTACCTTATGTACGTACAGTCGAGGAAATTGAATGTTTATCACTTTGGACCTTAACGTCATTCAAATAGAGTTGACATATGCCAAACCTACATTTTCCTCGACCGTGCAATAAAGGTTTTTATTATTAATTTAAATAATATACAGAACAAATTACGCGTAAACTACCTCACCGGCTCAAATGTTTACTTTACGAATTGCTTGTTTTTCGTTTGACCTCCCTGATAATAAACAAATTTCACATCATTACGCCCTAAAGCTATAGTTTTAATTGGTGCTATTAATGTATTAGGAATGACGTCATATTAGTCACGAGAGCCACATAACTCACGAACGTTTATTTTACTTCCCCCAACGTTTATATTACATTCAATAAATAATCCCGAAATGAAATATTAGCATTGAATTGATAGCAATTGAATTATTAATTACAATAAGTATTAGGTAACAATCTAACACAAATCGGACTAGTCCAAAGCAAAGCGAAGCGATAAGACCGCCTGTTGTTAACCATTACTTATTTAATCATATCCTTTATCATGTTTTTCTTATGTTGTAGTGCAATAAAGAATATTACTACTACTACTACTAGTCCAATCGTAGTATGCTTAATGAGGCTTGTGTTATGGGTAAGTGATACACAATATTTACTATAAAGAAAACAACGAAGACTCAGAAACAAATATTAATGCTTATCAATCACAAACGACGACCTCGGCAGCCTATAGTTGGAAGTGGGGTGCGCTTTTGTTCCCATACTTTTAAGTCCTAATTGGAACTCTGAAAATGATTTTCATACAATTTTACGCCATAAATCATTATTCATAATAGTTCTTATTAATAACGATCGTAACTCAGAACGATTCGAATTCATAATGACGATAATCATCAATTTCTCATATACTAAAATTGAATTTCATGCGTTTTTCATCATAACGCTGATTTGTCCGTCGCACTTAAATTCATAATTATAACTAAAAATATTTACAATTAACTTACATTAGATATAAAGTATCAAACTATCAACTAACAAAAAGGACCGCCCCGGGTCGTTGGTGGCCCAAAAGTTCCCATGACACTGGCAGCGTTGCCACGCTGGATGGCCAACGAAATCTGTTGAGCCAGGAACGACCCGGAACGAGGATCGCAGCCCCTATCCCTAAGCCGGCGACCCAAACTCCGCATGAAGTCTTTGGCCTCCGTACCCCACGGTCCCGCAGTCTCCACCGCCACTGGCACAAAGTCGTACATTGGCTCCAAGGCAGAGTACTTGGCATGTTTCATCCGAGCCGCCGACTCGGCGGCCGACGCCGCGGATCTGATGGTGTGGCTCAAATGGGACGGGGCAAACGTGCTTACGCATGTAGCGTCCCACAAGAGGCACCGCCCTTTCTGCCATGGAACCAACGTTAGGCCATCTGGTCTTTTCCCATCTGTGCGGCACAACCCCGGAGGCTCCAGGACACAAGGCACGTTGGCCGAAACCAAAGCCCGACGAATCAAATCATTTATGGCGTGGTGCCTCGGAAAACGCCCCGCACACCTCTGACAGCTCAAACCATGGTGCCCGTTTTCCTCAACCACCACCCCACAAATGCAACGGTGCATCTCACAGACCTTACACCCCAACCGCAACGCAACCGCGATCCGAAGCGAATCATCATCCAACAGCGTGCCTATGTGGGGGGAGGGTAGTGCGTGCAACCATGCTCCCGCCTCGAGGGTAGAGGCTGCCTTGAGGCGCGCTATATTAACCCCTACTGCCCCCCCTAATAATCCTGCCAAAACTATTTTGCACAAAATGTCGTCCCAACCTCTCTGCACAGTAAGACTTTTAGGCCGTTCCTCCCCTTGGCAAATGGTAGACCATTCAGAAAGTGCCTCGGTAACAAATGGTACCTGGATAATGCCACCATCACTTGGTAAAATACGAGTGACAAGACCCAAGGTTCCGTGCGCCGAGGCAAGGAAGGCCACCACGCCGACGTCCTGGCAACGACGAACACCCAGCCCACCGTGACGGACTGGAAGAGCCGCCTGACACCACTGCGTTTCATCCAAATGCACATTTAGTAAGGACTCCAGAGCCGACTTGAGTGTAGCATCCACCTTCGCCACATCGTCCTTAAATAACCAGGTGGGTGACGTCCTCAAAATGTACATCATCCGCGGCAAAGCGAAACAATTCCGTAACAGTACGAGAGAGACGTGTGCAGACAAATTACTCAAGCGCTCCGAAGCCCTCACAAATGCCAAACGTTTCTCTTCCAACGCTGAACCTACTCCTTCCAGGAAGATAGGAGCCCCCAGTAGAGACAAAGATGTTTTATGAAGGCGCCGCACCCCAGGTAACACCGACTCGAAGCTCGTCACCACCCCGGTGTCAACATTGCCACAGCAATAGAGCTCGCACTTCGCGGCGTTTATCTCTAACCCTATGCCCTTCAAAGCCGGCACCAACTTACTAAGGTCCTCCAGAACCGTCCGTGGGGTACCCCCAATAGTACCATCATCCAGGTACCACACGTTTAAAGGGGACCCTAGTGACGCAATGACGTTCTGAATTGCTAAACAAAAAATCAAAGGTCCTAACGGGTCACCCTGCTGGGCACCCACCCGTGAAGAAATCGGAGCGTCATTAAATAGTAAATGGCTAGCTGTGGAGTAACATTGATGAAGAAATGGATATATCGAAGGCACCTTATCCGAAACTTCTGTAAGAATCGTGTCCCTCTCAACAGTATTAAACGCATTCTTGACGTCTATCTTCAGAATGACAGTATCGGTCCCTTCATTAGCAACCGCAAAAGCGCGAGTGGCATGAATAGCCGCCTCACACCCCTGCGGGGTGCCAAAGCCTATTTGGACCGGCTGAAGATAATCCGCCATCGGTTCCCTGGCAGCCCTACAACAAAGTTTAGCCGCAAGCCGACGTATTGTGCAGCCTACCGCTATCGGCCTAATACCGCCATCTTTTTTGGTAAGGGCGCAAAGGGAAGCTCCGTACAAATACGGGCATATTGCGGGGTTCACCGACCCTCCAAACAAAAAATTGCAAAGCTTCGTCAAAGATTCCAGCAGCCGGGGACCATTGCTACCCGCTGTAGCAGATGTTAGCTCCTTGAGATGCTGCGGGCGCAGCCCATCCAGACCCGAAGCAGACCCGTTATAAAAAGAGCCTAATGCCTCCCCCACCTCAGCCGGTGACACTGATAAGGAAGGGCTCGAGATATCCGGCGGCGGCGGAAACACAAGCGGCCTTGAAGGTGACGGATGTTTCTCCTGTAGTGACGCTATAGTCTCCTCATTTGCAGGCGCCAGCGACGAGTCAGATAGAAGAAGGCGGACCGCACCTCTGAGGTCACCGTCATGCACCTTGCCTTCAATGCTCCTATACACCGACCCTGCCCTGTGGGATGTAGCATCTGGAAAATAACATGTCGTGCTATCCAGGTTTTCCTTCACCTTCCTTGTCAACGACTTCTTTTCACCCTTCTCCGGGACTCTCAAGGCAGAAAAGGAAAAAGATAGCAACGAAAACCAATCATCAACGCCATTGGTCTGTAAACAATTATCAATTAAAGAGCACAATTTCCCCGCCGCCAAACACCTCGCACCCTTAGGTATGTGCTTTAAAACCCTTACTTTTGTTTTAAGTTCACCTAATTTCTCCAAACTGACTTGGTGATTTGCCGCGGACCGGGTTGAATCACTGTTGCTTGGCGGCGATAAAGGTCCCGACGAGGCCGCGCTAGGTCCCGGAATGCCCAAGATGCTTGGACTGTGAGACACGATTCCCTTGTGAACGCGCGCAATGTGCACGTTAAGGCCTCTAGGCACTACATACAGTTTAGGCAGCCCGGGACAATAAGGACACACAGATTTAGAGGGACTGCTCAATATAGTGGGCAACGACATAAAATAATATAGTAAGACTAAAAACTTAAGTAAATAGATAAAGTAAATAAAAGCAAATTTTAAAAGTCGGCGGGGCCCGACAACGAAGAGCTAGCAGACCTCGTGATTATACACAATGCTGACGAGGCTTTGGCCCGGCGGCGGCGCGTCGCGCAAAGGCGCGCGGAGGCCGCCGTAGTGGACGCGGCGCCGCTGCTAGTCCGACGCAGACGCCGGGAGGATGAGGAGGAGGATGAGGAGGAGGATGAGGAGGCCGGGCCACCGCCGGCTCGGCGCCGCCGGCGGCGGTAAAGGAAACGGCTTGAGTCAACATCAACGACGACCCCACCATCCTCCCAAGCGTCACCGTCATCTCTATCCTCTTCGTCTCCGTCCACCGTCGCGCCCACTTCGAGGCGACCGTTCCGCATCGCCAGCCGCCGCCGCCCGCCCGTTGTCTCAACCACGTCTACCACGTCCACCACACAAGCCTCTACAGCAGGCTTGGCTAGTGAGGAGTCACTCCAAGATATCGGAGACACCGATTCGATCGAGGACCCAACACTTGCTCCCAGATTCGTTCCAAAATCAACAGTGAAAATACAAAGACGACCACTTGTTTCTCTAAAAGAGGCATTGAGAGACCAGAACCCGTCGGCGACAAACGAGGAGGAACGAAAGAGACAGAGCAAGAAGTACAGCTCCAGTATTAAGCAAAACCAGTTGGATGAGCTGACGAAATCCAAGAGCCAAGAGGATACAACCACTTACGGCACCACTATTATTGAAGATAACAGCGCAGAAACAGCTGTAGCAATAGCAGCGCACCAACTCCTAGCCGCTCCGATCCCCAACCTTCCTAACTACGATGAAGACCTGCAACCCGCCAAGAAGTCTACCTCCCAGACCGTCGCCGACTACTCCTACACCCCGCAGTACACCGACTTTACCGAACCCAAGACCATATACTCTGAGGACTTTAGTATACTTTACTATACTAATGATACATTTTTTATACAAACATTAATTTTCGTATTTTTTTTGCATCATTAATGATACTCGTCCATATTATATAACTTCATAATTTTTATAATCCTGCATATTTTTATAACTCTACTGACTTTCATAAATTTCACATTTTTGAAAACGGCTGAAATTTACGATATAGATATAGGGTTACAAAAACATAAAAAAAAACTACCGAAAACCGAATCAGGGCACCCCTCTTTAACGTGGTCTTGTCTGTCCTACCCCTAGAGTGTATATAAAAGCCCGCGGAGGCAGGAACTCGTGAAGAAGTCCTGAGTCGAGTGGTGCGCCAGTGAAACGAAGGGCTGACGAAGAGAGTTTCTAGCGGGAGCCCGGGCGGGGGGTATTCAGAAATGACCATTAGGAAAAAGAAAATCATGAGTTGAAGTATGATCTTGGTTATGATATTAGTACTAACAAAATCACGATGTATGTCCGTTATGAAGGAAACTGTTATGAGAAACAAAATTATAAGTTCAAGCTTGTTCTTAATAATGAAGTTTTGAAGAAAATGTTTATGAAAACTGTCGCTTATGAGTTCCAATGATAGTTGTAGAAATTTAGGACAAAAAACGTTTGACCGAAAACAAAATTGAAGAGTGATGATTATGAATGCCCTGCATGACTACAATACTTTGTAAAAGGCCGTATAATGACAGTAATATCGCTTGTTTATATTTAATAGTCTGTTGGAAATCCACATAGAGAAGGAAAGCTTTATCAAAAGGAAATACATTCATTATAATACACGCAATAAAAATCAAACGAAACTAGTAAAAACATTTAAACAAGGTCTACCTCTCAAAATTGCTTTATATAGTTTGCTACCCTCTCACATAACAAATATGCCATTTATAGAATTTAAGAGCAGGCTTAAATGTTTCTTTCAATGTAGCCCATTTTACACAATCAATGAATTTACAGAAAATTTTAAACAAGAGAGATCCATTTTATAATTGTTATACATATAGTATTTACCTACGTAGATAATTCAATTACATTTGACCTGTAAACTTTTCATTATTGTTATCCTATTTTACAAGTGCATGATTAAATTAAGAGAAAAGTATTATGTATCATGACTTGCTAGATGTAACGTTATTTTGTTACTTGGCCAAATAAAGACACTTGAAACAATGAAATAAATATTCATTTCGAATACAAATCATTAGTATAATAAAAAATAGAACAAATAATTTTATGAGATCCAATATGGACCCTTGCTAGTGACCCTGCCTACGAAGCCGGGGGTTCCGGGTTTGCATCCCGGTAAGGGCATTTATTTGTGTGCACGAATATTTTGTTCCTAAGTCATGGATGTTTTCTATGTATTAAGTATTTATTTATCTATAAGTATGTATATGTGATCAGAGTTACATATATGATACAAAAGCGATATACTATCTCCTTCTGTCAATAAAGGTCAATGAGAGTGCGGCCCTGATGGTCACAGATCGTTTCAGCCAAGCAGGCACTGCACTAAATCCAATATGCATAGTTAAGTCAAACAGAAGCAATCAGTTCTCCAGATGCTGTAGCTATAGCTCTTATGTACCTCTTTGGGTAATAAAAGTTGCCTCGTGATTTACAATTACCCCAAAATATAGAGCCATATCAAAGTTTTGATACTACCAGCCTATGCTACGCTATAAATACTGCATTGTATCACGGTTGCTTATTGTTGACAGTTCTAGGGACAATCCTAGGGATGTACGTACATTGCTAATTTTAATTAAGGTTGCATTGCGCCCCAGTTACTCACTCATAGAATAGTCAGCATCAGAAGTTGCTAAGCATAATAGCACGCTCAAAATGATCTACACAAATCCTTATTCTCTTGATGTTATTTACAGTCCATGTGTCGATTTTGAGCACAAGGCCCGCGTAGATATTTTTGCTGCTGACTGAACCAACAGCGATCGTAACTCAGTCATGTTCAAGTAGGTAGTGCATTCAACCCAACAGGCATAACAAACTCCATGTTATAAAAACAATCGGTCCTCCAGAGTCCATGCTAAGATTTATCTCGGCGCGGGGCACTAACTCAGCCGGACCCGTGATCCTGGGATTGGGTGCGGGTGCGACTAGGGTGCGAGCGATTTTGATCGATAAACTTTCAATCGCAATATTCATACTCATACACATTTATTCACAATATTATGTAAATATTACATGTCACACATTATTAATCACAATTGCATATTTTTTGTTTTGGTGCAATAAATAATATTATTTATTTTATTTATTTATTTGTTTATATGTTATACTTGCGAAATGATTGCGTGAGGCTTTGGTCCATACTCTCGCTCACGTCTAACGTAAGAAAACGCCACACGCTCCGCTCATCACACAATAAGTATCCTGTCCATGCATTACCCATCCCTTTTGTCATGGACTTATATTCGTCGATTGGCCCGTTAGCGTCAAGTTTGTGCATCAGCCCATTTATCCCGGTTCCACTTTGCTTATTACCTTCTTACCCAAACAATCCACTTCAATACAAGATTGAAATGGTTAGAGCGAAAAATGATGTCACAGTATACGTTTTAGAAGATTATTCAATTTTGCAATTTGATCCATTCAATTGAGTTATTTGGGTCAATCAACAATTTCTTATTGAACAAGCGAGCGAAGCAAACGAACGAAGTTCTCCGTTTCAGCTTAGCCAAAATTCTTTCGTATGTCCGGATGTCCCGCTGTCGGGCTGTCCGGCTATTTTTCTCTGAAGGCCGCATTTCTCAACCGATTCTCGTGAAATTTTGTGGGCAATATTTTATGTCAATTAAGTTTTGTTTTTTTTTTTTTTAATGCTGACTAGCGAGGTCTACGGCTCGCAGAGTCACTAGGTAGTTGTTATCCTGTCATGTTAGGCAGGAGACTATTTGTTTGAAAATGTTTTTAAGAAAAAAAAGGTTACAACATGGACTTGCAGCATGTTTTGAAGATGACGTAACAATTGCGTTAAAATATCGACAAAACCATCTATCATCAAAATTTACATTAGGTGGATTTCCCCATAATATCACAGAAAGAGGATGGAAACTAGCGACGGACAAAATCGTCTACCGTAGGTTCAATTAAGGTAGGTAAGGGATAAAATACGACTTCAGCCCGGTAAAGTTCTTTTTAGGGTTCCGTAGCCAAATGGCAAAAAACAGAACCCTTATAGATTCGTCATGTCTGTCTGTCTGTCTGTCCGTCCGTATGTCACAGCCACTTTTTTCCGAAACTATAAGAGCTATACTGTTAAAACTTCGTAAGTAGATGTATTCTGTGAACCGCATTAAGATTTTCACACAAAAATAGAAAAAAAAACAATAAATTTTTGGGGTTCCCCATACTTAGAACTGAAATTCAAATTTTTTTTCATGAAACCCATACTTGTGGGGTATCTATGGATAGGTCTTCAAAAATGACATTAATAAATAATAAATAAATAATATAAATATTTGCGGACAATCTTACACAAATCAACCTAGTCCCAAACTAAGCAAAGCTTGTACTATGGGTACTAGACGACGATATAGATACTTATATAGAGAAATAAATACTTAAATACATAGAAAACATCCATGACTCAGGAACAAATATTCGTGCTCATCACACAAATAAATGCCCTTACCGGGATTCGAACCCAGGACCTCTTGCTTTGTAGGCAGCGTCACTACCAACTAGGCTAAAGCGGTCGTCATTAAGGTTTCTAACATCATTTTTTTCTAAACTGAATAGTTTGCGCGAGAGACACTTCCAAAATGGTAAAATGTGTGTGTCCCCCCCTGTAACTTCTAAAATAAGAGAATGATAAAACTAAAAAAAATATATGATGTACATTAACATGCAAACTTCCACCGAAAATTGGTTTGAACGAGATCTAGAAAGTAGTTTTTTTTAATACGTCAGAATTCGTAAACCGCAATTTATTTAACGGAACCCTTCATGTGCGAGTCCGACTCGCACTTGGCCGCTTTTTTGATTAATTCAATAAAATGATCTGTTATGTTTAACCTTTCTGAGTCTTATTTTATTGTTCTTTCCGCCTGAATTGTTTTATTTTTTCATAAATAGTCTTATGTCGTGAATGACATAGGTACTATTTAACATCATAATATTTTTGTAGTCTTGCGCCTTGCATCAATTAGCCTAAAACAAAATCAGCGATTCCAAACATTCCGATCCGCCAATTAGCCCAGTGGGTAGTGACTCTGCCTACGAAGCTCTCCAGCTTCGTAGGCATTCGTACCCGGGACCTCCGTCCCGGGTTCGAATCCCGGTCAGGGCATTTATTTGTGTGTTTATCACGAATATTTGTTCCTGAGTTATGGATGTTATACATGTATATAAGTATCTATATGTATGTATCTATTATATATATCATCGCCTAGTACCCACAACACAAGCCTTACTGAGCTTACCGTGGGCCTAGGTTGATTTGTGTAAGATTGTCCCGTAATATTTATTAAAAAAAAAAAAAAAAAAAAAAAAAAAATTACGACTTGAATGAATAAAGGTACCTTAGTATAAAAATAACACCACCTTTCTAGATTCAAAGAGCCAAAGAAACAACAGCATCGCCAATCTAAGGCTTAGCCGCTTTTACTCGAGCATCATTAGGTTTTTATTATTTATCACGGCACGCCAAGGCATTCGTATTTTTCTAGCAATTAAGTGCGAGAGAGACGAATGCTTTGCCGTGAGGCTTCAGATAACACTAATAAATAAACTAGACACGAGAGCGCATTTTTCTAGCGCCCCGAAGGCACAAAGGCATGTCATAAGGTCGTTGCCATTGCTAATCCGAAGCAGCAGCCATTTGGCAAAGTTTGCGATGCACAGAGTAAAAGCAACATGAGACAAATGTGAGTCAATACCTTGGTAAACTTATAATGGGTCCTAGATCTAGGACACTTTTGAGAAATTCAGTGATGTAAACTCTCATAATAGCGTCGCAGTAAAGATGTACAGTTCATATGTTTAATATCTTACTACATCTTAGTATATATGTCACCGTTAGATTGTGAACACCGTCAGTTTATAATCTAACTCGCGATATTATGAACTGACGAAAAATTGTGAACTGACAGAACCATTCACTATTTAACGCATTATTTTTCGTTAGTTTATAAACTATCAATGTCGAATCGTCAAATTGTCAACTGAGATCAAATCGGCATGCTACGTACCGCATACACAGAGACTAGGTAGGTAAGGTTAGTTAGGTTGCTTCAGTTGCCCGAAGGGCAAATCGCCTAAAAATAGGATTTCCGTCGCCATTGCTGGATGACCAAATAAATGGAATAAAATGTCTGGATGAAAAAAAAACAATCATGTTCTGACATAAGTGGAAGCTGATGAAAGAGGAATAATTCGTTCAACCAATCAGCGCACATGGTGCGTTCCAAATCATACCAATTTGATTCAGTTCACAATTTGACGATCCGTCATTGATAGTTTATAAACTAACAAAAAATTATGCGTTAAATTGTGAACGGTTTTGACAGTTCACAAATTTTCGACAGTTTATAATATCGCGAGTAAGATTATATATACAACACTGACGGTGTTGATAATCTGACGGTAACATATATACACAAGTCGGTAGTAGTAGTAGCTTATACTGTTAGATAATTCTTACATTATAGCCAAGATAATAGAAATCCCCAGTGCTATGAAAATTAATATATAGACCGATTTACTGCTGCTTTTTTCCTTCAACCGAAAAGCCCCTGTTAAATGTCAAATGATATTTCGTACATGACTTTTTTTTTATTCCAGTGGTACGAGCTGGGGCTTGAACCCACGACCTGCAGATTGAAAGTCGTGTGCCTACAGTTGCTCCCAAATCGCGCTTCCAAACGTTGTTAATACTATTTTGTTCGAATAAGTTACAATGATTTTACTCATAGATTTTAAATGTGTTTTGCTCTACTATTACCTGCACAAGCAGTCAATATGGTATAATTGAATTATTAACAACTTAGAAAGGTTGAGAAACCCCCGACATTCTCATTTCAAAGTTCAATATCTCAAAAACGGCTGAACCGATTTTATTGAAACGTAGCTAAGAACCATCTCGATCACATCAGCTTTCAGATAAAAAACCGCATTCAAATCGGTCCATTCGTTAAGGAGCCACGATGCCAAAGACAGATACACAGACACACAGACACGTCAAGCTTATAACACCCCTATATTAGAGTCGGGGGTTAAAAATGGGCGAACTGCAAACCAGCGCTGAGCAGCCGCAATGGCTTAACCACACCAGGCCCGCGCCTGACCCGCGCCCGCGACCGGTGTGTGGAGGCCTTAACTCAGCACCTGCTGAATTCGTTCCTTTTGTCACATAAATGAGCTTGCTATTTATATTTTCTGTATCTGTTTCTGTGACAATAATTTTTTTCTTATTCTTATTATTGGATAATTTCTGTTATACCGAAGGCCGAAGTGTTTTTTGAACAAGTAATTTGAAGACGTTATTCTAACATTATTTATTTAAGAACCCTACAAACTTTCCACCTGAAAGTATTTATATAGGTAGATCAATGAAGTATTCATTTTCTTTTTTATTGTATGATGTATTTAGCAAATATTATCTATCTTCTTCTTCTACCTAGCGTTATCTCGGCCTTTGCCAGGGTCCGCTTTCCTACTCGCTTTTTTCCACCTTGCACGATCCTGGGCGTCTTCCTTTGTGAGCCCATTTTCGCTCATGTCGGCCTTCACGACATCCAGCCTTCGCTTTTAGGTCTGCCGCGGGGTCTAGGGCCGTCCAGGACTAGGCCAGGCATTTGTTCCCTACGTAGTCAGATGGCCTGCGAGAGACGTGACCAAACCAACGAAGCATTTAGCAATCATAAATTAGAATAATTATGGAGCAAATAAAAGTTAGCCAAAGGAGCTAGAGATTAAAATATTTATTTATATTATTTTGACTTTTTCGGAGCTAATTATGTATTTTTTTCTTTTCTTCCTTTTTTCTTTTCGGACAATCTTACACAAATCTAGCTAGTCACAAACTAAGCAAAGCTTGTACTATGGGTAGGTACTAGAAGACGATATACATACTTATATATAGCTAAATAAATACTTAAATACATAGAAAACATCCATGACCTTGGGACAAATATTCGTGCTCATCACACAAATAAATGCCCTTACCGGGATTCGAACTCAGGACCTCTTGCTTCGTAGCCAGGGTCACTAGAGTCACTACCAACTAGGCTTAAGTGGTCGTCGGGGCGGGCGGTTGACGTCCGATATTTTGTAGGTCGCTACGTAATGATTTAATGAAACCTTATTTAATTTTACGCCAAAAAGTACTACATCACTTTGGTGATAAAGTAACCCGTGTGATGATTATATAATCCGTTACACAGAAAAAATCTGCTATTATAATCCAAATTTCCATTTTTATCCATAGATTTAAAATTACTTGAGTATCGCTTTTATGTTGATAAGCTTTACATTGCCAAGAAAAAAATGAATTTCATCGTGTACGAAATAGTGTTTCTAAATTGTACGTAATTTAGAACGTCTATTCCTAATGCCTTGACATTTGTCGGGCCTTAGTTCATGAATAACGATGAAGTTTAATCCAGGCTTTATTACGTTATTTGGTTATAATGTCAATATCCCGATGTCCTTTCCCAAAACGAGTAATGCATATACAGAGACGTTAAAAAATTAAATCTTTTTGAAATAAATTTTTTGTACTTTGTGATTTACTAAACAATCATCTGTCATTAATCGTTGATTTAGGCGGCAATACAATATACAATTATTTTTAAATTTCGTTATTTATTTTAAAATATTGTGTGTTTGCTCTGTTTCATCATATAAAATCATGTTCATTGAAGTTGTCCTACTAAGCAATTCTATTTATTTTGTGTGCCATTGATATAAATACTAATTATTGAGTTTACGCGGGGACTAAATAGATTTATGACAATATTTATTGATTCATAGTTAGGTATTTAAAAGCACATTTTTAAACAAAATATCGTAATTTATTTAGCTTCTTAAATATGTCGTTAATGAGTATGACTTAGGTAATCGTCTATCACTTTAATTTGCAATAATGCGCCAGGTGTTGCCTTTAGTCTAGATTTATTACTACAAAGAGAATTGAGCGTTTCGCAAAACAAATGCCACGACTTAAAAAAACACCGAGATTTTCTGCAACGTTTATATTAAGTATTTCTATTCAGAATCACGATCTCTTTCCATCCGAATAAGAAAAAAAGTGACCCAAACATTTCCATACATTTTTGAAATTTCCTATTTTGTTACCGCCATACAAAGTACATGGTAAATGGTAACACTATAGGAAACATATTCTTGGTACGTTTTTTTGTCCTACAAGGATCGAAAGAGCTCCTGATTCTGAGTGGAAGTAACATAAAACTCCTGGAAAAAATTACAATTAATAATAGTGACATTTTTTAGGAACGCTCAATTAACTCTGGCAAACCAAACGGTTTAAGGTGGTTCGATTGCCATACAAAGCGTTATTTGACATTCGCAGGCTAACGGCGTGATATTTTAAGAAACTTATGTAACAAACTTTCATCAATTGGCTTCCCATTTGCGCCAAATTCCCCCTTTCCTAGAATAAACTTGTATAAACTAGATTAATTTGAGAAAAATTGTTTTCCCAAAATACCACATCCCAAACCATTTTCTCTAATTAATCTAGTTTATACAAGTTTATTCTAGGAAAGGGGGAATTTGGCGCAAATGGGAAGCCAATTTATGAAAGTTTGTTGCATAAGTTTCTTAAAATATCACGCCGTTAGCCTGCGAATGTCAAATAAAATTTTGTATGGCAATCGAACCACCTTAACGATAATTCTTTACGACGTCTTTGTATAACTATGTATCTAAAAAAACAATAGGTTGTATACCTCCTTGAGACACCTTACAATCTATACTACTAATAAAGATCTTATGTCTGTGAAATAAAAGCTTGTAGATTTGTTTGTATGTAGGCGATAATCTTCGAAACAAATAATCCGATTTATAAAATTTGTATAAAATTGATCGTGATGTCTATAGGTTCACACTATTTCGCGTAGACAGATTCACACTAATTTGTTTCGTGCGATCAGCGCTTTAGATTTAACAAAATGCCTACAATTTAGGCTTCCCCCAACACCTCATAGGTCTCAAAATCTTAAATGTAAAAATTTTTAAGTATGCAATGTAGAATGAAGTCTTTTTATAATATACAGTTTACATTGTTTACATATTTAATAAACAGTTTACATTTTTAATTCGTTTAAGCTAACGTACTTACAAGTGACACTAGTGTCATATTTCAATGCGCAATTTGAGTGTGAGATTGACCTCAAGCGCTGTAAATAACTGAATGTGAACCGGTTTGATATTTAATCTGCCATTCGTTTCCATGTGACCCAAGTCTGATAGTACGTCAATATTTTTGCAACCAACCCTTTCATTTATTTACTTAGTCAACAAACTATACGTTCAATACTTTTTATCTTTTTAGGGTTCCGTACTCAAAGCGTAAAACGGGACCCTATTATTAAGACTTCGCTGTCCGTCCGCCCGTCCGTCTGTCTGTCACCAGGCTGTATCTCACTGATACCGTGATAGTTCCAGTTGAAAATTTCACAGATGATGTATTTCTGTTGCCGCTATAACAACAAATACTAAAAACAGAATCAAATAAATATTTTTATTGATAATGGTACGGAACCCTTCGTGCGCGAGTTCGACTCGCACTTGGCCGGTTTTTTTTTTACTATAAGCCTGTGGTGTCCCACTTCTGGGCAAAGGTCTCCTCTCTCTTTTTCCAACCCTCTTGATCTGAGCAATCTCAAGCCATTCTATAAAAAAGGAAGGCATAAAAATGTCAAATGAAAAAGGTTTTTGATATACATCAATTCGTCGGTTTATTCTCTTAAACGCCAATGGACAAATAAACTACAAATACTAGGTACTTTGCATTTAACTTGGTCATTAAAATGAGACTATTCGTGGCCACATAAAGTTTAAATCCATTTAAATATAAAACGTGTCGTTACTTTCCAAAGAACATGATTGAAATTGGTCGCACTATTTTGTTTATTAAAATTAATTGCTCGTGATATTTCAGTGTCGCGTCAAATTTCATGACCCATTTATAAGCGATGTGCTATGAAGATATTCCATTCATCGTTTTAATTTAATTTTCGATGTGCTTTAATTAAATTTAAATATTACCACCGGATTTTTTAAAATGGTTTTACAAAGTGTATTGGTTCAATTAAGGAAAAGAAACAGCCAACACTGGGTAAACGGTGTTATCAAGTTCAAGGTCAAGTATTTATTCGTGACAAAAAACTAAAAAAACACATACAAAAGAAATAATATAAAAACACACTTTGTCACGAAATGACGAAATGCTCAGCATGTTGCTAGCTTTACAACCAGCGCTGGTCTTCCGCAGAATCCATCACGTCATTTACAATCGCCGTCTATGACAGCTACAATCGCCTTATTAGGTGAACGACTTATTATGATGACCAGAGCTCGGAAATGTTGAGCTGTTTTGAGAGTTTGCATTACATACACCTATACATTGATATTTTTCCAATGTGTAATTTAAGAATTATTAAGTAATGTAATTTATGATGTCTTTCTATCTTCATATAAGTGGATATTAAATGCAAGAAAATATGCATTGAAAATAGAAAATATTGAAAAACTAATAGTTATTTATTACAATTACACACAAACTTAAGAATACATAAAAAAGCTTAGTCAGTATTATTTTTGCAATACATTGTCAGCACAGTTTAATCATAATGAATAAAGTTTGCTTTGTTTTAGTATTAATTCTTGTATATAAAAAATTTTGTTATTTTATTTGTGGTGCAATAAAGAATATTATTATTTTCAGGGTGTATCCATATTACGATCTTTACGTGACATTAATGACATAATAGCTCATCGTTTCCGAACTCTATTGATGACGGGGCCGCATGCGACCGAATAAACCTACACTAGACTTCTCGTAGTCAACAAATTATTACCGAAACGTGCAGATGATATCGCTAAGAAAGTGGTAAATAACTGGTTGCAAAGAGCTCAGAACTCGTCATCCAACAGTATGTGAATGAAAAAGGGTTGATAACGCAAACATAAAAAGTTCAAAAACTGTAACCAGACTACGGACAAGTAACTGAAAATAAATATTTTTTTTCATGCAAAAGGAGGCCTATTAGACTAAGCTCCCGTTGCACGAAACCCTACCTCACAAGGTGGCAGATCAGAAATGTAATATAGTGATAGATACTACTTAGGAACACTGGATTTTAGTGGGTTGCCATAGCATATCCTGGAAGAACTTTATTTTTTTTTCATCATCGTATCGCTATTTTGATCGAAAAGAGGTAGACCAATCAAGAGATGGGATAACGACTTCAAAAAAGTAGCTGGCCCATTGTGGACACGGGCAGCAAGAAACCGGAATATATGGAAGTCTTTAGAGGAGGCCTTTGTCGGAAGACAAGCTGATGAAGACCAACTACCGTTTGCCGATGTATAGTTTAATTTAATAATATGTAAAACTATTTATAGATTTAAGGGTTTAGGCATGAGTTTATATTAGTCAACCATACATGTACTAGTTAACATAGATGAATCAGCAATAAAGGCTTATATAATAATAAAATACCCTGAATCATAGCATAAATACAAGAATTTCTCGTTATTCCAAGATTTTCACATACATTGTTCGAGGTGGCTGACCAGAAAAACTGCCAAACTGAAGGCAGGCAACCCAGTATATTCGTGAACGGCACGTCTAGGGCAATCGATCTGCATCAGTTTCATCGTGCCACCTGATGAGGTAATTGACCCCATTTTTGGGGCTCATAAAACAAGGCTGACCTTGAAACCTGCCAGGCTTTGGGCTGGCAACCAATACGGGTTGTTATCTCCAAATGTGTCTCTTTCGATGAGTAAACGTTTCGATCTGCCACCTTATGATGTAATTTTCGATCAAAATAGCGATACGATGATGAAAAAAAATTAAAGTTCTTCCAGGATATGCTATGGCAACCCACTAAAATCCAGTGTTCCTAAGTAGTATCTATCACTATATTACATTTCTGATCTGCCACCTTGTGAGGTAGGGTTTCGTGCAACGGGAGCTTAGTCTATATGTCACCCGGAGCATAATTTCATGCAAAAGGAGGCATATGTCACCCGGAGAAAAATTTCATGCAAAAGGGGGCATATGTCACCCGGAGAATAATTTCATGCAAAAGGGGGCATATGTCACCCGGAGCATAATTTCATGCAAAAGGGGGCATATGTCACCCGGAGCATAATTTCATGCAAAAGGGGGCATATGTCACCCGGAGCATAATTTCATGCAAAAGGGGGCATATGTCATCCGGAGAATAATTTCATGCAAAAGGGGGCATATGTCACCCGGAGCATAATTTCATGCAAAAGGGGGCATATGTCACCCGGAGAATAATTTCATGCAAAAGGGGGCATATGTCACCCGGAGAATAATTTCATGCAAAAGGGGGCATATGTCACCCGGAGCATAATTTCATGCAAAAGGGGGCATATGTCACCCGGAGAATAATTTCATGCAAAAGGGGGCATATGTCACCCGGAGCATAATTTCATGCAAAAGGAGGCCTATGTCACCCGGAGCATAATTTCATGCAAAAGGGGGCCTATGTCACCCGGAGCATAATTTCATGCAAAAGGAGGCCTATGTCACCCGGAGCATAATTTCATGCAAAAGGAGGCCTATGTCACCCAGAGCATAATTTCATGCAAAAGGGGGCCTATGTCACCCGGAGCATAATTTCATGCAAAAGGAGGCCTATGTCACCCGGAGCATAATTTCATGCAAAAGGAGGCCAATGTCACCCGGAGCATAATTTCATGCAAAAGGGGGCCTATGTCACCCGGAGCATAATTTCATGCAAAAGGAGGCCTATGTCCCCCGGAGCATAATTTCATGCGAAAGGGGGCCTATGTCACCCGGAGCATAATTTCATGCAAAAGGAGGCCTATGTCACCCGGAGCATAATTTCATGCAGAAGGGGGCCTATGTCACCCGGAGCATAATTTCATGCAAAAGGAGGCCTATGTCACCCGTAGCATAATTTCATGCAAAAGGGGGCCTATGTCACCCGGAGCATAATGTCATGCAAAAGGAGGCCTATGTCACCCGGAGCATAATTTCATGCAAAAGGAGGCCTATGTCACCCGGAGCATAATTTCATGCAAAAGGAGGCCTATGTCACCCGGAGCATAATTTCATGCAAAAGGGGGCCTATGTCACCCGGAGCATAATTTCATGCAAAAGGAGGCCTATGTCACCCGGAGCATAATTTCATGCAAAAGGGGGCATATGTCACCCGGAGCATAATTTCATGCAAAAGGAGGCCTATGTCACCCGGAGCATAATTTCATGCAAAAGGGGGTCTATGTCAAACGGAGCATAATTTCATGCAAAAGGAGGCCTATGTCACCCGGAGCATAATTTCCAATAGATTGACACCTCATTTACTAAACTCTGTTCCTTTCGGCTCTGCCTTAATTTTTTTTAAGCGTTAGTCGAGCAAATAATAAGAGCTACTTTTTGACTTCAATAAATATTGCACGAGCGAGCAAAGCGAACGAAGTTCCCTGTTTCAGCTTGGTCCAGCAGCTAAACTGTAAAAATGACATTTTGTGAGCAGTTTCGATATTTATTTTTTGTACTCGCGGTTTCCAAAGCTTACAGGGCCACTAGTTTATGCATAATTTGACGACCTTTGTAGGTAGCCTATTTGGTAGTGACTCTGCCTACGAAGCTGGAGGTTCCGGGTTCGAATCCTGGTAAGGGCATTTATTTGTGTGATGAGCATGAATATTTGTTCCCGAGTCATGGTTGTTTTCTATGTATTTCAGTATTTATTTATCTATATAAGTATAAGTATGTATATCGTCGTCTAGTACCCATATAGTAAAAGCTTTGCTTTGGTACGACCGCTTTAGCCTAGTTGGTAGTGACCCTGCAATAGGTCCTGGGTTCGAATCCCGGTAAGGTATTTGTGTGATGAGTCGTATATATTTTGTTCCTGAGTCATGGATGTTTTCTATGTATTTAAGTATTAATATCTCTATATAAGTATCTACGAGTATATTGTCGTCTAGTACCCATAGTACAAGCTTTGCTTAGTTTGGGACTAGATTGATTTATGTAAGATTGTCCGCAAATATTAATTTAATTTAATTTGCTTAGTTTGGGACTAGGTCGATTTGTGTAAGATTGTCCCCACATATTTATTTATTTAATTAGTTTTAAACTAACAGCTAATTTAAAGGACTCAATACAACTTTCTTAACTTCAAGCACGGAAGGATTCTACTCCATTAAAAGAGATATCTTAAGTTAATTACTTATTTGAATTCGCCCGATTCTGTTTGTGGGCAGGGTATCAATCACAGCTCTGGTTAAGTGATCTGTCATTGTGATTAATGTAGACGAAACAGTTTGTGGGCATTGTTTCTGTTCATTTACATTGTCCAAATGAAACTTAGTACCCTCGTTAGTAAAGGAAAGCATTCTCTGTGATTACAGTCCAGTAATAAATACGAGTACATCAAGTAAAAAAAGCGGCTAAGTGAGAGTCGGACTCACCCAATGAAGGGTTCCGTAAAATAAATTGCGGTTTACGATTAATGACGTATTAAAAACAACTACTTACTAGATCTCGTTCAAACCAATTTTCGGTGGAAGTTTGCATATTATATTATTTAGTTTTATCACTCTGTTATTTTAGAAGTTAAAGGGGGGGGGGGGGGGGACACTTTTTACCACTTTGGAAATGTCTCTCGCGCAAACTATTCAGTTTAGAAAAAAAAAATGTTAGAAACCTCAATATCATTTTTGAAGACCTATCCATAGACGTAACACGTATGTATGGGTTTGATGGAAAAAAAAAAATTGAGTGTCAGTTCTAAGTATGGGGAATCCCCAAATTTTTTTTTTCTATTTTTGCGTGAAAATCTTAATGTAGTTCACAGAATACATCTACTTACCAAGTTTCAACAGTATAGTTCTTATAGTTTCGGAAAAAAGTGGTTGTGACTTACGGACGGACAGACAGACAGACAGACATGACGAATCCATAAGGGTTCCGTTTTTTGCCATTTGGCTACGGAACCCTAAAAACAAAGACCATTTCAAATGGAGTACTAAATGATAGGTAGATTTTATCTGTATATGTTTAGTTTCTACCAGCAATTTTCTATAATTGAAAGTTTAAAACGTTTTGCTTTTGATTTTTTTATTTATTTTTTTGATAATAATTATTTATTGGTTCTTAAAAAACTTAAATTAATTACAAACTTCTGCCAAACCACAATGCGGTTTGTTGGCAGACGACACTCCAATTATTATTAAATACCTAATATAATATTTGTTCTGGGTAAGTAGGCACGGTCGACATCAAACATTAAGCATGTAATACACTTTGGAACCTTAATCTTAATCTTTGGCATTATCATACAACTCAAACTCAAAAGTGTTTAATTGTTAAACATACGAGTAGGTACATCTGGTTACAGTGATCTTAAGATGAAAATGTTAGTATCACTATGTTTTGCCTTTTGGCGTACAAAAACAAGCTTACAATATGGATTATATTAGTATTAAATTAAAATTCAAAATAATTCATATAACATGTCAAAGTACAGTTTAAAAAACATAAATTTAAAAAGAAAACTAAAAATAGATAAAACAATTTAGTCTTTCATCAAAAAAAAAACAATATACAAGGCACTCTTTGCGTTAGAATTCTCATACATTTTAAGTTTGTTATTCTTAGTAGGATGTGTATTTTTTTATTGTGTTTTATTTTATTGCCATTTAGTCATATTCCTACAACAAACATCCAAAAGTTTGCTTCACAGCTTAAGTGCAATACCGTGTGGATAAGAACGAACTCCCTTGGAATACACTTTGTAGAGCATGTATTTCATAAATTATTATTATTACAATCATATAATATCAAAACGAGAAAATCGTAAACTGTGACTCGGTAGTCTATAATGAGAATTTATAATTACATTTCTATGCCAGTAGCGTTATTGACAGCGGACAAAGCGGAAAAATTTCCTTGAAAACGTCAATTAAGTATTTAAATATCTTAATATTTTTTTCGCCTCCTCAGATTATTTTCCTAAATCCTTTTCAGGAGTAAGAAATTTCATGAAAGGCTTTTCAAAGAGTTGTATTATGTCTCCTTATTACCTGTAACTACTTTATAACCAGCTAAATACTAATTTAGCTGGTTATAAAGTATTTACATGTACTTACTAGGTGATACTCCAGTCAAACATTGCTTATCGAAGGAATCCTTAATAAGTGTAAAATTATGGACATCCCTATATCGTGACGTTTGCTAGGTACAATATTATTTGTAAACCAACTGATCAGATGTGAATGAAATTGTCAATGATGACAAAATCAACATATCAAAACAATATCACATATTTTTAAGTTTAGTCCCAAACAGTTTCCGGCTGAATGTTGGTGTGCGAATTGGGGCGAACATTGTGGAACGAACACCGCTGCCATTGCAGCACTATAGTACATGCTCACCACGGCCTCGCGTGGCCAAAAAGCCAGGATCTGGTCATCCGGTCAATTCGTCGACACGCTGGCGGTTAGGTTAGGTTTAGGTTAGGTTAAAATAATTACCATGTGTTAGGAAAAGCAATTTGACATGCTACACTTTCGATCTTTTGGTGTAGCGGGATAATAATATTTCGGACTTAATACTTTTCGGCACCTAAATCTAGTTGACAAAATGATACTTCGGAAATTTAATAACTATCTATTCGAATCATAAGCGAAACAAAACTGCAACGAACTGAGAAATGGGAAAATAATAATATGGGAAATGTAATAAAAAAAAAACAAAATTTTGGCCAACTAAAATAAAGCGAAACGTTTTCGGTATTTTCATAATCGGAATAACAATTTTCGAGTTTATGATACGTTTTTGACAGATGATCAATGGCTAGGGTCGCGCGTTTTTGACAGATGATCAATGGCTAGGGTCGCGCGTTTTTGACAGATGATCAATGGCTAGGGTCGCGCGTTTTTGACACATGATCAATGGCTAGGGTCGCGCGTTTTTGACAGATGATCAATGGCTAGGGTCGCGCGTTTTTGACAGATGATTAATGGCTAGGGTCGCGCGTTTTTGACAGGTGATCAATGGCTAGGGTCGCGCGTTTTTAACAGATGATCAATGGCTAGGGTCGCGTGTTTTTGACAGATGATCAATGGCTAGGGTCGCGCGTTTGCATCGCTGCACAAAGTCGCCGCAATGCAACCACTCTCTGTGTCCCAGTCATTTTAGAGACATTATGGCCTAGCGCGTGAATACAACCCCCCTATTCTATAACTTGTTTTAAGCTCACCTCAACGCTCACCCACAATTATACCTTGACACGCGATGCGTAGTAAATAAGCGTAGGTACAGGTCTAGTTTCGTAACGGGTGACCGGCGGAGTGAGCCGCATTAACGCGTAGCGAATAACAGCCCAGCAAGAGACCAGCACGTATATTGCAAGACGGCGCGCGAGCTGTCTCGAGGCGAGATACACTATCCGTCTCTTTCTCTTCTAATTAGAAAGAGACGGATAGTCCATTTCGCACAGTTTCATGTAATAATAACATGTAATATTAAACAAACAATTAGAACATTTTCTTGATAGTTTGACGTCTAAGGCCCAAAACAGACGGTGAAACGCAACTGCAACGAAACTGCAATTTCTAGTTACTTTTGAGTTTCATTTGAGTTTATGCCATAGAGACCATACATTGAGAGACCATACATGATGCGACCGGTTTGAAACGCAGAGTGTGGTCTCTAATGCCTGGTTTACACTATGCCGAAGTGATCAGGGAAGTGGGCAGGGAAGTGGGCAGGACGGCCGTAAAATGTGGTAGGACCCACTTACCTGCCCACTTCCCTGCTCACTTCGGCACTCAAATGGAACTCAAAAGTAACTAGAAGTTCGTTGCATTTGCGTTTCACCGTCTGTTATGGGCCTAAGTCATGTAAAGTGTGTAAGTACTGTGGCCATGATAAGAATCATGGTAACCTCTCATACGCGGATGTCAAAATTGTCAAATCAAATGACGACTTTGAAATGTAAAAAATTGGTTTCAATATTTGGCACTGATCCGTACCTAAGCATAAGAGTACAAGGAGTTAATAATAGGAGCTTTATTGTTATTTCGTCATGAAATAGTTTCAGCTATTTATAACGGTTTATGAGTCAATAATAACTAATAATCTCAAATGGATGCCTCAATTGACTTGCCCCATAAGTAAGTATGTATTTCTCACTTATCTATTCTAATAACTTACTAGTATACCTCTCTTTCATCTCTCTAGCTTGCATGGCGGCGATGTTTTTGGGTCAATCAACTATTTCTTGTTGCTCGTTGCCATGGTTACGTCTCCTGGGTCACTCTTTAAAACTATTATTTTACGGGGTTTAAATCCACTAAACACGTGTTATTGTTATATTGGTAAACCCATTCCATGGTGGGGCATCTACTTAGCATGATAGGACTCCAGTTTATAGTATTTTTTCTAAGAAAGTATGTTACTGTTGTCTCTTGGCTTACCGGGACAGAATAACAACAAGAAAAAGTTGATTGACCCTTTTAACCCCCGACGGGAAAAGAGGGGTGTTATAAGTTTGACGTGTCTGTGTGTCTGTCTGTGGCGTCGTAGCTCCTAAACGAATGGACCGATTTGAATCCGTTTTTTTTATCCGAAAGCTACTGATCGAGATGGTTTTTAGCTGCGTTTCAACAAAATCGGTTCAGCTGTTTTTGAGATTTGTTGAGACAACTTTTCTAAGTTTTTGTTTTTGAGACAACTTTTCTAAGTTGTTAATTATTGACACGCAGATGACAGACAGAGTTACCCCTTCTAATAATAGCATATTAAGTTAGAGGTGAAGAGTAGGTACCTCGTACTTCCAATTGACTTCGCTGTAATGTTTGAAACGGGAAACACGAATTAATCTGTAATTCCAATCTGCAAACCATCCAATATACAATGTAATATTACTATATTCATAGTTGATACCGGTTGTCGGCGTTTGTGTCGGCACTTATGTTAGTTTTTAAGTTAGGTCCCCACTGAAAATCAGCGCCTCAGCTTGCTGTGCCTTGCTGTGGCTTCATGCTGAGTCCTATTTAACGTCCTAGTATTTAAGTCTTTTATTTTGCTTGTTCTTTTTATTGTGTAATTTTGTGATGTTAAATAAATGTATTTTCTTTCTTTCTTTCTTTCTAATATAGAGAAAAAAGATACCTAATGTATGTTTTAATAAGACAATGCAAACCTGGTTCCAGTACCTAGTTAATTCGTATATTAGTAGTGTTCAAGACATAGACGAAAAATAAACACTTAATCCAAGATCACTTTCATTAAAAAAAAGATATATATTTTACCTCACCAATAAACCAAACTTGCGAAAATACTCGGAAAACGTCAAGCTATGTTATGACCCTCAAAAAGTTCACACTAACAGCGCGATTATAGTCGTTTCATCAAAAAACACTAATTTAACTTTCAGTCAAATATGTAAGTACCGTAGAATAGGCTTACTTTGATTCGCGGGGCGACTTTGATCAAATTGGTTTTTCTCCGAAATCATTGTTTTTACTTTTTTTTTTATCTTTATTTAATAAAAAGAAGGCCTTCGTCGCTGAGCGATGATGCCGGCCTCATAGGTACATTCCTAAAGCTACTTACTATCTACACTTTACTAATTTAATAATTAAGTTGTACAGTTTGATTGCTAACTTAGATGTGGGGTTAGATAACAAGATATTGCATGAGCCTACGACTGTGAGCATAAGATTGGACTGCTCTTCAAATGCCCTGCGTTCGGCTCCGATCCGAGCACACTCTATCTTGTTTTTACTTGTGGGTGAACTGTTGCAGTGAATATATTAGTTATCTATCTTGCTGTATACTCGATTAAATCTTCTTAATTTCAAATAGTTTTGCTTTTTTACTATGTACATTCTAAATGATCAAAGAGCCCCATTTTAGGACCATTAAGTATTAAAATAGTACCCCATTCTACAATATGTATTGTATGTGTATTGTAAAAAGAACGAAATAACGGTGACAAGTACAAAATCCCTTTTAACAGCTCACGACGCAAACTAATGATTTTTCCCGTAATGAAACCTCATTCACTTACAATCCTCGGATTCAGCAATCATTCCCCCACCAACCAATTTACGCTGTCATGTCAGACGTCACAAAAACCTGAAAATCAATCAATGGCTGTTGAACAAATTTAAACTCTACCCATAAAAGGATTAGGTGGATAATTCCTCGGGCCGAAAAGTGCGTGTTCTGAAAACGTTCGCAGAATGCTTTATCCGGTAATCCCTTTTAATTGTGTTAATTAAAGACGTGTCGATCTTTCATTAAAGAATACCGATCTTCTTTTAACGTCGGCTTAACGAATGTAACAGGAGTTGTAAGTACTTTGGAACATAAAAGGCGATTAAACAAATTAAAATCTTGAATCAAAAGCCTGCTGAAACTAGGTGTTCTTATCCATTTTCTGAAAGGACCGAAAGAAAAATCGTTTACATAAAACACTACCGTACCTAACGCCCTTTTTCAGAAAAGCAACCTTTTTACGCAAGCACAGTTATATTAGTCAGTTATTAGTTATTACGTGGTTATAATTTTTAGGAAAGCTACAAAAATCTGCTTAGTCGAACATGATATGAAATATTGAATTGACTGACAATTATGATCAGAACATAGTTGTATTGCACCGTTTACTTCATGTTACACTTAAATACTTAACAATGTTAAAGTATATAAAAATATAAGTATATTTACTAAAATACGGCTTAGAAATTAACTAGCTGGAAATGCACATGTATACAAAGCAATGGCATAGAGGTTGTATTAGTTTTAAGCTTTAAAACTGATTAAAATCGTGTTTATAAAAAAATGAACGCAAAAAAAGAAATCATAATTCCTTACAAATAAGTTTTTTTTTAATTAAAGAACGGAATGAACTTAAGCTGTTATACAAAAATACTAAAAGATAATAACAAAGCTGATGGGTAACATTCATCATCATCATCATCATCATATGCATCATCACCAGCCGAAAGACGTCCACTGCTGGACAAAGGCCTCCCCCAAAGAGTGCCTCAATGACCGGTCCTGCGACACCCGCATCCAGCGGACTCCCGCGACCTTTACCATGTCATCGGGTCCACCTTGGGGGGGAGCCTACCCATGGGTAACATTAATTACACTCAATTAATAGGTTGCTATAATTGGTAATTGCAGGATCTAATTATTATATAAAATGACATAATAAGATAAAGAATAAGGTTAATACTTGAAGTGAAATAAAAACTATCAACTGTTGTTAAGCTTTTTTAAATTGAACTTACTTTTTTAATCCAATGAAAACACAGAACATCACACACACTGCACTGTCAGTCGCGCGACTAATCGCAAATCGAGACGCACGCGTGCGTCGGAGACGCAGTCTCGCGCCAATCTGAGCTGCTGTAAGGCTGCAGAGAGGACGCGCATTGCTTTCAGCGGAGCGTGTTGCCTGAAACCAACACAAGAAATATTGAGAACGTTTTTTACGAACTTGCATTGATACTTCAGGAAATAAGGGGCATTAGTGGGTACTTGTTTATTAATAAAATTAATATAACGATTAGAACAGTATTTTTATTAAGTAGGTACCTCTACCTAAGTTGTTCTCAGTGTTTCAAGCTAAAACTAGAACTTCATTAAATAGATGATAACCATTTTTTTTTGTATTAATTAAATAGTTGATTTCGTGCAAAGTGGAGGAAAGCGAGTAGGAAAGCGGATCCTGACAAAGGCCGGGATAACGCTACGTAGAAGAAGAGAATTAAATTGTGGATTTATTTAACATATAAAGTTTCAATAAAGTAGTCTATAATGATGATACCTAAATTAAAGAAAAACATGAAAATTTTACTAACAATAGGTACCTACCTAAAACTAAAAACTAAAATTTATTACTAAGTAAGCTAAACTAAAAATCCGCAACAGGCTTCGTCAACAATACTTACTAACCTTAACTAACAATAAAAAAAAGCGGCCAAGTGCGAGTCGGACTCGCACATGAAGGGTTCCGTGAAATAAATTGCGGTTTACGATTTATGACGTATAAAAAAAAACTACTCACTAGATCTCGTTCAAACCAATTTTTGGTGGAAGTTTGCATGGTAATGTACATCATATATTTTTTTTAGTTTTATCATTCTCTTATTTTAGAAGTTACAGGGGGGGGGACACATTTTACCACTTTGGAAGTGTCTCTCGCGCAAACTATTCAGTTTAGAAAAAAAATATATTAAAAATCTCAATATCATTTTTGAAGACCTATCCATAGATACCCCACACGTATGGGTTTGATGAAAAAAAAAATTTTGAGTTTCAGTTCTGAGTATGGGGACCCCTAAAACTTAATGTTTTTTTTCAATTTTTGTATGAAAATCTTAATGCGGTTCACATAATACATCTACTTACCAAGTTTCAACAGTATAGCTCTTATAGTTTCGGAAAAAAGTGGCTGTGACATACGGATGGACAGATAGACAGACAGACAGACGGACAGACATGACGAGTCTATAAGGGTTCCGTTTTTTGCCATTTGGCTACGGAACCCTAAAAAGGACCGCCCCCGATCTTTGGTGGCCCGAAAGTTCCCATGACACTGGCGGCGTTGCCACGCTGGATGGCCAACGAAATCTGTTGAGCCAGGAACGACCCGGAACGAGGATCGCAGCCCCTATCCCTAAGCCGCCGACCCAAATTCCGTATGAAGTCTTTAGCCTCCGTACTTCACGGTCCCGCAGTCTCCACCGTCACTCGCACAAAGTCGTACATTAGCTCCAAGGCAGAGTACTTGGCATGTTTCATCCGAGCCGCCGACTTGGCGGCCGACGCCGCGGTTCTGATGATTACCAATTTATATTGTTGTTTTTGCAAATTATATCAAAAACGTATAATACTAGCAACTAGCAACCCGTCCTACTTTGTAAACAACGTGTACTGCGGGCTTTTTTTGTACTGTAATGTCATGTAAGTAAACATGTTAAAATAAATTAATTAATTTTACCCGGGTGCATTTACAAACATACTTAGGTAACAAAAAACAATCGGCCAAGTCAGTCGAACCGTTCTCAATTGATTAATGTGAGTATTTTTTGGTATTAAAGTGATTTAATCTAGTTTATAAGCATTGCCAATTTTTTGCCAGAATATACTAATGGTTTCTCCAACTTACTTACGTCTAAAGATTGATTTGTCCTGATGCGCCCTTTTTTCTGGCTATTCAATCAACCCTAAGTAATAATCAGTAACCAATCGCTACTGTGTCCTTTACGCGTAATTAATTAGTCCGCCCAACCCACCTGAATGTTTTGCCCAACCTACAAGTCAAGTACCTATTTAGCAGAAAACCTGTGATTACTTTTCCCTTCAATGGTTAGCCCTCATGCGCTAGCCACAATGACCGATTCTACATATACTCGTATACGACCCGCGTACCCGCTCGCCCTTGACCACAGCCTTACCGTATGATTGCCCTGACCCCTCAACGGTTCGCCCTGACGCGCTCTGTCACTAGGACCCTAAGTACGATCAAACGCCATACAATGACTAAAACATTTCAAATTTACATACTACATACCTTTTCGTCCAATATTAGAATACCGCTGACGTGGGTATTTGAAAGTCAGGAGGTTGAAGGCACGCTATATACCTACTCGTACCTACTTATTTAGCATATTACTACAGGTTTTGAACTTATGGGAAACTATATCGAAGCGCATTCATGCGAATCTGCTCAGCCGATTAAGATGATATTTGGTAAGTAGTCATTCAGTTCGAGTCCCAAAGAAGTAAAATCAAAAATCAAAATCAATTATTTATTCTGCAAATAGGCCACAAGGGCACTTTTACATGTCAAATGGTATTCAACAATATAATATTAATAATATTACACAATAATCATTTTAAAATTGCAGATTTTAACCAATTAGTACCTAAACGGTTAACAAACTAAATGTCACTAAATGAAAACTAAAAAAATCCAAAATTGTAAAATATTATCAAATACATTCGATATAAGGTCTGTATCAGAATTAACAATAAGTTTATGATATTAATTTAGTACCCCAGAGATGTATAAGGTCTCTGAGCATCCAAATACAATTAATAATTATTCTAATGTTCTTATAGAGATGTATACCGTCTCTAAGCGTTAAACAGATAAAAAGGATCATTAAGTAATGTAATATTGTCAGAGATGTACAGGGTCAATAACAATAAAACGTGTCAAGAACAGAATGATGTCTCTCGTCAAAATAATGATAATAACACTAGTATTTAGGTAGTTACTATGCCCTTGCAAGCATGAAGAGACCGGACTCCACAAACAGCACCCGATCACGAGTATGACGCATATCTCAGCCATCGCCTCCCTCAACCATATGTTAGGGAAGGTGGCGACCCGATCAACGACGCCACCGTAAGCAAAGCCCTTTAAGCGAGCATGACATATTCAAGCCACACTGGACATTGATAATAGCAAAGATTAAAGCGACGTGTTCGGCGAGAAAAAGCATTACGTGCTCTCGTTTCAGAAATCACGCTCAAGTGAGGTGAAATGTTCTACCTAGGAAGTTTGTAGTTATGTGAACTGCATAATAAAATGTGGTAAATTAATACACTGTCACCCTTGGCCGATCACAGACTTATGTTTCATAATTCAATTTGTTTAACGTGCTTGTTCTCGCGTCTGTGTCACAATTAAATTTGTTTCATGTGTAAACCACACTCATATCATATCAGAATGCGACACGAACGTCCCCGATCGGCACCAGCACTACCTAAGCCTATTCGCAATGTCTCCATCATACGCAGTACACAACCTATCAACCCCACACGAGTCCAAATATTACTGTAGCAAAAATAACGGCTGTCAACAACAATTCGGTCACGCTTCAAAAGCACGCGACTATTGCCGCCAATGGCGAAAATAAAACAATAACATTTATCGAAACACGTCGAATGACGCATAGACACGCTGCCATGAATAAGTTGGTGTAAATCTATTTATGTTGATTCAATATTCTTGCACGAGACTTCTGGATCGTATATTGAATCTTTATGGGCTCTACTCGTACCTGACTAAACTTATAGCATTGAAATCAAGTTTACCTTTGATGCTAGCACGCCTTGTGATACGTCCATGCGTGCAAGCGAACGAGCACGAAACATTTCAATATGATTTCTATCCCAACTTCACCAAATTTTGGTCAGATCAACCCCCAACTATTTGAAGAAACACGTTTTTATGGAGATATTTTTATATATCGGGCAGTTATTTTAGATTGTTGTAAAAAAACGTATATTTAGCATTGTTGTGAATGAAACGCTGTACAAACCAGTTTATTTCTTTATACTGTCTTATAAATCTTATAATGTTGTATTTTTTGTACGCTCCTTTACAAATAGTCCTATTACATAATACCCACACGGTTGTTGTTTAGGTACAAATAGCTCCTAATGATTATGGGATTTTCGAAAGAAAGTACTTCAGGGTTCCCCAATTATACATGTCCCTGCTATGCTGGTAACACGTATGTAGGTACATATGTAACAAGCATACGTGTAATATTTAATGTAAAATTTTAATTCCAATTTTATTTAGAATATTTAGATATTGCAACGCTCGACAGAGCTCATGTTAGAACTACACCTAGCCTTAATAACACCTATTCTGTTACAACATGAACGCAATAAAGAATCTGAATCAAGCCAAAGCTTTTTGGTGGATTACGAGTAACTTCCTTGTAGGTATACGAAGTGACTCAAATTGACAAAATTAAAAGCAGCCACATCAGGCACACAAAAATAGTCTTCTAGAACAATAAGACATTTAAAAATATTAAATCAAACTGTAGGCAATATAGGAATACGCCGACACTCTTAAATTAAAATATTATGTTATTCCATACAGTTTTTTTTAAATGTTAGAATTTGTCTACATTATTTCCAATATGAGCCTTAGGTATTTACGTTTTTTTAATATAGCAAGGCAATTTATCTTACCTAGGCATAAAAACATACATATATTAGATTTTTTTTCCATTCTGGTGGCATATTCGTACGCAACGATTTGTTGTAATAATATAATGGCAAGCGAATTGTTCAGTTTAAGACATGGCGGTGATGTGGAATAAAATGGTAAATTTGTGGTTATTCTTGATATATCACATAATTCAGCAAACCACCACTATGTCAGCTGCTCCCATATTTAAATAACAGGAATACTTGCCTTGCACTATTTATAATTCTCTTATGGCATTCCGACAGCATTCAAAGCACTCCGAGAAATGTAGACGACGCCAATCTCTTTAGCATAAGACTCATCTCTCATTAATATTGTACTTGGATTCTAAGAATTTGATGGTTCCTAGTTATTACCAAGCTTACTTATTACAATTAGCTGATAAAGTTGTACCACTTAGAACATTAAATATAATACTGCAGCAGATCTAACTAAACATAAGAAATTGTCAAAATTATCTGCACGTTTATATTAATAGGATAATAATAAGCGTGTGCAAATCATGACCGAAATCAGGTCCGAAGAGGGCGTGTTGCGTCCCAGGAGTAACTAATCCCCGACTCCTGGTCGGCTCAACCCCCCAGGCTTCCTTCATCCTGACGTTCGGCGTTCACTGCGTAGGACTAGCGCAGGTAGGTGGAAGTAGTCCACCGAGGTCACCTACACCCTCGGCAGAACCGTGGAAATATTCCAAAGGAGGGGAGTTTGGAGGGGATTTGGGGAAGTGTGACGAGGTTGTTTGGAGTGTGAGAGGATAGGGAAGGAGAGTTTGGGAACATGGGATAAAGGTAAAGGATTACTCGACTGGTGGGAACTCCAGCCGGGTATGGCCCTTCTTACTTGGCTACTAGCGATCCGGGGTAGATGGTGAGAGTGCAGCGCCCGTTGTGATCGCCAGCATTTCCAGGGTGCACGGTCCACTCCATTAAGAAGCAGACTCACCACTGACCTGCGACGGCAGAGTCAGTGGTGACGTGGACGTGTAAGAAGGACTTAGGTGAGTGTGTGTCTTGCAGCTCAGCGCTGCACACCTGAGTGCATACATACCCACCCCTTGCACCCCATCGGTAGTACTTTCGAATTATGATAGACAAACTTATAAATAAACAGTTTTCCAAAAAAAAATTACAAAGATATAACCTAAACTCGAATATGCGAAAAACAATATAGTAACGCACTAATGTACTACTGCAGTGCTACTTCTGGTGTTAGGTAACTTTCGAGTTTCGTTCGACACATTTATAAATCAGGCATTTCTTAACGTTATTAAAAAAAAAGATTACACATCGACTGTATACCGATAGCAAAATCATTTCGTTGCGGGAAAAAAACCACTAAAATTTCACGGTGTACAGTCGTCGACAGACAAATCCAATCAACCCAATATAAGTATGTCATAAAAACAAAAGCCCTCCCAAAGCAGCTTAAAAACCGAACACCAACATTCAGTTAACCCGTCCAATAGCGCACTTTTTCGCCTCGTTGAAAGTTTTAGCTTTCTGACAAACTAACAAAATGCACTTCCTAGCGAGCTCACCAAATTGTCTACGGTACAAAAGGATCCCGTTTTAGAACTCTTAATGCCGCGGTATAAACTGGGTGCATTCTTAGAACATGTCAGGAGTACGTGTAGGTACTACAGATTATAAGCACGCCAGAGAGTCCACTTGTGAAGAGAGCGTTTGTTATTGTTTATGGCTAGAGATGAAAGATCAAAATATAGTCACAAGATAAATAAAATAAATAAATAATCATCGCTTGAGTCTGAATGTTGATGTCTCGATCTATTGACGTAAAATTGTGTTGATGGATTGGTTTACACACATAAAAACGGACAAGCAAACTTATAACCACGGTTTATACGACATTCGTTTTTTTTTAAGTTATAAACATGCTATTCATTATATTATTATTATACTAAAAGCTTTATTATTAAGTAATATATGTCATATGTTATTCCCTCAGCAATATGTCTCTATGTATTCGATTCATATGTTTTGGTATTTTTTCTGTTTCTAATATACACCTTTTGTATTCTTACCTTATCGTTCCGACTCCATAAAGTTAATTCATCTTTTATGGGAAATTTTACGCGTCTACAATAAAATCCCTAAACATGTTTTGAGTAGGTATATCTCTTACTAAATTTAAGAAAATTGTAAAAGACCGCTTAGTATATCAGGCCTATTATAGTGTTAAGACTGTTAAGGAATTTGTAGAAGACAATAACTTCTTTTAAGCCAATAAGTCATTGCTCAGTGAGATTAAATTTTATTCTAGTTTTTAATTTTTATAATCTTTAAGTGACATTTTATTTATTTGATCTTATTCATTTTGATGTGAACTGTTTGTGGTTTTAATTTTGTGTGGTCTGTCAGCCGTTAAATTGAATTGTTTTTTTTTAAATTTGTGACTTATGATTGACGTTTCTGTATTTTATTGTAATCTTTTCCGTGTATTAAGTCAACTATAACTTTCTTTTGTGACGTTTCTGAGGCACTCTTTGAGTCTATTTGAAATAAAATTATTTGATTTTGATTTCGTTAGTGGGTAGTACCTAACGTTACCTATACGAAGATGGAGGTCCTTGGTTCGAATCCTGGTTAAGGGCAAATATTGGTGTGATGAGCATGAACATTTGACTATTTGTATCTATTAAATATATCGTCATCTAGTAACCTACCCATATCACAAGCCTTATTGAGCTTACTAAGGGACTAGGTCTATTTGTGTACGATTATCATCTAATACTTCAAAATGTAGGTATGACAGCGATGTAGTATGAAATGTAGATAGTAGTTTCTGAACAGCTTTTAAAGTAAAGAAGCAAGTGAAATCAAAAAAGATTAATAACAAAGCAACTACGCATTATAAATTTAAAAAATATCTTATTATGTCACTCACAGTGTCCTAGATCAAAATCCTTCCAATATTTAAGTTAGCTTAACGAAGAAATACATAATATTATGTACCATCATTAAAAACACAACTTTTTAGACCAGTCGAGTAAAAAGTCGTAAAAAATACAGAGCGTTTTTCAATCCCAATCCAACTCTCTGTGCACAGTTACCGACGATATGAGTAAACTAGTTTAAACACATAAATGCGACGCTTGTTGTCCCTTTCATGTGCTGTAAGCTCTTCGAGAGCCTTTCATGTGCCAACGTCTTCCTGTTTGCAGCAACTATTGGTATTGTTAGCTCTCATTTTACGGCTTTATACAGTTGTTTTCGTGTTCAACTTTAGTATGACTATATTGAAGTTAAAAGTTCTTTAGGCGGGGCATCTTGTACAGTTAGGGGTAATAATATACGTACATAAATAAGAACATAAATATCTGAACAGGACTCTATTGTCAAAGACATAAAGGCGTGTACAGATATTTATGTTCTTTTTTATGTACGTATATTAATGCCCCTGACTGTATCTGTTACGTTGTAAAGTAGAATTTATTTGAATTTATTATACAGGGTAACTGGTAATTCGACCGATTCCTTGAAAGGGGTTATACTAGAGCTAATTTGCAACAATTTATGTCCAGTCAACCAGGGTCGAAACTCGCTGGTTTCCGAGATTCTCCTTGCAGCCTTAAGCTGGTGATTGTGACAAAAGTACTTCCATTTGGATGGTAAAAAAAACATTTTTGTCACAATCAGCACTTTAAGGCTGCAAGGCGATTTTTTTTCAAACAAACTAAAAACTCGAAAAATTAAAAAAAATCGTGTTTTGACCCCTGGTTGACTGGACACAAATTGTTGCAAATTAGCTCTAGTATAACCCCTTTCAAGGAATAGGTCGAATTACCAGTAACCCTGTATATCCTTGTGTGCGATCGTGGTCCGCAGCCATCGCGAGTAGCATCGAGGGTACAGTCTCAACAAATAAACTCAATTGCTCTAAGGTTAGCTGGAAGATATTCCTTATAGGTATAAGTTCACCATTGTACCAACTTTAATCTTACATATCATGTCTATGACTGTTTTGTGTACAATACAAACTAAGTTATTCAAATCAATTAGATGAAATAAGATTTCAAATGAATTAATGTAGTTTTAAAATAACAACAATCTTACAGAGTAAAACGTTTTTATTGTCATGTAGGGCCTGGAAAAAATTAAACAACGTTTAACAGAATATGTACTATTTTATTGTTTTAAACAGTTAAACGTTTTTCAGCAAAGGAGTTTGAAGATTAATTCCACATGTCACAATCACGCTACTATATGATCTAAATGCTAATCAGTTTATTATCAGGTTATTTTGACGACCACTTTAGCCTAGTTAGTAGTGACCTTGCCTACAAAGCAAGAGGTCCTGGGTTCGAATCCCGGTAAGGGCATTTATTTGTGTGATGAGCACGAATATCTGTTCCTGAATCATGGATGTTTTCTATGTGTTTAATTATTTATTTCTCTTGTTATGTATTGACATGTGGGTAGTTATGAAGATCTGTGGGTACCCCAGTTCGGTTCTATCCAGGAAGCCAGCACACGTACGTAACATTCTGGCGACGAGGATGGGATAAAATGATGGCTGGAAGGAACAATAATTAAGAAAATTGGGGTGTTGAGATATAAAATTAAACAAGGGGCGAAACTATTCATAAGGCATGTCAACCAGATGCTAGGGTTTACTAGAACGAAGAAGATCAGAATATAGCTGCCCATTCTGATACTATGGTAAGACCAACCAGAGAGAGTAAAGAGACTAGGCATAATGTGCCTGATCAGGGAGAAGGGGGAGGAGAAGATAAAACATATGGTACAGTAAGAATCCCTCCACCAAGGCAGTGGGCAGAAATGATTGGAGTCAAAGGTCCAGAAGACTGTGAAGTGCAAGATGTTGAGACTACATTTACTAGGAGTGAGCCTAACAGCAATAAAAGATCCCGATGTAGTGAGAGCCCACCAGCTGCCGCACCGTCTTGGAAAAAGATTATTTTATTTATTTTATTTAATGTAATAATTAGCACTGACAGATAAACCTTACGTACTAATTTATAATAAAATTAAAGTAATTATTGGGTTCAAAATACAATGATAAATAATATTTAACAATCAATAGTCAATAGGTACGTGCACATGGGTAATTGGGTATTAATAATTAGATAGAGCTAGGTGTGACAATCGATTCTAGATAGTGACAAGTGTAATATATAACTTCTTTTTCGTCGCGGAAATACGCCTCTGTCTTTTAATCGTCGATTAAAACTGTGTCTCAAACAGACTCACCTAACTCAGTGTTGCCTGAATGCTAAATTGGGTTTCCGCTCGTTTCGAAATTAAACCTTCCCGGCATTTATAGATCGTAGTATGTGATAATTTGACGCCATACGGTCTCCTTTCAGCGTTTCAGGCTCCTGCATAATTTATTTGTTTCAGATGATATACGGCACCGTTTGACGTTTGGTTGATCGGTATGGAAAGTTCTATACTGGCAACTCTGTTTATTTCCTCTCGTCTGCTCGCAGACATTACATCGAATAATGAATTAATTTACTTTTCCGTACGTATATTCCTCGTAATTCGTGTTGAATTCTGCTGATCGCTTACCAGTTAATTAGATTTATTGATATTTTAGGTCTGGCGGAGCGCGGGACGCGAGAAATCTGTGCCATAAGGTGCACATGGTGGGGCACCTCACCCATAACCTTATTTAGGGTAAGCTGCGGTTTATTCTAGTCGATTTCCCTTGGAGATCGAAAACATTACTTGTTGAACTATGTGTCCGCGGGGAGTGATATTATAGTGTGGTCGTATTGTTGTATTTCAGTTCGCCCCGGTTAACAAAAGTGACGTGGCTGTACCGCGGCCGAAGCCGCGCCAGGAGTTGACATTTGTCAAGCTCTCTCAGCCCAGTGGGACAATTATCCTCCGACAGGTAAGCTCTCAATCCGATAGTAGGCCTTACGAAGTGATTACAGTCGTACTTTTGCCAAATCTAACCCAGCCTTCTGCCACAGGGAACGATCGACGATCCTATCGAGTCCCGCGGTACCGTACTTTTGTATGGAGTCGGTCCCGTCCTCGATCGTTACCCAAATATTGGACCCTTAAGCTACCGGCTGTAGGAAGTCACCGCTCCCCTAACTCATATTCACATATGGACGGTATCCTTACAGGAGGTGTGTGGTCAGGGCCGACAGTGGGCCGGCCTCCACTGAGCAGCAGGCGACCTGTTAGCTGCGACGGAGCCTTCCCGGGGAGATTCAGCTAAGCCCTACCCCATTTACTTTTCAAATTACTATAGCGGCAGGCGGTTCGGTTCCCCTCTTTAAGGTGCCAAGACCGAAGGTGACCCTACAAAAATAAACCTAGCAAGCCGGCAGGCTTAGGTCATCTAGTTTCTAGTTCTATTTGTTTAAGCAACCTAGCGTAGAATCCTACCTAAGTATTAAGTACCCCACGGGGTGCGTGTTAAAATAAAGGGATGTTCTGATTTTACTAATGGTTTATTTTACTGCCACATCCCTCTAGGAATAACTCATTTCACAAGATGCGGCCAGAAAACGATTCTCTGTTGTGAAAAAGACGTCGAGATGGGTGTCACTGGTTAAAATGTTATTCAGTAGCATCAATGCTTGGTGTAGCGGAGAAGAGTCCTGTGCGCGCGTCCTGGCCGACGGGACGGCGAACAAGCCGCGGCTGCGAGGACGTAGCGATTTGGCCGAGACGGGTGTAACTCTAATAGTCACCATAGCAAGTAGCGTGGGATTGGCTACCACTCCACGTATTAGTCGGAGAAAATATTTGACCAAAGAGAGGTTTCTGCGGGCTTCGAGAGATGTGTAGCCAACCATGCCGATAACAAAGAGGGTTGGGTAGAGGAAAGGGTAGTTGCCATACATTTTACTATACAAAAATCGTGCAAATGACTTTTGGACCTTTTCTACGAGGAGTATGTACCGTTGCTCGTGTGGATTCCATATTGGGGCATTTGTCTCCATTGCTTCCTCCAGATGGCTTTACAACAAGATACTAGCAAAGACTTTGAAGACGATTGTGTAGACGATGAAAGTGGTAGAGCAGATAGCCAATAGTTACTAAATATTTACAAAATATACATAGGGGTTAAGTGAACAATTTAGTGTTAAGTGCATGTATAGTGATAAAGTAAATTGACTTAAATATTTAAACATAAAGTGATGTGAAGTGTCCTCTATCCCGGGGGAAAGGCATGTTATGTATTGACATGTGGGTAGTTATGAAGATCTGTACCCCAGTTCGGTTCTATCCAGGAAGCAAGCACACGTACGTAACATCTCTATATAAGTGTGTATATCGTTGTCTAATACCCATAGTACAAGCTTTGCTTAGTTTGGGACTATAGGTCGATTTGTGTAAGATTGTGGTAAAAATATTTATTTATTTATTTATTAAAATATTTATGTGCTTAGTACCTTTCGGAACATTGGATTTGTTGACGGCAGCACACCATTCTACCCAATTTTGATGTGGAATAAATTTTCAGGCGACATCGGCGCCGTAATCTTGCAACTCGGCATAAAACACGGATTCAATAGACCTTGACGATAAATTTTCTTTTTCTCATTACCTACTCCAAGATACGTTTTTTTGCGATACGCGATTTGCAAGATTCAATTTTTAGACGAAAACCGTAAGCAAGGAACCGTCCAAATGGCCCTATCAACAACAATAGGTACATAAACCAAGAACACAGTCATACAGCATACTTTTTCACGTTTTAATTCAATAAATTGACCACAGTACCTAATCGTCTTGTTCATCCTTAAAGGATGTTAAAATTAAAATAAAATTAGGCAGTTCAACTAACTTTTCAGATGCTATTAAATGCCTAAACAAAATTAAGGAGTCTCAAAATGAAATGTTGTCAATTATCGAAGCTGCTCACAAAATTTCAGAAGACTCGGCTGCGAAATGCGACCCGTACCTACAGGAGAACAACTGGACAAAGGGATCCGGACATACGAAATAATTTTGGCCCAAGCTTCTGTTCGCTGGCTTCGTTCGCTTCGCTCGCTCGTTTAACAAGAATTATCAATTGCAGGCGAGATTAAACATCTTACATCTTTTATATGTTGTATAATGGTTGTCGCTGAGGGCGAGTCATACAAATCCTTCCATCTGAAGAGCGTAGTGAAGGTTTCCAAGCTAACTCAGGGGTAGAAGGGACTTCCACTAGAGTAAATAAATAACAAACACAGAATGACTTAGTAGTAGGTAGTGCAGTGATAACTCTCTGCATTTGCCTTTATTACGCTATCTGTATTATATTTTGCTCTTTATTTTTTAGCAGAGTCAAATCTCTTTGCTTCACGTCTATATCCTTGTGTGGGACTCTGGCTGGTTGTTGGCTATTATCTTTTTAAATTATTCAAATTTGAATTTGATAGACAATTTTTCCAGAATCTTGTCAATTCTTGTAAACAAACTTATGAAGGATCATTCTCGATATAGAAGCCCTAGCGTGAGCTTGCATTTTGGAGACAGTGCCTTTTTCCTTTGAGAAGCAGCCCGCTTATTACAGTTTTTGCTGAAGTTTGATAATCCAGTGCGCGTACCTCAAGTTCTAGGGATTTTTTTTCAGCTGTAATCTATTTTATTGAAGTCCTAGTCGCCAAATTCACAGCGAGTGCTTGGATGCCACAAGAGGTTTTTTGTGTTTGGAGTCAGCTTTGCTGGATTAGATAATCCAAGCTTTATGTTACAAGGCCGGACCTTGAAGAGAGTTCGGGTGAGTATTTACAACGTTTGGTTCCGTCAATTTACCGGATTCTATAGTTTTTCGTCGTGTGATGCTAATTAGCTTATTTTGTTGGTAGCCGCCAGTTACGGGCGCTAGGAGAACCTGCTGGCCATTCACTAGCGGTTAGACGCAACCGTCCCGCAAGGCTCTCTACGGGCGACACAGGCCTGTTCTGTTGGGAAACACGTGCCGGTTATCCTGTTGCGGTCATCCTGGTATAACCTGCCGCGCAGGCATCCGGTGGTCTATTCTTCGGGAGGCGTCGGTGGAGGAACTTCTCAGTCGGATTTGTATACTGTAGCATTTAGGTTTAGCCTTTATTGGACCATCTGCATCTAGGCTTAGCATTGTACCTACAGACCTTACACCTCTAACGTAGGGTCGCAAAGTGTCGCAACCCGCTAATGCGCTCTGCTTCCGTGTCCCGCCAGTGAATAATTTTCCGGACTTACCATTTACCTCAAAATTTAGAAAGGCTTTTTGCTCGCCACCGTCTACATATTTTCGTTTTATGCCCTAGGTTTTTTTCACCGTCCTGAATCATTCACCCCGTCATCCATACCACGCATTCTTCATGATCTCATCCTTCACATCTACTTAAAAAACCTGTGAGCCTAATCTTCGCGGCTTTCCGTATTCGCGGTCTAGGACCAAGCGTATTGGCGGCTTGAAACCCATACCTATTATTGCTTATAGGGTTCTGTATCCCACTGCTAGCCGTACGACGATACAACTGTTTTCCTTTTACCTGTTTAGCATTTTAAGGGCTTTATCGTAGGTAACTAACGAGGGAAGGGAAAATCCCACGAATACTCTCTGGTCAAACTGAGTGTTAAATTCTATAACTTACTTTTAACCGAGTCCTGTTTAGGAGAGTAAATCAAATTAATATTATGTTGTATTTACAGCGTAAAAGCCTACAATGTTTCTTTTAAGTATGTTCCGATATAAAAAATAAAATAAATTGCTATCGTGTCGGTTTGCAGAAATGTGTTTGTTTTATTTACATTAGTTTTCCTGCAGTAGATGATGTGATGCCCTTTATTTATAAACAGAAACTAATCTAGCACGGACTCTAAAATGGGGTTTACAACCCCGTAGCAAATATAGGTTGGCCAGTAACGCGGGTTACTGCCGTATCCCGATCTCGAATAGGTGCGGATTTGCGGAACCTCGGCAGCGTGGGAGCGCTGATGCAAACGCGGGGGGCCTCGGGAGTCTCGGGTGACAGCCGTCCGCGTTATAAATACGTCGGCGCAAGCGAGGACCTTTCCCTCGGGAACCTTACCTGTGCGGCTGGCGCGGGGTAAACACACCGGCGCACTAGGCAGTCACTGAGCCAAAACCAAATTTACTACAAAGAAAAACTACGAAAATACATAAACAATTGTCACAACCATCGAATAACCAGCTTATCGGTACAAACATGTGCATGTGGGCGCGATGAATAAAACAATCCATCCATCACCCGTCAATCTGTCATGTTGACACGCAAATGCCGTGCCACCACATTCCATATGTGCTGGAAGTCTTTGGCTCAAATACAATATTGGCACGTGCCATTCTGACTCGACAAGGAAAACATCAGTCAGAATCAGAATCAAACATTTATTTGTGACACTAATACAAGACAAAGACAAAAGAAAAAGTGAATCTGTGCCGTGTCACGAAATGGGCCTAACTCAGCATAATGCTGGCTTTAAAGCCAGCGCTGGTCTTCCGTTGGGTCCATCCAATGAGGACGCGGTGGGACATGAGCCGGCCAAGTGCGAGTCTGACTCGCGCACGAACTCCATACCATCTATAAATATTTATTTAATTCAGTTCTTTAGTATTTGTTGTTATAGCGGCAACAGAAATACATCATCTGTGAAAATTTTAACTGTCTAACTATCACGGTTCGTGAGATACAGCCTGGTGACAGACAGACGGACAGCGGAGTCTTAGTAATAGAGTCCCGTTTTACTCTTTGAGTACGGAACTCTAAAAAAGGAAATTAAACATAAAACAACGAGCGTACGAGGTGTCAAATATAATGAAAACACATAGAAAGAAAGAATGACGGAAATGTTATCTACATCCCGCAAGAGTTAACTTGAGACTCGAGCGCGTACTAACGTCATAAATACGAAGGAGGTCTAAAGTTAACTCTTACTTACTGACTAATCTATACTTTGCACCTGGTACAACTCATCGGGGCTTGTTTGACAAGACTTGGGATAGTTATGTTATAAGTGTAGATTTTTGTTTGTGTGTGTATTTTTTTTATGTTATTTGTGTGATGTTTGTTATTTTGTGTATTTTTATATGTTGTATACATGTGTAATTTGTGTTATTCCTATTTGACCTGACCTCCTCCAAGCTAAAAAATACACCATAATATTATGCACCAATAGCATGCTATTTATTTTAGCATATCGCTTAGCTTCCTCGCACAACTCTTATGGATATTCACACTTAGCCTGGATATCAAATTTTAAAATGTAATACATGTCGTTATAGTCATGTAATAAAATGCACAACCAATATATTTTTCTAAAAGCGTCTAAGTATATGATAAATTTAACCAAAAGCACCAGCAATAATTTACTTTAAAAACAAATTTTTAACCGGCTTTAAATCAGTAGCCAAATTGCTTCAAGTTTGCCTATAAAATTTAAAGAGTTCCCTCGATTTCTCCAGGATCTCATCATCAGAACTGGATTTTGGTGACAACGGGACCACTCTGGAAGTACATATATGATTTCAAACAAAGAAAACCTTCAAATTGGTTCATAAATTACCGAGTTATCGCGTAACAAACACAAAAAAATATATACAGACGAATTGAGAACCTCCTCCTTTTTTGAAGTCGGTTCGTATGGGTTTGATGAAAAAAAAATTGAGTTTCAGTTATGGGGAACCCCAAAAATTTATAGTTTTTTTTTCTATTTTTGTGTGAAAATCTTAATGCGGTTTACAGAATACATCTACTTACCAAGTTTCAACAGTACTCGTAAAGCTCTTATAGTTTCGGAAAAAAGTGGCTGTGACATACGGACGGACAGACAGACAGACAGACATGACGAATTTTGCTATTTGGCTACGGAACCCTAAAAATGTCGTTAGAATTTGAATATGTTCCATTGGAGGGTTAAAGTTGCATTTTGAATGGACTACTTTGATTGAATTCGGTCATTTTAAGTAATCTCTATCTCAATAACAGTGTGGCAAGCCTCCATTACTTGTTTTTTTATCGAGTATACAGGGTGTTTGGTCCATCGTTTGCCAAATTAAAATGTCAGGTAGTTTGGGTCAATTGCTATCACTTCCAGCATTAATTTGTAACCGTATTTTTTTTTTGGATGCTGGTTGTGATAGCAAAGGACCCAATTTACATGAAGTTTTAATTTGGCAAACGATGGACCAAACAACCTGTATAAGACTAATTCGAATTATTGTTTCGGCTTAGAGCTACCCACCCGCACGCTCCTTCTATTTTCTTCCGCGCTACCAATATTATTATACAGTGCGTACCGGCATAAGGGCTTTTTTCAATAGGGTAACATAACGTACTTTTTTAACTTAACCATGACCTTAATTAAATGAAATAACTAAAATTCCGACTTCTTAAATATTCTAACAAAATTTAAAATGTCAGCAATGTACAGCGAAGTAAATTGACAAGTTAGTGTAAACGACAGCTCTTCATACTTTGGTTAGTACGACGTCATACACCTAGTACATTGAAGGTTCGGATTTTGGAAATTTAATTTACATACTTAGTTATGATTTGCTAATACGTGCACGCGATTGTTAACGAAGCATATTATCATCACCATCATAAATAAGTACTTAATAAAAGCCCGGGTCGTAGTCACACACTGTATAAAAATTTTACTTAAGCACATGGAAATCAAGCCTCGGAACTAGATCTATGCCTATTTACGCTCAATCACACAAATATTCTCCCTGTGTATCGACTACGTAATCGAGGCTCGTTAATCGCAAATGGCGTGACTACGAAGCCATACAGGGCTTTAGGACAGTGGCAACAGCTCCGCAGCTGACTCGGCTTTCCTTTACATTTCACTGTTATAATCTGATACGTAGGATTAGGTACTTTATCTTGAGCGTTGACGTTAGCTTTATTTAACTGGTATCCAGTGAAGTTTATGCCCGTTCATGCAAAAGATTGAACAAATTCCTCTAGACTGCTTTCTTTTACAAAACACTACACCGACTGCACTTTTATATACGGCCGGAGCCGCGCGTAAAGGTAGTCTATACTAACATTATAAAGAAGCAAAGTATGAAACTTGTATTCAAATTCTCAAATATAAAAAAATAGAAGTAAACACACACACACAGACACACACACACAAAATACATATTATTCGAATTAAATTAAAATGACATTCGGATATTTTTTGACCGATTATTTGATTCTATAAACGATAACTTTGCTGAGATAAACCCACATACTAAGCCTTTCTTAGGAGCTGTGACCTCCTTCTCACCAAACCACAAGGCCTGATTAAAATAAAAAAAAACTTATAAAAGATATGGTCTTTGTTAATCCTGTGTCCAAAAAACATGAATCTATACCGACATTGATACACTGGGTATGGACTTGAGAAGGGATTGAAGTTATATTTAAAAAGTTGAATAGTACCTATAACATTACTTTTAAACGAAGAGAAAGCGGACTTGCTGATCTTTTTTGACCGATCATTTGATTAGATTCTGTAAACGGTTACTAAGCTAAGAAAAACCGAGATGCCAAGCCTTTCTTGGGAGCTGTTACCTCCTTCTCACCACACCACAAGGCCTGATTAGAATCAAAAAAACTTTTAAAAGATAAGATCTTTGTTAATCCTGTATCTTAAAAGCATGAATCCATACCTACGCTACGCCGCAGCTACGTCGAGTGCATGAAGTCAAATATCTAGGCCACATTCTACTGCCTAACATGAAGGATTACGCAGACATCCAGACGCAAAGACGAGCTATCGCAGCACGAGCGAATATGCTAGCCAGGAGATTCGCTAAATGTAGCAAGGGCGTCAAAAGGCAGCTATTCTTGAGCTTCTGTACCAGTGAGTACGCAGCAGAATAGGGGTGGGGTGTAGACACTAAATAAAAGAATCAATAATGTTGCATTTGCTCGAAAAAGGATTGATTATTTAGTCAAATGGAGAAAAAAGCAACGCTAGAGGTTAAATAATCACAAAGTTATAAGCGTCCAAGCGATATACGAAGCTGACTTTGGGATACGTTATGAGTTACCTCAAAAATGCTGAAGCCTCGAGATTGCACGTACAGCAAAATAAGGAACGGGAAATCTTATTCGCGCGAAAAGTATACCAATATCCTAGTAGCAGTGTAAAAACTATTAAAATTGCAGGAACTGCGGTAAAACACATCCAATAAATAAATGTCCGGCGAATGGTAAAACATGCCACAACTGCAATAAAAATAATCATTTTGCGAGCATGTGTATGAAGGAAAAAGTGCATAAATATGATACAAGAGGAGTCTGATCAATCGGAGGAGGCTACTGAGTCAGTAAGTGACCACTTTTTTGTTGGAATGGCAAACATAAAGTCGTCGGGAAACGAAATTACTCAAACATTATATGTAAATGATCAACCCATCCTCATGAAGATGGACAAAGGTGCAGGTTGTAACATCATTGGTACTGAGGTATGTAAAAAATTTGCCATTCCTAAAGAGCAAATTGGGTTATGTAACAAAAAAGTTGTGCAATTGGATGGGAAAAGTATTAACGTTCATGGTGTTTGCAATTTAATGATCAGACATCCAAATGAAAAGACATACAAACATACAGGGTGGAATTTATTATAATTGACGGTTTAGTGCCTACACCGCTGGGATGTAAGCATGTATGGAATATGGATTTATAACTGCTAATCAACACCGTGTCAATGTTCACAACATTGAAATTGATAAAATGAATACCAAATGTAATTAAAAAATTGAAATCTACTTTCAGTGAGCTGTTTGACGGTGGTCTTGGATGCCTTCCCAACACGGTCAAATTACAAACCGACCAAGTGGGTCAATAGTCTAGTGTTAGTAAGAAAACCGAATGGTAAATTGCGTATTTGTCTTGATCTTAGAGAATGCTAAACATGCAGCCTAAATTTCAATTTCATACCTTAGATGAGGTTAAAAGCAGAATGCAAAGTGTTTGCTTTGCTCGATGCAGCAAGCGGTTTTTGGATGCAAAAATTGGATGAGGCCAGTTCAGATCTGTGTACATTTCAGACTCCATTCTCTAGATATAGTTATTTAAGGATGCCATTCGGCATATCCGCAGCACCAGAGGAGTTTGCTAGAACCATTGCGCAAATATTCGAAAACATAGACGGAGTTTGTACCTACATTGATGACATCTGTGTATGGGGTTGTAGTGTTGAAGAATTAAATGACAAGTTAATTAAGGTTCTCACAATTGCATTTAAAAATTGTATCAAATTCAATGATAGTAAATGCAATTTTTTTGTTAAAGACCTATTGTTACATAGGACATAAATTTACATCAGAAGGTGTGACCCCTGACCCAGCTAAGGTAGAGGCAATTATGAAAATGGAAACTCCAAAATGCAGAAAAGATCTTGAAAGATTTCTTGGCATGTGTAATTGTGTAACTATTTGTCAAGATACATCCCGAGATACTCTGATATAAATCAACCTCTACGGGAATTGATGAAAAATTACAATTTATTTCATTGGGAAAGCAACCAAGAAGAATGTTTTAATAAATTAAATAGTGCTTTGTGCAACAGCCCATGTTTGACATATTTTGACACGAACCTAGACTTAACTTTGTCAGTTGACAGTTCGTCCACAGCGCTCGGTGCTGTTATATTGCAAAATGGAAAACCTGTTGCTTTTGGTTCGCGAAGCCTCACTTCAACTGAGCAGATTTACTGTCAACTGGAAAAGGAAAAGCTGGCGATCGTCTATGGGTGTGTCAAAATGCACCAGTATGTTTATGGTCGTAAAGTGTTAGTTGAAACTGATCACAAACCTCTTGAAACACTATTTAAGAAACCTTTATACAAAGTACCTGCTGGATTGCAGCGAATGATGCTAGCTGTTCGAGGTTATAATTTAGATGTGAAGTAGAAGCCAGGCCGAGAAATGTATATTGCTGACACACTTTCTCGAAGTTGTAATAAAAATGAAATTAAAAGTAAAGTTAAGGAACTAAATGACAATACCGTAATGCACGTGAAACTGCTTCGAGAAAGTGTGCCAATCTCAGATGCCTGGTTGAAGAAAATACAGGACGAGACGAAACGTGATAGTGTGCTATGTACTTTAAAGTTATATATAGAAAAGGGGTGGCCAGAAAATTGAAATCAGTTAGATTCGAATGTAAAACAGTACTGAACGTTTCGGGATGAACCGGCTATTTTGGATGGTGTCATCTTGAAAAGCAATCTTGTGGAAACCTAGGTCACTAAAGAATTAGATGATGCAAAAAATACACAAGGGACACGTTGGTCTCAGTACATGCAAAACTAGGGCTCGTTCATGTGTTTTTTGGCCTGAAATTAATAAGGACTTGAATAATTATGTAGCAACTTGCGTACCGTGTTCAAAGTTCATTGGCCCATGACATTGAGCCTTTACCGTGGTATAAAATAGGTATGGATATTTGTACATTTAATGAAAAATACTACTTAGTAATGATTGATTATTACTCTAAATTCGTTAAGGTGTGTAAATTAAATAATTTCTCAAGTGATTGTGTTATTAATTGTTGCAAGTCATGGTATTCCTTCATATGTTGTGACATACAGTGGAACTCAGTTTACATCTGATAAATTCAAGCGATTTGCTGTTGCTTATTAATTCACTCATATTGAAATAAGTCCAAAACACTCACAAGCAAATGGTATGAGTGAAAGTGGTGTTAAAATATTTAAGTCTATTATCAAAAAATGTAAGGAAGATGGCTCAGACCCCTATCTAGGTCTGCTTAGTTATAGAAATACAGCAAAGCCATACTTACCATCACTAGCTCAACTAATGTATTCAAGGAATCTTAACACTCTTATACCAGTACCCTTGAAATGCCTAAGGCCCAAAGTGGCAAATATTGACAAACAAAAACATGAACAATATTGTGATTCTGTTAAAAAATATTCCTTTTATTTATTAGACCTGGGCCTGATCAAAAAGTGATGTTTAAGAAGAATATGGACTCGCCGTGGGTCCCAGGTAGAATAGCTGATGCCACGTCATAAAGGAAAATCAGAAGGTTATTTTTTATAAAATTCTCAGTAATATTATAAAAATATTCTATTCGATTGTGCTACGTGCTACGTGTGTGTGGTGATTGTGACCCACAACATGGATGTGGAAAACCAATTGGAGACAAAAAACACATTTGTGGTTGCGATACGCATTGCATAAACGTTTATCATCTTCTGCGTGCAAATATTAAATCAAAATCAAAATCAAAATCAATTATTTATTCTGCAAATAGGCCACAAGGGCACTTTTACATGTCAAATGGTGTTCTACAATATAATATTAATAATCTTACACAATAATCATTTTAAAATTGCAGATTTTAACTAATTAGTACCTAAATGGTTACAAACTAAATGTCACTGAATGAAAACTAGAAGAATCCAAAATTGTTAAATTATTATCAAATACATTCGATATAAGGTCTGTATCAGAATTAACAATAAGTTTATGATATAATTTAGTACCCCAGAGATGTATAATGTCTCTGAGCATCCAAATACAATTATTAATTATTCTAATGTTCTTATAGAGATGTATACTGTCCCTAAGCGTTAAAACAGAAAAAAAAGGATCATTAATGTAATATTGTCAGAGATGTACAGGGTCAATAACAATAAAACGTGTCAAGAACAGAATGATGTCTCTCGTCAAAATAATGATAATAACACTAGTATTTAGGTAGTTACTATGCCCTTGCAAGCAGGAACAGACCGGACTCCACAAACAGCACCCGATCACGAGTATGACGCATATCTCAGCCATCGCCTCCCTCAACCATATGTTAGGGAAGGTGGCGACCCGATCAACGACGCCACCGTAAGCAAAGCCCTTTAAGCGAGCATGACATATTCAAGCCACACTGGACATTGATAATAGCAAAGATTAAAGCTACTTGTTCGGCGAGAAAAAGCATTACGTGCTCTCATGTTACATAAAACGGAACAGCTATTTCCGGTACTTATAATAATTACAAAGGTAATACGCCAAGACAATCATACTCGAAGGTATATTAATTCTAATACAATTTGACTGCTACTGGCTTAAAGGCATTTTTGTCGTTTATGAAATCGTTGACATTATAATACGCCTTGCTTAGCAAATATTTTTTTATATGAGACTTAAATTTACTTAACGGCAAATTAACAATTTCGGTAGGTATTTTATTGTAAAAACGTATACAGTTCCCCACGAACGACGTGCTAACCTTGCGAAGACGACTGTACTGCACTGCGATCTTGTGTTTACTTCTGGTGTTGTAGTCGTGGATATCGCTGTTGAGATTGAAGTCCTGAAGGTTTTTCCGCACATACATAATATTCTCAAGAATGTATTGGCATGCTACAGTAAGAATATTTGCCTCCTTAAATTTGTCCCTGAGAGAATTTCGGGCTTTTAGTTCGTAGATGGAGCGTACAGCTCGTTTCTGTAGCACGAAGATGGTCTGGATATCAGCCGCTTTTCCCCACAACAGGATTCCGTAGGACATAACACTGTGGAAGTAACTGTAGTACACCAGCCTGGCCGTCTCAACGTTTGTTAACTGTCTTATACGTCTTACTGCATAGGCTGCAGAACCAAGTTTGCCGGCTAGGGTGTCGATATGCGCATGCCATTGTAGTTTTGAGTCCAAGGTGATGCCTAAAAACACTGTTCTATCTTCAAATTCCAGTTCATCGCCCTTTAATTTGATCCTGGTATTGTTTACGTGCTTGACATTAGGTAAAGTGAATCTGATACACTTTGTTTTCTTGGAATTTAACAGTAAATTATTTGCTGTAAACCATTCCACAACAGTGTTGAGCGCATCATTAATATTATCGAAGCTTGTCTCTTTCCTGTCTACCTTGAAAATAAGCGACGTGTCGTCTGCGAATAACACTATATCATGCTTATCTTGCACCACATTTGGTAGGTCATTGATGTAAATCAGAAACAAAAATGGACCTAGAATCGAGCCTTGAGGAACACCAAGAGCAACAGTTGTCCCCGCTGAGTGCATCCCGTTGACGACTACTCGTTGTGTTCTCTCAGAAAGATACGATGATACAAATTAATAATTAAAAGTCCTACCACCGCTACAACAAAATTTTGGTTATGCCCCGCCTGTAGTGTTGTTAAAAGACTAGTCTTGAAGACTTTCGAACCTTAAAGACTCGCAAACCTTGAAGGTTCAAGCTTTGAAGACTTGATCGTTGAAGGTTTGAGCTCAAAAACGGTTCAGAAGCTTAACGACTTAAGCTTTTTATGAGCTCTTAAGAGTAAGTCTTTAAGACTCAGCCTTCATACAGAGCTCAAGCTTTAAAAACTCATTTATTGAACGCTCAAGCTTCCCGAACCTCGAAGGCCTCAGTCAAGCGTTAAGCGTTAAAACACTGAGCGCTCTAGGCAGAAAATATTGTTGACATTATTGTGTATTTATTTAAGAATATTAAAATTGTGACGGTTTTGCGTCGCAAGAATGTAGGTAGATTGGTTCCGGTTGAAATTAAACTAACCGAAATAAAATTTACAAATATTTATTAAAAGTAAAAAGTAGATTCGACTAAGGTCGCTGGTTTATTATGAGCTGGCAATTAGGAAAGGAACAACGTCCTTGTAATTGGGGTCACTTCCCTGCACCGTCTAATGGCACGTCATCCGCGCGGATCCTGAAGCAGATGAGTTCGTGGTTCCGGGATCCGGGTCTGCAACGCAGGTCTACTGGATACGCGCAGGAGCATGCGCGAGAAGGTCAGTGTAGTCCATATTCAATTCAATATATTTATTTCAGGTTACTGGACCCATAATGTGTTAGTTACAATAAATTAAATTAAATTAAGTGTTAGTGACAAAATAAATTACTAAATACTACTCTTACATTAATTAACTTATTTATTTTATTTAGCCCAGATATAAGACACTGGTGCATGCAATGACTGCCAGTGTCTCATAAATGGACAGTCAATACGGTCGGCGACGACCGCCAGCAGGGCGCTGCCGCCGGCGCGCGCGCGTCGCGCCGCAGAGGCCGCCCTCTTGCGCATGGTGCTGTAAAAACAGTCCACGCGCGCCTCCGCGAACATGACCGAGGCACTGCAGTATCGCGGCAGCCGCAGCAGCACCCTGAAGGCGTCATTGTATTGAACGCGGAGAGCGTTGTATGCTTTCTTTGTGTAACTTACCCACAGGCATATATTGAACCCAAAGAGTAAAGTAAGTATATAGGTAAAGAGTGCCCTCTTGAAGCATTTAATGGAAACCTGTTTGATAGCGCCATCTTTTAATGCTCCCGAAACTAACTATGTATGTGTGCGTGTGGAACCAGTACCTACACATACATACAAAGCATACTTTACTACTAGTTGGGCAAATTTTTCTATCGTTGTCGATTTTGTTTTTGTCAGAATTGGATAAAACTTTTGTTGGTTGGAAGAGCTCGTGATTCTGTACAATGTCCGCACAATTTCCTACATTTTTTCCATTGAGTGAAAAACGTGATATTCTTAACTCAATGGGGTTTTTAGAATCACAAGCTCTTCGAACCTACCGAATTTTATAAAATTCTTACGAAAATTATAATCGACAACGATAGAAAAATCGCCCCAGGTAATATTTGGCGTTAAGCAAGTCGATTTAAATTCTTGCAAACATAAATCCTTTTGTGGGCGAAATAAATTCAATTGACATGCTTATCTCCAAAGTAGAAAATGCATACGAAAATAACAGTGTAAGTGAAATCTTAACACGATCAAATTAAATAATGGATAAAATCTCAAGTCAAGCAGATGTATCATAATAATTTATTTCACGATAAAAATTACAATATTTGCATAAATGTCAAAATAACTTAGGTACCAGAATTCCTATTATGGTGATTGTTTTATTCTATCCTGTTTTTCCTACATTCACAAAATATATATAGACATCCCTACATGCATAAACGTAGATTCACGCCTTTATTCCCAAAACTTATTATATAATATAATCATGTTTATTTCGGAGTAAAGGGTACAGTCAGCATCAAAGTAACTACGCAATCGAAGACGTCAAAAGTTCTTAATCCCTTTTAATAAAGACTTTACTAGCAAATATCCTTGAAGGTTTGTCGGAAATATATATATATGTTTCCTACGAATTTCAGTGTTTTTTTTTTCAACAGTAAAGTATGTCGGTAGATCATCGTCTTGTATTTGTACTCATAGAGTAGCCGCAGAATGAAGAGGTACTTCACATTTCCGCTTATATAATTCAGAATGAACATCTAGCTGAAGCTTACCAGCTAAATAAAGCGAAGGCACTGCTAATCTATTTCTAGGTACAGTTGTTATGGGTTTTGTCAGCATCTGTAAAATGGTTGTCACAAATGATCTTCTTCCTATAGTAGTCATAATCGGATGATTTCTCCAACTTTCAAACAACAAGAGTATAGCTTTGAATTGCTCAGGAATCTTGTAGGGATTCTTGAAACGATGGGTTGGTATATCTGAAACAGTAAGAACACGGATGTTTAGGACAAGTTGACATATCTAGTTTCACTTCACTGTTATTGTTAGTGAATCATACGTAAAATATAAACTTACCATCGGTTTAACAGCCAACAGCTCATAATCTGGGCATTTGTGTGTCCAGTATATCAGTACTCGTATATGCGCAAAACAACACATCAACAAAAGAAGACTAAGAATGCCTGAAGTTACTACTGAACAGCGAAGAGGAGGAGCACGTGACAACAATAAAGCAGTATATATTTAATGTTACTTATTGTTTGATTTATAGTAAAAATACGTAAGACAATTTGACATAAAAAAAATCTAACAGAGAAACGTATCCATGGTAACCAAACCATAGAGTTGGTTCACCATACTTCACAGCAGTTGCCGTCAAAACCATAGAGGGGTTGGTTAGGCAAATGTGGCCAAGTGAAAAATAAAGTTAATGGAACAAACAGCAGAATTCATGTAAATTACATTATTGAATAATGTTATTTTATTTTATTTCAAAATACTATTAAAGAATAATATCCAAAACATTTTATAACTCATAATTTTACATGGATTTTATAGCGACATCCTGTGCCATTATTTTAGTAACCGAAAATCTACTTTGCGGAATAGTAAGTTTTTAGGTGCGGTACAAGATGGTAGCTCTATCTATATCAAACGTCAACGGGTATGTCACTGTCTCCCCCCTGATTGAACCCCAGACTTGGTCCCCGATTCGGGGAAATACTGGCACTTAACTTTAGCACAGGTGATAGGTATTTATGGTTCACTCCAAAACTGAGTATCTGTCACACCATATTATTTAGAAAATAAATAGAATTAATCTCATGATTATTTTAAAGTGGTTGACCTGTTGCGGTCCTTGCCGTAATGCCAAATCGTGGCGTATGTCTCTCATTCACTGGTCGCGAGCGCGCCGCATATCGCGAGTCGATGACGTCACGCATTGTATTCGAAACTAGTTTATCTAATAGTAAATGTGCGCAGTCTATTCTGTCTGTATGTAAATCAGTTTTTTATTTTATATAGTTGCAATATGTGTTTATGATATAGTTTGGATATTTTTTTTATATAGTATAGTAATCTTAATTTAGTACCTACAAATACAGGTAAACCGTTACATAATTATGATAAACCTATCTATATCGGATTTCGTGGTATTAATCAGAGAAGTAAATGGAGACTGGTGTATTTTGAAGACTACTATTTCTATATTCGATTTCCTGTAACCGGTCGATTAAATTCTGCATTTAAAATGTTGTTTTGTAATGGTCGTCGGTGAGGGCGAGCCATACAAATCCTTCCGCCTGAAGGGCATTGCGAAGGTTTCCTAGCTAGCTCAGGGGTAGAGGGGATTTCCACTAAATAAAAACAACAATCGAGTCAGAAGTAGGTCGGTGGGACTGTGATGCCCTTTATTTATAAACAATCTTAATATTACGGAATCTAAAGCGGGGGTTGCAACCCCGTTGCAAAACGTAGTCGGTAATCGGCAGCGCGGCAGCGCTGAGGTAAACGCGGGGGACCCTTCGGGAAGAGCCTCGGGTGACAGCCTGGACGCCTGGTAAGGGTGCCGGCGCAAACGAGGGCGATTCCTTCGGGAACGGCAGCGCGGGAGCGCTAAGGCATAATACGGTGACCCTTCGGGAAGAACCTCGGGTGACAGCCAGACGCGAAGGTAAACACGTCGGCGCAAGCGAGGACTATTCCCTTAGGAACGGCAGCCGATCACCTTAATGCAAAATCCTGAACAGATCCCAATGACGAGACGTGGATACACATCTACAACCGTTACAAAAACTTTCATAATAATCTTCTCCGTAAATTAAAATATGAATATGAGTCCAAAGAGTTATTTGAGCACAAAGATAACCCAAAAAAACTATGGAAAACTATAAAAAATATAACATACTCTAAAAAAAGCTCCCAAAAACCTTTGGAACTCTCCACAATTAAGAACTCAGTGACTGACTCTCTAAACTTCTGTAGTAAATATTTCTCCAACGTCGGCAAAAACTTGGCAAATCGTATCCTCTCTGGCATGAACAGGACACAGGGGGAACTAGCTCAAATGGCCTCAACAGGTGTATAAATAAATAAATAAATAAATAAATAAATATTACGGGACAATCTTACACAAATCAACCTAGTATCACCATCACTGTCTCTTTTCTTGGAACTACCGATAAAGCCGAAGTCGAGTCACTGACCAGATTGTGCTCCAGGCATTGATGGAATTACAAACCAATTAGTGAAAACAGTTAAAAACTCGATCACGCATCCTCTCACGCAAATATATAATATGAGTACCTATGGCTGAAGGGATTTTCCCAAATGATTGGAATACCGCTGTTATCACCGATCTCATTACTAGGTGTTTTTTCAAAAATATTGGAAAAGATTATAAGCAAACGTCTGATTAGTTTTGCACAAAAAAATAACCTGTTTTCAGAACGCCAGATTGGATTCCGAAGAAATAAGTCCACTGGAGATGCGGTAGAACTGATGACGAAGCTTGTCTCAAATTAACTAGATGAAAATAAGGCCTGCGTAGGCGTATTTCTTGATTTAGCAAAGGCATTTGATACTGTTTCCATCCCGACTCTACTTAGAAAACTCGAACTTCTTGGAGTCAGAGGTAACGCGTTGGTCTGGTTTAAGAGTTATCTATCAAATCGAGCCTAGTAATTTGTCTGCTTTCATAAAACTAAAGCCTCAGCACCGGACAATTTCCCTAGTATTGCTTTCCACACACGTAAACATCATGGGCTTCTATATGTTCATGTGCACAAATCGCTAGGAGCTCCGCTGTTAGGTACCTTGGCGTTATTTTCGATGAAAAACTCAATTTCCAGCAACATACATTAATAACGGCAAATCGTGTTCGCAAACTGTATATATTTAAAAGTCTACACAATTTCGCTAACAGACGATTATTAAAAACCGTCTATCTTTCCATATGTCATACTGTCATTACATATTGTATCACCACTTGGGGCGGAGCTGCGAAAAAATTATATACTTCTCCTGGAAAGAGCACAAAGAGCTGTCCTTAAAGTTATCCTAAAGGAACGTCGCCGCTTTCCAACTCAGCTGGTCTATAAGAACATGGATGTACTTAATGTCTGTGGGAGTTTTATTATGCGAGTCATATTGAACTGTCACTCAAAGGTTATTAATTCTGCCGAATATACAGAACTATCGTAAAAACGTAATTTCAGAATGCCGGTTTCCTCTACAAATTCAGTTTTTGCGCAAAGATTTGGCTCGTTTCTCCATCCATTCAATGTATAATAAAATATGTACGAAAATTCCTTTGCAAGACTACTCGACGAGGGAAGTAAAACTTAAGTTACAATCATGGCGTATGATAGGGTGTCTCATAGTATCCTGCTCCATAAATTGTATGGCATGGGTATCCGCGGACACGCTTACCAATGGTTTAAATCATACCTTCAAAATCGTAAACAATATGTGCAAATTGATTGGCTTGACAAAGAGACGGGTGAAATTAAAAAAATAAGCTCCGAAATGCGTACCACTACGTGTTCAATTCCACAGGGAAGTATTACAGGATGTATCCTATTTCTTGCATATATCAACGATTTACCGAAAATAACAAACTCAACTTGCATAATGTTTGCGGATGATGTGTCTATACTTTTAAATTGTACCAACAGTGCGGAATGCTTTGAACGTTTACGGCAAGTATCTATAACTATTACTAATTGGCTCGCAGAACATAATCTAGAAATAAACCTTAAAAAAACCAAAATAATTCAATTCAAACCTAAACAAAAGAAACCTTTAGACATGACACTAAAAATAAATACAGATAATATCGAAGAAGTAAGTGACTTTAAATTATTAGGCATAAAAATAGATTCGAGTCTAAACTGGAAATCACATGTACAAAATATCAAGTCAAAATTATCTAGTTTTGTATATGCTTTAAGTGTCCTCAAAATAAATACTAACTTACAAACCGCTTTGTCAGCTTACTTTGCTTATGCACACTCATGGCTCCAGTATGGTGTGATACTTTGGGGGGCGAGTACCGACGCCGACCAACTCTTTGTGATGCAAAAGAAGTGCATCCGCATCCTAACAAATACCAGAGTTCCAGATAGCTGCCGTCCACATTATACTCAGCTAAGAATTCTCACGTTACCCTCACTGTACATTATGGAAGCAGCACTTTTTGTCAGAAACAATCCGCACTTATTTACGAAAAGGGTAATCAAATCGCAAAGACGGATAAATGAGAATAAATTATTAGAATTACCAGCTACTAAACTAGAAATGTACAGAAAAGGACCTTATTACCGATGTATAACAGTAGCAAATAAAATACCAGAGCATATAAGGGAGGAATCGAAAGATGAAATATTTAAACGGAAATTAAGAGAATTATTACTTGATAAATGCTACTATTCAATTGAGGAGTTCATATGTGATGACCAACTGAAATAGAATTTAGTAAATATTATTTATTTGTGTGTATTGTTTATTTATTATAGTATTGTTTTATATAGCATGTTAATATTAGCACGTAACTATAAATTGCTAATTATAATTTTTAAAACCAAAAACTACGACATGATTATATGCCAAAAATTATGAGTAGGTAATATGTATGACTTTTAGTTGTAGCTTTAATTTTAAAGGAATACTTGCTGTGCCCTAACAGGGTTCATGTGCGAACCAACCCTAATGTAACACCTATTTTATAACACATGATAAATATGCAATAAATGAATTATGAATTATGGCTCAATTCACTTTCTTATGAAGAAACAGAGAAGATTCTGGAAATAGTCAAATAAAACACACACGTACACACACAAACACTTTACAAACACACACACATTATATTCTGTCACAATCTGTTCAAATCAGTATAATCTGTTCACACATTATATGTAAAATGTAATATGCGGTCTCCTGCGATACCGGCAAAGCCTAGTGCAGGGACTGGTACCTGTAATACTAATGTAAACGATTTTGCTAAATAAATGTCTTATGTCTTATTTGAATGGGACTTTCGTCATAAGGCATATTTTTTTGCCTTCTTTCTTTTGAAGTAATTAATATATTTTGAGTCTACACCCCTATTGTGGTAAAGTTTTACATGCACTTCCGCTCTCAACATGCGCGTGCAATACAACGACGCGTGGCGCGCCTTGTTTCGGTTGCCGTGCAGGTGCAGCGCGAGCGCAATGTTCGCGGAGGGGCGCGCGCCGGGCTGGCCCGCGCTGCTGCGCGCGAGGACCGCCATCGCCAGAAAGGCAATTTATGCTTCCTCCAACTTGCTGCTCTCGGTGGTGAGAGAGTTGACGCCAGCCTGCTACTTGAGCGCTGCCTTGATCCTGCGGTCATCGCGGGATCGAGGTGACCCGCGATGGTCCAAAGGTAGTTATTAGTGTAATTTAATATATATTATGTTTTAATTTAATTTATTTGCAAATTTTAATGATGTATATGGACTAGTATCTTTCCGGAATCAATAATTTTCATTTCATTTATTATTCATTATACCGACATTGATGAACTGGGTATGGACTTTAGAAGGGATTGAAGTTTTATTAAAAAAAGTTGAATACTACCTATAACATTTGTTAATTAGGTAGGACGACTATCCAAGTTTATTTAATTGTACTTAGATAACAATAATACTGTTCTCGCACGCCCGCGCGCTGTGCCGGCCGCAAGGCGCTGTTGATACTGAAAGTAATGTCGGCTGGCAGGATGTTGTAATTTTGATAATATTGTAAAAAGATTTAATTTTAGTTATTTAGTTAAATATAATATTGAATGCATTCTCAATGCTGGTAAAAAATAAGGACGTACCTTGTACCTTATTACATTAATATCTGTTTTATAACTATGTCCTGGCAATAAACACTTTGAACCTTTACATTCACCATTTTTTTCTGACTTGATTCTGTTTTTTTTTTGTTTTGCAGAACCAGATTTTTAAGATTTTGATTGACAGTCAAAAATCAACATTTACTGAATACCTCACACAACATTTAATTGACAATGGTTCGGCAGTGGTAAGAGAAAAATGCGCAGCAATCGCATATTGCAGTGGTTTTTCAACGTTAAAAAAAGCTATGTTGTAGAAATGTAAAATGCGGCCAAGTGCGAGTCGGCCTCGCACATGAAGGGTTCCGTAAAATAAATTGCGGTTTACGATTTATGACGTATTAAAAAAACTACTTACTAGATCTCGTTCAAACCAATTTTCGGTGGAAGTTTGCATGATATTGTACATCATATATTTTTTTTAGTTTTATCATTCTCTTATTTTTGAAGTTACAGGGGGGGGGCACGTATTATACCACTTTTTAAGTGTCTCTCGCGCAAACTATTCAGTTTAGAAAAAAATTATATTAGAAACCTTAATATCATTTTGAAGACCTATCCACAAGTACCCCACACGTGGACCCCCAAAACTTAATGTTTTTTTTAGATTTTTGTGTGAAAATCTTAATGCGGTTCACAGAATACATCTAACTTACCAAGTTTCAACAGTATAGTTCTTATAGTTTCGGAAAAAAGTGGCTGTGACATACGGACGGACAGACAGACAGACAGACAGGCAGACAGACAGACATGACGAATCTATAAGGGTTCCGTTTTTTGCCATTTGGCTACGGAACCCTAAAAAAGGACCTAGAAAGCGATAAAATCGACGAATTCCACTCTTTTATAAAAATAATCCAACAATCTTATCAAATCGAGTACATCACAGGCGAGGCCTAGACCTAGTCCTAAAAAAGTCATGTCCTGTGAAGAAGGTAACGGAGCACATAGAATAAATAACCACTACACATTATACATTTGGCATTGGTTCTTTTTAATTTGGTGCAATTGGTGCTGACTGTGGGACGACGCATAAGGAACGAACGAATGCAGTTTGAATTGTTTTGGAATGGCGGATGATTTGACGTTTGATGGAGTATGAAAGACGACTTGAACGAGGAAAGGTGTTTCCATATATTTTAAAAACATAGAAGAAGTTGTATTCACCAATTATCATTGTTTATCTTGATCCACTAGTCTCACGAGCCCCCCAAATGTGGAGGAAGTGGGGTGGTTTATATTGCGGATGCGTACTGCTCTGGGTGAGTAATTTACTATTAATTTTCATCAGTAGGTACTCAAAGGTCGCCTGGAAGAAGTCGTTATCTCTCCAATCGGTCCCTCATTACTGAAGATCGTGGTCATTGGAGTCACTTAAACGGACAATCAGCCTCCATTGATTCCGGTCCGAACTAGTCACCACTTGATAGAATTTAGATGAGGAGGTGGTTCCTTTCACCTGGTCAGACCATCGTGAAGAAGTCGTTACTTAGTGATTCAATTATAATAATGTTTACTTCTTTACTTATTTGTGTGAAATTGCAATGAAGACTATTTTGTTATCCTACGATTCTGCAATAGTTGTATCCTTCACAAATTCTGCAGCACAATACCATTATTCCCAGTCATGCTAACTTTAAACTGGCCTTATTCTAGGCACGAACGAAACGGCTCCCCAACTTTAGCAAATAGATATAACTTACTTGCCGAGCGGAAAATCTAAGCGGCATTATGATTCAGGGCTTGCATGGCGAAAAATGAATTGTGAGAGCAAATAACGGGGTCCCTGGGTACCTAATATGCTTAGTTGTATGAGTGATGAGCTTAGAAGGTGAAGAAAATCTATACTAACTATCAAGAAGCTATATACAGGATGAAACTAAATTCGGGAATTGAAATAGCAAGATGTGAATCTATCCATGATTCTGAGCAACTTTTACTATGGAGCTAACTTTGTATTATGCTAAATAACCAGCTGTCCATACATTTTCGTCAGTCTAAAATGAGGAAAGTGTATAAAATATTTGTTTTTTTTTTGCACAACACGAACTTGGCCTTATATTAAAAGTTGCTCAGAATCATGGATTTCCATTTTGCTGTTTCGCTTTACGAATTTAGTTTCAACCTGTATATTCACCACCAAACGCTGCCCCGGGTTGCAGAATTACTCTCATCTGGTTTTAGAATGAATCCGAAACGACATTTTACTAATATCCTAAATGAGAAAAATCTCTAACTTATTAATAACTCTAACTTGTTAATATCGAAAACAACGGCGTAGAATCCCCATCCCGTTATTTACTCGTAACTTCGTGCTCGTTAATTCAGAAACATTAATAAAAACTTCTCAAAGGATTACTTAATTCCAGTTAAAATTGTATGTTTAGAGTTAAACTTTTTTAACAAAAACAAAGAGCTACTCTTTATTTCTGTTAAGTAAACTTTGGAGTTTCTTTTCTGCCCGTCCAGTTAGTTTTGCTAATATTTAATGCTTCTATTGTTTTTTCCTTTGAACGCTGTAATTAGTTGGAACAAAGAATATTTACCCAACAATTTCAAATAGATTTACATCACACAAACGCCTCACAAATGGCATAGGGACCAAATCCTTTTAAGACCCTCGCAAGGCTACAATCCTGCTGCAACAACACAAAAGACAGTTGCCAAAAGACATAAGAAAGTATGGCCACTGTCACTTATAACAGTCAGTCGCGCCGGTTCAAAAGAAAATAGCAGCTAAAAATTCATATGTGTTTATAGCCACTCAGGATCATCCCACACAATTGCACTTGTCTGCACGGAAATGGCTTGGCACCAGACAGACAGAGGAGCATATTTCCACTTAAGACGGTGACATACAACAATGCAAGAAAATGGTGTAGGTAATTTACTTTATAGCCTTTCTTTGACATACAAAGGCTATATATAAAATAATGATAAATTATCAGTTGATCAATAAAAACTTTAAAAATCTATTTGCATTCCATAACATAAGGCAATCAAGAAAACCACATCAACACAAGCCTCAGTTTTAAAGAAAAAATCCGAACGAACAAAACTAAGCCGGTATCGGCAGTCTTAAACTTATATCATTAAAGAAGTTAATTAACAAAAAACTTCATCAGAACTCAGGGATCGAGGACCACTGAGAAGCCTATTTAAATTCCCACAAAAGAATTATAAAGGTTCAAAAGTTTCAAATAAGCTATTTATAAGGTGAAAAGTAATTTTTCTTCGGACCGAAAATTTCTCGCCCGCGTGCGGTAAGCTCGACCGTATTGAAATGTTTCTTTATGACACGGTTGGCCTTATTAATAACACAACGTTTAAAATTTTAATGAAATAAGATTTTATTTACATATACTTACAGGGCGAAAAGATAGAATGCCACATGGATGGCAACTGCCTTAAATATTGTAAATAGCACATTCTGTGTAAAGGAGACTTTCCTTTGCTTTTAAAAACAATAAATTCTGCATGTATGGATTTATAAAAAAATCGCCTCAGTCGGGACTCGAACCGGTCAAATGTGACAAAAAATAACGTGCCGTATTCTATGATGCAGATTGAAAGGGTTATTGAAAAGGTTCATTTTTCTCTAAAAAACTAATACACTTAACATAACGGAAGGGCATGAAAATTGAAAACCAACAATTAAAACACACAAAAAAAACTATATTAATTTAAAAAAACTTACTAAAAACCTTGCTAACTAAGCAGTTGTTCAAAATGAACTCACAATTCACTGCGAAGCGCTACGAAAAGTTAATTCCTCAAAATATTAAATTTATGCATAGGTACGAGAAAACGGACCTCATTTTGAAGAACTCCTTAGTTAGCAAGGTTTTAGTAAGTTTTTTTTTTTTTTTGTGGGTTTTACTTGTTAGTTTTCATATTATCTCTCCACTTACCTATTAGCTCAACAAATTTGTAATTTTATTTATTTATTTACTTATCTACTAAGGCAAGGTAACAAAATGTAAATAAAATTACAGAGTTGCTTAAGTAACATAGTCCAAATATGGAAAATTCAATAATAACCAAGCACAACATTCATTCGCTTATAAAATTATATACGAGGGGTGTCTGATAAGTTCTAAGCCTAAGACAAAAATTGAAAGAAAGGTTAAACCCAATATTTTTATTGAAATAAATATCTATCCTCGAGTAAAATACACTTAACACATCAAGCATATACTTCATCTCCCCAAAACATTTTTTTTAGTTTTGCCCTTAAAATAGCCCTACAAAACTACTATGTCAGCTTTTTTTTCGTCTTATCTTTGGAAGCGTAACTCGTTTTTTTAAATTATTTAACCGAATATTGTAACTCAAAATCAGGTTCTATTGACTGCTGACGGCGGAGTATGTTCCATAAAACTTTGGGCTGACTATGTTAGTCTGGTTTTAGGTACTATGAACAATTTGGACGATTTTTTTTAGATTTTATAAAACACTTTTTTGCAACCAAATTTTTTGACGGGTTTAGCAGGCTGCTGACGCGTACTGTTCCAATACTCTGCAGACTGACTATGTCCGCATAGTTTGTTAGTTGTCTTACTATCCACAGACAAATTTTCAGATTTTATAAAACAGTTGCGACGTAGGTGTATGTGTATTAACAAGTTCGGAACCACCCCCACGCCAGTTGTCCCAAAAACTGGCTGACTGACGGCAGGCTATTGATATTCGAGCTATTGGCCATGGCCATAAGCCTAACCTAATGTTAAAATATCAGCCTTTATAAAACTGTTGCAGTTTTGGTCCCTCAGCTCTCAGTCTATATGGTCGAGTATGCGATTAATATTAGCGCATCGAGTCTATTTGATGAACTGCCTGGCAACTCATGACAAGTGAACAGACATGGTGTCCTATGAAAATATCACTTTGGATACGAGTTTACCACCTCGTTCCTGAAAACCGGCTTAGCGTACTGGCCTTAACTTTGTGCAATAATTACAAGTCCCTGTCGTCCCTTTTGACAAGTATATACTCGTATTTACTAAAATACCTTCCTCGAACGAAGACACGATCATATAACTCTTTAAGACGACTTTTATTATTGGAATTCTTCGGTAGACATTTATATTTTTTAAATCGCAGCATGTAGAATTTTCTTATAATCGGGTCATACTGGCATACGTAAATTACATCTACGGAGACGATATAATAGAAAACTTCATTAGAATTGCTATTGCCTTATTCTAATGAATGTCCCAACTTTATAGTCGCGATTCTTTATTGAGCGCCCTGGCCAATTGTGTAGCACACAGTTCAAGGATGTTTATTACATTCTATATCCGTGTAAAGTTTATTTTGTCTATTTCTTACGAATTTTTAGCATGTTTGATACCTTGTTTTTACATTTTCCCAGAGATCGCCCTGAGCAGGGATTGACATTATGGCGTCAATGTCTTTTTTAAGTAAAGCGGACTTATACTTTTAAAATAGCGTACAAAAAGAGGGTAAACTGCAGAATATGAATCAACTCTTCAAATTTTACTGTAGGGGATATTCTCTTTCTAACAAGAGGTTGCCTTTATGAGCGAATTTTAAAAATGCCGAAATACCCGAATTTGGCAGACATGGTGACGTTTTCTTTTGAACTTCAACGTTTCTTTCATTTTATGCCTTAGGCTTAGAACTTATCAGCCGGCCCTCGTATAAGTAGCTAGTTTTAAATAAAATTACAAAAGAAAGGGTTTCATTACACGGTACGGCTATTATAATGAGATCATGTATCTAAACTACGTGTTAATATAATTACATTACTTTTAAATTTATTAAAACGTAAGTGAAATATATCTACATCATTAAATATTTTATTGTAAGAAGTGCACATGCGAGCCAGGGGACTATGTTGTGAGACATTATTCAGAGCAATTGGTACTTATTAAAAATTGAGCGAGGTTACGGCATGGTTTAGGATATATCCGAAACTGTAGGTTACTTATGAGCTCCGAGTCTATGATACTATTCACAATTTTGTACAAGGGCATTAATTTATTATTTTTTCGTCTGTTCTGTAAACTATCAAGTTTAAAATGGTGTAACCTGTTTTCATATGTAGTTAGTGTTATTTTGAGTTTAAATTTATATACTAAGTGTCGTAATTTTTTTTCTTTGCGTAATTAGTACGACCACTCAGAGAAATATTTTACGATATAGCTGCAGTTACAGGGTTGTTATGTTATGAGGCATAATGTGGAATATTTTTTGTTGAATTAATCGACCTACTCGTATATCTACTTAATTTTAACAGCGTGTCTTGGCTTTCCCATCATTATCCGCAAGGTTCAGTAAACCCTTGCTTTCCTTTTAGGCCAAGAAAATTAGATCCAAAAAAGACTTTTTGAGGAATTCATTCCCATATAAATGTAGGATGAGTGGAATGGAACGTCAGAATGAACGAATGAGTGACAGAGCAAGAATGATTAGAAGGATGTACGAGTGTGAAAGAGAGAGCGAAGGCGTGACTGGGGGTTTTTGAAGGAGAAACGAAAATGAGGAGGCTAAGATTAACGCTAAGACGAGGTGGTTGTAATTTTCCGTTTATTTCACGAATATAAGCATTTACTTGTTAAAAAATGGTTTCAGTACGCCCCAATCCCACAAATTGGTGTTAGAAGTGCGGATTTGGTAAATTTCAAGAAATTAAGACGAAGAAGACGTGGAAAATAAGTCACCGTTAATACGTTACGAACACGACAATAAGAAGTCGAAATGCCTCCAAAAAGAGACGATGACGAGAACGAAACTACATCAAGTGGCGGCGGTTTTCTCCATTTAACCGAAGGCCTGGTTCCTCGATTCAGTGGGCAGGATAAGACGTACTCTGCTGCCCGATGGATTCACGACGTCGAGGACAACGCCGAGATATTTGGATGGACGGCGGTCCAGCAGCTTTTGATGGCGAGACGATCGCTGACCGGCCCAGCACAGTTGTGGTTGCGGTCAGAGCGCACGTTTAAGACTTGGGACGACCTTAAGACGAGTATTGGTAAAGAGTTTCCAGACACATTAGACGTGAAAACAGTACACGAGATGATGAGCGCCCGACATAAAAAACGTGATGAATCATGCCTGGAATATATGTTCATCATGAAAGAATTAGGAAGAAGGGGTAAGATGCCCGACTACGTTGCTATTAAATACATCGTCGAAGGTATTAAAGACAACGAAGTCAACAAAGTTATGCTGTACGGCGTTACAAGTTACAACGATCTCAAAGAGAAGCTAAAGATCTACGAGCAACTGAAAGAAAACATGTCCAGTTCAAGTTCAACCCGTGATATAAATAGATCGAAGCAGGCTGACAAGACGAACACTACGACGAACAGGCGAGTTTTTACCCGATGTTACAGCTGTGGAGAAATGAATCATGCATCATCAGAATGTCCACATAAATACAAAGGATTGAAATGCTTCAAGTGCAATCAATTCGGCCATATTGCTTCTGATTGTAGAATGTCACAAGCGACAACTTCACGAGGCGGAACGAACGACGTGAGCGCAGCAGCGAGCGGTGAGGTTGGCAGCATTGCGAAGAGAGTGCCTTCAAGCTACGTAGGTGGCGCTGCGGACGGCGCGCGACGGAATTTTGTTGGCCAAACGAACGTCATGACGGACGGCGGCCATGTTAGCTGCACTGACACTGACACAAGCATGATGACGGACGAAGAATGTTTGTCAACAACTGTCAGATCGGAAGAAAATCAGACAAATGGCTTAAATAAAGTTAAAAAGCCTATGAAGACCGTAGAAGTACTAAATCACAAAGTGGTATCATTGATCGACTCAGGCAGTGACGTGAATTTACTGCGTATGGACTGCTACACGACGTTAAACGCACCAGACTTCGAGAAAAGTGAACTTCATTTGTCCGGTATCGGTACAAATAAAGTAAAGTGTTTCGGTCGCGTTAAGCTAAACATTACCATTGACGAACAATCGTATAACGAAGTTATGTTTTACGTGATTTTTAAAGACGCTATGCCGTAATCTATGATCATAGGTCAAGATTTACTACAACATTGTGTGGTATTGATGGAAAACAACAATGTCAGGTTAAAGCCGGCTAGTAATTGGATGTATGAAATATGTGTGGTTGACTCTTCTGTTGTAGGTTGCGAGGTGAGTCCAGAAGTGCATGAAAGGGTGACCAACATGGTTCAATCTTATGTTCCTGAGAAGACGAAAGAGGCGCCAATCAAGCTGAAGCTAGTGCTTAAAGACGAGGCACCGGTGGCACAGCGGCCGAGGAGGTTGGCACCCAAGGAACAGGATGAGGTAGATAAGCAAGTATCACAGTGGCTCGAAGACGGCATAATAAGGGTGAGTTTTTCAGATTATGCGAGTCCCTTGGTATTGGTTAGAAAAAAAGATGATAGTTTAAGAGTATGTGTAGACTATAGACGTCTGAACCAGAAGATTGTAAAGGATGAGTTTCCTTTACCAATAATTGAGGATCGTATTGATAAGTTGTGTGAGGCAAAGGTGTTCAGTACCTTGGATCTGAAAAATGGGTATTTTCATCTACCCATGGATGACGATTCCATCAAATATACAGCGTTTGTCACACAAACCTCACAGTACGAGTTCCTGAAGGCCCCATTCGGTCTGTCCGTCTGTCCGAAGGTGTTCACCAGATTCATAACTATCATTTTTAGGAATCTAATCGCTAAAGGAGTGGTGATCATTTTCATTGATGATTTAATTATTCCAGCGGCAGACGAGAACGAGGCAGTATGCAAATTGGAAGAAGTCTTGGAGATAGCCTCAGAATATGGCCTCCAAATAAATTGGAAGAAGTCACAACTTGTCCAACGTCGTGTCGAGTACTTGGGACATGTGATTGAAGACGGAAAGGTAAGGCCCTCACCAGAAAAGACTGATGCTGTAGTGAGATTCCCCGAGCCTACCAATATAAAGCAGTTGCACAGCTTTATAGGATTAACTTCCTATTTTCGGAAATATATTCAAGATTATGCAGTAATTGCGAAGCCTTTAACAGATTTGTTAAAGAAAGAGAGTGTATTTGAGTTTGACGCACCATGCCGAGCTGCGTTTCAAGAATTGAAGATGAGGCTTGCTAGTCAACCAGTACTCAGAATATACAACCCAAGATTTAAATCAGAGATGCACACAGATGCATCCAAGGAAGCTATCTCAGCTATATTATTACAGCGAGGTGATGATGCACAACTGCACCCGATATACTACATGAGCAGGAGAACGACGGATCCTGAAACGAGATACACAAGTTATGAGCTAGAAGCTCTAGCCATTATTGAGGGTATTGAGCACCTCAAAATAACGACTGGAGTCCCACGTGGGAATGGGCAAGTGGAGATTATTCACAGAATTCTGATAAGAGTATTGACCAAGCTGTGTATTGAGGAGCCTACACACTGGTACCGCCATATCAGCAGAGTTCAAAGAGCAATTAATAGCACCCACCAGCGGAGCATAAATATGTCTCCATTTGAGCTATTAGTGGGAATGAAAATGAAGCGAAGAGAAGATTATGAGGTGTACGAATTAATACAACAAGAGCAAAGGGATAGTTTAATGGCAGTCAGAGAAGAAACCAGAAAGAAAGCAAAAGAACAAATCCTAAAGATACAGGAAGAGAATAGACGGAACTACAACAAACGAAGGAAAGAGAGCACCAAGTACCGAGTGGGTGATAAAGTCGCAATAAAGAGAACCCAGTTTGGTGTCGGCATGAAGCTCAGACCGAAATACCTGGGACCGTACGAGGTTGTTGAGTGCACGGGACGGGACCGTTACAAGGTGAGGAGGTTGGACGACGACGCCGAGGGTCCGCGAGACACCACAACCACCTGCGACTACATGAAAAGGTGGCCTAGTGAGGGATAGTACAGGTACGATTTCATTGTTTATTACTGCCACAGAGGGCGCCACCACATGCTTTGTGCGTGCACACGGGCTAAACCCCAACATGTTTGTTTTCCGTCAATACTACTTACCATGTTCTGGAGTGTGACGTAATGTTTGCATAGGATGTTAATTCCACATTTGTTATATTTAAAGAAGCTGGTATAATGCAGTATTCCAGAAAGTGGATATGGTTCAGCCTGTATGTAAACTGTTATTGATAAGTAAGTTTTCTATATTTTATGCTGTAATGTGCTAACATTTCAGATGTACTTAAGTAAGTTTCTAAAGAATCTCTTGCTAATGTTTATGTTTCATACAAAGATCTATTTATTGTTGAAAAGGTTCCTATTGCCAACTTAGTTCCTACAGCAGAGAGTAACTGTTTTACCATAAGATGTTTAGTTAATAGTAATCAGTCTGAGGACAGACTAAGTACAGGACGGCCGATTTGTAGGATGAGTGGAATGGAACGTCAGAATGAACGAATGAGTGACAGAGCAAGAATGATTAGAAGGATGTACGAGTGTGAAAGAGAGAGCGAAGGCGTGACTGGGGATTTTTGAAGGAGAAACGGAAAAGAGGAGGCTAAGATTAACGCTAAGACGAGGTGGTTGTAATTTTCCGTTTATTTCACGAATATAAGCATTTACTTGTTAAAAAGTGGTTTCAGTACGCCCCAATCCCACATAAATATAGTTTTAATACCTTCATTTGGTCCTAAATGCATGTAATCCGAGTTTGCACCATCCCAGGAGGTGAGCTAAACTTTTGGGAGCCCAATAACCACGAAATTTTTACTCTTTTTTCAGTTATTTGCATATAGCACAAAAACGGTACGTCGGATGGAAAATGTATTCGAAACAATATTAAAGAGGGTCAAATTCTGCGTCGAATGAATATCTAAAACTTCAAATTTGGTTCAGTGGTATGGTCGAAATCAAAAGTATAAGGTAAGGAACTGAGAAAAGTTGTCTAGCAGGCTAAGCTAGTGAGAGTGGCCCCCGGCGAGGGGTTTGGTGATTCTTTCAGGGGGTGTACTGGCAGGTCTTAAGAACACTCCATGCTTAATATCAGTCCACGATCTTCTTTTGTTTTCGAGTAATTTAGGATAATAAAAAAAAAACAGGTTGTCATTTAAAGTATCATAATGGGTAAACTGTTTAAGATAAAGTAACCAAACAAAATCCTCATGGATAAAAAAAAATAAAATAGGCTACAAAGTGCATATATTCAGTCAACACCATGTCCTTAAACATCCTTTAAAAAAATCTACTTTTAATTTTGTTTTATTATTTTTTGACACCTTTTGCACAGGTACACCTACAAGAAAAATATCGTGACAAGCCAGTAATGCCCACTACATATAAATATAAAAAAAATTTAAAAAATATTCGTGCGTTATGTCAAAAAAAATACAATCGTCGAACAAGTAAATACTAGCATATAATTAAAGTACCAGTGTATTGAAAAAACTAGTTTTTTGCCTATAGGTACCGGTGTCATTTTCTAGTTGGACTTTTATCCAAATCTGACTGGAATTTGGTAAGTATTTCCAAGGAAAAGGAAAGTGAAATTCCGCTATGGGAAGCGAAAAGCGGAAGGTATTTTTGTAAGTCGGAATGTGCACTCTTACGTCTTGCTTGTGAGAGAGTGTGGGGGGTGTGTGTCCGCGTGGACTCGCCCTTGGGGCCTTCGGCCCTCGGGCTCGCGTAGAGAGCGAGCTCTGAAGGGATGCTTCGGGCCTTCGGCCCTCAAGTTCGCTTAAAGACACTCGGGGGTTGGGTTTCCGAGAGCGCGCTCTGGAGGGACGCTTCGGGCCTTCGGCCCTACGCAAGCTCGGCCTTCGCGGACCTTGAACCTCAACCTCGGGCCTTCGGCCCTCAGGTTCGCTTGTAAAACACTCGGGGGTAGTGAGTGTCCACGTAGGCTCGCCCTTCGGGCCTTCGGCCCTCGGGCTCGCGTAGAGAGCGCGTTCTGATGGTACGCTTTGGGCCTATGAGCAGCGGTTCGGTTTTGTGTCTTTCTAGTGCTTGTCTTATGCTGCTAAAGTTCGTTCTGTCGAAAGCGCCCTTATTTTCTGCATTGATTTTTATAATATGTTTTTATTCATATTTTATCTTTGTGGCAATATACAACTTTGTTATAAATAAAAATGTTTTTCATTCTTACTACTTCGAATCTCTACTCAGGGTGTGAATATTTACATAACTATTTTTCTGAGTGGGTAAATCTGGTCATGATGATGATAGAAATTTACATTAAAATGTTTTTCTACTCCTATACCGTTATCTGTCATTTATATAGGCTGTAGCTCAAATACAATGACACCACTAATAAGTCGTCGAAAAACTCTATGCTCTATGGCCCAAAAACGCACTGTTTAGCGTACTTTTTTGGTTCATACATTTTTCATAAAAGCATTATACACTATTTACTACAATAATAATAAATCATCATCTATTGTGTGTTAAATTACATGTTTTATAAATTCTTGGTATTATTTATGAAAATAAAGTTCGAATTCGGTCCGGGTCCGGATTAGGTTTGGTTCGGATGGCAAATGCAAAAAAATTAAAAACAAAACAAACCATAAACAAGAAGTGTCACATTTCCGATTTCCCACCAAAAAATGTACAATTCAAAATGAAAAGATGAAAGATGATAAACTGTTAGTCCTAGAATATTAAGATTGTATTCGTGTTTGTGAAGATAAAAGTGTATGTTCCTTTTAAAATGGTCGAAGCAATTAATAACTGCACTCCTGAAGAAATTGCGTGAGTAACAAAAGTACGAATAGAAAACTTGCTGCCCGAAAAGGCTAACTAATTTGTAGTCTGCTATTTATTTAAAATTTGTCGTAGAAAAAGTATTGTATGCAACGGTTTATAACTGGTCTAAAACCGCTCGTGGCGTCTTTAATTGCGATGCTCGCCAAGGCTCGCATCGCAACTCACGCCACTCGCATTTTAAGACCCTTCTTACAAAACAGTTGCATAAAATACTATTTCACATCTCATATTTATGGAAAATGTGCAACTTAGAAGGACTTGAGAAAAAAACGATTTGAATGAATGCCAAATTTAGTCTTACATAATTACTGAATTTTGAAATTGAGGGGTGCATATAACGTTTATTTTCTATACCAGTATACATGCATACCCGTACTGACTTATCTACACACTGCACTGGTACTTTAATTATATGCTAGTATCTATTTGTTCGACGATTGTATTTTTTTTGACATAACGCCCGAATATTTTTGATAATGTTTTTATATCTATATGTAGTGGGCATTAGTGGCTTGTCACGATATTTTTCTTGTAGGTGTGTATATACCTGTGCAAAAAGTGTCAAAAATAATAAAACAAAATTAAAAGTAGATTTTTTTAAAGGAAGTTTAAGGACATGGTGTTGATTCAATATATGCACTTTATAGCCTATTCTATTTTTATTCATGAGGATTTTGTTTGGTTTCTCTATCTTAAACAGTTTTCCTATTATGACACTTTAAATGACAACCTGATTTTTTTTATATTATCCTAAATTACTCGATAACATAAGAAGATCGTGGACTGATATTAAGCATGGAGTGTTCTTAGGACCTGCCAGTACACCCCCTGAAATAATCATCAAATCCCTCGTCGGAGGCCACTCTCACTAGCTTAGCCTGCTAGACCCCTATTCCCAGTTCCTTACCTTATTAGACCTTTGATTTCGACTATACCACTGAACTAAATTTGAAGTTTTAGATATTCATTCGACGCAGAATTAGACCCTCTTTAATATTGACATGAATACATTTTCCGTCCGACGTACCGTTTTTGTGCTATATGCTAATAACTGAAAAAAGAGCAAAGATTTCGCGGTTATTGGGCTCCCAAAAGTTTAGCATACCTCCTGGGATGGTGCAAACTCGGATTACATGCATTTAGGGCCAAATGAAGGTATCAAAACGATTTCCAGCTTTATGGGAATTAATTCTGCGAAGAATTCTAATTTTCTTGGCCTATTTTGTTTCCAAACCACATTATCGCTTAATGACCGTAAAACAACTACAACCTTTTGCTGCAACGGCAACCTCAAGGAGGGTGTTGGGCTCCATACCTTTGACGCAGTCTTCGTTTTATGTTTCTTTAAGTTTGACATTTATGAAATTAGTCAAGAATCATTACATTTTTGTGCAATGTTATGCAAGAAAATCTAAAACATTGTCAATTTCTTATTCATTCAGATTATGTATTAGTTGTGTTACCTACACATCAGACTACTCTGAAGGAAACTTATATCCAATCATCATCATCATATCAGCCGAAAGACGTCCACTGCTGGACATAGGCCTCCCCCAAAGAGTGACACAATGACCGGTCCTGCGCCACCCGCATCCAGCGGACTCCCGCGACCTTTACCAGGTCATCAGTCCACCTTACGGGGGGACTAGCCACGCCGCAATTATATCCAATACTCAAAGTATTTTTTATATATTTAAATTAATTGTAAAAAAGCAAATTTATCTTCTATTACCGGTTCTGCATATCTAAGAAAACGGAATCTTACCTTTATTTCGATTAATACTACACAATGAACATCCTCATCTAATAAATCAAATATATTCACCTGCACAAATAATAAAATTCTTCCTCTACAATTTTTACACTAAACATCAAATTGGTACAACTATAATTTCACACCTAGAAACGCTTTGATTTACACGCGGCTGTTGACACCTCAAGCATCTTTCAGGCCGTGAATAAATTAAATAAGAAATCCCGGGCGTGTCCTAATTTTGAGCCAGCAACACAAATATGTCCCGGCGTAATCCCAAGACTATAATGAAGCCCGCGCTCACTAGTGATGTGCACAGGTCATTTGAGATGTTGTTGAGTTTGGTCAAACATTCTACCGGTAAACTCTAACGCTAAGAATTTAAAAGGTTGTGAGTGGTACTTCGGCTCCATGCACAACAGTTGTGCATGGAGCCGAAGTCTTTTGTAAGTAACTTACAAAAGTCCGAGACACCATTGTCCCGTGAGCGGAAAAGACATAGGTATGTAATAATAACTATAAAAAACCGATGACACTGACCGTGTCTTTCCATGGTTCTATTTGATAATATTTATTTTTAGCATTTTTTACGCCGCTTTAAGTAATAACTCTGTTAATAGAATAGAAAAAATTGAAAAACGGTATTCATGAGAATAGTAACACAAAAACAATTAATAAAAATAAAAGAAACATGTCACGAAATGGTCCCAACTCAGCATGGCCGGCAAGCGAGAACCAGCGCTGATCTTCGGTTGGAACCATCAGTGAAACCACGGCGGCCACATACAAGGCAAAAATCAAAACAATATACCTAATAAGAAAAAAGCCCTCCGGAGTATATTGTCAAAATTTGCAAAATGTCAAAAATAGCAAAAAGTCAAAAATACAATTTGTCAAGAGACCAAAATGTCAAAATAGCACTTTGTCAAGACACCAAAAAGTCAAAATAGCAATTTGTCAATAGAACAAAAAGTCAAAATAGCAATTTGGCAACAGAACAAAAAGTCAAAATAGCAATTTGTCTAAAGAACAAAAAGTCAAAATAGCAATTTGTCAAAAGACCAAAATATCAAAATAACAATTTGTCAAGAACTATTTACGATGGGATAACATAGGGTTAAGGATGACTCACGCTAGAACGGGCCGTGTCCGGCCTGGGCCGTAAACTTACCGAGCCGCCACCGAGCTTTTTTTGCTATACCTTTCGGCCCATTTCCGGGCCGTTTCCGGGCCATTTCCGGGCCATTTCCGGACCGACGCCGAGCCGAGCCGCGTCCGTAGCTCGGCCACCGGGCCGGGACATTGTGCAAACGTTATGTCACCGAGCTCGCACCGGGCCGGGCCGACACCGAGGCTCGGTCGCCGTGCCGCGTCCTGGCCGGTTCCGAGCGTTGCGTGTCAATCACAGCGGGCAGCGAACGGCCCGTCGTTTCCGTCGTTCTAATGTCAAAGAAAGTCTGTCATTGTCACTGAGTCATTGTCATTGTAATTTATTCCAGCACTGCAACATACTTGCATAAGTTCTCTAATTTATACGATAAAATACGATAAACAAACCTAAATAAAATGTCGAGAGTGTACGATTTTAATGTAATATTGGCTGTTGCAATAATTCAAGACGAAGATGAAGATACTATTCAAGCAAGAGGAGAGTTCAACATTTTGTGTAAAGATCTTTGAACCTGTGATGACAAATTTTATGATTATTTTCACATGACACAAGATTCTTTCCGTGCTATCCATGAAAAAGTTAAAACCTGTTTGGAAAAGAAAATTACTAGGTTCCAGAAACCCATATCCTCCGAACATCGACTAGCTCTTTGTTTAAAGTAAGCAAAATGCGAATCCAATAAAATCTAAGTAGGTATGCGCTATGAGAGTGTGGGTGGGTTGTGTACGACCTGCATTTTTCTCCAGCCCCGCTATTCTGTAACTTGTTTTAAGCTCACCTACCTCAACGTTCACCAACAAATATATCTCGACGCCGTGATTCGTAGAAACTACACGTAATCAGAGGTCTCAATGAAGGGTTGAGAACACGCTTGTAATAGGTACTAGTGAAGTCGCAAGTCAATAAATAATAAATAACATCCATTTGTAAATTATAAATTAAGGATAAATTTATTTGCAGATTCCTGACTACAGGGGATTCATTCAAAACACTGGCTCAATTTTCGAATGGATCATTCTACCGTTTGTAAAATTGTTAACGAATCGAGCAATAGTTGATTGTTTAATGAAAGAGGTGGTGGCCACAGCCAAACGAAGATACGTGGAGGAAAATTGCGGATGAATTTGAAAGGCTGTGGCGTTTCCCAAATTGCATTGGAGCATACGATGGCAAGCATTTTTGTATCGAAGCACCAGTAAATAGTGGTTCTGTATACTTTAATCACAAAAAATACATACATACATACAAGCGCACCAAATCAAAATTTAACGATATTGACAACTTCACTTCCAGATCAGTGCGAGTGGAGCGCGCAGCTTCAATATTTCGACCAATCACAGAGCAGTATTCTTGCAGCGCATGGCCTGCTCGATTTTTATTCAACCAATCACAGAGCAGAATTTTTGTAGCGCGCGGCCACCTGAATTTGCTTTAACCAATCAGGTCACACACAAAAATCCATAACCCCCACGGGAGTTAAATAGGCTATAGCTGCTCTATACACCTACCTATAATAGGTACACCCTTTACGAGCAAGCGTGATGAAAATTATTGTAAACGCCTGCGAGCGCCGAAAACCTAATCCGGAAAACGTACGCAGAAACCGAACGTTTGCGCCCAGCCTAAATCCTAACTAATATTTAAAATGCGAAAGCTCTGGCAATATGTCTGTCTGTGTGTTGCGATTTCACGCTTAAATCGCTGAACCGATTGAATCCTTTTGAAGGACATAGGTTATTTTTATAGGGGGAGAAAAGGGGGCGAATGTTAGTATGGAGCTACATTATAAAGTTGCATAATTAAATAATATCATGGATCAGTCCAAACCTGACTGATGTTAGATAAATAACATTTAAATATATATTTATTTTAAGTAGGGACCTATTAGAACAATCAGACGTTATATTTTCTCTTCATAACATAAAAGATGCTTCATACAAAAATATCTTACAATGTACAATAACCCTTTAAATTCTGTCAGTGTATCGTTGTTATAAACCTTTACATGTGCTAAACTATTTTTTTATGAGGTCAACATCACATAATGTAAACCGACTAAGTGCAAGGTTAGATGGACTCCCATATTTCACATATTCATACTCGTATATGACAGCTAACAACCTTCGTATTTTTGATGTTTATATCCGAGCTGTCCGTGCCGGGCCCCAGCCGAGACCGGGCTACGGGCATCGGAGCGTTGTTATAGTTCAACGGGCCCTATCCGGGCCGTTTCCAGGCCGGGCCGGGACCGAGCTACTTCCGAGCCTCGGTCCTCGGTAGAACGGCCGTCAAACGTTCGTGTTACAGTTGAGCGACCGGGCCGTGCCGACACCGAGCCGCTTCCGAGCCTCGGCCGTGGCCCGGCCGGGCTTGGATATGACATCAGTCGCGCAAAAACGCCGCGTTTTTCTTAGAAAACGGCCCGGTTCGGACACGGCGCGTTCTAGCGTGAGTCATCCTTTATTTGAATTCTGAAGAGAGAGGAGGAGGACACAATTACCCTCAAATCCGGCAACTTGCTCTATTTCCGGGAGGGCGACCAACAATCGCAGGGAGGTTTCAGGTTCCTCGTCCACTGCCTGAAGTCTCCCACAAGTTCTAGTCCAAGCCCTCGTTAACAACGCGGCGAAGATTGAGTGTGTTTCGACTAGATTGGCGTACCTTATACTCAGAGTATCTGAGAGCTACTCGCCAAAGTTTGTACAGGTATACATCGAAAAATGGCGTGCACGTGCTACGACAAATTTAGCTATTTAATCAGAAATGATTTTAATGTAATAATGTAGAACAAATTAAGAGACACATTTTACGATATTATTGGTTAAGAAATGTGACCAAATTTATATTGTTTAAAAGATATTGACGCGTAACACGATTTTTCATTGATTTAAGAATTACCGTATGTTAAGTACTAAATCGTATTCCTATTTATACTGAGGCATGATAGTCTTTTTAAACGCAAATCTTCATCATCGTTGACTCCATAAAAAAGCTATTTAAAATAAAATACAACATCAACATAAAGACTGTATCGTTAAGTATAAATACAACTTGACAGAGGTTAATTCGATTAAAACATAGATGTTCTTAATTCAAACTGATGTCAATCTATACATTCAATGCCGGCTTTGACTTGGATTGTTCGATTTTCTCGTTAGTTATTGTAAACTAAAAATGCGGAGACTTTCACCAGAAAAGCGGAAATCTATTCTGGACAAAAGGTGTAGTATAAAAGGAATCACTCTGAGGGAGCTAGCTTAACTCGAAAACGTTAGTGTTGGTGCAGTCCAAAATGCGATCAAAAAGTTCGACCAAGTGTATACTTTCGTTGACAAACCGAAATCAGGCCGAAAACCTGGTCCTTCAAACCCCAATTTGGATAAAAAGATAGTAAAGGTATACAAAACCAACAAGGAGGCGTCTATTCGGGATTTGGCTAAAAAGTAAGGTACATCTATGGGCATGGTCCAACGTGCAAAGCATAGAAACAATTTAAAGACTTACAAGAAGCAAAGGCAGCCCAAAAGAACCGAAAAACAGCAAAGCTCAGTAAAATTAGGAGTTCAAAAATTATACGACTCTATTCTTTCTAGGAAAAATCTGTGTGTTATATTGGACGATGAGACATACGTGAAATTGGATTATAAATCTGTGCCGGGACCGCAGTATTACACAGTTCAAGATCGATCTGTTATTAGTGAACCTGAAAAGTCAATTTTCATAGAAAAAATTGGCAAGAAAAAGATGGTAGGGCAGGCGACCTGCGAGTGTGGCTTAAAATCAACTCCATTTTTCACTACGTCTACAATGACGGCAGATATTTATATAAAGGAATGTCATGATAAACGACTTTTGCCTATGGTTAGTTAAACACAGTGTTCAGACTGTATTTTGGCCCGATTTGGTATCTTGCCACTATGGGTCCAAGACTTTGCAGTGGTATGAAGAGAAAAATATCGACTTCGTACCTAAAGCTATGAATCCCCAAATTGCCCAAATCTTAGGCCTATCGAACGTTTTTGGGCTATAATTAAAGCTTAACTGCGGAAAAATGGCCGTTCTACAGGTTCCGAAGAGCAATTACGTCGAGACTGGAACAGGATGAGAAAAAATTTGACCAAGACGCTGTCCGATCTCTGATGTCTACGTTCAGATAGAAAGTCAGAAAATTAGCTAAAAAGGAATGATTTTGCTGTGTTTAAAGAAGTTTTTTTATTATTTAATGTCTAAAACGTAGTAGAACATTTTTTTCTATTAATAAATATATGAAAGTTGTCAGTAATACGTCATTTTACTTGTATTTATACTTAATGATACAGACTTTAGCATTAACTTAATAATAAAATAAAAATCTATTTTTAGGGTTCCGTAGCCAAATGGCAAAAAGTCATGTCTGTCTGTCTGTCTGTCCGTCCGTGTGTCACAGCCACTTTTAGCTATACTGTTGAAACTTGGTAAGTAGATGTATTCTGTAAACCGCATTAAGATTTTCACACAAAAATTGAAAAAAAAACATTAAGTTTTAGGGGTCCCCATACACAGAACAGAAACACAAAAAAAATTTGACATTACTTTATGCAGTTTTATTTGCAATTAACCGTTTTACTGATCAACATCGAGCTTTTTGTGTAAAACAGTTTTATAAAAGCAACAATTGGTAGGTAGGCAACAGTTCGCCGCCTATCCCTTTCTGGCCGACTCAATACAATCGTGCAACTGACTTTGAAAAAATCCTGTGCGCGCGTAAATCCTTTATTCGGTACCGGGCCGATAGCGATCGATTGTGCAGACACTAGCGCAGCGCTCCAATAGTGAAAAGGCTGAATTTGTTGCGTCAATCGGCCACGGGAGCAGCACGTTACGTAAGTAATTTTTTTATACTTTTTTGGTTTATTAGTTGCAATTTTAGTATTAATTCGAACGAAGATAAGTAACACGTCATTAGTTATAAATCTTTAATTTTGAATTGTTTATGACCTCGTAAAAACTAGTTGCACGATCGTGTATATTCGGCCATACGCCTTTTTAGATGTCAAAAATATTTGCACGCTAGTGTATATTTCGGAATATTTGCGGTATCAGTACCTTTTGTTTGTTTTAGAATGTTATTTGTTATTTTTTGCTGATAATGACTTTCTTCACAGGGCGTCCACTTAAAGATAACGAGATAGAAGACATTTTGGGCGATGGGAATTTATCAGAGCATCAAATGCAATGTTAACCTCTGCATCTCAAGAAACCTGAACTGTTTTAAAAGCTATCACACAAAGTGATCGGTTGAGAAGGTATCTCTTTCCATTTTATTTTTGACTGATTTTATAGCGAGTAGACACTCAAGTTTTTTTAATGAATGAAACTATGTGATATTAATGAGTATATTAAGTTTATTGATAGACTCCAGAGTAAACAAATGTTTCAATGATTATTCACTTATGTGTGATATCAATAAAATAATAAAGAACATGACTGATTTCACAAATTAACGTTTTTTATTGTTATTATATCTTTATTGCAATGATTTTGCACGATCGTGCATTTACTGATAGTTCCTGAACTGCACGATCGTGCAGTTAAATTTAACAGTAAAACCATACGCTGAGATTTTTTTTCATATTTTTTTGATTGTATAAGGGTTAAAAGAAAATTATACATTGCAATTGTTTTCGTGAATCAACTTTCTCGGCCGGAAAGGGATAAACAGGAGGAAGCTCGGATCTCACTCCCGCTGATTTTTTCGTGCGATGATATTTATAAAGTAAAAAAAACCGAAGACAATATCCAAACAAAAACAAAACAACCGCGATGAGATAGCCGAGATCCCTGGCAGCATGTGTCAGCGAGTTTCCCAAAATCTGCGTATTCGTTTGCTTGCCAGCAACGAGATGGGGATTATTTCAAAGATGTTATTTTCGTAAAATAAATTGCATTAGATGTTAGTCACAAAAAATAAATGATCAGGAAATTAACCTTCATGGTTTTATTTTCATCAAAGTTTCAAAAGTACAAAGAATTCTGTCCCATCCTGTATAAGTAAACATTTAGGGTACAGTCACTGGCATCAGTATAATAATATGATGGAACAAAGGCCGCAAAAATATTTGATACAACTAATTCCTAGAGCCGTTAGAGTCATGTATCAGATATTTTTGTGGCCATGACTGTACTTCAAATTGTGTAAAACAGAACTCGCTAGACTCGCTTGTCCTGATTCAGCACACACGTGATAAGGATAAAGCCAGCAAGTACCATAGGCATACGAAGCAACTGCCATGTGGGATTTTAATTCTGGTCTGCCGCCGCTGCTGGCGATTAGGGGCCCCTGCCTACAGCTCCTGCGGTGGTATAGTGCGCCGCATGCGAAGAATACAAACAATAAATGAGAACCGCATACGCGCGTAGGTACTTTGGGGTGACAGAGGGAGGAACCAGTTTATCCTCATATGGTCTCCGGATGCTGCTTCCTACGTTTCAGGCGCTTAAACCAACCATCACCTTGTCTACGGTCTCATAGCGAAGACTCTCGCCCAACACTGTTCATAAATATTTTGTATTTTTTTTAACAATTTGCAAATAAAATTATCCAGCCTAAGATCAAAGTGAAAATTGTGAAAAAGTGTAATAGAAATAATGTGACCAACTACATCTCACGCACAGCAAATCATAAGTGTCATAACTGTCAGACGCTAAAAACAATAATATAAAATGCTAAAATTATATTATACATTAGATGTTTTTATACTTCATAATTTTTCCTTATAAACATTGTTCGACATATAACAAAGGTTTAGTGTTTAAGTAGATAAATGTAGTACTTACAACATGTATCAGGAACATCTTTAGGAGATAACCCATATAATATGCGGTTCAAAATTGCTACAGAGTCGTATGCCCTCAGTATTTGGACCTTTGTACTAATTGAGGGAAAGATAAGTAGGGTAGGTTAGGTTAATGTAATATTGCGGAAAAAAACTAGGGTAAGTATTGGGTAGATCGCTAGCTTTGGAAGTGCAATTAATACGAAACAAGAATGAATACAGTTAATTTGTCCCGCCGATTAAAGTCACTCACGAATAATAACGCTAAAGTTAGTTAGTGTTCGAGGTGATTTAAGATAATACTTATTAGATCACAACAGCGAAAATGTATCATTGTCACATCCCTACGCAGGCTGTGTGTCCGGCATTTCAGCCTTTCAGCGCTTAATTGGGATATTCGTAATATAGCTAGCCGCGCTTCACTCGAGGTGAAATTATACCGCGTTATTTTAAAATTAATAATGAATATTAAAAATGTGGCATGGAAAAGCTGAAGGCTTGAAAGCGTCATTTAACTTCATATTGATGAACGAGTACTTACCAAATAAACTTGTAACTTTAGGCTTGAAGCATGTTTAATTTGCCCTCAGGTCAACAAAGTGGTAGTGGTACCTATATAGCATTAAGTTCGCCTCTTGTACGATACAAGAAACACTTATATTACGAATAAATGAATGAATGAATACGTTTATTTCAGAACCAGGTCCATATTGTTCGTAAATATTATCTCAATATACATACATACATACATACATATAATCACGCCTCTTTCCCAGAGGGTAATATAAATCTTAATATAATGTTTAAATATTACACAAAATAAGTTTTTCATCATTTAGATTTTAAATTTCAAGTCAACAACAATACCCTTCAATCAGAATGAATCAAACATGACAAAGAAAGATGAATAAAATAAAATGAAATTTTAATAAATATTGAAATGCAAAAAAATATTTGAATCATGTCAAAATAATATAATACAATAAAATAATATAACAATAAACTTAAAAGACTACTTTAAGCCTAGTCAAACAGTCCCCCTCGAGTCGTCCCTGGCACAAAGGTTCCCATAACACTGGCCGCATTGCCACTTTGAAATGCTAATAATTTAATCAAAAATGTCAAAAATAGAATAAAATCTTACTAATTACATGCATATTTGAAATTTAAAATTTAAATAAAAATGTCTAATTATTTATAACTCAGCAATACATAATAAGGGTCGGCAAAGCGCTTATGATGCTTACCATAGCTTGTTGGCCACCGTCGTTGTATAAACATAATTAATACAATTCATTTTGTTGGCTGGGATCTCAAGTGGAGTTTAATAAGCGATTTTGTGAGTGGACAGTCCAACCCATTTGCCAATGCGTGAAGCGTTCATAGCCCTGCGGCGCCTGCGGATCGGAAACGATAACGCAGGTAAAGCAAAGATGGCAGCGGTCAGTCATTGGATGGGTGACCGCCTGTTTGAGTGGTTACTATAAATGAGCGCTTCCGTGCTTTGGAAGGCACGCTAAGCAGTTGATCCCGGATGCTGTCTATGACAGTAGTCGTTAAGCCGAGTTAGAGGCCTTCGGGCGGCTTAAGAACCTCTAACTCTAACAGTCGAGTTGCCCACTCACTTGACAAAGGGGGGACAACTATCACTTGCGTCCGCAGGAGCTACCTACCACAACCCTGCACGTGTCCCCTGGGTTACATTATTAGCTATTACCCCTCCCCGCGGCGTTTAGTCCTCGCCAGGCGCTCGCGCAGGATAGACTCTTAAAGTGAGTATGGGTCCTTACGACCCAGGTGCGACTGTTCGTGTTATATTATTTTTCAGTTTTAGATTTTTATAATTGTTGTATGATTGTTTGTAGAATGGCACGAAAACGCTCAAATGAACATTTATGAATAGTCATTGTCTCATTTTATTTTAAAATATTCCAATCAACACAAAAAAATTATCACTTTTCAAAAGCTTAGTCTTTTCGACCCAGGTACGAGCGTCCGTCCGCGTACTAAAATGGGTTGCGAGCACTCCCGAGTTAAATACTTACCAAGATACAGCTCTCCAAAAAAAAATTGTTAAGCCATCTTTAAATCGTTATAAATTCTAAACAGTTATTTTAGCTAACAAAATATTATGGAAACCTATTAATGATTTTGAAATACATATTCAACGATACCCAACATAACATAGTTCGTCGACTTTATTTTTTTCTTTTTTTAAATATGACGTCTGGTGGCCGCCATTTTGAATTTTGATTACTGTCATTTCTTTATTGACACCTGCAAAATTAAAACGAATCGATTGATGTATGATTCATTACCATCCTAACAACATATTAAAAAAGCAGAACTAGCCGTTAGCTTGCGATTTTTCTGGTCAAATATGACTGGCCTAAACGACCTACGTTCCCTTTCCACGTCGACGTCAGACAAGCTCTTGGTGACCCAATGGCCCAGGTACAGTCGCCATCACATACATTGGACCAAACAAGCAGCTCACAAACATCGGAACACACCTCTATTTTCAAGGCATTATAGGGTGCATGTGCCGATATTTTTGAACACCTTTAGTGCACCTATGTATGTGATATCCTTATGAGGGAACATTGTACTTCTCACCACCATTGTTTTTGCCGCAGCAAAACTTATCAGTCTGATGCCATTTTCGTTTGATTGTTCATGCTTACTGTCCCTGCCAATAGTGGGAATGAAAACTTCTTCACGTCCAATTTATTATATATATAAATATATACACTCCCCGAGGTCACAGCCCCTGGAAAGGGTGCTCATATGGCTGGCCACATTGCATTGGGCTGGACTGCAATTTCAATCCGTTGGCCGACGAAGTTTTACGAGATTTCTACTATGGTCAGCCGTACTTTCTGTTATTTTTTTACGAAAAAGTTTAGTTTTTGGACGTATGTCTTAAGATCATAAGATACGCACTATCAGATTATGTATCGAGGGTAGCACATCAGACCATGGGAATACTGGCCTCCATGGCTTCTCTGGCACATACGCACTCCTTTGTCGAAAATTTTCATGACCATTTTGCATACAAAAAATTATACCGCCATGCTTTCTAAAATAAGTAATAAATACATTCCAACGTTTTATCAAGCCTTTTACTGACTTCGTTTTTTATCATACCTATATTTATATTTTTGTTCGACTACCCTTTTACTTCGAACGCTGTAAAGTTTCATAAAATAAAAATAAAATTCAATATTGTGCCATATAATAGAGATTAAATTGAAAAACCTGTAAATAATACTAGACCTTTTCATATTTTGCGCATAAATTAGTTCTACACAACACAGGCCTTTCCGACTATTAAACGCTGTGGTTTAATATGTCCTGGCTTCTAGGACTAAATCGTCACCTGTATTTTATAGCCACTGCTAATTCTAAACCAGCCGGTCCTACACAATACTTCGAATAAAGACGTAACTACATTCCTTTTGTTATAAAGGTATGACATTTTATATTAATTTAAAGACCAACCCTTTCGAATCAAAGGCGCTTTGAAATCCAGGCACTATTGTTTTGAAATACCGACTCTCTCAGATTTAGGGATTATTTTTAATGAAATATTCTCTTTTTTGTATTACTGAGAATTTTAAGCGCAGACGTTTCCGTCGACCGTTTATTTTATAAGAATAGGTGATTAATCCTGGGATAATAAGTTAACTACAGAATAATTTAAGTGATTTGTTATGGTTTCTTAAGCCTTCATCAGGATTAGGCCTATTATTTTAATGAATCATTATTCTTTTTGCTTTGCCTTCTAATTTTCGGTAACGATGTCTTCACTTGGCATTTTGTTTTTGTTCAAGTAATTTTAATTGAACATTTATTTTTTATTTTACGTGATTCATTTTCTAGAAGTCCAATTACGAAAAAAAAATTCTAAGATATTTTATGCTTTTAAGTATTACACCTTTTAACCAAAAAAGCTTATTCATTCAGTTTAACTCCACTAATTAATAAATGCCAAAAGTAAATTATAGGAAACACCTAAAAAATGCCTAGAAAGAACGTGTTACATTTTATAACATAAAATGTTATTAGCCTAGAAACCCTACACGAGACCTCCGGGTGGTGCTAAAAGAACAACAAACTCGGCAGCTGCACTGTTCCTTCTGAACCTCACAGCGAACACTGGAACTCTATCAGCGACGTCGATACGAATACATACATGTACCAGTGGTGTGTAACCGCCATATGTATAATAGTAGGTGTCTATAAGTTGTTAAATGACAATTCGTAATTGGAGCTACAATTTCCACTTTGTGTTTTTACATTTTGAATATTTTAAAATTTTATTTCTGATAATTGACGATCGTGATAAGGATTCTTATAATTTTGACATTGTATGCAAACCTATATTATAATAAAAACCTATAATATAATCTAAAATCTAAATCTATGATAAATGAAAATAAATAAAATTAGGCGTTTTCTGTTATTTACTCTTAGCATAGTATCAAATTGTGAAAAAGAATTTGGGAAGTGGAATGTATTGGCTGAAAGGTACACTGAGTGCTAAATTGGAGTAGATTTTTGAAATCATGGAGTATTTATTCAAAATTAAAGAAGTTTTGTGCGTTCCGCGATGTCATATCTTAAGTAACAGTTTACTAAAGAAAAAAAAAAGAAAATTCTGCAATGCAATCTTTAGTTTAGGTACATGAACTGTTGATAATCCTAGTGATAAACCATCAGAAGCACGTCACAGGAGTTTACGTTCATTAGGTCCAGACTCTAGGCGTACTTTGATAGCGAGCCCCCGGGGACGCACGACCGTGTCGAGAAAATGGGTTAGAAGACAAATTTAATTACCTCCTAGTTGGGATTAATGTGGAACTTAAGACTTGGGCGTTGGGCGCCATTTGGTACACTTGCACTGAAGCTTGATTGTTGTTAGTTCGCACTTTCAGTGCTTTCTTCTACACACGGATTTTCACACGATATCGTCTACGAATGTGTTAAAAGCGATTAATATAACAATAAGTTAATTTCTGTTTGTGTTCTATTTAAGTGCTGTTGCTAGCGTGTCATTGCTGCATAAAATCGGTATGTGTCTATACATATTCATGAATATGTTATCTTTTTTCTACTTATAATATACTTGGTGTGAAAAATATAATTAATAAATATTAATAAAAACAGAAGTGACTACTTTTGTTTACGACTTATTTGCGAACCACTTGGTTTTTAGACGTACCTATCTTACGAGTAGTTACCATGTAAATAAACAAAAAATATACTATAATCATAATTGAGTTGGAGATATTGAATTATAATAGAATATCACGTATCCTAATTGCTATGATAGCATTGATAAACTATCATTAGTCTCATTTCAGTGCTTCATTAAGAATAGTTTTACCCAATTATCAGTTCTCGATTTCACCATATCGCATTGTCACTTAAAACAACTTTGTTCATATGAATTCCTAATTATACATTTAATAGTCATTTATGAACGAAACCCGCTAGCTACTCGTAAAACTAACGCTATTGCCGAATACCCCCAACGAATGTGGCAAATTCGCGAGCACTGTAGCTAATGGTTGCTGGGAAAGTGAAACTTTGTCTTAATAAACGTTAAAAGCGTTACACCTGAGCGTTATGGTGGTTACAGAGAAGGGACGAAACTAGAGGCATCGCGTTCTATTATATCGATTAGTATACAGTAGCATTTGCATGTGACTTTATCCACGTAACATCTCATATCAGGGCATTTTCCAATTATTGTATAGGTATGTGTATCCAGTTAGCGTGAATCGTCAAACAAAAATTTACTCAGTGTCAGTTTTGTGACAACTACTTATTACTACCCGTTCGGGTAACTTAGCATCCCTTTTGGGATCGTCAAAAATCACCTTAATCCGTTCAACCATTTTGGAAATTGAGTAATAAATATCAAAACATTCCAAACTTCCACATTAAGGTGGTTCGATTGCCATACAAAATGTTATTTGACATTAACAGGCTAACGACGTGGTATTTTAAGAAACTTATGTAACAAACTTTCATCAATTGGCTTCCCATTTGCGCCAAATTCCCCCTTTTCTAGAAAAAACTTGTATAAACTAGATTAATTTGAGAAATTGGTTTGGGACGTGATATTTTCGGAAAACTATTTTTCTCAAATTAATCTAGTTTATACAAGTTTATTCTAGGAAAGAGGATACAGCAAACGTATAATTTATAATTAAAAGATGACAAATAAACTTATGCCAACTTGAAAATACGGTAGCAATAGAAGCGAAAATATATTTGTGTGGTAAATCTTAAAGCATTTTAAGGCATTACTTCATTAAACAAAAATACAATTAATAAACAGTGAAGCCTAACGACTAAGCTCCTTAAAAAAAGATTAAAAAAAAAAAAAAAAACAGTGAAGCCGAAGACCTGGGTCCATATTGGAAAGTATTTGTTTTTTTTTTTGGATGATACATAAGTTCAAAGAGGGCAATACAATATTTGAGTAGATTATCTGCAAGACTGGACGCTCTATAGCCTAAGTATCTCTATAGGATAACGACTTGTTGTGTTATACTTAAAATAACTATATAATTTTATTGCAACAATTCTAAGCACTGACATTCATTTACCTGTAAATAACTCATATTTACCATAATTAATCTCAGATATAGCAAAATATTCAGAACATTATTCTAAATAAATAAATAAACACGCATAGCCCAACCAAACAGTAGGATTTGACATCGAACCTCACGCAACACTAGCGCAACTAGCGGCGAATTCACTTGCGGTAGCCCTCAGGCTTGAATCACAATGACGCGGCTTGCGGTGGCGGTCAATAGTAACTTTACAGTTAATGTCAACTTTACTATTGACCGCCACCGCAGGCCGCGTCAGTCTGTGAGAGGCCTTACAACGAAACTTACCTTTAACTGAAAGAACTCTGTTTCAATGACCTATTGAACAATTGTTATCAATAAAATTTTCATTTCATTTCATTTCATTTCAACAGACTTTAGCAGAGGCTTATACACCATTATTGATTACAAGTACTATTTACGAGAGTTAAACAGAATGGCGCATTCACTTAAAGGATATTCTCACAAAGAACAGCAAATTAATTAGCAAAACGATTAAATAACGCAAATCAGATTCCGTGAACACAATACCTAGAATGCCAAGAATGGTATTTTTCTGATTAACATGATGATAGCGGTGTTTCACATAGAAAATACGGGAAAGTGAAGAAAAATATCAAAAGAATAGGTACTCTGAGTGAAACGAAGTAATTTTATAATCTGGCTCGGTTTTCGGCGCTCCAGGAGCAAGTTTAAGACGTGCTATATTCCTCGGTAAACGGAATGCATTTTTTGCTATCGCCTATCTTATATAGGCTAATAAGGAGTTAATACATTTTAGTTTATAGACCTTTTCTATATGTGTGGAATTTGGGAAGGTAGTCTGAAATAGTAAGTACGTAAGATTGGTAATGTTATAGCAACTCTATGCCGTTTTAGTTAAGGTGCAAAATCGCATGAAAATAAGCAGGAGAACATTCTTTACATTTTGCGGACTTTTACAAAAACTAACGATCTCTCAGTTACGATATTTTTCAAGGGAATTTATGTAAAACGCGTTGTACTGATGATAATATTTTAACCTATTAGGAATAAGTATTTATAATATCCATTTGAAAGCTAGTTGCACTTCAACTGATAACAAAAAAAAAATGGTACTTTTGCATAGGTACTTACTGTATTTCTGCTACAAAGGTAAAAAATAAAGCCGACGGATGCCAATGATAAAAATATAAAGAAACAGCCGTATGTAAAAGAAATCTGTTTGACTGGAATAAATGAATCAGCAAAGTAAGTGATACCTAATCAAATTTCCTTTTGGAATATTCACGGTAGGTGGTACTGTACTTACACATAAATGGTGTTTCTGATTGTGTTTAATGCAGGTATGCAATATGCATACAATCACTCCAATAAGAAAATAGCTTCCGGAAAATACATGACATTGTTAACAACAATGTGAATTGATTTAAGCTCAGCTATTTCGTGAACACTGAATTTTAAAACAAATTATGAGCGTCCTAGCAACACCATTCCTGCAAGAACCAAACGCATTGCAAAGTCATTCACAAAATTCTAAATACTCCAGGCAAAATACGGTTTTGAAAAACATTAATTTATAATAGCGTTTTTTCTTTATATCATTTTAAAACATTATTCAAGAATCCAACAAACTTTCCATCCGGAAGTTTTTAAATAGATTTAAATAAAGCATGCATTGATTTTTTTTTAATATTTATTTTGAATATTATAGAGCAAATGTAATTGAACCAAAATAAAAATAAAACCATTTATTAATATTTTTTCTGACTTTTCAAAAGCTAGTTAAGTTATCATTTTTTTGATGTCTGAAATTTTGATGGATTTTGTCGCTAGGTAACTATTTATTTGATAATATATCCATTACAAAAAAAAATCTGCTATTATAAATTTGTTCTTTAGATAATAAGGTTCACTTTGGATTGCAGGTGATTTTTAAAGCAATCGCGTCTGGATTCTATACTTGATTTATTAAGACTAAACTTGTGGGTAAAAATGCATAACAGCTACGTAGATATAGCATAGGGTCGAAAATTGACAAAACAAAATTTGTAATTTTTTCCATACAAGTTGTCAGTTCATTGCCTGGACTAAAACTCGTGATACAAAAGTGAAAGACAACACAAAGTTAAATGAAGATCATATTCAATTTCGTCTCGGCCGAAACACGGCATGTCAATAACCCTCAAAACTTCCTATCTTGTTCAACTATGCATTGATTCTTCAACCTTGTGTTAAGCAAATTAAACTCTTAGATCCTATGAGGTAAGCAGGAGACATGAGACTTTTAGGTAGTAAGGGTGGAAGGTTTCGTGTTGTTACTGATATCCAACGGTTATGATTGAAAAAGTTTAATCGATTTCGGATCAAATTGGCACCTTAGTCAATGGGGGACCCCTTGAAAAAGCAAATATAATTAATTACTTGAAGTCTTAAGTCACCCTTAAAATTAATTATACTTATAAAACTGACACACAAACTTGTACTAGAGAAACTTATTAAGTTCTTGGTCACGTTAGGTGACACCGTATAAAAATACGATCTGTCATATATTATAAAGCCACCTTCCATTTCGTTCATGTAAATAAACATTTTAGGAGCTTTAACTGATCAATGTATCTTATTGCCATTTTTAACTTTGGATCGCTGCCCATCAGTTTATTTCATTTGATATTTCATGTTCTGATTGTATACCATTCATTTATTAACCCTGTTTAGTGCATGTGGTTACGGGAAAATACTTCCCTTTCGGATATCTGCGCGATCTTTTAGTATGTTGTTAAGTATATTGTCTTGGACCCTAAAACGGCCGGGAGATAGTCTCTAAGGAGTTGGTCTATCTCTCACACTAAAATAAGTCGAACACCTAAGTAATGATCTTTTATTATTGTTTACATAACAATAAAATAAATAAGTTTTTTTCTTTCCTTCAAATGTGAACAGAAGAGTTCTCTTTGAGACCTTGATAAACTTAAATATAATATAAATGAGATTGAATCCCGTATACTACAGATCCAAAGCCGCGATTACAAATCCTTGGAGATGTATTTAACTTCTTCAGTACCTACCTACTAAAAGCTTACGACATCTTGAAAATGATGACAATTAAAAGGAAAATTTTAATGTACAATCCGGAATCACACAAGTAAGAATGAATAAATCAGATTACTACATTTCGCATTTTGCCTCTTATCCCCAATCCCAAGAGGCACTTAACAAAAGCCTCTCAAAAATAACATATTTACGTAAACAAAGACAATCTGTCTCGAGGTTTAAAACAATTAACGTAACAATAAACCCACACAGGAAAACTTCTTTAACCATGCGTTATCTTTCCGTCTGCTATTAACAAAGAAAACATGGAAATTTCAACCTTACTTTTAAGCACTAAGTTTCATTTTAAAGATACGCCAATAAGGGCCTAGTTTGCGGAAGCTGCATTTAAATTTGAAATCTAAAGTTTTAGGGCTAAGATTGAATTTTAAGTATGGTTGGCAGTATTAACTAATTCCGTTTTGGGTCGGTTATACAAAGGACGTTATCGTGCAGATCGCCATCTTTGAAGCGACTTTGACAACCGCCCGATTCAATGAGATAAATATTGTAATTGAAGAAAATTTCTTGTAATTATAAATATGCCTATTTTGTCCTTTAAGGTTTGGTTTGACCAAATCCGAACAAAGACTTGAAATTATACGCAATTTTTTATGAATGGATTTTAGAATTCCCGCTATAATTACACGCTTTATATTTTTATCGTAAACACTATTTAAAAAAAAAAACTATTGTTTCTGGTATATGAATTTCACTTTCCTTAAAGATAGTATCTGTAATGTCAACTTGTCTTCTGTTTTACCCTTACCCACAATGAGCGCCGAACAAATAACAATATTTGCTGAAACCGTATAATTTACGCGGAGTTCCTTCACCGTCAGTTCAATGTAACTCCTGACTTTAGACTCTAATTTGATTAAAACCAATTAAATTCGTTTCGTGGCAAAATGGCTTCCATTTCGTTTGCAAATTGGTAGCCCAAGGCATTTCTCGGTCAATGGTGATCTTATTTTAAGGAATGGGTGCTCATTGTCTCATTCGTAATTTGGGTAACTATAACAATTGCCTGTGTAAAATTTTGGCGACAAAACCTTTATAGCCTTTGGAGACTTTTCTGTTGAAGATTAATGTTTGCGGTGTCACAAATGATCTTAAGGCCACGCTAGTCTTGAGGCCGTATCTATGAAATGAAATGAAATGAAATGAAATGTAATGAAATCTTATTTATTTGCATAAAGTGCGGTTATATTAAGCTCACATGAGATGTCAAGATGTGAAATTGTCCATCACACTTAGCTTATTCCAGCATGCAAAAATTACGGCGTCACAAAATTATTACAATTCAAATACAATACATTAGATATTTATTAATGTCAACACGTCAAATTATTGTCCAAGCAGGACAATAAAAATGTAATATTCTTTATACATTTATTTATTTCACAAGCACGAAATTAATGACAAAATAGCTCTGCGCGACATGCGCTTGACGCTGAGGTGGCTCGCTGACTGGCGGTGCGCGAGCGCAGCCGCCCGATCTGCCCTTCAAACGCCCCGTCCTTTGCCGTCGTCCGATGCCCGCGCGTACATTATTATTTCATTCAATTATATTAATAACATAAAAAAAAACATTCATTGTATAAAAACATTTTTCTTTTAACCATATAAATAATTCCATTCTGGTTAATGTCGGCAATTGTCGTATTACTAAATCGTATCTACTCATAAACATTCGACAAACCTATGTAGTGTTACGAAGGCAGTAATATCAGTTTCGTTACCATGGAGATAAAACATTAACATCAAGGTATTTCAAATTCACCGTCAACGTACAAGTCATCAGCAAAATCATGCGGTGATAATAATGATTTTAGAAACCGAGCGTTTCAAACCAGAGATTCAGCCAGTTATTGTGGGTTCATATGTCATGCATGAAACTTTTTCATGCACTAGGTGTATGGTGATATGGTTATATAATTAAAGATGTATTAATGGGCTACCTATTTTGTAATCGCTTATGGCTTCATACCTAAAAGCTGTATTACTTTTATCGCCCAAGCGCAAAATTATTAAAAAGGAAGGCTAAGTGCATGTCAAGGTATTAAAACGTGTTGGGATATTTGTATGAATCTTCGCATGTTACGATGTATCCAATTATATTCTCTCTTATTTTACAGGTAAATTGTTTATAGATTGCATTGAGACATTAAATATAATTTTACGAATTGTTACCTAACGGTAGTTGATGAAATAAGAAATGGAAGTTACTACCAAAGTTAACGCGGACGAAGTCGCGGGCAAAAGCTAGTGGTAATATAAATTTAAAACATAGCATAATCATAAAGTCGTTGACAGCTTGAAAAGTCAACTAAGTAATGCAAAATTCTTTGGTCGACAAAGATCATGATGCGAGTGGCAGTAATGGGTTGACACTTATAATCGTAGCGTTCTTCTAGAGGTATTTTGTTAGCCGCTACATAGTTATGTAATGAAATTACTAAAAAAAATATATTTTAGGTCTGTACCCCAAACATAACATAAAAAAGAAAAACATTGTAAGTCCACGTGTAGCACATCAATCGATAGGCCTTTTAAAATAAATATAAGGTTTTTCAGGAAGTTTTTCGATTAAGTGAAAATAGTTTTTCGATTAAGCGGAGATAATCTACCTACGCCAGTCAGTAGAGGTTCAAAGCACGGGGTACTTTGCAAAAGGTGGTGTAGAAGTTTTTTTTTAATATTGTTTACATTGATACAACCGAGCAAATATCAAAAATGGTTGCACCAAATAGTTGTACCAAGTATGCTGGCGGTAAATCCTCATTGAACTGCAATGCTGGTGCGTTGCACGAGAAAACCGCCAGCTCTTCGATGACTAGTTATGATGATAGTAATGCTGAAATAACTCTCGATTCGGTAAATTCCTACAATTGAGGAGCTAAAACCTACAGTTAAATTCAAAATTAAAACGCAGAAGCTTAAAAACCACTATCTTAAAATAACTTACAAAGTTGAGGAAAGCCTCGTTGTCGACCATGGTTTTCTACTATGCCGCTGAACCGAATTGTTATGTATTGGTACTCATTAGACGCATAATTGCATGTTCTTTAATTTCTTTGTGAGTAACTTTTCGCTTTGATGCACCGTATAGAAGCTACGAGTGAGAAACCATAAAAGGTCACAAAATTTCGAGGATTTGTGACTGCCAAAAGTTGTCCTAAGATATCTGGTGTAACCATTGTTGATGTTTCCTGTTGTATCAATGTAAACAATATTAAAATAATACTTATACACCACCTTTTGCAACGTACCCCACCTTTATTGCATTACGTGTTGCTAATGCGCATTGTGTTGCCAGACCCTTGTATTTGTTCTGAGAAAAAAAGACAAAAGCTGTCAACGTCAACCCATTTTTTCGGGATTAAATTATGTAAAATAATGGAAATAACCATTAATAGAAAGAGCTAAAGATTAATATTTTAACTAGCAGTGTTTTAAACACGCATTTGGCAGTTTTTTCATCTTCATTATCTGCCATAATACGGTATTTCTGCATAAGAAGATTTGACAGTAACCAAGGACGCTGCCTATAGTATCATAGAGCACTTTTCTTTAATTTAAAACTCTGCGGAGCACCGTGCAAGACAATGCTCGAGCCCTACCCGCGCAACCGCGCCAGCAGCCGTCAGCCCTTGTCAGCAGTCGTGTCACAACAATCATGTGTTGGAATTATATTTTTGCTATTTTATAACTGTAGTTTATACGTTTTCGTTTTAAGCTGTTTCTATGTTATCTTAGTTTTGTTTAAAATTACTATGTTGCCGTTCATGCCGTCGTCGCTCCCGGACAATGAGCCCCTCTCAGCGTCTTTGGAAAACAAGATACAGTGCCCCTATTGCCCCCAGCCCCGTTTATTTAAAGGTCAAAGAGGTCTAAAAATCCACCTTGCCAGAGTCCATAAAACGGAATTACCGATTAGCAGTTCAGCACCTCCTGATTTTTCTGTACCATGTATTGACACAAATTTTGCAGCTAAACTTCCATCCCTTAAATCCAATCCAAAGTACCAATCATTTTAACGCATCCCCCGAGGAGCACGGATATTTTATTTAATTTAATTTATTTATTTATTTCAGACTCAGGGTCCATATAAATGTTAGTGCTTAGGTAGGTAATTACAATACACATACTTACAAACTATTAGAGGTTAGTACAAATTATACATTAAAAACAAACAAGAAAAGGAATATAGCAATGTCAATATAAAAAATAATAAATAATAATAATAATAATAAATCGTTTATTTCCAAAAATGGTACAGCAGGTATTTGTGAAGCCTCTGACTTCTGAGCTAGGCTGAGCCTGTGTTACAGAAGTCAGTGTCCTCTCCCAGTTTGTGAGTATAGTGGATACATTTTTGATATACTTTCCTTAGGTGCTAGATATTTATTTTATGTATTCTTATTTAACTATATTTATAAAACTACGGAAGTGTGTGTGTGTGTGTGTGTGTGTGTATGTGTGTGTGTGTGAGCTTGTGTGTGAGTATGTGTGTGTTAAGTCTGTATAGGTGCATAATATTATTTACTACTTACAATAAACTCAGTCTGGTCATAGTCCAGTGACAGCAGCCAACTTTTAAGCCTTTTCTTACATTCATGAGTGGAAAGGGGATATACATATATAGTTCTATTAATTTTATTGTACAAGTATCTTGACATGAAACTTTGTTGCCTTCTGGCAGAGGCCAGTTTGCATGTAAGTGGTGAGCATACATTTATCACAACACGCTTATCAGCAAACTTATCCTTATCGTAGGGGGTGAGTTTGTGCTGATTGATTACTAACAGCATTATGTATAGTTGTCGGACATTGAGTAATTCACATTTTTTATATAGCAGTTTTGTGGAAAACCTGTATGGACTAAAGGTCATTACTTTAAGCAAGGATCGTTGTGCCCTCTCTAGTTTTATTTACTAGTTTAAAAATAATACATAATAATAATATTTCTGCGAATGTCAATTTGTTTATAGCTAAAAAAATTAAACATTCTTGAACAATTACTTTTATTATTTATTATTTAATATGAGATAGCGTGCTTGTCCCAGGCCAGGGATGCCTGGAGGGCTGCGTGTCCTAACAAAGACGTTCCCTCTAACCCTAGCCTCCAGAAACTCTGGCACGAACCTATTTGCCGGAGAGTGCACGAGCACCTACTGGAGGCATGTCCAGTAAATCCTAAAGATTACGAGATGGCGCTATATGTAAATACTGTTCTTAATTTCAATACAAAAAAAAATCATACAATGTTTTTATAAAATCAATTCTATTAAACTACGAACGAAGTGAACGCGTTTAAAAAGCCGGGGATTCTGAAACCTTTAGCGATCCAATTTGTTTCGCGCAATAATCTGAAATGTGTTTCGCGCGCGCACTCGCTCCGAAACATCAGCTAGGCGCTAGTGGAAGCGAGGTTGCGAAACACATTTAAACTAATTTGAAGTGTTGAATGTAACTCTGAGATTTACCCTCTTATAAAACATTGTAAGCAAAACATTGCGGGGCTGCAGTGTTGTAAATAACGTTCTCACGAACTTAGCTAACAACCACAGTACACAGGTATTTTTTTTTAACGGGAAAAACAAAACTTTTTGATTTGCATGGTCACAAAGATTAATTACATTAATAAAAAAAATTTCTGGCAGGATTTGAACAAGACAAGATACAGCTAGGATACCCGGAATCATATATAATTCGACAGCACTCCTAACCTGACCTCTCACCTCAAGACCAAACGTGCGTTTTGCATTTACAAAATGTTTTTGTCTTATCTCACCGAAACAACGGCTTTATTGCTGAAATTTAATTGAACCAAGTAGTGCCTGATGAATGATGATATCCATTTTATACGAATCCATTGGGTAGTTTTTATTGGAGAATAAACCAACGTTCGACTAGTCTAGACTAGACGAACTGCCTTGTTGAATAAGACGAGTGATAAGGCCCACCGCGACCGGTAACCGAATATATTATGTGAGTTAGAGTAAATTCTGTCAAATGAAAGCAAGCAAAAAAAAAGCGGCCAAGTGCGAGTCGGACTCGCACATGAAGGGTTCCGTAAAATAAATTGCGGTTTACGATTTATGACGTATTAAAAAAAACTACTTACTAGATCTCGTTCAAACCAATTTTCGGTGGAAGTTTGCATGGTAATGTACATCATATATTTTTTTTAGTTTTATCATTCTCTTATTTTAGAAGTTACAGGGGGGGGGGGGGGGCACACATTTTACCACTTTGGAAATGTCTCTCGCGCAAACTATTCAGTTTAGAAAAAAATTATATTAGAAACCTCAATATCATTTTTGAAGACCCATCCACAGATTCCCACACGTATGGGTTTGATGAAAAAAAATTTTTTGAGTTTCAGTTCTGAGTATGGGGACCCCCAAAACTTACTGTTTTTTTTTCAATTTTTGTGTGAAAATCTTAATGCGGTTTACAGAATACATCTACTTACCAAGTTTCAACAGGCTCTTATAGTTTCGGAAAAAAGTAGCTGTGACATACGGACGGACATACAGACATGACGAATCTATAAGGGTTCCGTTTTTTGCCATTCGGCTACGGAGCCCTAAAAACGACCTTGGGATCTGTTCTATGAGGTAGTTTTTTAATTGTGTTTTTTGGCTGAATTTAATCTTGCAGTTTCGGACATACTTGTTGATGGTTTTGCGTGATGCTTGCTCTTAGATGATGAATAAGGATTAATCGAATCAGTGTGAAATTAAAGTTTTGCTACTAACTAGACTAAAAATATACGCGGTAGTTTATTGAAGAAAATTTAATCGATTTACGATTCGGCAAAAATTGGAAATCGTCCACACAAAATACAATTTAGAAATTGGACCAAAAGTAATATATATAATTAATTTATTTCAGATAAAAATCCAATGTTACATTTAATTAAATATCATTACAATCAAATAAAATTCATTGAAAAAAATTTTTTTTTTCTTCCTTCTTTCGTTCTTTTTTTTAATTTAAGTAATTACAATACAGAATATTATAATGTCATTAAATTATATTATTAAAACAAATTAAATTATTTACTTATATATACTATTTACTATTTATACTATTATATAAGGATGCTATTTAAAAGTAATACCACCACCAAAAGTGAATTTGGTTAAAATTTCATTGTTTCTATAATTGTTATGACCAATTTTTGTCTTGTTTAAAATGAGTCTAGCCCAAATGGAATTTAGTACACTACGAAATAGGTTCATATTCAAATACGTGCAAAGTGGAAGTTGACTTATCTAAATTAATATGAAAATCGACTATTTTGAACAAAATTCATATATTGACGTATTTCCGACTGGCCATATTTTTGGAGTGCACGTAATTCCATATGTACGTATTTATTTTAAACTAGGTATATGAAGTATGTCAATTTTACTTTAGGACGTAGGTACCTAATTACATTTTAGCATTATTCAGGCCGGACAATTTTCCATTATCGAGAATTTTCAAATTTACATTATTCAGATTCGATCAATAATTTCGAGTTTTCATTCAACGTACAAAGATTATACTTCATTCTGTTCAAAACAAGTATTCAGTGTTTTGTTTACCAACGCTGTGTGTTGTTTGTCTCGAATAAATGTTTATTTTTTCAAAAATAATCAAACAAATCATATTCTTTATTCGACGCGTGCTACTCTAAAGAAAAGCCTACTTATCCAATACCTATTGTTTCCTAACTCCTGAAGTCTGGGTGCAACGTGGCTGTGGAAAAAATTAGACGTACGTGTTATTTTTGTTTTTTTTTTATATATACGTATTTCCTTGTAACACGAGTAACTAAGTATTTTAAATCAAAAACATGTTTTGGATACAATAAAAATATTAAGTTAAGTTATTTATTTATTAATTATTATTAAAAACATGTTAACACAACATTACAGTCCTAAAACCAATGCGTCATGAAAACGATACTAAACTATACAACAAAACAAACAAAACACATATAATTACATTGGTACAGTTGATTGCCTGTCATCCATCTCCTCACAGAAGCTCAGACATTCACCGCACACATACATCCATCGCCACGCAAGTAAGTCACACTCCGGTGCTGATGCCAAGAGCGCATTGAGATGTGAGAGAGCACGGATCAGCGGCGAGTTCCTGCGTGACACAGTGCGCGCGACAGGCACCGCCAACAAATCGCGTCGCCGTGGCTTAAGAGTCCGTACACAGCCGTTTGTTGAATTCGCTAAACTTTATGAGTTCATATCTTAATAAATATTCGTTTTCCTACAGATTTTATTGCGTAATATGAAAGATCATTTCAATTTAAGTTGAATAACGGAAAAAGTTGTTTACATTTAGGTCTCAATTTATCATATTTTGGCTCAGCCCAACAACTGTTTTCTCCATTTTCGCTCGGAGACGTGTAAAAGGACTTAGATTTGAAGAAGTATTTGATTTCAAATCGACATGAAACAAATAAATCTATATCGGGTTGATAGTCTTCTTAGGAATAAGTGGAAAATATTTTATAAGTTACATATTAAATTGTTGAGTAAAACCGTATTTCTATCCAACAACTTTTTAGTAAAAACACACGAAGAATCGCCAGTATTTTAGGCCATTTAGCTCATTATTTCAAAAATATGAATTCATAATAAGAAACTGCAGTTCAAGGGCTATTCGTAAATGTAAAAATATATTTATGTGTAGAAGTAAATTTTGGCATAAAAAATATTTCAAATCACCCTAAAATTCGTAATAAAATACCGTGCACGGCGCTCGATTCGGCAGTCGCCGCCAAGCGGTTCCAGGGAACGGTCACGTCGCTCGTCGCGTTCAAGTTGGTCGATCACGTAATGCATTGTACGAACGTCGGGTAGGTCTAAATGTCACTTATAATATTGGAAATTGACAGTTAAATTGTACCGACGCGCGTTCGGAACGTTACGTGATTACCCCCAAGGTCACGTGGCTTCGGGCGCTTGGACTAGCGGGAATTATAGCGCGACTAGGCAGTCTTGATCGTTCGGTAAGTAATGCTTTTTCTTACTTTTGACTTTATTGCATTTGTACTAACTAATGTATGTCATTGTACTATTAACATTTTTTACCTAGGTATGTTCCATAGAAGAAGGTTCTTAATTAGTCTTCATGTTTTATCTATAAGTATATACATCAAGCGTTAATTCTAAAAGTACGTCATCGAACTTTCATCATCAGCCTGTGCCCAGCAGTGGGACGTAGCCACTGCTGAGGGCCTACCGCGAACGGCATTCGAAGTTTTCCCTCTCCGTCGCACTTACGTACGAACTCGTAAGTATGACAGAGAGGGGAAACTTCGAATGCCTTTCGCGGTAGGCCCTCTGGGCACAGACGTCCTCTCATGAATTAGCTACTTTTGTGGCCTCTTTAATCATTTCTGGTTTTAACCATATTTATGCAATAGGGAACTTGCATCTGTTTATTTTATTACGAAAATTAAAAGTATAATCCAGCATTAAAACAACTGTAGCACTAAAACTTTCTTATGATTTCTTTTTCTGATGTTATATACATTTGAAATCTGCACGCGCCGGCACCTCCCGAAAACGCTCTATATTAAACTGGCTTATGCTATGACGTCACAGCATATATTCTCGGCGCGTTTACTATGGAGTAAGTCATTAATTTCCAATTATCTCCACAATATTTGCGTTTTAAGTCTATACTTGTAATACAAAATATAATTTCTAATTCAATATTCTGTGTAACTGTTATGATAGTTTATCGAAAAAATATAAATTTTTTTTCGTCATATTAACGTAAGCTAAAACTAATACAAACGTTTTTTTTTCGTTTTTTTTCTTCTGTATGATATTTCTACGTATATCCGCATCCATTGAATGCAATTTATTCGAAATTGAAGTCCCATGCAAGTTCCCCATTATACCTAACATCTGCTTTGATGACAGATCCCAATCCAAACACACATAATTGGTCATATTTGATAAATTACTCCAACGGGAGTCTGATTTTATGGGTATCAGCTTTCTTTTTAAAGCCAGTCTTAGATGAAATTTCTAAACAGCCAATACAAAATAAAAAAAAGCGGCCAAGTGCGAGTCGGACTCGCACATGAAGGGTTCCGTGAAATAAATTGCGGTTTACGATTTATGACGTATTAAAAAAAAAACTACTTACTAGATCTCGTTCAAACTAACGGTGGAAGTTTACATGGTAATGTACATCATATATTTTTTTTAGTTTTATCATTCTCTTATTTTAGAAGTTACAGGGAGGGGGCACACACATTTTACCACTTTGGAAGTGTCTCTCGCGCAAACTATTCAGTTAAGAAAAAAATTATATTAGAAACCTTAATATCATTTTTGAAGACCTATCCATAAATACCCCACACGTATGGGTTTGATGAAAACTTTTTGAGTTACAGTTCTTTGTATGGGGACCCCTAAAACATAATGTTTTTCGATTTTTGTGTGAAAATTTTAATGCGGTTCACACAATACATCTACTTACCAAGTTTCAACAGTATAGCTCTTATAGTTTCGGAAAAAAGTGGCTGTGACATACGGACGGACAGACAGACAGACGGACATGACGAATCTATAAGGGTTCCGTTTTTTACCATTTGGCTACGGAACCCTAAAAAATCGTATTTAATAGAAATTCATGTAAAATGTTATCAAAAGTAAATAGATTTACTAAATGAAACGTTTTTATATCATATCCAAGAAGAAATAATCAATTAATTCATAAGAATGATGAGGATAGGTGGGTTTGATAGTAGATAGTAGGTAGTGATTGTTTAACGAATGCAGCTAAGAAAACGGAAACGCATACCTTTTTAGAATATTAGTTGCTAGTAGGTCTAAATGGTTTAGGTAGGGTTCCCGTTTCCTTTATATTAAATTAAGGACATTCGACTGGACTGTTTAACTAACTCTTATATATTTTACAGGAGGAGTACATGGCTCACATGAGTCACCAATTGGCTGATAAAGATAAAATAGAAAAGGAGACACAACTACAAGCGGATTGTGCATTATGGCATGAGTTGAGGCGAAACCTCATTACAACATCAAATTTTGGCAAAGTTTGCAAAAGAGGAAACATCAGTTCAGCTCCACTCGTAAAATCAATGCTGTACTCTTATGCAATAGACCATGTGCCTTCTGTAGCACATGGAAAAACGAATGAACCGGTTGCCCTTTCACAACTTTCCAAACAAGAACATATTACGCTAAAAAAGTGCGGCTTATACATAGACGAAGAATTCTTCCTTTTGGGCGCTTCGCCAGACAGTGTGTATGAAAATGGCATTGTTGAAATTCAATGCCCGAAGACAGCATTCGGCTTGAGCGCGGATGATGCCATTCGTGCGAAAAAAGTCCCTTTTTGGAAAGTTGTTAAAGGTGAAATAGTACTGAACAAGACACATAACTGGTACTACCAGGCCCAAGGTCAGTTACATATAACCAAAAAAGATTTTTGCCTGTTTGGTGTTTGGACAGGAACGGAGTTTCCTATAAAAACTGTTCTCATCAAACGGGACGACAATTTTTGGGAAACAAAAATGAAAAATAGATTAGTAAACTTTTATCACAAATGCTTTTTGCCCGAGATTGTTCACCCGCGTAAATGTAGGTCTATGGAATTAAGAACCAACAGCTATTAACTTTACTCAATTAAAAATAAACTATAGGTACCTACAACTACATTTCTAAATTACCTGGTATTTTATTTCAACACCTACACTAAAACCAAGAAACGAATAAGTCAGGTAAGTAAAAACTATTCACATAGAATTTGATAACCTGGAAACTGAAAACTGTAACAGTAATTAATTATCGGCCGAGTGAGCGGAAGCGACTAAGGTCTCCGTTTCAGCTTGGACAAAAATGCTTTCGTACGTCTGTCCGGATTAGATTAGTACCCAAAGCTTGTACTATGGGTACTAAACGACGATAGATAAATAAATACTTAAATACATAGAAAACCAATATCCATTACTATAATATTACATAGCGGGATTTGAACCCAGAACCACCAGCTTCGTAGGCAAGGTCATTACCAACTAGGCTAAAGCGGTCGTCAAACAAGTAAGTCATCATCATCATATCAGCCGAAAGGCGTCCACTGCTGGACATAGGCCTCCCCCAAACAAGTAAGTACTTAAATGAATTCTGAATTTGTAGTAATTACATAAAAATACATTACAATGAACGATACAGTTCTAAGTTACCTGATATTTTATTCAAATACATACAAATATTAAGAAACGAAAAAGTCAGATTAAACGGTTAAAGTATCAATACTACTCTACGCCGACCTAGCCGCCTCGCTCGACCCCCACTACAACACCTGCGCTGGCGCGCTCCGAGACGGGTAATAATACCTACAATCGAACTTTTTCCGGGCCGCTACGGACTCTTAAGGGTTATCTTTGGGATATCCGGAGTATAGAGTCGCACGAGGCGACTCACTAGCTCCGGACAATCTGACTCACCGCGTATGATCCGACACGCAGTCACCAACAAATTGTAATTACGCCTTACCTCCAACGAATTATAACCTAAGGTTCCTAACAGGTATTTGGTGGGATACATAAATGGATAGTTCCCAAAAACTTTCCTATATAAAAACCGTAGGCACGTTTTCTGAACCTTCTCCAGTAATAGGGCGTAAGTTGATTCATAAGGGTGCCATATGATTGACGAAGCTTCCAGCTTGCTTCTAACGAGTGCGTTATAAACTAGCCTGATGGCCCCGGGATCATAAAAGTTACGAAGGTTGCGAATCACAAAGCCTAATTTTCGATAGCAGCTTTTAGCAAGTGATAATATGTGCTCATGGAAAGTTATCAAAACCTGTACCTTTAAAGTTGTCATACTGCTCAAACTTTGCCCACAGCAAGCAAACTGTGAGGGACCGCCGCGAAGGGTAAATAATTGCCATGGAACAAAAAAAAGCGCGTTTTCAGTGGTGTAATTGCATTCATCTGCCTCAGTGCATGTGCAACGGGATACGATTTGTCAGCGTTATTATTAACCATCCATCTACCCATTTATGTTAAGAAATGGGCGTTTTCTATTAAAAGTAAGCAAAGGATAAACTACAATAAAAATATATTTATTCGTCAAATAATTATCTCATAAATTACCTATATAACTGATGTCCGGTTGTAAAAACATGAATATATAGACAATGTGCACACATCCAAAAACTTTTCTCCGTGGAGACCGCAGTCCTAAAGCGCTTGTTGTTGCTCTACAAACAAGAATTACTATATTATGTTTTTAATTATTGACATATTATGTCAATATTTCAAAACATACTTTTATTGTGTTTGTTATTTGTATCAGTGCCAATTTTAATATAGTAGTTTATGTGACTGTCAGTAATGAAGGCCATTAAACACGAGTGTTTTAATGCCTAATTATGTACAGTTACATACACTGCTTTAACTATCCACATGTCATAAGCCTCCATGATGCATTCAGGAGCCGCATATTATGACCGGCATCATGGCGTTGTTTTCTTGCAGCTGTCATAGTTTTTTTTTTCAGAGACAAACTAGAGTCGGATCCAACTATCATATTATCGTTCGATATCTTACTTACGTGCGACATTTGTCAAATTTATGTGCAAATTGATAATTCATTTCGAACTAAACGTCATCTCGACTGATATGAGAATAGAGGTTGTCGCGAATTATGGCAGTTGATAATATCGCGATGGCTTTAACCCATGGTTGGTGCGTGTAATACCGCCTTAAGAGATTATTTACCCTGGCAATGTTGTGGTATATTTGTGACTGAGGGTAATGTAAGAATAGCCTTTGGCATATTTAAACGTTTCTTCCCCCGTTGAAGAGAGCTAATTTTATTGTCTTGCGGCAAGTGTCGAAGTAAGCTGAAGTGTTCTCATCGAGGATCTAGGGACTTCGTAGCCGGTCCCGGACATGTCGTGCCGCCCTCCTCATAATGGAATGTTACATATTGATGATATGTTATATATAATACAATAAGACTGCGTAAAGACTGAGGACGTCACGATAGGTTTAAACATGATCTAAGGAGGGATAATTTGAATCCTACCTTAATCATCCAACGCAGTCCTCCGATATCTGCTTCGCTCTCCGACACGATGATGCTCGCATGCACCACCTGTGGTTATAAACATAACCATGACACCACTGTCACCTTAGGCCTTAGAACTTAGCACATACAAGTTCTAACTACGAAACAACTGAAGTTGTATCACTTATTGTAAATATACTAATCGTCTCGCACATCTCACTTACATACTGCCAGGTCCTTGCACTACGAGAGGTTAGCCACAAAGGTGTGTGCACCTTATATTCCTGTCTCAGGTTCTCGCCTATCGGCAGAGCAACTCTGGGCCTCCACTTCCTACTATACTCTGTCCATCTCCTGTTCTCTATACTGTCCCTTATTGTCTGTATATCTACATATAATCAGTCTCAACTATGTCATACTAGTATCCAAGGATATTGCATCTTACTGGTGATTCTAACTAACAGTAGTCAGGTCCTCGTCAAGTCCATTCTTAGTCAACGAGCATTGTCTATCTATTTATCGTATTCTCCTAAGGGTACATTGCTATTCACACATTCCGTCTGTGTGAATAACACGCGACTGATAAACATATATGCCGATCACGGCCATGCGTGTCCCTAAGCAGGCTTTAAATCAGGAAATACTACTAATATAAAACATCTTAGAATATGCAGGTTTAACACAATTATAGCAGAACAATAAATCAGATAGAACAAATAGTACCAAGATACTAAGACACTTAGCTTTAGTCCGGGACCGGCTACGAAGTCCCTAGATCCTCGATGAGAACACTTCAGCTTACTTCGACACTTGCCGCAAGACAATAAAATTAGCTCTCTTCAACGGGGGAAGAAACGTTTAAATATGCCAAAGGCTATTCTTACATTACCCTCAGTCACAAATATACCACAACATTGCCAGGGTAAATAATCTCTTAAGGCGGTATTACACGCACCAACCATGGGTTAAAGCCATCGCGATATTATCAACTGCCATAATTCGCGACACTCCCAAAAACCAAAAGAAGTGAAGTCATCGCGAAGTGACTGTTCGCGACACTCCGGGCGGCAAAAGAAGTGAATTCAGCGCGCCGGGACTGTACATGCTACTCTTGGCAGCTTCTACAGACGAGGCATACTCGTACCATCTACAGATCTAGAATACTTAATTACTCATTACTCCTCGTCCTCGACCTACTTTCGCATCTCAACATGTGATATGCGACTTCTATCTCTCAAACAGCGACACAATATCTGTAATTACCAATCTCTCAATCACCGTTTTAAATTACAGAGATGACTTCGAATATCAGCACGGCATAAATATTCTTCTGCAATAGAAGACTCGTTCAGCAAATTAATCTCAAACTCTGTACACCGAACACGCTGTTTGATAAAGCAATCGCAAGAGGTAGCTTACTTCCACCAGATTTGCAGTATAGTCTTCATAAACTTTTCTTTCCTAGTTATCTGTCCGACTAAATGCGTAAACTTTTCTAGTCATCACTCTGGCTATATCTGCTATATCGATCCTTCAAATCGTATTCCAAGCCAAAAATAAATAATTAAACGCCACTGCCTTTATTTCACAATCACAATTCAATCACTTGTCACAGCAGTTGCAATCCTCTAAACTGTACTATTCATGGCTTCAACATCTTTGTACAGTACAGTTAACCTTGTAGGCTCGTATACATCACTCTAAGTCTGTCTCCACAGTCTCTAGTAACGATAGACTTGCCACGATCGACAGACCCTCACCAGGCAAAAGAAAAAAAACCTGCCTATTTTAACGAAACTACAAACTAGGACGGCGATAGCTAGCGAACCATCTTATCCTTCCATAACCGATAAGTTCTGATATATACATCAATAAGATTGAGCAATACTTTATGCAAGGTTCTTGAGTGCAAATATTATACTATGCCCTCTACGAGGACTCATACGAGCTGATAATTTAGCGGTACCTAATGCAAGGTTCTTGAGTAAGTACAAATACTTACTATGCTCTCTGTGCGGAATCATAATTGATGATACTTTAGCATGTCCAGAACATGAACTCATAGTCACTACTGCTTTATTAGTGCCTGCTGTAAGGAATTTTTAATGCTTAGTTGCTGCTGAAAGTTTACTGTGTTCTTATCAGAATTAAAATTCTCTGTAATCTACCTTATATTGCCAAACGATATCTCTCAAAGAGAACCAGATACGTTTAGTATCGAATATATCGAAATCTTAAAAGCAAATAAGAACTGTCAAACCATTCCAATAGTTCTATGAAGTCCGTTCATCTACTAACAGCACATTCTAAATCTTTATCATGAATGCTGGATCAAATCTTTGACTTTAGTTAGTAACTTCAACAAGATTTCTTTTAACGAAATGCATTACCATAATAGGTACATAAATGTAAATGATGTATGTCGCGAATTATGGCAGTTGATAATATCGCGATGGCTTTAACCCATGGTTGGTGCGTGTAATACCGCCTTAAGAGATTATTTACCCTGGCAATGTTGTGGTATATTTGTGACTGAGGGTAATGTAAGAATAGCCTTTGGCATATTTAAACGTTTCTTCCCCCGTTGAAGAGAGCTAATTTTATTGTCTTGCGGCAAGTGTCGAAGTAAGCTGAAGTGTTCTCATCGAGGATCTAGGGACTTCGTAGCCGGTCCCGGACTAAAGCTAAGTGTCTTAGTATCTTGGTACTATTTGTTCTATCTGATTTATTGTTCTGCTATAATTGTGTTAAACCTGCATATTCTAAGATGTTTTATATTAGTAGTATTTCCTGATTTAAAGCCTGCTTAGGGACACGCATGGCCGTGATCGGCATATATGTTTATCAGTCGCGTGTTATTCACACAGACGGAATGTGTGAATAGCAATGTACCCTTAGGAGAATACGATAAATAGATAGACAATGCTCGTTGACTAAGAATGGACTTGACGAGGACCTGACTACTGTTAGTTAGAATCACCAGTAAGATGCAATATCCTTGGATACTAGTATGACATAGTTGAGACTGATTATATGTAGATATACAGACAATAAGGGACAGTATAGAGAACAGGAGATGGACAGAGTATAGTAGGAAGTGGAGGCCCAGAGTTGCTCTGCCGATAGGCGAGAACCTGAGACAGGAATATAAGGTGCACACACCTTTGTGGCTAACCTCTCGTAGTGCAAGGACCTGGCAGTATGTAAGTGAGATGTGCGAGACGATTAGTATATTTACAATAAGTGATACAACTTCAGTTGTTTCGTAGTTAGAACTTGTATGTGCTAAGTTCTAAGGCCTAAGGTGACAGTGGTGTCATGGTTATGTTTATAACCACAGGTGGTGCATGCGAGCATCATCGTGTCGGAGAGCGAAGCAGATATCGGAGGACTGCGTTGGATGATTAAGGTAGGATTCAAATTATCCCTCCTTAGATCATGTTTAAACATGTCGTGCCGCCCTCCTCATAATGGAATGTTACATATTGATGATATGTTATATATAATACAATAAGACTGCGTAAAGACTGAGGACGTCACGATAGGTTTAAACATGATCTAAGGAGGGATAATTTGAATCCTACCTTAATCATCCAACGCAGTCCTCCGATATCTGCTTCGCTCTCCGACACGATGATGCTCGCATGCACCACCTGTGGTTATAAACATAACCATGACACCACTGTCACCTTAGGCCTTAGAACTTAGCACATACAAGTTCTAACTACGAAACAACTGAAGTTGTATCACTTATTGTAAATATACTAATCGTCTCGCACATCTCACTTACATACTGCCAGGTCCTTGCACTACGAGAGGTTAGCCACAAAGGTGTGTGCACCTTATATTCCTGTCTCAGGTTCTCGCCTATCGGCAGAGCAACTCTGGGCCTCCACTTCCTACTATACTCTGTCCATCTCCTGTTCTCTATACTGTCCCTTATTGTCTGTATATCTACATATAATCAGTCTCAACTATGTCATACTAGTATCCAAGGATATTGCATCTTACTGGTGATTCTAACTAACAGTAGTCAGGTCCTCGTCAAGTCCATTCTTAGTCAACGAGCATTGTCTATCTATTTATCGTATTCTCCTAAGGGTACATTGCTATTCACACATTCCGTCTGTGTGAATAACACGCGACTGATAAACATATATGCCGATCACGGCCATGCGTGTCCCTAAGCAGGCTTTAAATCAGGAAATACTACTAATATAAAACATCTTAGAATATGCAGGTTTAACACAATTATAGCAGAACAATAAATCAGATAGAACAAATAGTACCAAGATACTAAGACACTTAGCTTTAGTCCGGGACCGGCTACGAAGTCCCTAGATCCTCGATGAGAACACTTCAGCTTACTTCGACACTTGCCGCAAGACAATAAAATTAGCTCTCTTCAACGGGGGAAGAAACGTTTAAATATGCCAAAGGCTATTCTTACATTACCCTCAGTCACAAATATACCACAACATTGCCAGGGTAAATAATCTCTTAAGGCGGTATTACACGCACCAACCATGGGTTAAAGCCATCGCGATATTATCAACTGCCATAATTCGCGACAGAGGTCAAATCAAATTTCTTTGTTTTTCAGAGATGTTCGAAAGTTGAATGAAAGAATACTATCGAAATCGATGTTATTATTTAGCAATAATAACATTTTCATAGATAAGAAATTTGTTCTAACAAAAGAGTATATTTTTATGGTGGTCATAATGTGCGGTTCTTGAACGCATCACGAAGGGTTAATGATATTTGGATAGATAATAGTACATTATGATACAAGTGTGCTATGTTGGTCATTACACTCGAGTCGGTTTTTAAGCCTGAGCCGAAGGCGAAGGCTTAATGGAGACGAGAAGTGTAATGACCAATGCTCACGTGTTTCATACGACGTTTTTCAACACATTTGCGAGGAAAAAAAATAAATATGAAAATGTTAAAAGATATGTAATGAAAAGGCACTAGTGCGATAATGTAATGTAAAAGTCACGGCATGGGTAATATTCTGCATTATTTTGCTAATATTTAAAAAGATATGTAATGAAAAGGCCCTAGTGCGATAATGTAATGTAAAAGGCACGGCATGGGTAATATTCTGCATTATCAGGGTAAATACGCTGTAATAAGACCTACTTTACGAGCAGGTGTGTTGAAAAGTATATTATATTATTATTGTGTGTTAAAAAAACAATCGTTCTTTGAGAAGAAGACTAGAATCTCAGAGGGAGCTGTTATACTTCCATAAAGCACTGAGTCGTTGTCGATGAAATCCTTGGCGCGTCGCCCTTTATTCCAATTGATACTTTTGATATTGATACCAGTGCGTTTGTGGGACTACATAACCACACCATAATTCGACTCTATTTATGCTAAAGTATTTATCCACATTTAATGAAGTCATCCTTGTGCTAGAAATATTATTTAGTTGGTAACTGAGCGCTATATTTAGCCTGACATTCTTGGGAGCATGCGTGTTTACTTTTTCAGAGAAGTAAAGTCTCCCGCCACGTTCACGCACCCTTGCAGCTGTTAAGTGTTCCTTCTGCACAAGAAAAAAGATAGTTGTACTGCCGACTCATCGCTTTTTCTAGATGGGAGGGAAATAACTTTTAGTCAAGTAAAAGCTATTCATTGCATCATAACTGCCCTCAAACTAATTACATTCAACAATCATTTACCATAATCAAAGTCATTAATTATGTTTCAAAATTAAAAAGTCACTCTGTTCTCGAATAGCTTGCGATGAATATTTGGCTGTCAGTGAATATGAAAGAACACTTTAACTACTGTCTAACTGTCTTATAAAGGCCAAATAAATATACCTACATTAAAAACTAGACAACGTCATTCCCCCTCAAGAATCAAAAAACACAGTAACGTTATTACGTACAGTATATCAAAACCAGACTTACTGTCATTCGTCGAATTTATACGTAAAATCGAAATTATACTTTGAAACTTAAATCAAAAAAATTGCAATTTGAAAAGCCCCCAAATTGTCCAGCCTGAATAATGCTAAAACGTTATCGTTATATTGAAATTCTCAGTTAAGATTACCTAAGTTAAAAATGCTCTCCTGTTCGTGTTCCTTCAGCCCTTTCAGGATTCAACCGGCACAGCCCATTAATTATGGTTTTCCTGGTGCAAAAATATTCCTGCCTGTAGGACATCACATCACTTGATCATCAGAGGAAGGAGAATGCATGCGACATTAATGTCCTGTAATCTTGATGATTGCAAGAAAAAATGGACTAGTCTAAAAGAAAATTACCGAAAAGCACTAAAACAGAGGGACAATTTGAGCGGGTCCAGCCGGAGCAACACAGCAACGTTCAATTACATTTGAATAGGAATTATCTTCTTTAAATAGTTTATTTAAACATGCTTTAACTACAAGTATATCTAAAGAACACGATTATTTTACTTCAAATATAAAACATACCTCCACTAGTTCATTAAATGCTACAATATTGAATCAGAAACGAAGCTCTGAATCTGAACCGAAAGATATAGCTGATGATTTAGACAAATAGAGATCAATTACTGAAATAGATTACTAATTATTACATATTCATGAATATAATATTTTAATCTTAATAATCAGCTTCAATATAAAGAAAGCGACAGCCAAATAAGTCTATTTTTGATTTGTGAAGTCTTAAAAACGAGTGAAACAACTAATCATGTAGCTTAGTCTATCTAGGTAGCTTCGTAATTTGAGTATTCATTCAAGTTTACGACGACGAAGCCTTTCGAATTTTCGTCAGCGTCTGAGCGCGACCTAATAGATGAAAGAACTGCTGACAATAGATGTGTTGTAGAAGCAAGCGACATCCGCATAGGGGGCGCTCGGCACGTGCGGGCGCCGTCTCACGTTCCGCGCGACAAGCAATTTTACTGCCCTGCACCGAACAGCCTACAAGCTATCGATAAAATTGTCTTTTTGTCCGACTATGGCAGAGCCTTTTGGCTAAAATCAGCGGCTTTCGGAAGGCATATGATTTTAGCCGTTTACGTTTGAATTTACATTACATGAAACGATTTTGATGAATAAGGTATCAATCAAAGCATTTTTTTGAATTAGTATTTCGTAGTCGGGATAGAGTTGTTTCAACTGTTTAAGCTTGTTCGAAAGAAGAAATGCTTAAACAAGAAAACTGCTTAGGTTTGCTTACAAAGAACACCTAGCCACTCGCTCTTCCTACCCCCCCCCCCCCCCCCTTCTGCCCCTACCCCCCATCGAACCTCGTGTGATTTGTGCACAAGCCCTAGATTTAGATTAATGTTGATATACATATAAAAGATGCCACTGACTTTTCAAGATTGTATTATGTATGACATTTTATCACAATCAAATACCACAATTTGTTCGTTCCTATTCTATTACTAGTATCAGTCTCGTTAATTCGTCTACTATAACAGCATCTGATTTCTTCATCGATAGTCCGTCGATATGTAAGCCCTAGTTCCCAGGCTTTAGCCACATTTTAGTATTCCACAGTGTGAGGACAACACTTAACACAGAATTTACTAGTTATTGGTTTCTGAACAAGGGTGTAGATTTAGAATATATTTCTCATTCAGATTTACTGAATCTGAGCTTTATAATAGGGAGTGTGTAACGGAGGCAAGTGACAAAACCGATGACTTTTTATCTAATAGCCGCACCTGCGTCACCCTACTTTTTCGACCCTCCAACAGCATCCGAGTCGTGCATGCAGATAAAAAACAAAGACATATTTAATGCGATTCTCTCATTTAAAACCGGTTCTGCTGCAGGGCTTGATGGCTTTTCACCACAACATTTAAAAGATCCGTTGGTGATGCAGGTGAGAAACTCATCAGTTGCATTACAAAACTAATAAATTGTATGTACTCTGGCAGTATTCACCCAGATATCATTCCCATCTTGTACGGTGCGAACCTAATCGCCCTGACCAAGAAGGACGGAGGGTTAAGGCCAATTGCTGTTGGGGCTACACTTCGCCGCCTTATGCCTCAAAAATAGCAGTTCATTATATCATTGAAAAATTGCAAAAACAATTTGAACCTGTTCAACTAGACTTTGGCGTCAGAGGGGGTTGCGAAGCCGCCGTCCACGCGCTCCGCACCTACCACAGCAACGAAAATTCCGAGGTGTTGCTTAAAATTGACGTAAAAAACGCTTTTAATTCTGTAAATAGAGATGCCTTACTGTCAGAAGTCAAGTCCCTGAATTATACAATTATCTTCTTCATTGCTACGCGAACCCAACCAAGTTGATGTACCGTCAAACGAGTTGTCATCCGAAGTTGGCTGTCAGCAAGGCGATCCTCTGAGGCCAGCATTTTTCAGTTTGGCTATAAATCCGATAATACAAAAATTGGCATCCAAATTCAATGCGTGGTACATCGATGATGGGACCTTAGGAGGTGAAGCTGACTGTTCTTTCCGATCCTTCTACAATCATTGATAAAACTAAAACCATTGGCCTAAAACTTAATTTCACAAAATGCGAACTATATATTCCAAATCCTTTGAATGACACTAATAATATAAAACACAAGTTTAACCAACTTGCTCCGAACATTAAAATACTCAATAAGAATACACTTTGCCTCCTAGGCATTAGTGATTTTGGAATTTAGATATGGAATTTTGAACATAATCAGGGTAAGAATCTCCATATATAGGGGATATATGAAGATTCTTACCCTGATTATGTTCATAATTCCATATCTAAATTCCAAAATCACTATCGTCGCCTCTTGGAAATTTGTCCTCATTATGCTCTCCCTCTTATGAAATTCTGCCTTTTTGTCCCTAAATTAACTTATGTGCTTCGCTGCTGCCCTCTTTGGAAACATGAAAATATTTTATCACAAATAGACATTTTAATCAAAATCAATTTAGAATCCAAGGAACCCTTCCCATCCGGTACGGAGGTTAAGGGATTCGCAAAATTACTAGTGTCGCGTTACCGGCTTTTTTGTCGTCATGCCACAGCTCGTCTTGTCTCATAGGTAAGATCCTACGTACACACTATGAAAGAAAGAAAGAAAGAAAGAAAACATTTATTCGTGGACAAAACAATGGGTGTAAAAAACAAAACACAGAACGTAAAAATTGCAGGGTCCACGAAAAGGACCCGACTCAGGTCGAGACTTCGGGCTTTTAGGACGCAAAAAGTGCCTGGTTAATTGCTTGCCCCGGCCGAAATTTCCCTGACCATCCAAACTCACAAAGGTGTTGGGACGACTCAATATGCCAATTGACCGCTGACTACCTATTCAGTGCACCACCGCAGACTGAAAAGAAAGAGGCTGGTTACTCGCTCCACGCGCACCCTTCTGCAAGCACTGGAACATTTCTGGAAACCAATACTCACATCGATGCCCCTGCGGTAGCGAAGTGGATCTTGAAAATAGAGTTGTGTTCCGATGTTTGTGAGATGCTTGTTTGCTCCGATGTATGTGATGTCCGACCTCATACAGCGGCCGCACTTGCAGCGTACGGAATGAGAAGGGTGCTTCCTCCAAAATTGAACGGTAATTTCAATACATAACCCACAATCAACCTAATCAGCCCCAGCTGCAGCTATCCATCCAAATACGTGCCACAGCGCACTTGACACATCAGCAGGCACACTCGTGCAAACTAACGTAACTCAGCGACACATGCCGGTGATTGGCGAGTCGTAAATCGTTCAACAGCCCGCGCCATGTTGAGAGTTGATGTGAGCTGTGGAAACAGAAGGTTCACTGTTGATGGAAAACTGAAAAGAGTAACTGGCATTTAATTGCAGGCTCGTAATAATTTATTTTATCAGTTTTTTTGTAAAATATTATTTGCTGTAAAGCTGTTTCAAGGTTACATGTTTGGTCCTAATAGTTACTGTCTTTTTATTCGTCTTGCTTACTATTAATGTTTGAAGGTTTTTTTTTCTGCCACAGCCGTTGTTCGTATCTATCGCTTTTGGTCGCATGACGTTTTTACGTGTCACGAACCGCCCATACAAGCAGATTCCCACCGGCGTGCCTAAAATTTATTTTTAATGCAAGGTTATGCTTTATCTGGGGGGCACGGCAGTGCCCCCGCCAAGGCGAGCAAAACAAAGGCACGGCCGTACCATCCCTTTCTCGAAGCCATTCGGGCCATTTTCAACATTCTGTAATATTGTGCTGGTTAGTTATACAGCGTGTATTTTTAATATAACTTCCAATTGTAACCAGAGGTAGGTAGTAGGGCTATGTTTTTTCCTTATAAAACAATTCAGCACGCAATGTATCACTACATTGTCTTACTGATGTAACGTCACAACTGTCACAAGTAACCCGCTTCTTCCATGTGTCAAATGAGTGTAAGCATTACATTGCTGCTCGATAAATTTTTAAAAATTAATTACGTTTTGGTAGTTTTTTTTTTCGTTCACTCGCTAACTGTTTAAAGGTAACCCGTTTCTTAGCATCGGTTTTAACCCCTAATTACCGAGACCCTTACTATAACACTGCTAATTTTCGGTCTTTTTTCAACACCTGTGTTTAGTGGCGTATATAATTGTGTTGGTTTGTATGCATGTAATTAAATTTCTTGTTTGTATTCTTTATTTGGTTTTAAATATATATATTAGAGTTAGCTTTTGTGTTGAAAGCAGGAAGCTATGCGGTGTCACTTTTCGGGGTTCGTACCCTGTTCCGAGGATCCAGGACAGCTTAGACAATCTGCTTTCAGGAGTGCTTTTTGGCAGATCAGGGGCACAGCACATTGTACAATTTGCGAATGTACATTTTAATAGTTTGTTCATTCTGCGTAGTTTGTGCATTTTACATTTTGTCATTGTATACATTTTACTCCATGTAGATTTTGTATATGTAGGTACATACATTTTGATTATTTGCACATTTCATCCGAAGATGACTGATGATTATCAGAGTGCAGACGCTGATCTAAGCTGCAGCAACTAAAGTATCATGTATGTGATCAGACTACCATTGACGTTGCAAGGAAAGTTCTCCGAATGCATACATGGAATACATTAATGAGCAACACTGTCATCTATCATGCAAATTTTATCTCCAAACTTGCTGAACAAATCAAACTGCTCTTATCGCCATTAGTTTATTAACCAAATAGAACCTTTAAAGTTTTTTATTCTGTACAGTTTTAGAAAGACTATTTGTATAGACGTGTTTAATATGTTACGAGAAAAATATTCCATTGCTATTCCTCTAAAAAACGTGCTGGTCCATTACATGTAATTAGAAATAATTAGGTACAACAATAGAGGCGTGATTATAAACGAACAGTTGAAGGTTGCGTCATCATTGTTGTTACGTGTTCTACCATCTCTTTCACGCCTGCGTGGTAGTATGGGGGCCAGACTGTAAATATGGCTGACAGTTCTAGACGGCTCATTTGCTCAGTGGACGCAAGCAACATCTCCTGCCAGCAGCTGTAGCAAATTTAATCAGCTATCTTTTTGTATGGAACAGTCATGTCGCTAGAAAGCATAGTTTCCGAGATATAAGCGAATAACCGAAAAATGGGACCTTCAAACGATCGCACACGATACCAAGAGTTCGAGTGACTAGTGCGGGCTGCTGCTATCGACACCAAGACCAGTAGGTACTTATAAAAAAAAACTGCATTATAATAACCTCCAAAATACAATCCTAAGAACAAGTTTAAAAAATACATAAATATTATTGAAGACTAGGCGCGCGAATTTTTTTCTTCAAGAAATATAGAATAATCGGGACATAAATGTCACAAATGGCGATGAAACTATTATATCGTAGTAGATAGTTAAAATTACACGTAAAACTCAAGGCAAAAGGATCAAAATCATGACATCGAACTCGATGAAACCCGCGCAACGCTCAATTTATTCCAAACTGTATCCGAATTCCGAAGCGATCTTCGAACCGCTTTATAATAATTTCCCGGGGAGGCCCGTTCTTAACTAATATATAACTTTTAGCCAAAGACAAATTCACTCATCCAAGTTGTAAAACTCAATTAGGAGCTGACGCTTAGTGCTTTAATTATATTATTGAGCACACCGTTTCAATTATGCAACTAATCGAATTTGCAAACTGCGTTTTTTTTGCTATTTGGACATTGGTGTGTCACGACTTTTTATCTAAGTACGTACCTACAATAATGTAGCTATTTTTTTATAATTTTTTTTTTTTTTCAGTAATAACTTAAACAAATTCGTGTTTTTCTCAAATCTTATAATTAACAATGGGTAATATCACGCGATGGACACTCAATAAGGTCATAATATCTGTGGTTATCCCTAGATGAAAATGATGTTTGCGGAAATAGTAAATTGTAGGATCTCAATGAGCGTTTCGAAATGAAACCATGAACCTGAAGCCAAGACGCGGTGCTGCAGGGAAATGCGAGCCTTGAATGGTTGCCATCGAAAATAAGCATGATTTCACATCCAACATTCGTGATGTGGAAAATAATGATAAGATAAGATAAGATAAAAATCATTTATTCAAGTAGGATTTTACAATCACTTTTGCATCGTCAAGGTTTATATTGTACAATATCATATATATTCGGTTACACAAACACACATATACATTTTATTAATTAATATGATGATGAATCTGTCATATTTCACTTATACCCAAAATATGGTCCCGTTATTAATAGTTTGCAAAAGTTTTATGCCGTCAGCTCAGCTCCTAGACGTAAGGAGTCTTGTAATTGCAACTAGGTATATATGTCTGGTAATTGCAACTAAATTTAATAATACAATTACAAGACTCCACCTTAACATAAAGTAGGTTGTATACTTAATTCACCTCGGCTAGTTCCCTTAGGGACAAATCTATTCAGTAGTTTTGGATGAATTACAGCACAAACTGACTGACAGATAAACAAGAATTTCAAAAGCTATAAAACCGTATGCTGTCGATGATTCTAATGAATCCTTGTGTGAGCTGATTTCAAATATTTTCGAAAGGTTGTCAACAATTACCTCAACAGTGGGTACAGTAGGTACCCGGCACAAAAGTTTGCGCGTCTGATGTAAGCTACTAGTAAAGGTGTCAGAGGGGTCGGACGGGTATGCGGGAGGCGACACGAGGCTAACTTCAGACACGCATACTTTTGTGCCGCGTACCGTACGACCTTGTACAAAGGTTTGGGCGTTAGTATAATTCCCTACCACGGCACTTCTGAAGAAATTTAAATCCTTGCAAAATATAGTGAATTCTAATTGGGGATTACCTTTACGAGGGTATAAGAATGTTTGCCACTCTGGCAGGAATTGAAAAAAATACTAAATTGGACCATTTTTTGGCAATGGCACATTCAAATCAAGTGTGTGTTTCTTTCAAAACAATCACCAGGTAATTGAGACTATTTTTAAATAATAAATTGAATAATTCAAACATAAGTAGATTTTTACGTATTTATGTCTACCCTAACGTGCGACTGCCACCATAATGAACACATTTTTAAGGTTTAGATGTATGTGCATGCTGTTAACAACAGCTGAAAAAGGTGAAGAAATTGTATAATATATTAACTCTAAGTAAATAAATAAATAAATATTTGGGGAAGTTGAAATCCCATCAGAATACAGTCATTTTAACATTGGAAATTACCTTTTCGAAGGTACCAGAATAATCGAGTTTGCCACTCTGGCAAAAATTTATAAAGAACTGAATACACATAATTAGAACCCCAAAAATGTCACATGTGACTTCGATGGCGAGTTAACGAATTATCCGCAACTAAGAGTTTGCTCAGAATCATAGATTAGGTAAGGAATAATTTAAGTGGTAAAACTTATTGATTGTTATTTATCTTTCTGTTAGCAGTAAGTCACTGCGCTCATCGAGACAAACCAAACGGTTTAACGATGCTATTTTAATTGATTTACTATATTTCTGTATAACATATGTAAGCTATGCAGTGCAGGCGGAGGTGCGGCTGTTACAAGTCGAAAACAAAGCATACAAAGGCCTGTGTCTTGTACAATTTCAAGAGCTGCAAGATCAACAAAATAAAATTAGGGACTGTAAGTAATAATAATCCTTTTTAATCCCCGCCTATAAGTGCATCCTTTTTATGGGGCCACTTTTCGGCGCTAGTTAGACTTCTAGATATTATCGTTCACTGTTCAACTAATATTTTTAGCTATTCGTAAAAAAACCGGTTAATAACCGCTTAACCGGTTTTGAGTCTGTCGCAGCGGTTAATAACCGGTTTTTAAATTTTATCGGTTTTTGCATTCCCTACTTCTACCAGACCCACATGCTCCAAATCAAAGTGAATACATGCCTTAATTTTAACAATTTATTTTATTTTATTTAATTTCATTTATTTCAGGATAAAAATTACAATATAAATTTGCATAAATGTCAAAATTACAAGAATTTCTACCATGATCGTCAATATAATTGAAATGTAAAAATAAAGTTTAATTCTATCTCCCAAAAAGGATCGTCATTTGTTATACAGTAGGTATAATAATAAAATTTAAAAAATATTCATGTCAACATAATAAAAACGAATTATATAAAAAATATCAAAACATAATTCTCTCAATAAATACTATCACTAAAACTTAAAACAGAATATTATAATACTTAAAAACACTTAATAACATTTGATACAATTAAAAGCAATCATCAGGCGGCAATGTCAATTTATTAGGTACATCATTTAAAAAGTAAGTTCCATGTACTCGTTCACGGAGTACAGAGGGTTGATCAACAAAAGATTTCTCAGCTTGCGCCGAAATGTTTCGTCAGATTGTTCATTTCTGATATCGGCGGGTAATCGTTCATAGTATGTGGGGCCGATGACGCGGGGGTTCTTTGTTGAAAGCGCCATGCGACGAGGAACAGTTCTCAGCCGCCCTGTAGAACGAAGCTGTTTCCCTGGAAAGTCCACGCGTTGGAACTGAGAAATGTTCATTCTTACAAATATTAAACAGTCGAATAAGTATTGTGAGTAGTGTGTCATAATGCATTGAGATTTGAAAAGTTCTCTACAGGGGTGCCTATGTTTTACTCCAACAAGTGTACGAATTGCTCGTTTCTGCACAATTAACACTCTCTTTGCGTCTGTAGAGTTTCCCCAGAGGATTGTGCCGTAAGAAATAACTGAGTGGAAATAAGCAAAGTACACCTGTTTCAATGCCTCCCTGGAGATCAATGGTTTCAATTTTCTCAAGGCAAAGACGGCACTACCCAACCTATCACACAAACTGTCTACATGGCGCTTCCAATTCAAATTCGAGTCAACTATGAACCCAAGGAACTTGCTCTCGTTACATAGTGGCATAGGACTACTGGCCATACACGGCGGAAGCGAAATCTTTCGGCCAGAGAATAGCATTATGTTAGATTTTGAACAATTTAATAGAAGCCCATTTGCCGAGAACCAGTTCCTTAATTGACTACAAGCCTCACCAATCGTATGGCTTAGCTGGTCGTAAGAGTTTGCACTAACTAGCACAGTTGTGTCATCGGCAAACAATACAGACAAACCAGCCACAATGTTCGACGGAAGGTCATTTATAAACAATAAAAATAAGGTATTTCCTAGGGCAGAACCCTGAGGAATACCAATATTTATGTCCCCTGCGTCGGATTGTAGTGATTTGCCGTCAGTGAGTAATTTCACGACTTGTTTTCGGCCTGACAAAAATGAGGTGAATAGATTGTAGGCATTGTTTTGGATTCCATATCGATTTAGTTTATTCAGAAGTAATTCATGGTTAATAACGTCAAAAGCCTTTGACAAATCACATAATATTCCTGCCATCTTGCTCCTATCGTCCAGCCCAGTCATGATACAGTCGAACATCCTATACGCCGCGGTGGTTGTCGACTTTTTTTGTCGGTACGCAAATTGATTGTCCGTTAACAGGTTATTCGACTCCAGATGACGCATTAGCTGAGACGATAAGATAGATTCCACTAGTTTGGAAATAGTGGGTACTATTGTGATTGGCCTATAGTTGTTAACGTCGCACCTGTTACCCTTCCCTTTGAATATTGGACACACCCTCGTATTTTTTAAAACATCAGGATATGTACCAGTTTCAAACATAAGGTTTATAAGGACAACAAGTACGTCGACAACAAGTGGCCATATCCAAAGAAGAATATTAGGTGATATGTCAAATATATCAATAGTGCTACTTTTCTTCAGCATGGGGCGAAAAGCCGTATCAAGCATATCGCGAGTGACGAGTGGTAGGGTAAAAACGGGCACGTCTGACGCTGCCAGGTGCCTATGAGGGAACTGCGTGGATTTTAGCATTTCTTTTCATGACCTACTAGTGCAGGATAATAGGCGCAATGCCAGAGACCGCCGGGAGCGGCGCGCGGACCCGCTGGCGGGCGACTTGTACGTGGACGTAGGCGTACAGGCACCTCAAGAGCAGGTGCCTCTACAACACGCCGGCGGGCGTGCAAGAGCCGCCGGCCGCGGAGCCGTAAGTATCATTCGAATTTAAGCCATGTCACTTTGACATAGAGTGCCCATGACATATTAAGGCTTGTTCACGAAATAAAGTAGCCACCAAAAGTTGGGCCTTCATAATTATATAGAAAGCTTTTGCTATGCCAATGCATGATATTTTGACACATGTATTGTCAAGTTGAAGATACATTTTATAATATATGTCATTGACTAGATAAAATCAAGATGCCGAGGATAAATGAAAAAACTCGTAAATTAATTATAATATCCTACTGTACAGAAAAGGGTATTGCGATGCGACAACTCGCAAAACGGTATCAATTATCTAAAAATGGTGTACGAAAAGTAATAAAAATGTTTAGGGAATTTAATACTCTAGGTGATCTACCAGGTTGCGGTCGCAGAAAAGGCTGCGTGAAGCCAAAATTGGACACGGACATAGTAGCGTCTTTCCGTCGAAATCCATCGGCCTCTATTCGCGATGTAGCCAAAAAGTTAAAAACTTCGGTCGGGAACGTACAAAACGCCAAAAAGAGAAATAATTTACAGACTAGGAAGAAACAGAAAATGCCGAAAAGGACTGCTGCCCAGCTTGAAAGAGCGAAATCTCGAGCTAAAGATTTGGACAAGTTTTTAATTCAAAATAACGACCGATGCATTTTAATGGATGACGAAACATATGTAAAAAAAGACATGAAAACGTTACCGGGGCCCCAGTTTTACTCGTGTGCAGCTGGCGTAACGTCCGTTCCAGAAGAACATAAGAGCGTGGCTTTTGAAAAATTCGCCCAAAAAATCCTTGTATGGCAAGCTATTTGCTCATGCGGGCTTAAAAGTACGAGCTTTTTCACTATCGGTACAATAAACGGAGATGTCTACCCACAGGAGTGTATTAAAAAGCGAATTCTGCCCTTATATCGGAAACATACACGTCCTCCAATATTTTGGCCTGATTTAGCTTCTGCTCATTACGCTCAAGCCACCTTAGATTTGCTTGATAACAAGAATAGTAGTTATGTCGCGAAAAACATTAACCCACCAAATTGCCCAGAACTTCGCCCGATTGAAAGGTATTGGGCAAATATCAAACGATACCTGCTCAAGAAGGGGGCAGTGGCCGACAATGAAGCTGATTTCAAAAAAATATGGAACGCAGCCTCTCGTCAGTTCACAAAAAAATCAATAAATACGCTGATGGCAGGCATTCGAAAGAAAGTCAGACAGTTTGCCAACTCTTAGGGTTTTTACAAAAAATTGCATTGTACATTCTTTTTACAATGTTTAGTGATATAATTGACTGTTTTTTGTTTGAAGTGCTGTGAGAAAAACAAGATTTATTTACATTTTCTTATGGCTACTTTATTTCGTGAACAAGCCTTAATAAGAAAGGCATTAAAAAAAAATTGCACTTTGGGATTCCCATACTAACTGTATGGAAAAATTTTCTTTGATTTCTGGGCGTTCTATAGTAGTCAAACCTTAGCCGGTTCCAAAGAGTATTTTGATCCTTAATAGGAATGGGATCGAATGGCATTAAAAAAAATTCGCCATAAGTGATGATTTTCTCGCTGACTGTACTTTTTTTCAAAAATCTGTGTATGTAGATTGTCATCACTTAAAAAGTTAAGAATGAAATCCTAATGCCATTTTTGCGTGGCGGCAAGGGATCCAGTAGCTGCCCTTACTGCCCCGTTTTAACTTTCCACCCTGTATAACATATGTACCTAAGCTATGCACCATCCACGTCTGTAATGTGATATGCAATAAACATTTCTATTTCTATCTCTATACTTATACTACATGTAAACATTTTGCTAAATAAAATGTTTTCCGTCTTATTTTCATTTTACTTGCACTTAGCCTTATTAATTAAATCATATCAAAATAAACCGCTTAGTAACAAAACATCTATTGACACTGATTGTGTAAGATTTTGGCAACTAACACCCTTAACAAATTCAATGGTTTAGGTAATTGAAAACTCCCAGGTATTAAAACGGCTTGGTTGCTTAACCCATTAAGTTTTATATGCATTTTAAAATCATCAGAAACGATCAAGCATTTTGCCTGTTTGTATGTTTAACGTAAATATTTATAATAGGAAAAAAATACAGCGAATAAAACTTGTAGGTATGTATGCACCAGAGAGTAGAACAACAAAACTCCAGTCATATTGCTAATCGTTAATATCCAATCCCCATAAAGTTTAATATGCGCTTTAAAATCATCAGGAACCATTAAGCATTTTGCCTATTTGTTTATTTTATTTATTTTGTTTTGTTTTGTTTTATTTATAATAGGAAAAAACAGCGAACGAAACTCAATAAAAACTTTTCAATTTTTTTCCTGTTCCCTGTAGGTCCTTGTATGTATTCCAGATTAGGACAAACAACAAGCATAAAAAGTTCAAAAAACTGTACCCCAAGTACGGAAAACTGACTGAAAATAAATATGTTTTTCATACAAAAGGTAGCATATGTCACCCAGAGCATAATTCCAAATCGATTGACACTACGAACTATAGACTGCTAAAATCATAATACCTATCCCTTTTTTTCGGCACTACCGTAGTCGGGCAAAAATGTAAAAGCGTGATAATTTAAGTTAAAACAATTACGCAAATAGTCAAGACAAGAAAGCCGCTTACAGTAATAACTGCCTGAAACTCTTCAAAAACAACGTATTATTTTCAATTTTCCGATGAAAGGTTTCACTTACTAAAAGCAGCAATAAAATATTTTATTATCATTCTATATTTCGTCGTAACAAACAAACTATCGTACCAAACAAAATTAACTTCCGACCACATCACCGGAATCACGAAGAAACAACAAATAATTGTCACCATTTTGTTCGACCAATTCGGAAAGTAAATATTTGCGGTAGCACATTTTCTGGTTTTCAATCACTGGCATGTCAAGTCAAGGCGACCTCTGTTCGCTGCCAAACAGAGCTCACGGTTGGCGAGTCTAGTTGTGGGAGTGTTGGAAATACTTGAATGGCAAGTAAGTAGGTAAGTCATAATCATAAGCATTCCTCGGAGTATTTGTAGCGCGGTAAGACTAAAGTATGCTATGGAGTCGTTGTAAGCATTAAAATTAAATTTATACTCATGGATGAGTATGAGTATAAATTTAATGTCAAAATGTTGCGCTCGTTACGAACTATTGTGTGACATTAAAATCTCATTTTGAAAAAAAAAGTGACTAGACATGTTCTTTCCGTGGACCCTCATATTATTTTTTATTCGTCAATGAAGATCTATAGTGGTGTATTTTTATAGGGTATGAGTATAAATTTAATTTTAATGCTTACAACGACTCCATAGCATACTTAAGTCTTACCGCGCTACAAATACTCCGAGGCCTGGTCATAAGTTACTTGCTGAATACTATGAAGCCAATATTATAAAGAGAAGTCTGTGAGATTGCAGCTTTGTAAGTATGCATGTAGGAGGTAACTTAAGCAACCACTTTTCTGATTTCAAGAATAGTAAAGAATTATAAATCAAAGCCAATATGTCAACAACTCGTAATATAAGATGATTCGAAATCATTATCAACTACATTATTAATTGCATTGTCACCTGAATTCAAAAGTTTCAGTTCTTTCATTATTTTGCCTTCCAAGAAGGACCATGCGGAACGACTAGGAAGTTCCAAGTCCTTCCGCATGTAGTTTCTTTAACATTATCCTTTAACTTGTCGCATTCAACATCAAAACTCAACCGAGGATACTTTGCGTGGACCAGGATCAGGTGGATTCGCGTGTCGATCACGTAACGCATTGTACGAACGTCGGGCAGGTCTAAATGTCACTTTTTATATGGAAAATTGACAGTTAAATTGTACCGACGCGCGTTCGGAACGTTACGTGATTACCCCTCTGGTACAAATTATTTATATATGTATGTGGGAACGGAACGTTATAGCGGAGAAGTAAGGTGAAGGGGAAGGGAGGGCAGGTATATAAGGACGGAACTTTTCTAAACTCTAATCGTGAAATGTGCTCGATTTGTTTTAGGTTTCTAGGTCATATTGAAACGGTGAAATAAAGATGTTTAAAGAGTGCAATCTCTCTAAATTCAAATGAATAAATAAAAAATCAAAATCATTTAATTCAGACTAAGGTCTATACATGGTAAGTAAATAATGAAATCTTAAATGAAAAATGAAAATATATTTATTTACGAAAGAGTATTTCAAAAATCATAGTGGATATGGCACACACACATATACACTAGGCCTGTTCTGTGGAACCAAATATACCAGATTCACTACAAAATCGCGGCAACCTCATCAACACCCGGAACGCGTTAATAATATTGAACGCGTTAGACCGCTGCATGCCTTCTGCGTAAAGTTGGTCCACAGGCTGCATGTATAAAACGATTGACAGTACGCTTTGAATAGTGTAGTCTTTACTTGTACAGTACATCTCGTGAACCTGCGGGCCAACATGTTGCATCGGACAGCCAACGATCCACGCTCCCGTTCAATGTCCAAGTTATCACACTTACTTGTATCACTCATATAGCCCCCCTTCCACATTTATTTATTGGTCTCAGGCAACAAGGCCTAATATATTACAAATACCTTTCAGATTAACATACATATCAATAAATAATGCAATGATCAGTGCTCAGCTAGTCAAGTCACACAACATTTTAATGCACATTTTAGTATGATTAACACAACACAACACATTTGCACCGAAAATAAACGAATGTAACATATGTTATTCAAGTTTAGTTGACTAAACCGCCGTACATTCAAGCAACTATCCCACGCCCAACAAGCCCTCAACGATTTCCTGCGAAGCGTAAAAAACTCATTCAGTGGGCCCATAACATCATCCCTTACTTTAATGGTGGTATTAATTCTTCTGCGCGCTGTTCTACGCGTTTTTATTGAAGACAACAATGGTTTTATGGTATTTTCTTACCGTTTACTTGTATTTCTCTGTTAGTGACGGAGGATTGTGTTTTAAAGACGGACTATTGTGAGAAACAGATTTATAAGAGGGTATAAAAATGTTTTATTGTGATTGGCTTGTTGGAATGGAAATGAGTGTTTAATGTTCGAACTACACAAGTCCTTACTTTGAGAGTTTTAAACCGCACTTATGGCATGTGCTAATAGGTTAGAGAGAGTGACCCCTTCATTTCTTTTAACAATTATTATTGAAAGAGGTAACAGGTTAATTTTTGAAATCTTAGGGCTTTATTCGTTATATATCCGGCAAATTTGACAGTCGACAACGCATTTTACCGTCGTACTCGCCTGATGAACATAATGTCAACACAGCAAGCTATGTTTACAAGCTTAGTGGCACGGGGACAACAACATTTCCACAAATAGAGTGGTTTTTTTTACATCCGTTTCCTAAATTCAAAGACTAATAAAGAAGATAATGCTATTAACTCATTGATAATACCTACGTCTAATAGATTGAATACGGTATTGTATTCAATCTATCTATTAAATTTTGGAACGGCTGTTAGACATAACCCATCTTATCTTACCTAGGCGCGGATCCGTGTTAAGATTTGAGCCAGAGTTTCAAATCTCAAGGTCATCTTTTTTTTTTTTTATTTTGATCCCGCATACGTAGGATTAAAGTAATAATTCTACTCAATTTTCTTCAAATTACGCAAGTTTCCAAACCGGTACAAAAACAGCTAAAAATTACCATCATTCCCAAACGACAATCGCATACAGAAGTGGTTGACGGGGGTCGATTGTAACAGACCTGAATTTGTAATCTTTACGTTAATACAAAAGGTAAATGGGCCCCATCGCTGTTTTCAACCGCTGTAATGACGTCATCACTGCGTCCTCTGTAATCGAGGGGTGCGGCCACTTTTATAGTATCCGAGCTATAAGGCGGGCGGTTCGCACACCGACGTGCCAGAAATGTTATTGAGACATTAAGGGCGGGTTACATTAACCACGGTTGGCAGATCGGTTAGCGATAAATATGACGCCGGCAGCTGTCATCCTATAGGGAACTATCATAATTCCCATACGTACGGTCAACCAATTTGATTCCTAGGCCACCATAGAACCTTGCCGTTGTAAATGCTATGTCAATACGGGTTACTAGGATTATTGCGTCGCTATGTAGCAGTTAAAATGACAGGGTTCTACGGTGGCCTAGGAATCAAATTGGTTGACTGTACAGATTTTAATAGACTTAACCTTACGAATTCGGGTTAATGTAACTTATTATGCACAATTGCATATTGTTATCATGTATTTTTTTATAAATGTTTATACGTCATATTATTTAAAAAAGGGTATTCATAAAATAAATACCCTTTTTTTGTCAAAGTTTATTAATCCTAAGGCCGTGAACGGATTTTATTTCAATGTTCTACACTCGCGAGCAAAAAAATCGACTCACGCCACATTTTTTGGTTTAGGGCAAATTTTTCGCAACTGGGAAATGTTACAGGAAAAATGAGTATACCACGTTGTTATAAATTTATTCAGCTTTAAAATACGCAACAATCATGAAAATCAGACGCATAACTTTCAGGATATGCTCGTTTGAACGGGAATTGAAATTTAACCGCCTTGAACTACCCACGAGTTGAGCGCCTTCAGGATGCATAAAAACAGGTGTAAACCTGTTTTTCTTATCAGGATCGGCCGCGGAGCTAGCGCAAGCACCGACTCGGACGCACCCAATCTTCCGCGAATTTCTGCTCCTTTTAAGTAAGTCGTAGCGAAATGAGCGACCCGGCTTAGGCCGGAGAACAGTCGACCACCACCAGCCCCACTGCCGCCAACCGCAATTGTGTTCCCGGGTGTACCCGAATGGGGGGAGGGTTCATGGTTGTGGTCCCGGAGGCAGTGAAAAGCGTCGTCGGAACTCCGCACCAATAATGGCCCCGCCGCCCCAGCGCTCTACGGGAGCCCAGCAGGAGCGAGCGAGCCGCCCACGGATTTTCCGCCGCACCCGCGGCATCGGAGACGCGGCCAGCCTTGCCCGCGACCCACGCATCCAGCAGGCATTCAAGAATGTCCTGCGCGTATCCGCAGCGGCCCTCACAGCCGCGCGAACGCCATCACCATCACCAGGAACACCGGAAATCCAGGAGATCCTCGGTCGGCTTGGCCCGCTGAGCCAGGCCGCCGCACCTATGGGCGAAGCAACAGCTGCCGCCGCCCAACCCGGACCGTCCGCCCCCCGCCCGCCCGCCGCGGGCCCTAGGGCGAAAATCGTTAAACCGGCCCCCGCGCCCCTGCCTCAGCGCGCGCCCGCAACGCAGCGCCAGGCCCACGCGCCAAAGCCCGCGCCGCGATCGCCACCCGCCCTTGGAGCGGGACAGGCGCCCCGCGCAACAAAAACCGCGCCGCGACCGCCGCCCGCCCTCGGAGCGGGACAGGCGCCCCGCGCAAAAACATCCGCGCCGCGACCGCCGCCCGCCCTCGGAGCGGGACAGGTGAGTCGCGCGCACCGATCCGCGCCGCAACCGCCGCCCGCCCTCGGAGCGGGACAGGCGAGCTACGCAAAACAAGCCGCGACCGCGCCACAGCCGCCGCCCGCCCTCGGAGCGGGCCAGGCGAGCCAAGCGACCCGCGCCTCATCCAGCGACGAGAGCGCCAGTGACGACGAGTGCCAGGAGCCGGCCGCACCCGCGCGCCAGGACCCGGCCGCCGACGCACTGGCCCACAACCCCACAGCACCACAACCAGCTGCGGCTCAGCCGCCCCAGCCACCACCACAGAAGAAGCCGCGCCCAATAACGGTGGATCACCTCCCGGAGTGGCACGAACACTTCGTGCGAATCCGGGAGAAATTGGGCCGCTACCCAAAGTCCCGCCCATATGGGAACGGGATACGATTCCTCCCCGAGGACCACGACGAGTACCGGGTAGTTCAGAGCTACCTGGCGTCCCTCGGGGACTCCGTTTCCTGGTCGGCCCTCCAGCCGAGGGAAGAGATCCCCCTGAAGGTGTGCATCAGGGGGCTTCCTAACAGCACAGACCCAGAGCACATCACCGAGGACCTGGCGAAGAGAGGATTCGCCCCAACCTACACGCGCCACGTGGATGCGCGTGCAGGACGACCCGGCTGCGTGTTCTACACGCAGCTCTCACGGACAGCTGACCTCATCCCGGCCATCTACGATGTCCGGGAGATACTGGGGATGACGGGAGTGGTGGTGGAGGCGTGGCGCGGCAAGAAGGGGCCGGCGCAATGCCATCGCTGCCAAGGCTTTCGTCACTCCTCTCATGGCTGCCGCCGCCCCATCAAGTGTGTCCGATGTGCGGGACCACACTTTGCGGGCGTGTGTGAGCGGCCAAGAGACCAGGAGGGGACCTGCGCCAACTGCGCCGGTCCACATACAGCAAACGATCCGGTGTGCCCGGCCTACCAGAGGGAGGCACACGTCAAGAGGGCGGGTACAGCTCCCCGCACAAACCGTCGCGGGCAAGTTGTGCCCCAGCAGCGCACAGTGCAGCCCTCTGAGAACGCGCCAAACTCGCTGATGGCGAGTGCAAACGAGGCGACACCACGCCTCCGCCGCCGAGGAAGAGGCAGACGGGGCAGGGGACAGTCCGCCCCCGCCGCCGCTGCCCCCGCCGACACCCAGACCGCCACCGCCGCCGCACAAACGGCCGCAGCCACCGCCCAGGCGTTCACCGCCCAGGCCCCAGCCCAGAACACCCGGACTACCGCCCAGAGCAGGCCGCAAACGGCCGCTCCCGCCACCGATACCGCAGCGCCGACTAGGCCCCCCCGCAACATTGCGCTCCCTCCCCTACCGATGAGTAGGGAGAGGTCGAATGCGCAATGTATTGCAATCCTGCAGGACGTGCTCGACGCCCTGCAAAAAGGTACAGATCCAGTCCCCATAGTCCTGAGGGGACTTTGGACGGAGCTGTACCAACACTGACTGACACACACATGGACGTTCCTGCGCCGTCGGTCCGCAGATCGCTCGCTGGGCCTCTCCTTCGGGAGTCCCACCCGGCAGGGCTCGATCGCACCGACGGACGAAGCAGATGACCCCACCGGACCAGCCGGGCGTCTCGCCCACCCCAGCCACCCGTCCGTAGTCGCGGACGGCGCCCGATCCCGCCACATGCGGCTCACGCCGCGAACGGCTTAACCGAGCCCACTTAGGGTTCGTGAGATTGCTACGAGGTTTCTTATCAGTCACTTATCACAAGTTGACCTGTGCACATCTCTCGCAATTGGACCACTGAAACCACCTGGAAAAAATGGACACCACCGAAAATGAAGCCGCCCAAGTCGTCGCCTTGCTGAATCGAGGACTTTCTCAGCGTTCAGTTGCCGAACAGCTGAATTTAAGTCAGTCTGCTGTCTCCAGGGTTTATCGTCGATTTGCTGAGACCGGAACCCTTACTCGGAGACCGGGATCCGGCCGTCGAAGATGCACATCCGAGAGAGAGGACCATTTCATCGTGACGACCAGTCTTCGGAATCGCCACCTGACCGGCGTTGACGTCCAGCAGCAGCTGATGCGGACCCGTGAGGAGCCCGTGAGCTCTTGGACAGTTCGCCGAAGACTTAAGCAAGCAAACCTCACCCCAAGAAGGCCAGCTACGGGGCCCAAATTGACGCAGAGACATCGGGACCTACGCAAGGATTTCGTAGCACGCTACGAAAATTGGAGCTACGAGCAATGGAGCCGGGTACTCTTCACTGATGAGTGCAGAGTTTGTCTCCATGGCAGCGACAGAAGAGGACGGGTGTACCGAAGACCTGAAGAGCGGTTTGCACAATGCTGCTTCTCAGAAACAGTCGCCTACGGCGGCGGCTCCGTCATGATGTGGGCGGGCATTTCAATGGAGGCGAGGACTGAGCTGGTTTTCATCCCTGGTGGCGGCCGAGGAGGTGGATTGACCGCGGATAGGTACATCACTGACATCCTGCAGGACCATGTTGTCCCATACGCAGGTTTTTTTGACGAGGGGTTTCATTTGATGCAAGATAACGCCCCTTGTCACACCGCTGGAGTGACCAAAGCGTACCTGGCGGCGGTCGGCATCCCCACCCTTACCTGGCCACCGCTGAGTCCGGACTTGAATCCCATCGAGCACATGTGGGATTACCTGAAGAGGAAGGTTCGAACGCGGGATCCAGCCCCGGAGACGATTTTGGCCCTTCAAGCTGCTTTGGTCGAGGAATGGGACGTTTGCCCGCAGGACACCATCAGAAAGCTGATAAGGTCCATGAGGAACCGTATCGAGTGTGTAAGAAACGCCTATGGTGGCAATACGCGGTATTAAAATGAAAAATAAACAGTTTTTCCTCCATAAAATTTGTTTTCTTTCAATGTTGTGGTTATGAAATTAACCAGTTTTCCCCCACTTTGTGAAAAATCACGTTTTTTTTCAGAACCTGAAAAAAATATGACTTGAATTTGATATTTTCTGAAAGCTTACATTTTCAGCTTTCAGAAAATGCTACTATGCTACGAATACCTATATTAGTTTTAGAGATATTGCACATTGAAATCCAAAAAAATGTTGAGTCGATTTTTTTGCTCGCGAGTGTAGTGCTTTTTTCCTTTAAATCCGTTAACAAACCAAAATGGGGAGTTTTAAAGTAACCCCGATATCAGTATAAAGTTGATCACCGACTTAATATATTTTTTCTAATAGATACATTATTTTTTTTGTTGATGTAATCGATAGAGGACGAAAAACAGATATTTAGATTTTTTTCCTTATTTTTTTGGATAAACGTTTAGGGAGATACAGACGTTTTAATTCTGAAGTTGATCAATTTAACCGCAAACCACGGTAGCAGAGATAAAATCATACCCATCTCTTTATTTAACTACTTGCAAAGAACACATGCCAACTCGCGGGATAAAATATAACGTAAGGTAAATCACCAGTAGCATGCCACCCTTCAATTGCTGGCCCACTCATTTTAAAAATGAACTCTGTTCTCCTGCAAATAGAATTCAATTTGTACAGTCAAGTGTAAAAGTATGGTTGCATTTAACTTACTCATAAATATGTCCCATCGCTCTTCTATCAGCGGATTAAGGTTGTGGTAGATATTTATGAGAGGATTAAATCACATACAACCTATGATACATTCGCCGTCGTAATTGAATTTATGATAACAATAACCTTTTTTGGAGACGACTAGACTTAGCTCAACAAAAATAATCAAAGCCATACAGAGTAAAGAGAGATGTTTTTTTTATATCTTGGGTCCGTTATAGTAAGCTACGTCTGTATCCTTGCCGCAAGGATCACGACATACCCACGTCTTTATGTTTTGTCAGGCCAGAGAGCAACAGTTTGCTGTGGAGGAAGCCTTGAGATCGCTTGTTTCAACAATTCGCTTGAGATGAGTTGAACTTGTGGCTTTGACTACATCGCTAGCGTACTTTTCACTGCTTACACTTGAACCTCTATTTTGCTTCTAACAAATTAATCAAATTTCATTTCATCACCTTGACAAATTGTCTGTTATCAATCATTTGCCTTACAGGGTCTAAAAGTAATAGGGTTCCTCATTTAAAATTCATAACTATCAAATTATTGCAATAAAGTGTGAATAACAAAATAAAATCCTCATTATAAACAGATATGGAACTTGAATAGGTATTAGCTGTTTCAGTTGTCGCCAGAAAGTCAGTCTTTGACTGTGTTTTGCCAATTTATGTCCTTAAATTGTAACTCGTAACTTAAATCAGTACTCATTAAGAATGAACAATAAAAGTGCTCAGTGTCAAATATATATTTCTTAAATGTTCTAGATTTATACTCATAAAATTAAGGAACCTCATTTAAACGTGGAATCAACTTGTCACTGTTTCTTGTCTGAGAAATATACTTTAGACGCCTGCAAATGAAAATAATTATGTCCGAGACAAGAAAAGCTCTGAAACTTCGGTTTGAAATAAGACATGAACTAATTTTAGAGACATATTTAATCCTAGGCTCAGATTATGACAGATATTTGATGTGGGATGGAGCCTAATTCATCCTCTATCTGGATTATTTCTATGAAATTTATGTTCAATAAATAAATTCCGAAAGGCCTTTTTCGACCATGTATTTACAATTATTTTATGATACCTATAATGATGATGTTGATGTTGACGAAGAATATGATGATGATCACGATGGTGAAGATTATGATGGTGATGTTGATCAAACAAAAACTACAGGCAACATGTTTTACACACTCACACCATTCTGAAGAAGTGGGTCCGAAACATGTCGCCCGTAGTGACATTTTATTTTAACAGATGAGTTGAACCGTATAATTAAGTATAGCATTATTTTAACATGTCTCACGAAAGTTTAACTTTTTAGGTCGAACCATTGTTCCTGCAAGACAACATGGTAAGCGGCGGTACCAATCTCTTGTCATCACATTTTTATTAATTAAGGCGACGGGTAGGGCAAGGCTTTCTCCATACAAACGTTGTGCAAGTTTTTATTGTCGGTTTTTGCACTACAGAATTTTCGTTTTTTTTGCTTGTTCATATTGAATTTACGCAAGCCATGATGTTAAGAATATTGTTAGATTTTAAAATAATAAAAAAAAATATAAAAAATATAAAAAAATAACACCAATGAATAAGCTAACAAAAAAAAGAAGTGTACTGACTAAAACTTATATTTACAGCGCAAACACAAATAAAGATAAACTTGCACAACATTTGTATGGAGAAGGCTTGCCCTACCCGTCCCCTTAAGTGATAATACTGATAATTTAAGAGATTTCAGAGCTTGGCTCTTATCATCACAGCTAGGCTCTTCGTAACTCGTATCATCAGCAAACAGAACGCTATAGGTAGTTAATGTTGCTGGATGATCGTTCACGTAGGCTAACAACAGGATATTTCCAAGGGCTGATCCTTTGGGAATTTCTGGACTGACATGACCTTAGTCAGATTTCTGTGCTTTGCCATTTGTGGACAGTATTACACGCTGCCTTTTCGGTCCGACAAGAAAGAAGTATAGCTGACATTTTTAATAAAGGTGTAGTTTGGATGACAATTCAATATTAGGGTACCATCGAGCTGATCTGATGATGGAGACAGAAGGTGGCCATGGGAATTCAGTACTTTACCGACGTAACCCCGTTGAGTTTGGGCTCGTTTAAATCGTCTCAGTGAGTAGTTGATGACGGTATACAGAAAAGTACAGTCGGCAATAAAAACTTTTACAAAAAATTAAAATTTTATTTCAGTTCCAGTATTTGAGGGGGGGAGAGTAAATCCAATGATGATGCTCGGAAACAATACATATATTATGACGGGAGGAGTTGGGACACTCCGTCATTACCGCTGCCGCCGATACTTCTTCGGCAACATGGTGGTCCGCTGCCCAGTCGAAGTAATAGTATTTTAACTGGCAGTGGTCCACATCCACCGGGACCACATACACGAGGTAAAATTTTCAGTACCTGCTTTACATGTCAATTTCCACATTGTCTTTCCAATATGTTCTCATAGTTTGATAGAATATTTAAGATCAAAGGACATTTTTGGCTGTTTATTACAGCATGTTAAGGTTTAGATGATTCGATTCTGTTTTTATTGGATAATGATTTGCTCAGGATATAGAAGATGCCTTTACAAAACAAAAGTAATTCCAGTAAATATACTTATTAACCTAATAAGGTTTATATATAGGTATATTTGGTATTGTATTGTATGATTTTAAATCGAGGTATGAATATACATACGAATGTTCTCATAGTATAATATAATACGAACAAACTAAATTTTTGGCTGTTTATTATAGATTCGATTCTGTTTTTATTGGATAATCATTAGCTCAGGATATAAGGAAGATGCCTTTGCAAAACGAGAGTAATTCCAGTATATATACTTATTAAAATAATAAGGTTTATTTATTATATAAATATCATCGTCATAAGAGTAAATTGAAGATACAATTATTATTAATAATAACTGTTACAATTTATCCACTCATGATTGTCAAGGTACAATCGTTTAAATCATCTTTGACATAAGGTATGTAGATAACGGCATCATTTAATAGTAAATGTAGAGATGAACTTAGAAATTTTTATAGCGTGGCTTTACGCATAATAATTAGATTTAACATTACAATGAAAAATCAAGGATATAATTAGAACCCCCTAGTATTGATTTAATACTGACAGCGCTAGGATAGTACTATTACTTATTCTGTGGCTAGGGATGCATTTCCTTCGCTACTGAGAATCCTCCTTTGACAAAACTTTGCAAAAGTATTAGACTGTCCGCTACGCCCTGCACAGTTGCGAATTTCGTAGACGCTGACGCCGCGCGCGCGACGCGGCCGGCGGTGTGCCGCGCGCTGTACGCGCTGAACACCGCCGCGTTGATCCCGCACTCGCTCAGTGTGCGCTTAACCCATCGGCTGAGCGTCTGGGAGCCAACTGCTTTATGTGGCTTGTTATAGGCTGTCAGAGCTTCTCAGAGACGTAGGTCTATCTAAATAGCATACCAGCGGCTATGCTGGGCATAGGTAACACGAGATTTTCGATGAAAAAGGGCAAGCAAGTATATCATAGGTTGTTTACAACCTAGCCTGGATATTTTCAAAATATCGGTTATTTTAATTGTAATTTTATCAGATAAAATTTTAATGTTTTGAATACTTATTTTAGATAAAGCTTGGAGACTTAGTGAGACTTGAGAAGACTCTGTGAGACGTAGTGAGCTAGTGAGCGCGAGTAATGTGACAGTTTGAGAAAGTTTTTCAAGCGATAATTCGTTAATTAGGAGGCCAATCGCTTAAATGATCTAATACAGTATTGATGTGCCAACTTACATTATATTGAGGTCTTGTAGATCTCTGAAACATATCGTCATTGGTTAATGTCTGTCCCAGACAGAACTAAGGATAGTTTCGATCTGCAGGTATTCAATGTCCCATATTGACAACCCTCATTAAACAAATGAGTGAAAAAATATACTACTGCACAGCGCCGTATCGAATTACTATGACAAAAGTGCCACCACTTTTTAAGACAAACATCGTATTGTTTAATCGTGTTTTGTGACAGCGATGCTATCTTAATGTCTAATGAAGATGGTGGCAAGCTTGTTCTCGATAATGCGGACCCAAATAATATCCCTGTTACCAGGGTAATCGACTTGTGTATTTGACGGGAGCTAAACTGAGAAATTAAGGCATTGCTATAAGGTTAACAGTTACTTCTTCGCTAACGAGGAGGCTTCTAAAGACAGGGTACCATGGTTGAATTGGCCACAAGGGTACGAGTACGACCATGATGCCCTTAGCTTATTCTGAGAAAATCTTTCGGAGGGCCTTCAATACGACCGAAAATGGGGGAAAAAATGGAAGAAAATGTTCGTCCAGGCCCATTTATTAATGCGACTCTCAAACAAATCTATCAGTGGTTAGCAAAATTTACACACTACCTATAATATTAGGTAGTTAAGTTAAAAGCCCCGTCTGCTAACTCCCATTCTATGATAGGATGAGATCTGCGTGATTCGAAATCAGCTACGATATTGTCGCGTGACTTAATGTAAGATGCGAATACGAGTAAATTGTTTGCACCATTGCCAGAATTCTCTCAAAACCTGATTGAGGTGAGGGTATTTAATACCGCCCATTCGGTTGATATTAAGCTAAATATTGCAGTAGAATTAAATATCTAATCGAAGTAGCACCTGACAATAGTGTAAAAATAAAAGCGGCTAGCATCTCTAAGAAATGAATTTGTTTTTCTCGTTCAGTCTTAGACTACTGGCCCCTTGCCGTATGCACATGCTGCCCCCTACCCCCTACCCCCTACCCCGTAGTTGAGGCGTCAGAATAATATTTGAATTCGGTAATCGTCGGTGCGAACGCGCCGATTGGAGTTATCGGATATGCATTAAACCACCGACGGATATCAGGGAGAATGGACTCAGGTACTTAAGCTCATTGTACGATTAAATCATCGTGGCCCTGTAGGTTAAAAAGGAACTTCAGCGTTCCAACCTATTTATATAAAGCCATCCATATTCAATGGCCGGACATGCTGAAACTAGCAGACCGCGGTAAGTCGCAGTAGTTGCCTAATTTTGCAACGTCTAATGTTAACCCTTAAATTCGCAGTGTTGTTTTAAAACAACACATGTAAACAAAAAAATGCCGAGACTTTGTTTTTATAAATAACGCCGAACCCTTTAGTTTATTTGAATCCCCATATTTCTGCGTATCCAAAATGCATGAGTTTAATGCTCCCGCGCACGAAAACTGACAGTTGTCGGCAAGATGGCGCCGAGTCGACGCGCACCGCAACGAGGCCCGGTAAGTAAAAAATCTTTAAAAATATAAATCTTCGTTTTTCATGCACTTTTTTAGTTGAAATACATTTTATAATAGTCAAATAATGTGTTGTGGTATGTACGATCGCACCTTGAACTAATACTGAGATAAAATAAGACTTCGAATATGAGTGTTGTTTATAAACAACATTGCGAAGTTCTGAGCATTTGACCTGCACGTGCCTATGTTGTTTTAAACTAACAATGCCCACTCTTACGTAACATTTTTTTTTTGCCATTTTGATAATTCTACTTAATAATCCCCCATTTTCCAACTGCACTAACTTTATATTGGTTATAGGGTAAGGTGTGGTAAGTTGGACCTATAATTTTACCTAGGGTAAAAGAAAAAGTAGGCATCTATGAGTTGATATTGTTGTACATTTTATGATTGTTCCCTATTAATCTAGCCTTTTAAATTATTTACATTACATAGGGACCAATTATATACCCTGGGTAAAAGAAAAGTAGGTATCTTGAGTTGGGTACTTCATCTGTCTCTGCCTACCCCAATGTGATACGTGCGTGAGTATAATGTATGTATGGATATTTCACCTCACCCCACTCTAATGCTATTTTTCCCCCTGTTTTGTTGCTAATCCGTGAAAGCTTTGGATATTGGTTTCTTTGTTTTGCATGTTTTGTGTGTTTGCTTGCTGCAGGGTGTAAAATGGGAACGTATCTCAAAAATAATGGCCCTCGTGCCACCTGAAAATGCTGTTTCATCAGATGGCAGCAGCTCTTCTGACGAAGAATCTGAAAGCCAAAACCTGAAAGCATGTATTATCAATAGCGTCCATGATAACTCTGATGCAAGTTCCGAACCACGCTCGATTCCATCCTCTATGGAGAGATATGATATATCAGATACATCAGATGTTGCGTACGAAACCGTCGCCCAGCCCGTCGAAACTATTCCTAATCGCCTAATTTCGGATATTGAAACGGTGCCACTAACTCCAATCACGACACAAATGTTTCACGGCTCCATTAACCATCTGCCGCAGTCCCCTTTACCGCTTTTAAATAACTTGTCTTCTGTGTTATCGCCACAAACACTGTCTGTATCCCTGCAAAAAACACAAACACGATCGAGACGCCTCGCTAACACACCAGCAACACCAAAAGTAACTGCAAGAAAAAAGAAATACGTTGCACAGCCATTAACTTTCAACTGGAAGCTAACTCAATTCAAACACAGAGCGGAAATAGAGCCTGTCCCACCATCAGTACCTATTGATGCACCCACCGAATCCCCTAGCGAGCATTTCCTCTTTTTTTTCTCATATGATATCCTACAAATGATCACCGATGAGACGAACCTCTATTCTGTGCAAACAAGTGACACATCGAAGTGCCTCAATGTCACCACTGACGATATTCGCGATTTTTTAGCCATTACTCTTTTGATGGGCGTGGTCTCGATGCCGGCGTATAGAGATTATTGGTCTACTGAATGTAGGTACCCACCAATTGCAGACATTATGTCTTTAAAAAAATACGAAAGCATTAGGAGGAACCTGCATTTCGTTAACAATCACGATATGAACGACGATCGCTATTTCAAGGTACGTCCTATCATGGAGAAAGTCCGCCAAAATTGCTTAAAGGTTGAAGAAGAGGAACGGTACAGCATAGACGAGATGATGGTCCCGTATAAAGGAACAAGAGCTGGCAGTAGGCGGCAATACATGCCAAAAAAACCAAAAAAATGGGGTTTTAAGATGTTTGTGCGAGCCGGTGTGTCAGGATTCGTTTACGATTTTCTCCCCTATGGCGGTGACGATACCTTCCGGTTTATATCATTCACGGATTATGAGCACAGTTTAGGACTTGGAGCAAAAGTGGTGTTGGCTCTTTGTAAAACCATCACATTGAGGCCGTCGATTGTATACTTCGACAATTTTTTCACCTCACTGGAATTGATCCGCTACCTGCGCCAAGAACTTGGGATCTTCAGCCTTGGCACAATCCGCACTAATCGACTTCGAGGATGTCAAGAAAAGTTACCGACAGATAAACAGCTTTCCAAGACCACCAGAGGAACAAACAAGCAGGTAGTTTGTAACAAAAACCAATTGGCTGTTGTCAAATGGAATGACAACAAGGTGGTTACATTAGCCAGTTCGTTTGTGGATTCTCACCCTGTTGATTCGATTAGGCGTTACTCAAAAGAAGTGAAGACAAAAGTTAACGTTGACTGCCCCCAAATAGTAAAACAATATAACATGCATATGGTTGGCGTCGATTTGGCTGACATGTTTGTAGCTTTATATCGATCCAACATGAAAACGCGACGATGGTACATGGCCATTTTTTCCCAAATCTTGGACATTTGTGTTAATAACGCTTGGTTATTACACAGACGAAGTTTGGGTGCCGACAAAAAACACATGCCGCTAAAAAAGTTCAGGACACAGATTGCTGCCGAACTCCTAAGAAAGGATAGAGTTAAAGGTACAAAGACTCAGCACGATAATGTCGCCATGATCAAAAATCCTGCAGTGCCCAGACCCTCTGACGGCATCAGATATGACAACATTGGCCATTTGCCTGTATTTTGTGCGACCCAAGGTAGGTGCAAGTACTGCAAAGGTGGGTACACAAAAGTCCAATGTGTCAAGTGTCGACTCCGCTTGTGTTCAACACCGAAAAAGAACTGTTTTTACAACTTTCATGTTCGTAATTAAATACTTTTTGTAATATTTTTTGTTTCATTTTGATTCCCGCATCCTGCACAGTGTTGTTTATAAACAACACCCATCAACGAATGTCGTATTGTGAGTAACGGGCAATGTTGTTTCTAAACAACATATTATATTTTCAGACCTGAACATGAAATATTTTTTTTATTATTTTTTTACACCTAGAAATACTTACAATAACTTAGTTTTTAACAAAAAAACATTTAATTTGACAAAAAAGTATCTTGGGCATTAAAGGGTTAAAAAAGGGTTCCAATTCCGATTTAATTCGAGTTCTTTTGTCGGGACGCAAACTTATCAGGATGAAAATTATGCGAGTCGATAATCATGCTTAGAAATTAGCATGACGTCATGGGCCGAAATACGCTTTTTTCTTCATTGACAATGAATCCTAGCGAAGTTTAAAGTTGCCGAGTTAATTCTATGTTACCTAAGCATTGCTCGTAAGTTTGCCCGAAAAGGAGTCGATCAGGTGGAGAGGAGACCCATAGAACGCAATAGTTTTTATAAATTGATTTATGTTTTTAAGGTTAAATAGGTACAAAGCGATTTTACCGTTCGGCTTCTGTACTAGAAAAATACTGGAAACGAATTGGCTATCACATGGACTACACTCGGATATAACATTTATTTGCAGTAAATTATTTATTTATTGATAATTTAAATTTATTTATTTATTTAAATATAAAATTTAACAGCATTACAGCATATGCCAAGGCGCTGGTAAACTTAAACTATTTAGCGTACATAATTAATTACACAATAAGAAACAATGAATAGTACCTACCTAACAAACAATATTTAAAAATGAATCTCACAGAATCTTTTAACAATAGGGAGTAGTTTACTCCACTTGTAGGCAAACAAATCGCAATCCGGTGCATACAGAACTACTTTGTTAAGTAGCGCCTGCGCGCTGACAACTGGTGAGTGCTCGTGCGCCGCCGTGCGAGCCGCCTCTTCCGCCAGGAGGCGGTGGCTGCGGCCACGGAGGTACTTGTCAGGAACGAACAGAGAGCATATTCTTGTGATCAAATCGGAGCAATCTGACTCGCCTCTCAGAATACGACAAGCTGTGGTCAGAAGTTCGATATTGCGCCTGACCTCTAGGGAGTTGAAACCTAACATTCCGAGTAAGTACTTGGTAGGATACAGAAAGGGGTAGCACCCGTATATTTTCTTGTAAAGAAAGCGAAGAAACGCCTTTTGTACTTTCTCCAAAAGAAGAATGTAAGATTTTTCGTGAGGGTTCCAAATTATTGAGGCTGACTCTATCTTACTTCTAACCAATGCTGTATACAGTAACTGCACTGCTTTAGGATCACGGAAGTCTTTCGCGTTGCGGATGATAAAACCCAGTCTTTTATATGACTCCTATTATGTATGGCATCTATATAATGTTGCCTCTCCTTGTCAGAATGCACAGGTATCGAGGGTAAGGAATACTGAACGACAGGAAGTTAATTTTATAGCCATCGATCCATGAAAGTATAGTGCGGTCCTTCGTAATGAGCGCCCACTGTTTGTTTACAAAATAAAGACAAGCGGCCGGCGTACTTAACTGTAGGAATCTAACCTACCTAGTAGCGACGCTAAGGGGGCTGGTGCGCGTACGACGGCCTGTAGTAGGTAGCGCGTGGGCGGCACCGGGAGCGGCGGCGGCGGGCCCAGCGGCGGCCTGCGCGGCGCGGGGCCTCTGCGGCGACACAATGGACTTTACCCGGATGGGCGTCTGCTTACGCGCGAAGCAGCTTCATTTCACCGCCGGATTTGATCACGGCCTCCGCCGATTTCAGCGAAGCAAATTTTCACCAAATAGGCAAGTATCAATCTTGGTGTTTACCAAATGGTCCTTTCTTTCTTCAAACTGAAGAGTATGAAGTTTCGCCTGGTTACGCTATCGGCGTATTGTAAGTCACACAGAATACGACCGAGGTCGATGAGTTTTTGTAATAAGTCGTTCTATTTGCCTTTTAAAATTAACTGAGATGTAATAATTTCACCGAGGCACGATATGGCACTTGCTATTCCTTTTGTTTGGACTCAATGCCCTTGTCACGTTTATCAAAGTATTCCAAAATGGCAGCATTCATCTCAGAATTTAATTTTGGAGCGCCTATTTTCACAGAAATAGTCGGTACTAGATATTTATTGATGAGATCCTTACGAATTTATTTCGTAATGCTCTCAGTAGCTGTACAAAACGAGTAGCTATTTCTGTACGTATATCTTTACCCCATTTTATGGCTGACGAAGGGTCGTCGCCTAGAATTTAGAAAACGTCATCGTCTAAATTAGCTGTGTTTATGCATTATTATCGTATACTTTTACATCGCATAGCACTGGTGCTTGTGCCTGCTATGGCACTAGTGCTAGTGCTTGCTAATGCATTGGTGCTTGTGCCTGCTAATGTAATGGTGTTTGTGTTTATTAAGGCACTGGTGCTTGTGCTTGCTACAGCCGGAGCGCTCTGGTCAGTGTATACTGAACGCTTGGTTGAACCTCGATAGGCTTTATTTGATCCAGAATGGGCTTTTGTGCATCTCCAACAGGATTGTAATGTTCCTCAGCAGTATAAGGCTGGTCAATGTCTTGATCAAGTGGCCCAAGTGGGTCGTACAGTAATTCCTCATATGGAAATAACCAGCAGCCGTCTGGTCGTAGAACAGGTGACGCTGAGAACGAATAGATTTTTCGTTGTCTCCTTATATTTAGTAAGAAATCAGCCAATATACGTCCCACTGCTGCGCACAGGCTTCCTTTTATCTAATCGAACTTTAAAGTTAACTGAATAATTTTATATAAGACATCTTGCCGAGCGAAAGTTATAATGTATTAAGTATTAGGTACTGTACCGTACCGCACCGCACCGCACTCTGATACCGTAACGCGTGTAAAATAAAATATACCAATTATAAATTATGAACATAATTGAGAAATGGGTAGTAAATTAATGCAAATAAGTAATTGATTTGCTGTGCACTTATTATCAAATATGGATCGGATTACTCTTTCCGTTAAAGTTAACGTGGTGATTATTATCACTTAGATAACGCATGTTATCTTCTCGAAAAGGTTAGGTGACAATCCCCAATGAATTGTACGGCAACCAATAAATCATGCGTTGATTCAGCCCCAATGACTAATCGAGATGCAATGACACCATTCAATGTGCTTCTATGATATAAAATCAGGCATACATCTGATATGATATACGTGACAACGGTTTTATATTTCAATTTAGTTAGGTATCAATCCCCAATGAATTGATCGCCAATATATAAATCTTGCGGTGATTGAGCCCCAACGGCTAATCCGGTGCAAACGATAGGTATGACTAAACATAGTTATACCCTGTAATTGCCAAATCATTTAAAAAACTTAAATATGTTACCTGTTTCCCGTGGAAACAATTTCTCCTCATCACCTTGTACTTGTAACGAAGCACTTTCACTACGAACTCGTAATTTACGTTCTAGTTTACGAACTTTATGTATTAAATGATCTAAATCGTCTTTATATTTCTTTGTACGTTTACGTTTAGGAGTTTTAGTTTACGAGAATACACGAACAAGAACTTATAATTTAATTGAAGTGACTGGAGTGGTCGAGCACTTGATTGCGTATGACCGGCGGAACGATGGACGGGCGGGGCGTAGGATCCAGACCTACCCTCTAGTGAAATAATTAAAAATTCAAAATAACTCTAAACTAAAGTGCAGAGAGTGGTGACACCTGGCGTTACTACATGTGTATTATAAATCTTCAGTTACTAATCTCGAGGACGAGGCGCGAAGTATAATTGCATATAAGTTTATCTACTAGACAAGCAAGGGTAACGGTTGACAATAGGTGTCTAATACAATGTCAATTTTGACGCTCGATATTTATGAAGCATTTTCTTATAAATGAATAGACTTAACTGAAGAGGTTGATAATGAATGACCAATATAAAATATGTACCTATATGTATGATTAATCTTTATTTATTTTTCAATCAATTATTCATTCGGTAGAAACCTACTAGGGTACGATCTGTTTTTAAGTAAATACCTACTCTTTAGCTAATGTCAAACGTTCCCGCTCCGAAAACCCCGATGTATGGTGATGATGATGATTCCAATCTATGACTAAAGCCTCTGCTAGACGGTCGCCAACACGCCACTCCGACCGTGCGACCTTGGTCGGCACCGACCGCTGTAGTATAAAATATTGCTCCAAACAACTGTCCACACGGTTGGTGCGGACCAAGGTCGCTCAGTCGAAGGAGCGTGTTGGCGACCGTCTAGCAGTGTCTTTAACTATGCTCAATGACGTGGAGAAACAGCCACCAGATCCGGAAAGACCCACAAAAATCATAATAATCTCATGAAGAAAGAAGTGCGCATCATACTCGTGAACGGCTGCTGTTTGTGGAGTCCGGTCAGTTCATGTTTGCAAGGACCACAAGTGACTTTATTACAATGTACAGCGGAATTTACATGAGAGTCTTCACTATGATCTCATTTGATTATTTAAATTTTGTCCATCAGATACCTCAATATGTACAGTCGACGCCAAAAATTATGTTTACACTTTTGTACCTTATTCCATTGTAATAAGGCGAAAACTGTAAACATATTTTTGGCGTCGACACATCTATAAGAATTAGGAATTGCTTTTTTTAACTTTTAAATCCTTGATAATGTTGTTTATTTTCTTATGTATGATTGCGCAATTTAGGATTAACAATAGATATATATACTTATTGACTTGTAGAGGTGCCCTTGTGGCCTATTAATTATTTTGATTTTGAGTGCTCAAATGAAATTGTCAGCTCTGCTCTGTATATAATTTACTCTGAACTAAAGATACCTACCAATCCAAAATAATACTTAACATTACCATTATTATTATTTTATCTTATGTAACTTTAGAAACTGCATATACGAGTAGCCCTGGAAATGCAAGTTCGGTGTATCCAATGTACAAAAAACCAGTAATGAAAGAAAACTGTTTTCATACATTTACTATGGAGAAAAAGTTCTTTAATTTCTGGCTTTTTTTGTACCTACCTACATTACCGAAAGTTGACCCCAACGAAACTATTGATACTGATAAATTATTAAATGATAAATGCTATTGATAAATGGAATCGATTGACATAAAAAAATACATGTACAAAAAACTTTTTATTCATTTTCATACAAATTGTATGGGGAAAGTTTTTCTCGATGAATGGCTTTTCTAGTCCGAAATTTCTTTTTGGTCCCATCTTGGACAGGAATGGAATCGAATGGCATCAAATAAAAAGTTTGACAAAAATGACCATTTTCTCGCATCCTGTATGTTTTTTCCAAAATCTGTACACGGCAATCTTCATTAATTTGAAGTGGAAGGGAGGTCTCCTAAGACCATTTTCGCCTAGCAACACGGGATCTGGGGACCGATTTTGACTTTCGAGCGCTTGAATTCAAAGCGAGCGGTAGAAAATAATCGCATACGAAAAATTGGCACGATTATTTTCGTATGAACCCAATAATAGGTATTTTTGAATTTCATCACTCGAAAGCTAGTGGTTTGGCTATTTATTAGCGCTTCGTTGTACGCAGAAATTCGATAAGTACTGGTTATTTAAAATTATATTCTGCACATGGAATAAAAATAAAACATCATTAGGTGTATAGATAAATATAATATTATTATTTAAGTGTTGTCTTTGTGCTTTATGCGTTACATAACAGATAAAACTAAGAGCGTAGTAAAATAATACCTTGTAAACGAAACGTTTAGTTTCCTGTCTGTTATAAAAGCAATACAAATTACAAACGATAAAATTTGTCACACCAACTTGCTTTAATTAGAATGAGACAGCAATTCATACTTTTCATTCTAAGTATAGCAAGTTGTTGTGAATCATTGCCAGGCCTCTTAATATCACTATATCTCTGTCTCTTTTTAACCTGTGCAAAAAATATTATAAAATTTATTAATCGTACACCAGCTAATCAATCAATTGAATAGGAAGGTATATTTATTTATCTCTTTCTAAGTTCATTGTCAGTCCAAAATTAAATAAGTACAAGTGAAGTGTCCAAATTGTCGGCACTTACTTTCTACCGATAGAATTGAATACGAGTGGTCAATACCCTTTTGGTTCAAAAGAACCCAGTCTCAAATTACACTATTACACAATACAAGTGATTCTCATTTAACACCTATGGTCATATGAACATAAACTCAAAATAGCCCAGTGTCTATTTACCATAGTCCCAAAATACCCTAAAATGTTAAAACCAAAACGACCTATCTCTATTAAGAACTTGTGTCGAAAGCACCTAATGTCATCAAAGCATAAACTCAAAACACAATGTTCCCAAAATACACTAATTACAAAATACGCTACTCTCAAAATACCCTAAATTATTTATTTATTGATTTTCGTTTTGTGCTATTATGATCCATGTGTGGTATACAACTGATAATAGCCATTATTTAATGTTTCGGTAATTTTCTAACTACCTAAATCACATCGTAGAAATAGATAGGGTGCGACGGCGGAGTTCTTATATTTTGATGAAAACAAATACATATAAACCTTCAGCATGGTTGACGATATCAGGCCACTTAATAATGAAGTGTCTTTTTAGAGATATAATAAAGAAAAAGGCCTTTCTGTCACATTCCACGCTTTTCTTTTGCTTTTCATGTTTGTCGCAATGGGGAGTAGAAGCAATTTAACGTTTATTAAAAACCAAAAAGGGTATTCTTGCTTGCTTTACGACGGGCATAAATATAATTTTAGTCACATGAATAAAAATGAAACGAATAATTGGAAATGCATACATCGTAGTGAATGTTGCTTTGCATCAGTAACGTTGAACAAAAACAAAGATACGGTCGTGAAGGAAAGTGCACATGTTTGCAAAAGTCACCCCAAACAAAATATCCGAGATATTTTTATATACAATTGTAAAGAAGAAGCGTGTAAGAAGATGACGCCTATTAAGAAGATATTTGAAGATAAGTTAACAGAAATAGAGAACGACGACATAATAATGTGCTCCTATGAAGAGAAAAAAAATTCGTTGTACAGGGCAAGACACAAGTATTATATATACGTCTAATGACAACTCACTAGAAGACCAGTATAAGCGTGACCTCCAATCGCATTCAATTATTGTAAGACTTACGATTGGTCAAACTCGAATGAGTTGAGAGGAAATGCCTAACAGGTTGCGAATCGCTTACATATTGGCATGAGAAACGGTGTTTTTACCCGGGTGGGAATTATCGTACCTAAGCTACGCTTATTTAGTGCTACCTTCCTGTATAAATTAATTACTAAATCGAATCTTATTACTGTTCACGAATTGCTGTGTCGATACAAACCCGATAGGGTTTAACGACACTGTTAGATTTAACCAAATGTATTTTCTTTTATATATGTAATAAATAGAAAAAAATAGAAAAAATTTAGGGCAGAAAAACACTGAATTTAATTACCTAAAAGATATCAAGGTTCCGAAAATATTGGCTGAATCTTTTTTAACTGTAGAAAATGGAAATGATGACAAAATATTGATTTTTGCCAGTAACATAAGTAAACAGTTCTTGCTAAGTATTGCGAATACAAAAAAACAATGTTTTGGTGACGGGACTTTTAAGAGCGTCCCAAAACCGTTTTATCAATAGTATAGTATACATGTTTATGTCAGCTCAAGCAGCAAAGTAACGAATGTAGTGCCCGTAATTTTCGCATTGCTGCCAGATAAAACCGAAAGGACATATCATAGACTGTTTACATTGCTGCGAGAAGAAATGGGCGTTAGGACACACAAATATAAATGTGACTTTGAATTAGCACAGGTGAACGCTTGTCGCTCGGTGTTTCCTGAATGCGAGTTAACCGGCTGTTTCTATCACTATAATAGAGCAGTCTGGAAAAAAGGCAATAAATTGAAAATTGATGCCACCGAAGACGGTCGAAACATAATACAAATGTGTGCCAATTTGCCGTTGTTACCTGCTGATGAAATTAACGAGTATTGGGTGTGCATTCTGGGGGATGTACAAATGACTCACGAACTGCTGCTGTTTCAAAAATACATGGAGAAGCAATGGCTGAAATTGGGACCGGAAATACTCAGTTGTAGCCATGAAAAACATAGAAGCAATAATCCCATAGAAGGTTTTCATAGAAGATTAAATATCCGCATGCCGCATAAACCCACTTTTATACGCTTTCTATATCGATTAAGGAAAGAGTCGAGGTACCAAGATACGCGGATCAAAAATAATCTGTTCAGTGGAGCCAGTAGACGTCGATGTGACATCCTTTTCAATAATAAGTATCGATCGAGAGATTTTGATTGAGCTGGACGTGGGTGCTATAGACGCAATCACATTTTTAAAACGGGTGATTGGTCTGAAATCTGGATTGCGATAAAAGGATACAAAAAAGAAAAATAACAAAATGTTAAAAACAAAGGCTTCAGGATTATGTTTTAAGAAAAAAATAATTTAAGTTTGGTTTTCGTTAGAAAAAACGTGTTTGTTTATAAAAGCAAAAACTAGCAAGAACTGTTTTCCACGTACTGACAGTCAAGCCCTACTAAGTACTGTCCTTATTTTATATGTATTAGGTTATAGTACTTACTAACTTTAGGCTAAGAAACTGTAACTAACTTTATCTATGATCCCAGTTGGTCGAAATAAATGTCTTGAATTGAAAAAAAAAAAAAAAAATATCTTATTTGACTTTGATTGTTGAAAATATAATCTCATGAATAAGTACACTTTTTGTTTAATTGAACCTTTTTTTCTGAAGAGGTAAAGTCAACCAGAAGCGACGTCTTTCGGCTGATATGATGATGATGATGATGATAATAGTCAACCAATTTGATTCCTATGCCACTATAGAACCTTGTCGCTATAGTCACTCAGACGTCGTTTAGTAAACATGTAGAACTTAGTCACTATGACATGGTTCTACAGTGACCTATGATTCAATTTGTTTGACAATACTGGGAGGCAATTTTTGAGCCTTTTCGCGAAAAAGATTCAGCGAGAGATTTTTCCAATTTTTTTTTAAGGCTCATTTTACTTAGAAAAGAAAAAGACTCAAAAGTTGATCCCTTACTCGTGTACGCGTAAATTCGTACCAGAAGCCGACATAGAATTAGGACCTGAACTATTTAGAGTATTTTGAGAGTAGTGTATTTTGGCCAATGGTGTATTTCAGGATTAGTGTATTATGGGAATAGTTTGTTTTGAGCTTCAGCGTTTATGACTTTAGGTAATCTTGGTAATAGTTATAATATAGACTAAGTCGTTTTGGTTTTAGGGTATTTTGGGACTAAGGTAAATAGGCACTGGGCTATTTTGAGTTTATGTTCATATGATAATCAGTTGTATTGTGTAATAGTGTAATTTGAGACTGGGTTCTTTTGAACCGGAAGGGTCAATACCACTCGTTATTGAATTTTCTATCGCTCGTAATTCAAAAATAGCATTTCATCATTTTTGACAGTTTTCGAGTGAAAGAGTCGAGCGCTCGAAAGACAAAAATCGGTACCCTCACTGACCCAAAATCTATTTCCACCCTGTATCCTATTTGAAAAAGTAGTTGGGTGTCATGAAACATTTTTTGATTCCACTTTTATGCTTAATCTTCATAATGATAATCTACGCAAAGATATTCGGTGTAACAGCAGCCCACACGAGAACATAATGCCCAGCACAGCCCCAAACGACGTCGTAAGAACGGTCCGAAACCCTTTGTATGAATCTTATCTGCATGTTGTGTCCGAAATGCTGGCCGCTTCAGGTAATTGTGGATTTTACACTGATTTGCTTGGCAGAATTATTTTGAGCATTATTAATCGTTTCGGGTAAAGATATTATTATAATTTGGGATAAATGTGATAGCCAGCTTGAATTAATTATCTGAGCCTCTAAAAGTAAATGGAGCTTAATGCTTTATACATCTACTCTAAAAGTGAATTAAAATAGAGGAGCCAAAAAGTTGTTAAAAGTTTTGTTCAAATAATGAACACAGTAAAACAGCAGTACTTATAGTTGTAAAGGCGTTCAATCAAACAACGGACATCTTGGTAATCTCTTTTATTTCTTAATCTCCTTTCCTTGTCTTTCACATAGCGATGTATAGTTAACTGTCTCACTCTAATACTTCTAATGTCCTACTCTTTCACATGTAACTATTCAGTATGCTATCTTTTTTGTCCTTACATGACCTTTAAAATTTCTAAATTAATTGTTTAATTTAAAATTTTACATTTCCTTACATGTTCTTAGATTTACAATTTTAATTTTAAATATTACTTTAATGTTTGAACCTCAAATTCCTAAATTATATGTGATATATAGTTTCAAACATTACTACAATTTATTTTATTGTGTTACTTACAAACCATTTCTACAACAATAAGTCTTAAGTTCTTATAATTTTTACTAATTAAACTTATCATGTTTACGACCTACTGTGAAATAGGTATCCAAGCCTTTGGGATTTTCTTCTTATTTACAATGATTCTTTTATTCTATAATTAACTTTAAATGTACAATGATTTTTCTTATAAAACTATTATTTTACACATACCATGTTTTTTTTGTCTTTTCTGTATTTTACACCTTTTTATATGGTTTTTACTTAATATTATAAGTTGTTACACTTTCTAAACTTACTTAGCTATGTATACTTAACTGCCTCACTCTAATACTTCTAATGTCCTACTGTTTCACATGTATCTATTCAGTATGCTATCTCTTTTGCTCTTACATAGGTACAGTCAACCAATTTGATTCCTAGGCCACCGTAGAACCCTGTCATTTAAACTACTACATAGCGACGACGCAATTAAATAATCCTAGTAACCCGTATTGACATATCATTTACAACGGCAAGGTTCTACGATGGCCCAGGAATCAAATTGATTGACCGTACCTATATTTTTAGTTTTTAGTTTGTTTTGTGTATTCTAGCCGCATTAACTAACTCTTAATTAAGCGCAGGTGGTTACACAATTATTTTCCACTTCAGGCCTCTTCCAAGGGCGTTTGAACACTGTTCTCAAACCTGGTTCTTAAGGCTCGACCTTTAAAATTTTCGTAAAAATGTATTGTTTAGTAACCGTTTTATCCGAATACAACACTAGTGAATGTCAAAATTTGACATATTCAAATTAATCAGTTGGCAGCAACAAAGAATCTCGAGTTTGTTTAGTGACTGGCATTTTTTTTAAAACAAAGAAAAATCTATACCGATTTGGTTGTGGACACAAAATATCTTGTGAATATTGTGAGTGCCTGATTTGTGATCAACAGACTCCTTTTTTATGTTGGGGGAATGCATTGAGGCACCGTCCGCCCGGTCCAGAGGGGAACGGACGGGGGGTGTGTACCTGTGGTAACTACTCAAAGACAGAAGGCCCAGCCAGACTACCCACTAAATCCCAAACTATTGCCCAACCATGTCGCTGCCAAAGAGGGCCAAAGGTTGGCTTAATGCATTCTACTTTGACTCTCGCGACTGGCCCATTTGTTGTGGGCACGACCAGCGCAATTTCGGGGCTCTACAATCTCGTGGGATCATTGGAGGGCTAGGGGTTCCTCGACCCTGCCACCCAGTCCGCTACGGCGGGGGGAGCAAATGCGCATAGCGAGGGCTTGCACGCCTCGCTCTCCGTATGCGAATATTAGGAGCGGAAGGGTTATTATCCCGCTCTCTCTCTCTGCAGCCTTCTTCTGTGCCATTACGGACTTGCATAAGGAGGCCATAACTTCCCAGGACCTCTCACTATCCATTATCAGACTTCTACTCCGAGGCTGCAAGCCACACGTTAGTAAAACATCCTTTTATTTGTCGGAGAGACTAATGGCTCGACGAGGGCCAAGTAAAATGCCGAGAAATACTCAAGAAACGACTAAAGATAGTTTTCAGATATATGCACTGTAATTTTTAATAGAGGCTATGGCTGTATCAAATATTCAGATACTAACGGAGCGTGAGGCAGCAAATTGGGTCGTGTTATAAGAACTGTAGTAACACAGTTTCAGTCAATTTCCGTTTACCTCGGCATATTGCATTGTACATTGACAGAAACAAATTAGCATAATTATTTCTTGAGAAAACAAAAAAACCAAAAAAAATTTTTTTTCGATTTTTGTACAAATTCATTATATTACATATTATAGCATTAACGGTTATTATCTTATTGTACAAAGGTCTTGACAATATGTAGGTACGTGGGTCACTAGGAAAATTTTGAGATACTCAAAATTTATAAAACGAACAAAACTAGATTAAACCTTTTTTTAAAGATACATTATTTGTAATTTGAACATAGAAAACCATTTGATCAAATATTAAAAAATAAAAAAATACGGTTGTTTTTTGTTTCAATTCCTTGGGCTTTAATCATCAACTATGGATTTTAAGCGAGAACATTTTCGTGCGATGATTTTGTTCGATTATAAACTTGGATTAAATGAATGTGAGTGCAGAGAGCGATTAGTTTCGGCGTTTGCGGACTATGCACCATCGCGTACAACAGTTTTCAGATGGTTTGCTCACAATGATGATGACATTTCTCCTAAATGATGATGAAAGAAGTGGCCGGCCCACGACTTCAGTTACGGAAGAAAACGTCCTAGCTGTGAAAAAAAGTTATAAAGGAAGACTCAAAAGTGACTTATTAACAAATAGAAGAAGAGGTCGTGAAAATTTCATCGCCAGCTATTAATGATATTTTACACAACCGGCTTGGAGTCAGGAAATTATGTTCACGATGGGTGCTGACTGCAGAACAAAAAGAAGCTCGCGTTACATGGTGCAAAAATATGCTCAGAAAATTTAATCAGGGAGAAAGACGGTCAATTTTTAAACATTATTACTGGAGACGAGAGTTGGATTTATCAGTATGATCCACCGACTAAACGGCAATCGACAATTTGGGTGTTTCCCGATGATGGACCTCCAATGAAGGTGAAAGGCGGGCGAAGTGTTGAGAAAAAAATGGTGGCCACATTTTTTTTGCAAGTGGTCATGTGGCCCACAACTTCCTTAGACGACCAAAAAACTATGAATATTGAAGTGTGTTTACCTACTGTATTTAATAATTTAAAACAAAAACGACCTAAAACTGGTTTAAGGGGGCTCTTTTTGCATCATGACAATGCGTCGCCGCACAAGGCCATTGTCACCAAGGATTTTTTGAAGAGTACAGAGATTGAAAAATTGTGTCCTCCGTATAGCCCCGATTTAGCTCCCTGCGATTTCTTCCTCTTTCCGAAAATCAAACTCGGATTTCGTGACACGCGATATAACAGTCCTGAGGATGCACGGAATGCCTTCTTGCAGGCCGTAGAAGACCTCCCTAAAGAAGAGTACCGGGAATCATGGTTTAGGCGGATGAATCGATGCATAGAGAAGTTAATGGAGAGTACTTTGAGAAACTGTAATATATTTTTTTATAACTTTTATACTTTTTAGGGTTCCGTACTCAAAGAGTAAAACAGGACCCTATTACTGAGACTCCGCTGTCCGTCTGTCTGTCTGTCTGCCTGCTTGTCTTGACATTTTCACAGATGATGTAGTTATGTTGCCGCTATAACAACAAATACTCAAAACAGAATAAAAGACATATTTTTATTAATAATGGTACGGAACCATTCGTGCGCGAGTCCGACTCGCACTTGGCCGGTTTTTTGTATCTCAAAACTTTAGTAGTGACCTAAGGTACCTATGTAAAAATATGTAATATCGAATGAACTCACTTTGAAAACCTTCTTGTAGTGTATAGGAAACCTTACAACATTTAAGAGGTTAAATCTGCAAAACTGATTAAATTAAACATTGAATATCTTGATAACAGTAAGAGTTAAGATACTGCTGTCTTTGAGGAATTAACTTTATTTGATCTAAACTATCATCATCATCATCATCATATCAGCCGAGAGACGTCCACTGCTGGACATAGGCCTCCCCCAAAGAGTGCCACAATGGCCGGTCCTGCGCCACCCGCATCCAGCGGACTCCCGCGACCTTTACCAGGTCATCAGTCCACCTTGTGGGGGGCCTACCCACGTCGCGCCTTCCGGTACGTGGTCGCCACTCGAGAACCTTTCCGCCCCAACGGCCATCGGTTCTACGTGCAATTGCATGCACATTGCTCGATCTAAACTATGCCCCCTTGCAATTAACGGAAATTGCCATGAACACGTTGTATAGCAAGGAAAAATACGAATTCAACTAGATGAACTTGAAAATATGGCGCAGAACTATAATAATATTTTTGTATTTAACGAAAACGTTGTAGGCGGGAAAACGACGTGACGTCACATAACTACGATAAACTATTTACTTTCACTTATCACCTTTTTATAATGATAAGTATGATGCTTTGAACGCCTCTCAAAGTGAAAAGCGGTCTCCACCGCCCATACGAAATTTGCAACTCTAAGAGAATTGCTAATGTTGTGCCAACATAACGCCATTCTGAATATAAGGCGTGGCCTACGGTGATGCTTAATTTAAAGGGCCCAGTCATATTTTACTTAGGAAACCAAAACAAAACCATTTCTCCAAGCTAAACGATTCTACTTAATTACAATGACAGTTTTATAAAAAGTCAGCTACCTACATTAACTAATCTCAACCATAAGTACACTTATTATACCCGCGCGTATATAGATGAGTTGACCATCTGTGGTAGTGTAAAAAACTGGAAACTATTCACATCTAGGTTTAATTAGCATCGAATAACATCAAGTCGTATATTAACCTTGTCGTCGATCGTCATTGCCATCATTATCCTCTTCACCTTCACCTTTGACAACAAAAAACAGATGTTTTATAGGCAGAAGTATTGTATAGATACCTAAATAAAAAATCTACGTTTATTATTTTAAATGTTATTCAAAAAAAAATTGAGTAACCACTTACACTCAAAACATAACAAATTCTTAAGCAAGTAGGTACAGTCGGGGTACGAAAAGGTTCGTCACCTTAAAGTCGAAATTTGCTTGCACTAAGGTAATTATCAGTCCTAAAAAGTTTCATTTCAAACAAAACAGAAATATCGCATTGACGTTTGCGTTTGCAATAACCGGCTAATCTCAGATACTACAGAGTAGACGTCACATAGTGTCTCTAGTAATATTCAGATTTAAAGATATTTCGCTAATGTTATAGCCAGCTTCATGAACTGCAATAATTGCAGCTCTTTCGTGGATATTTAAATTCCTCGGCATTATCAAATTAAATACGACGCAGAGTTATTAATGGTATTATTGATCGCAAAAATTACAAGAGGAAATATTGACACTGACAAACATTGACAATTAAATAGAATATATTTGATTGGAATTCTTACGAAGTTTTTTTATTTGACTACGTCATTAAAAAGGTTTGATGTTGATACGAAACTAGATATGGTGTAAACTATTTCGATCCATGTTATCGTATCAAGTACTTAAGTATAATTTTATATACACTTGTCTACTTAGTAATTTGCTTTCAAAAGGTACTTCGAGTCTATGACTTTATAAAGGAATGAATTTAATAACTGACGAAGGTTGTCGTACCCCGACCGACACTCGCACTGTCAGTAATATCACGAACTTTTCCATATAATCATGGAAATCCCATATTCCACGAAATAGGAAACGTGGTTTACGCCATATTACCTATAGGTGCAAAATAGATCAGCCTGTATTAGTTCCAGGATCAAATTAAATTTCCAGTTTGTCATTTGTGCATTCATTTTGAGAGACTCCGTTAATCAAGTTGTTCTTATAATTAATCCCGGCTGCAACCTTTACTTTACTAGTGACAAGTTTCTTAAAAGCAGTTTTAAAACGAACAGTATTTTTGGCCCGGTGAGACAAAAGGCGATTTTCGAAAAAAAGCAATATTTGTGATGAAAGCTAATTAGAGTAACTTTTTCATGAATTATAATTAAAACATTATACAACATTAGTCAATGTTCGAGAGCCTTATATCGGGTGACGAGCAAAAGTCACTACCAACACTGTCACTGGTCTTCGAAACCTCGTATCTCGGTACGTAGGTAGTCGATATCGAGATACGACCTTTGATTTAAGTAGTTATTTGTTACTTAGTAACAAATAACTACAGTCGTGGTTGTCACCCGACGATTATGAAAGCTAAAGTATTCAATTAATGTTAATCAAATACGACTGTTACAGAACAGTAAAGAAAACTAATTTTTAACGACAAGTCGATCAACCTATCAACAGCACATTACGGAACAATTCGATTCGTGTGCGATCGTCCCATAAATTATACGTTTTTGTAATACTAGAAAAATATATCAATGGATCATAATCAAACATTATTACCTCGATTAGCGGGAACAAAGTTGCTCCTGGTCGCTCTTGTGCAAAATCAATACGTCTTGGCGGGCGGCCAGTGCTCCGGAGGAATATGTTTACGCGCACGAACCTATGTCACGACTATTGTTTTTGCTAAATTAGATCCAGGAGTAAGCGTATTCATTTCAGAGACAACTCAGGCAGAAGCAAATTTTAGTTACGACCTTAGGGGACATTCTGAAACCTATTTATTACTTTTTTGAATGTCTCACATTGTTACAAGAAAAAAATGATGTAAGTAGGTAGTTTGTGCAAAATATATTCAATTACTATCGCTTGAAACAACATAAGAGTTTCTTTTGTGCGTGTCACAAATACGCGCACATAAAATAAACCTATGTTTGTCAAGCATTATACTATTCTAGAAAAGGTTGAATTCCACTATGATTTTCACTTTTCTTCAACGAACTACAACAATCTTTGAAATAAACAAAATATTAAATCTAGTCACGAATACTAGTTTTCACATCAAAAGTTCTTTTCAGGTCAGATATCAGTCAAAATAAACGGCAATTTCCCTCCCTGACGGAAACTTAAAACGTGGTGTCATTACCTTCCTGTTGTATGTGGGAATGATGACTGCTTTGAATTGGAGATGAGGGCCCATGAGATACGGAATGAGGGTGAAATACCTAACGCAGATGTAGGACAGGGTTACGTCATACCCAAGAGATATGGGGTCTTGGTGTGAAAGTTCCAAAGATCTTTGAAATTGTATTTCTTATTAAACCTAGTGATTACTTATGATGAAATACTGGTTGATTCTAAACTACTGGGAAGCGCTTTGATATCGCTTCTTATATCAGTGTTGTTGGCGTCGTATGTTTTCACTAGTTAGCTAGCCCTTTTAATATAAAATATGTATATATTATCGTAGGAAGTTTTTTTTTATTTATTTTAAAGAGCTGGGTTTTCATCGACGTGTTACTGAAACACAGGCAAGCAAACAGCAAGATATATTAATTAACACTGCCACAGGTCACGCAAATCCATTGATTCAATGGAGCAATAATTTAGGAAAATCAGTGTGTTCAAATTCACCTCTCAAATTAAAGTAACCCCTGTTAGGTATCGAAAGTATTTTGTTCAAAAGAACATTACGCGAAAGAATAGAGTATACCTGCCTAAACTATTTAGTTGGTTTAAAATATTTTATAAGCGACTGTTATAAATGGTTTTGATTTAGCAAAACATTTAAGGATCGTACCTAGACATTATAATTTGGTGTTCCCGAATTGTCCACTCTAAACTATACTTTATCTCTATATTTTATCTCAATTAAACGATGCTTAGGTTACAGATACAATTTCAATAGCCAGACTATACTTTACTCTGGACTATGATGTCTATGTTCACACAGACAAACTGTTCCGACAGTTTTGCGAGACCCAGTTAATTATTAAGTTTATATACTCTGTCTACATATTAAGTAAATAAATAAAAAATAGACAAATCTACCGATTCCTTAATTTCAAACAAAGGATCCCGCTCCCGTAACCAAAACTCCCTAAAATCTTTTCCTGAATTGCGTTGTTCATTGCCTAATGTATTGCAATTTAATCTAGATGGCAAATTAAAAGGCACAATTAGTGCATGGACTGATTAATGTGAATACGGGGCTTGGTGCTTATTGAGACTAATGGAGCGCTCTCGCGCGGAGAGTTAAGGAAGGTTCACAATGAGAACACTAGGAAAGAAATACCGTTAGGTGTAGAAAACATAGGGCCGTAAACTTGACACAGAAAATCTCCACCAATGCCTGGACGACATATAGGGCAAGCCTAACGCTTCCTTTCTGATACCCATGTCGAGTGAAAAACAGGTTTACCTTTACACCTTTATCACAGTTCAGGTGAATACCAAAATCGATAAATTAATGAGTGAGTCTAAAAACAACATATTTTTATTTATTTATATTTGTCTCAGGCAACAAGGCAAGCAACAAATACAGACTAACATACGTATCAATATACAAAACTAATCGTCGGCTGACAAGCAAAACTCACTAAGTAACAAATACCTACTTAAATCAAAGGTCGTATCTCGATATGGACTACGTATCGAGATACGAGGTTTTGAAGAGCAGTGACAGTTTTGGTAGTGACTTTTGCTGGTCACCCGACCTTATAAGTAACACAATAGAATTAAGTAATATGTAACTAACAAATTAGGTATGGACTTTGTCCGAAAAAAAACATAGACTTACATCGAACATGCCCAAAGAAGATGTTGACAAATACCGAAATGAGTCGGAATAAGAAAAAGCCGAACAAAAAAGATTACCAAATATGAAATAGACGACACACGAAAGTGACGAAAGAAGAACGGCTGATGAAATCAGAATGGGACAAATTTAACCCTTTTCCAGGCTGAGGCGTTATATCGACCACATACAGACTGTCAAAAATGTATCTTAATGACAAAGAATAAGACTGACATTTGATTGTCATTGTTCAATTGTCGGCCTGGAAAAGGGTTAAGAACTTGACGAAAAACGATTGAGACGAGCTTAGACGATACCATTTGGACGTACGTTCTAAAGCATAAATAAGAGTGTATACTCGTAGGATATAACCCTGAACGTTATAGTGCCTGTCAGCGTACATCTAATTAATTCAATTATATCTATCTGTTTTGCCTACTAACACACTTAGTTTTTATTTTATTATACGTACTAACAAACATATGGATTCTTGAGTCTGAAATAAATGTTTTTTTTATAACTATTAGAAATTGGATTCCAGAAGAATGGCTGCTGTACCCGAGGCAGGACCATTTTTCGACATTAAAATGGAATAATAATATTATGGTATGTGGGCCGAGACTACCGGCGCATCCGGGCAGCCGATGTATCAATCGCGGGGCAATGGGAGTGCCTCTACCACCGCAGTCGCAGCTGCAACGGCGGTATACGCACTAACCGAGCGGTATGCATCGTAGGCGGAAGCCTACGTGTTCACAACCAATGTTTCCGGTCTGATCATCTGGCACCATATAAACCGACGCCGTTACCGTTGGTGGTGATGGACGGCCGGTTTACGACAGCATATCGTGGGTTCCTTGTTTGACCTGCGCCGGCGTTACACACCACAGGCAAATATACGTTCTGGTGCTGCACCCGCGCCGGAGATGGGGCACGCCGCTGCGCGGTGCATCTCACCATTACATCTCAAGGCGCAGCGCAGCACGTTAGCGGTCACACATGCGAACGTGTCGCAGCGCCCGCAGCAGAGGTGGCCGCCGCGCCGCCGCGCTGCCACAATAGTATTACGATAAAGAGTTTGAATATGGTATCTTAATGGCTACTGATTGACTCAAGCTAAATATGACAATAAATTAAATTTTGGATGGCTCGGCGAGAGAAACCCAACGAAAAAGATACAGACCGCTGTGAATGACCTTCAGCAATCAATGTAACGGCTCTGGTGGCAGTAATGGTATCCATATGCCTTCCTTGACGTGGCATTATTAACAAAAGATGTTAAAAGAAGCAAAAGATGGACAGAAATCTTTTTTTAACAGAATAAAATTGTGATTCCATCTGAAAGGAATTTGACCTGAAACTCGTTTTTTTTATTTGCTTCAATTTCTGGCCAGCTGTAAGACTTAAACACCAGCATTAAAGAGGTTGGATACTGAAGGAGGCCGGACATCATTAATTAGTCACTTATTAATTAGTTTACATCTAAAAATTTACTCAAAAACAGAAATATGTAAGTGGCCCTTATTTTCTTTTGAGTAGTACATAGACCTGCCCATAGATATTCGCACATTCGGGGTGGGGCACATTGCACGTAGGACCGATGGCCGTTGGGGCTGAAAGGTTCTCGACTAGCGACTACGTACCGGAAGGCGGATTGACCTGGTATTTAAAGGTCACGGGAGTCCGCTAGAAAGTGAATGATACAGAAGGGGTTACTGCAAATGCTCTAAGGAAGCCTCCTTTTGAATATTTGCTCGTGTTACAGGGCCCACCCTGTATTTGTACAAAGCCAAACCAAACTAATCTTAAACGCAAAGAAAATGTTGTAAAGAATTGTTTCTCTGTGAATAGATTAGGAAGCGGTAGAGACTCATAAATTACATGATAATTGTCAAGGTCTCGAAAGGATAGTATTTAGTCATAAATCAATAGTAAGTATATTGTTAAAATTAGTTAAGACCATGAAAAAGATGGGACTTTATTGTTCATAGGGTCGCTTACAAACAATTTTCGTTGTCTACTACAATCTATAGTTTTCGTTTGTAAGAATATATATATGTTACAACTTCACTTCATCAGTTTCTGTACACGCTAAGGCTCCATAGTGCTTCACCCCCGCTCCCTCCAAGTAAAACGACTACGGATACTAGGGGTTTTGGTATAAGGCTTGTTCACGAAATAAAGTAGCCACCAAAAGTTGGGCCTTCATAATTATATAGAAAGCTTTTGCTATGCCAATGCATGATATTTTGACACATGTATTGTCAAGTTGAAGATAAATTTTATAATATATGTCATTGACTAGATAAAATCAAGATGCCGAGGATAAATGAAAAAACTCGTAAATTAATTATAATATCCTACTGTACAGAAAAGGGTATTGCGATGCGACAACTCGCAAAACGGTATCAATTATCTAAAAATGGTGTACGAAAAGTAATAAAAATGTTTAGGGAATTTAATACTCTAGGTGATCTACCAGGTTGCGGTCGCAGAAAAGGCTGCGTGAAGCCAAAATTGGACACGGACATAGTAGCGTCTTTCCGTCGAAATCCATCGGCCTCTATTCGCGATGTAGCCAAAAAGTTAAAAACTTCGGTCGGGAACGTACAAAACGCTAAAAAGAGAAATAATTTACAGATCAGGAAGAAACAGAAAATGCCGAAAAGGACTGCTGCCCAGCTTGAAAGAGCGAAATCTCGAGCTAAAGATTTGGACATGTTTTTAATTCAAAATAACGACCGATGCATTTTAATGGATGACGAAACATATGTAAAAAAAGACATGAAAACGTTACCGGGGCCCCAGTTTTACTCGTGTGCAGCTGGCGAGGACGTTCCAGAAGAACATAAGAGCGTGGCTTTTGAAAAATTCGCCCAAAAACTCCTTGTATGGCAAGCTATTTGCTCATGCGGGCTTAAAAGTACGAGCTTTTTCACTATCGGTACAATAAACGGAGATGTCTACCCACAGGAGTGTATTAAAAAGCGAATTCTGCCCTTATATCGGAAACATACACGTCCTCCAATATTTTGGCCTGATTTAGCTTCTGCTCATTACGCTCAAGCCACCTTAGATTTGCTTGATAACAAGAATAGTAGTTATGTCGCGAAAAACATTAACCCACCAAATTGCCCAGAACTTCGCCCGATTGAAAGGTATTGGGCAAATATCAAACGATACCTGCTCAAGAAGGGGGCAGTGGCCGACAATGAAGCTGATTTCAAAAAAATATGGAACGCAGCCTCTCGTCAGTTCACAAAAAAATCAATAAATACGCTGATGGCAGGCATTCGAAAGAAAGTCAGACAGTTTTCCAACTCTTAGGGTTTTTACAAAAAATTGCATTGTACATTCTTTTTACAATGTTTAGTGATATAATTGACTGTTTTTTGTTTGAAGTGCTGTGAGAAAAACAAGATTTATTTACATTTTCTTATGGCTACTTTATTTCGTGAACAAGCCTTACTCTTGGCTCGTCTCAATCGTTTTTTGTCAAGTTCTTAAATTCGTCCCGTTCTGCTTTCGTCACCCATTCTTCTTTCGTCACTTTCAAAGGGTCGACTATATCAACTTTGGTAATCTTTGTTGTTTGTCTATTTCTTATTCCGGCTCATTTTGGTATTCGTCAACATCTTCTTTGGGCATTTTCGATGTTAGTCTATATTGTTATTAGACTCACGCGTTATTCGTGATTTTTTCCTCGGCACGTTCGTTGTTGCTCCTATTCGGTTTTTGACAAGTTATTATTTCATCTCATTCTGCATTCGTCACTTTCCCTGGTAGTCTTTGTCATCTTAGGTCATATCTGTTGTCTGTGGTTCGTTACATAACTTCATGTCTTAAATTCCTGATATTAACGCATACATTTATTGGTCTTACTTCTTAAGTTAGGTTATTTATCATGAGTCATGAAGTCATGAGTCATGGATGTTTTCTATTTATTTAAGTATTTTTTTTAGTATTTATTTATTTCACCATAAAGAAATATGTGCATTATACATGGTATGTCGGTAACAATTTGTAAAAATAAAATAAATAAATTACAATAAAATCTAAATGATACTTATAGCTAATAACATAGTTCAAAATGTTTGTAAGCTAATATTGCTTGTTAAATATTCTGATACGGAGTAAAAGGCATGTTTCCTGAAATAGTGTGATATTTTCTTCTTAAAACTATGAATTGGCAATGATGTTATTTCAAAAGGTAATTTGTTGTACATTTTTATCTTTAGAAAAGCACCCTGTTTTTGACATTTTGTAAGCGGCAACTGTGGTAGTACCAATTTGTGTTTATTATCTATCTAAGTATGTGTATCGTCGTCTAGTACCCATAGTACAAGCTTTGCTTAGTTTGGGACTAGGTCGATATGTGTAGGATTGTCCAAAAATATTTATTTATTTTATTTTTTAATTTTTATAATATGAATATAAAAGTTAAATACCAAACAACTTACAAAGCAATATAAAAACATATGAACACATTAGAAAAAATCTAACCTAAGGTGCCGCCAGCAGCGGGGCAGGGCCCAAGCTGCCGGTGGTTAGGGCTAAATAGAGAGGAATCGTCGGACTATCCACGCCGTGTCCAAGATCACTGCCTTCTGCATCTGACCCTTAATCCATCAGCAAGAGGTGGTTGCGAGGCTGCCGTCCATGCCCTATGCACCTACCTCGGCACCGACCAGTGCGAGGTCCTTTTAAAAATTGATGTAAAAATGTGTTTAATTCAGTTATTAGAGACATCCTGCTGGCAGAGATTAGAAATAATGTTCCGGAACTTTACAACTACCTCCTCCACTGTTATACGGATCCCTCCAAATTAACTCATTGCAATCACGAACTTTCCTCCGAAGTAGGATGCCAGGAGGGTGATCCCCTCGGGCCGGCAATTTTTAGTCTGGCTATAAATCCTATTATACAAAATTAACGTTCAAAATTCAATGTTTGGTACCTGGAAGACGGTACCCTAGGGAGTGACTTGGTTACAGTACTCTCTGACCTTTCTACCCTAAAAACTAAATGTGTCTCTATTTGTTTGGAACTAAATTACAACAAGTGTGAGCTCTACATCCACAGTACAGTCCTGAACTATTCGGACATTTCACACCAGTTCCATAATTTAACACCAAATATAAAAATTGTTTCAAAGGATTCGCTCAGCCTCCTAGGGACTCCTATTTTCGAGGATTTTTTTCAGAACTACATAAACAATACTGTTTCAAAACACCAAAACTGCGCCGATCGTCTACTTGAAACTAGTCCTTTTTCGGCCCCTTTTATTCTAAAATTCTGCCTTTTCGTCCCTAAATTAACATACGCGCTTCGCTGCAGCCCCTTTTGGAAACATCAAAATTTACTAGCACCAATTGACTCCTTAGTCAAAACAAATCTGGAACTTATTCTAAATTTAAAGCTCAGCGACCAGTCCTGGTGTCAAGCATCCCTCCCCGCCCGTTACGGCGGGATTGGGGTGCAAACATTTTCAAGTGTCTCACTACCAGCTTTCCTATTGTCCGTCCACAGCTCGTCCGATCTTATTGGCCAAATCCTTAGGGCTTCCCCCTCAGACTCTGAGATCGCGGGTTTGGATGACGCTAGAAACGCCTGGTTGTCTGCCTGCCCGGGGCAAAATGTTCCTCGGAATCCGAAATTACAAAGGAGCTGGGATGATGTTATTTCCAAATTATCTGTAGATAGTTCTGGAGGAGTCGAACGCGCCCGCCTAGCTGCCGCAGGAACTAAAGAGGCTGGTCACTGGCTCAATGCTTACCCCTCGGCAAATACAGGTACTTTTTTGGCGCCGGAAACACTGCGACTAGCAGTTGGCCTCCGCCTACGGGTACCCATATGCGCTCCACATAAATGTCACTGTCGCCACGACGTCGACCAGCTGGGGCACCACGGACTGTCTTGCCAGAGGAGTGCGAGGCGCTTCTCCCGTCATGCCGCGCTTAACGATATCATCCGACGCATGTTTGCTCGAAACGAACATCAGGCGCTTTGGACGGAAAAGAAAAAAAAACAATTTCTCGTGGACTCCATGAGATTTGCACCTGTTATTATTATTGGCGATAAAAATAAATCACCCGCAACAATAATCAAGTGCACCAAAGTTAGCAATATTGAATAAAAAAATAAAAACGAAAAATGTCTCTTTCGTCAATTTCTTTGATTCTATCGACTAATCATGCACAATTGTTATCTCAAAAAAACGCGTTATTTTACGCATTACAACATTATCAATGAATGACATTCCCAAAGTACGCAACTTAAAAAAATAACAATTTTTCCCTTTCAGCATCTACCGGAAATGGCTAACTTTATCATTTTTTTTCTCGGAATCTATAAAGAATGGACTGGGGGTCACTTCTACATTTTTTATAAGTATATTGAACTATATCGATTTCCTGATTCAATGAAAAATGTCCGGTCCCAAGCGTTTCTGGAACACTGTGCGTTTGCGTCAAATCCTGCATTAATACAGTCGATATTGTTCAACCTCGAAATTTCGGGGAGTTTGATGAAATTTGGTACGAATGTTCGCTGGAAGCCCTGTTTTCGTCTCCCAAAACTCCCCGGGAAATCTTGTAGAACGGCCGCTATCTTGGGAAATGTACTCCATTCGAAAGAAATTCAGGTTTTGTTCAAAAACTACGTACTCTATGAAAACGTGGTCTACGGCAACATTAGAGCTGAGTAAATTCTGCACGAGCCTGTAGTACACAACCTTGACGGGAAAACTTCGTGGAGAAAAATGCATCCACATGTGAGATTTTTGAATGAGGTGGTGTTAGATTTCTCTTAATGCTGACAACGTGTTGGCGCACATCGAGTTTAAAGAAAAAAACTATATGGCGGGCGTGAGTGGAGACCAAATCTGAAATCACAACTTTGCTTCTAGCACTTAATTTATCGGGCGGATTTCAATAAACATGACATCAGTAGATGGGTCTGTAACACGCCAGTGCTATACACTATACATTTAACATTATTGATGGGGGGCGTATTACTGAAACTTCATAATGTGATGGTCGAAACATATTTTAGGGCAAAAATGGGGCAGAATGCAAGTGACAGTAGTCAAGTTCACTACACACCCTCACTGAAACCTCTGTTTACATGTCTTAAAATTTCAACTGACCATGTGGGTTAACCGCTATCTTAAAATGTATACTTCATTTTGCATTTTCCTTGAAAATTATTGACTTTATGGGCATACTATATATTACAAAATGAAACCTTATTTAATTTTACACAAAAAAGTTAAACATCCATCATTCATCATCATTTTCAGCCTGTACAACATCCCTTTAAGGAAAATTCCTGTTTATATAAACTACAGTAGTAGGCTATTATGCACTAACATCCAAGTTCTGAACCAAATTTTCTCAGTGAGTCTTTACTTTATCACCAAAGTGATTTTGTACTTTTTGGCGTAAAATTAAATAAGGTTTAATTGAAGTCAATAATTTTCAAAGAAAATTCAAAGTTATAAAAATTTAGTATTTTTTTTAAGATAGCGGTTAACCCCTATGGTCCCTAAAGCTCAAATTTCAAGACATGTAAACAAGGTTTTGGTGAGTGTGTGTAGAGAACTTGACTACTGTCACTTTTTTGCCCTTAAATATGTTTTGACCATCACATTATGAAGTTTCAGTAATACGCCCCGCATCAATAATGTTAAATATACAGTCAAGTGTATAGCAATGGCGTGTTACAGACCCATCTACTGATGTCATGTTTATTGAAATCCACCCGATAAATTAAGTGCTAGAAGCAAAGTTGTGATTTTAGATTTGGTCTCCACTCACGTCCGCCATATTGTTTTTTTTTAGTATTTTTTTTAAAACTCAATGTGCGCCAACACGTTGTCAGCATTAAGAGAAATCGAACACCGCTTAATTTTTTGGAATTCATCAAGCTTCTTGACCTGGAGGTGGTAGCAAACTATCACTACTTAACGAGAAATTTAATCCATCATTCTTTTGGGTTTAGCCGTAGTCGGGTAGAATGTTATTATTAATGTAGTTCATATCCTATTGTGTAAATCAAAGTGCATTTTGATGGCTGTGTGACTCAACCTCGTATATGAAATTTTGGAGAAAATGAGATAATTATACAAAACAATTTAAAATGTTACGATTCACGTTACGACAAAAGCATTCAGCATAAAAAATATTTATTTCGTATTTATTTCGTCAAAACCCAAACACGTGTTTGGTATTGAAATATTTGTTTATGGCACAACCTCGTAAATTGTAATACAAGTTTGCGACACAAGTTTTTTAGTCATCAATGCAGAGTACCCAATACTATCACACTTATATACAACTATTGATACGAATGATAAATTTCGACAGTAATGGGAGGGTATTTTAGGTGTGTTATTTAAAAACTTCTTAATATGGTCACGTTTTTTAGTATCAAGCCTTCGCGTCTTTTTTTTACAACGGTTTTCTTTATTATACCATGATTATTAGCATTTTTTACCCAATTCAATACACACCATTCACCAATGTCCAAGGTATTCAAAAACATTGTTTTACATACTTGTACGTTTTGATCCTTAACTTTCAGGAAATATTTCAATGTATGTTTTCTACGCGATTTTTTGCCATTGGCATTAACAGTTGTCTTTGTTACAAGTGCACACACATAAGCCTTTCGTTGTCCCCATGACATATTGCTCCAAAATGAGTCAAAAATGTTTTTTCTGTCACATTCTGTAATTATGGCACAGTTTTTGGAAGCATTTTTTAAACATCTTAAAGACGTACAACCCTTCTTCAAACTCCTTGCTTTCCGTAGTTCCAAATCTTGCAAAGTTTCTTTTTTCTTCCTTACGATGCTGTAATATGGCTTTTCTTGGTCTCTTGCTTTAATTACTTTTTTTCGTTTCCATTGGTTTTTATCTCCTAATCTTTTTCGTTTACGTTTTCTTGAAAGAATTCCTGATTTTTCATCTAAATTTTGACATGCAATCCCTGGTATACCTTCAACATCATGAGAAGGTTGAAAAAAATCTGAGGAGTCATCAGACTCAACAAGAATTTCCATCTTGGGAACCATATTTCCCGTTTTCTCGTCCAAAATAAAATCTGTAAATACGTCTCCCACAAAATCTTCATCGATCAAAGAGTGACCCTTTGTGAAATATCCCGATCTATCATCCAATACCAGGTGACCTCGGCCGTCTTTCGAACTTGCTGATATAGCAACGAATTAAACGACAAACTCGTTAAATACAAACTTAATGAAATAAATAAATTTGTTTTTTCTCGCATAAATGTGCCACTCAAAACGATAAATCATTACGATTGACGGCTAAAGTCAAGAGACTACTTCCTAAAATAATGTACTTACCTATACCTATCAGTAGTTACTATGAAGGATATATTTCTGTTTTCATGTAATAATTTTACTATCTAGAGTGTTCTAATACTTTACGAGTACCTAGGTAATGAATAAGGATAATGACTATTGATCGGCATTTATCATTCGTATCAATAGTTGTATATAAGTGTGATAGTATTGGGTACTCTGCATTGATGACTAAAAAACTTGTGTCGCAAACTTGTATTACAATTTACGAGGTTGTGCCATAAACAACTCAAGGAACGTATCACACTTCAGGTAACATATCCATTTTATGAAAAACCACGCAATTAAAATAAAAAAAGAGACACAAGGAACGATATAACAGAATGGCTCACGTGAACTCGACGGCGGCCGATGGCAAAAAGTGCCGTTGCTGTGCCGTGCGGTCAGAAGGAGTTTTTTTTTTAATTTTATTTTTATTTGACGGATATTGGTGTTGCCAACAGTAGTTATTTTAATTTTAATATTTCCTCACATTGCCTGAGAAAAGCACTATACAATCCTCGGCCGGAACAGGGATTGAAGGACTCGTTCTATCCGGCCTCGGGCCATTGTACTTACTCACATACAACATTGTGCTTTTGTCGTGTTGACTTTTTCGATAGACGTCAGGTTATGCTGTGTTAATATCAAGCAAGATGATGATTCTGTGCTTCTGAGGTAGGCAGAAGCGGGACGGACAGTCGGTTACATGCAGCAAAATAATTCAAGCATTTTAAAAGAATTTCAGATACTACTGTACTTTACTACTGATTCGTACTTAAATATAAATATCTCGGAGTAGGTACTACCTATTATTCTTGTAAATTATATCTTTATAGCGTGTTTTGTTATAAAAATACACTAACCATGGATAATTATCTGAAGGATCACGACGAGTTTGAAAAACATGGACAGAATATTTTGTATTGTATGTGAGAAAAACCTTAAACCGAAAAAGTTCATTTTGGATACACATCTAAAAAGTCAAGGTCACCACGAGAAAGCTGGTGATTCTGTAATTTACTTGGATTTTGAAGCAAGCCGAGGAGGATCTAAAAATTCTATATTGCGAAATACACACACAGTATAATTTAAAAAAATATTTACAAAAATTAAGAATATTGAATAAAAAAAAATTAACGATATTTTTGCACTTAACTGTAACTAGTTTAAGAATAAATACATACTTAGATATTTTTTGTTTTATTAATAACTAGCTTTCTGCCCGCAACTTGGTCTGCGAGCTGCGAGTTAGTCGTTCGTCGTTCTTAATACCTCATTTTTTCCAAGAAATAACCAACTGACAAATTACCCACTAAAAGATTCATTTGGTTGTTTTCAATATATATGTCTCTATTAACACTTCTTTTTATTCTTGTTATTTGTGGTTCTATGCCTTGCTCCAATTGCGAAACATACTGATCATATGCGGTCCCATTTTCTTGTATCTTCTTGACAAAAGCATAAATAGTATTCGGTTTTTTTAAATAGCATTTTTTATTTTATTATGCCAACTCTCAAGGGCATTTGTTGTATTGTGTTGTTCCCCAAAACAACACCAGATTTTACTGTGTCCTGTTTTCAACCAGTACTTTTCCATATAGCCGCAAAACTGTCTTAAGTGCACTGAATCAATGCCCGCGTTTTCAATTTCTTTTTTATATAATTCCATCCCTCTAAAATTTTATCTTCAGGGAGTAGAGGTAAAACTTTGCTTAGATTTACAAATTTACTTAGTTCTGTTGCGGCCGACCAAAGCTGCGTGCCTTCACAACGTTGCCTACACATAACGTCAGGCGCTAGAATAATCTACGGCTGTCAAACTACATTACGTTCACTTACTTGCAATCCGATCTTGTAGCAACAAGCATGTTTTATTTTAATTAAATTGTCAAAATACAATTTTGGAGTTTACTTGAAGCTCCCCTCATGGGCCACCATTTTATGTCTGAGCGGACATAAGGGAGCTTCAAGTAAACTCCAAAATTGTATTTTGACAATTTAATTAAAATAAAACATGCTTGTTGCTACAAGATCGGATTGCAAGTAAGTGAACGTAATGTAGTTTGACAGCCGTAGATTATTCTAGCGCCTGACGTTATGTGTAGGCAACGTTGTGAAGGCACGCAGCTTTGGTCGGCCGCAACAGTTCACTTTTTATTTTTTAATTTTTAGCTTTTTTCGTAAGTGCTTGAGTGAAATGGAAGTAACAACCTTTGTGAACAATCTGAGGGAATATTTTCTTAACTGCATTTATCATTGCCACTTCAAAATCAGACGAAAATTTGTTAGGGTTCCACATAGGCAACTGCGATTTTATTAATTCTAGCATTTGTATGTAAGTTGAGGTACTTTTATTCGGCAAAAGAGCATAAATCATTGGATACACACGAGTATGATTAGTAGTACTCCCGTAATCGCCATGGATCGTGTGAAGTTGGTAGAACGGTTTTGGGCACACCTCAAACGTACCATCACCAAAAAATGATTTTATATTTCCAAGTAGATGTTTTGCTTTTTGAGTAGCAAATATTAAAATTCGTTCTCCTTCAAAGTTATAGTCCGCTAATAAAAACTCAAAAAACATTTGTGGTACCTCCACTTGTTCCAAAGTTTTAAATGTAATTTTACTTACTGACAATTGTTTAAATTTTTCTCGGTACATTCGGGATTTGATTGAATTATATTTTGGCACAAGTGTAATCGGAGCATTATCACTGACACGTTTGCATAATTTTTGAAAAATAGCTGGTACAGGTACTTCCAAGTTTTCAACATCGGTCAGTTCATTATGTATAATATCATTAACAATATTGTCAAAGCCATGATCTTTCGGTGTACAATTTTCTAGATGACTCTTCATTTGGCAAATTTCTTCCTTTTCCTAGAAAAAGGTACATATGCACTAGGTATGACATACACACAGGAACATTTTTAACCCCCGACGCAAAAAAGGAGGGGCGTTATAAGTTTGACGTGTAAGTGTGTGCGTGTATGTGTCTGTCTGTGGCACCGTAGCTCTTAAACGGATGAACCGATTTGGATGGTTTTTTTTAAATTTGAAAGCAGGTTTTTTAGCGGTGGTTCTTAGACATGTTTTACCAAAATCGGTTCAACCGTTTTTGAGGTATTGAGCTTTTAGAGGGTTAAAAGCAATTTTCATGAAATATTGCTAAGAAACATCTCAATTAATGTAACTTTATTTTAAAAAAACCTACGTCCAAATCCGTTTATCCGTTTGGGAGCAACGATGCCACAAACACACTCAGATATATAGACATAGAGACACAGTATAAACTTTTATTATCTATTAATTATTAACCCCCTGGCGCCAACAGAGGGGTGTTATAAGTTTGACCTCTATTTATGTGTGTGTGTGTGTATGTTTTTTTTATTTATTTTTATTTATTACATTTATAAAACAAAATACATTTCGTTAAATCTAACAGTGTCGTTAAACCCTATCGGGTTTGTATCGAAACAGCAATTCGTGAACAGTGATAAGATTCGATCTTAGTAATTAATTTATACAGGAGGGTAGCACTAAATAAGCGTAGCTTAGGTACGATAATTCCCACCCGGGTAAAAACACATGTGTGTATCTGTCTGTGGCACCATAGCTCTTAAACGGGTGAACTGAATTGCATGCGGTTTTTATCCCCTGACGCAAAAAAGAGGAGTGTTATAATAAGTTTGACTTGAAAAAATATTAGTGGAAACGAAATGGAGACACAGTAGGTACATAATGCAACCATAAGTTTAATTATACGTAGGTATTAATATTTTGATCCAAGCGTCGTCGCGTTAGAGGAGTAAGGGCGAATTGTTTGATAAGTAGGTAGTTAACTGAACTAATGGTTAAAAATCGTAACCAGGCTGTTATGAGTTTTAAATTTTAAAATTTAATCCTTTATTGAAGAAGTAGCATGCAACAAATGTTACATGATTTGGGCCTAGTCTATTGTCTCTATAGAAACTAATGTTATGTATGCCCCACTTTGATATGTATGCGAAGTTTTTTACCCCGTGTTAAAACGCTAACTGTAGCTTAATGGATTGTTTTAAAATATATTAAATGCTTACCAGAATAACAGTCACAGATCCGCGACATTTGATAGTTTTCAACTGTGTACCTACATCTCCAATGGGATTTTGTTTTACTAAAATTTGAGTGATAATAATATTCGTGCCCAAGATGTTGTAACACGCCATGCTTACCTCGGCCGCGTTTTACTATTGTAATAGTACATTATTGCCGTGGCCGGGAAGGAGACAATTGCAGGCTGAGTATTTTGTTTAAACGGACGAGCTTGCGAGTCCGTTTAATTATAATACGAAGCCTGCAATTGCCATTCCGGCTGAGGCTAATATAGTGCTTTTCTCAAAAATGGGGGAAAAAAAATACTAAATTTTAAATCAAGCGTTATTATTAAATACAAATTGAGGATACTGCAAATGACATAGAATTAAACGTCATATTTTTTTTAAACAGAATCGCAAGTGTATTTTTCCACCGAAAAACGCAATATTTTTATGACACATACAAAAATGTCACGTTTGCAACAGAAAAATACGACTTGATTTGGCTGAATACGACCTGTGCCGTCTTTTATATGCCAGTTTCTACTTTTTAAAAAGTTTGCTACTCGACAAATAAAGAAATTCATATGTAACATTCCAGGCGGCCTGCAATGTTTTTTATTTTTTAATTTTGATCTGGCCTTCAACTATACACTTTACCTTCCAATATGTTGCGAGTTATGTTCACTTTGCGGGCCATTTTTGAGAAAAACACATTTTTTACCGAGGGACACGATCATTTTTATACATAACAATTCAATTATTTATTAATTGGCTTCTTGTATAAGAAACAACGTAAAGCCTGAAGTGTCATATACTTGACAATGTTAACTGAAGTATGTAGGTAATCAATGTGAAGAAGTGGCCAATTATGTAAAATAAAAATATATATACAAAGGTCGTACTTAGCAGAGGTAGTAGACATTTAATGTAAATAATGTACCAGTAGTTCCATATGGTACTTCTGGGACATTTCCTTCAAAATGAATATCCCGGTAGATCCATATGGAACTAGAAAATATGGAACTTCTGGGATATCCCCAGTAAACGTTAAAAATATGTTACTACAATAGAATAACTAGCAAAATAAACATATATTTACGTCGACTCGCTCGTACGCTCTAAAAAATTTGGTCGGTTCTAACAATATCTTGATAGTCTTAATCAAACATCTTGACTCCATATGTAACAAGGACTTAGACACACCAAATAAGGTAATTCTGATTGCTAGTAGACTAGTAATACATTATTTATAATATTAAAGAAGGATGGTCAAATTGGCCTATTGACCAATAAGGACAAGCGATGGGTCACTGGATAGCTTATTCAAAGTCCTAAAACTTTTACTATGGCAAGTAATCCCAAATCTTTGTGTGAAAAAAGTTATCACTGCATAAAAAAGTTTAATGACTTGAAACGATAAACGATATAATATACCTCAAAATTGTTCACTGCTTAGAGGTCGTATCCGATCGCGTCATGTAAGAGCGAGAACTTATTTGTGTTATATTTTGATTAATAATAATGCTATTGGCATACGTGCAATAGCACAATATTACTGCACCTGTTTGACAGGGCATCGCACTGTTGGAAGTTGTGCACATATAGTATCCATAGTTTTGTACCTTGGTGCAGGAAGACACGAACTATTTTATTCCTCCAGCTGGGCACTGAACACAGCTCATAATTGATGAACCTTTTGCTTAAAGAATAGTACTCATTGTTTTATGGTATATCAATCGATATTTAGTTGTTTTGTTTTGTGTATTTATGTAAAAACGTTTAAAAACCGTTGTATAGAACTTAAACCCTGTATATATCATTAAAAAAAATTATGTTGAGGGGATGTTTTTATTTTGCCATAACTTGTTTCACACAGCAATTTAAGATTTCCCGCCATACAAAAAGTTTTAGAGTATGAAAAAACCTTTCAAATGACATATGGCTTGTCATTATTGGTTTTTAGGCAAGAGTCCATAATTATGAATCTGGGCATTCTCCTTTACTCTATTTGCACACCAATTATGCAACGGACTTAAGTATAGAAGATAGTTCTGTTGCTTTGACTCAATATACAGTATTGGAAAGTACCAGTGGTATCCTTTTGGGACCTCTTTGAACAAGGGTACAGGAATGATCTCTATCACCACAGAGAATCCGGAGGCCGGGCTAAGCGGCAGCCTACGACCAGAAAAACGGCGGGCCACGAGCTCGCCCAGCTCGCTGAGTACCAAACGGCTGCGCCACAGTAAGCGCTCTCTGTATTATTAATTCCTGGTTTACACTATGCCGAAGTGAGCAGGGAAGTGGGCAGAATAAGAAAAATGCAAACTTAGAATAATACTAAAAACGATAGGACAATTAATGAGTGAGTCTAAAACAACATATTTTTATTTATTTATTTATTTATATTTGTCTCAGGCAACAAGGCCCATATTAACAAATACCTTACAGACTAACATACGTATCAATGTACAAAACTTATAAGAGTTATAAGTAACACAAAAGAATTAAGTAATATGTTACTAACAAATTAGGTATGGACTTTGTCCGAAAAAAAACATAAGACTTACATCGAACATGCCCAAGTGACGAAAGAAGAACGGGTGATGAAATCAGAATGGGACAAATTTAAGAACTTGACGAAAAACGATTGAGACGAACTTAGACTATACCATTTGGACGTTCGTCCTAAAGGATATAACCCTGAATGTTACAGTGCCTGTCAGCGTACATCTAATTAATTAAATTATACCTATCTGTTTTGCCTACTAACACTTAGTTTTTACTTTATTATACGTACTTACAAAAACATATGGATTCTTGAGTCTGAAATAAATGTTTTTTTTTTATAACTATTAGAAATTGGATTCCGGAAGAATGGCTGCTGTACCCGAGGCCGGACCATTTTTCGACATTAAAAAGGAATAATAATATTATGGTATGAAGGCCAAGACTACCGGCGCATCCGGGCAGTCGATGTATCAATCGCGGGGCAATAGGAGTGCCTCTACCACCGCAGTCGCAGCTGCAACGGCGGTATACGCACTAACCGAGCGGGTGGCATCGTAGGCGGAGTGTTCACAACCAATGTTTCCGGTCTGATCATCTGGCACCATATAAACCGACGCCGTTACCGTTGGTGGTGATGGACTTGTTTGATGACCTGCGCCGGCGTTACACACCACAAGCATTACATCTCAAGGCGCAGCGCAGCACGTTAACGGTCACACATGCGAACGTGTCGCTGCGCCCGCAGCAGACGTGGCCCCTGCGCCGCCTCCGCCAGAACGACGTGGACACCACGCCGCCGCGCCGCCGTCACCGCCGATAATTTGCCCAGACATCTACTGCAGTGGTGCGGCGAACGTGCCGCTTCCCGGGGTAGCCTCATTCCCTAGGAAACGCGTCCCCAGGTGGCAGATAGGGGAAAGCCCGGCAGATTGCTTGCAATCCTATGGGTAGGGGAGAAATAAATTAGTAATATATAATCAACTCAATTTTTTAACTGTAAGTTAAGGAAAGTGTCAATCATAAAGTTCTCTGAAAAACGTTCGTCAAATTTTCGACATTTGTTTTCAAATTGCTTCGTGTCAATTCCTTGGGTTATTGGAAATATTGATTGTTCATAATCCGTGTGTCAATGTACATAAGTTCGTCGAGTTGGCCGCTAGTTGGCGCTGTACCGTTTGCGTCGAATCCTGCATGGCGTTGTTAAGATTTTTCATGTGGTAATGACCTCTGGCCAGTGGAGTTTGATTTTTGTACAAGTTCATTATTATTATTATTAAATCTTTATTTCGGACATTACTTAATGCATCCGTATATTGTTAATATTTTACTTAACCTAGATATATTAGTAGTATATATACTAGTTATACATTATTTATAATATTAAATTTACTCTATTTGCATTTGCACACCAATTGTGCAACGGAATTATTTATAGAATATATAGTTCTGTGCTTTGACTCAATATACAGTATTCGCAAGTAGCAGTGGTATCCTTTTGAGACCCCTTTGAACAAGGGTACAGTAAACGTAAAAAATATGTTACTACAATAGAATAACTAGCAAAAGAAACATATTTAACGTCGACTCGCACGTACACTCTAAAAAAAATTTGGTCCTGTACTGTTCCGTAGATTTCAATGAAAACCTTCGTAAGCAGGCCAAGTACCTCATGGACACCTTAGATGAGCTTTTGGCCCATCTTAAAATTGATGAATTATGTGAGTAACCATAATAATCGTAATAATTTTATTGGTAATATATAATCAACTCAAACTTTTAACTTTAAGTTAAAGGAAAGTGTCAATCATAAAGTTCTCTGAAAAACGTTCGTCAAATTTTCGATATTTGTCTTGAAAAATCGTTGTAGCTTCGTGTCAATTCCTTGGGTTATTGGAAATATTGATTGTTCATAGTCCGTGTGTCAATGTACATAAGTTCGTCGAGTTGGCCGCTAGTTGGCGCTGTACCATTTGCGTCGAATCCTGCATGGCGCTGTTAAGATTTTTCTTGTGGTTATCGTCCTAACTAGTCTTGAAGGGTATTCAACACAAATAGTGTAAATATTCAAATTTCAAATTAGTTAAACTAATGTAAACTGAGCATATGCCGATTAGTACGAGTCTGTGGAGGACACCTGCTGTAGGCAAGTATTATTTGGAGAACAGATTCAATTTTCTCTCTGCCAAATTTTGAGCAAAACGAGGGCATATTGTTTTGGGGAATGTTTAGTAAATGTTTGTTGGAGATTTCATTTCCGTTCTGCGATTGATTTTGGTGTGAGTTTTGCCGTTTTTGGATGGTACGACGATAAAATGTTTCTTTAATTTATCTTTGTCAAAATAAATATGCACCCCATTTAAGACTTTTTGGTTGATGTTGCTGTAAAATTGCATCCTTACGAGTCCCATTAAAGTATTCACAAAAAATATTCACTTTCGGTTTCGACATACCATTTAAAAGCATTATACAAACCCCAATTCTTAAGTACATCCTTTCAACCTCTTGTTCCTTTCAAAACGTTCAAACCTTCCCATTTTTCCCTTAAATTATGCAACAGCCTCTATGTATAGTCTCGCAGGATCCCGTTGCCCTATCACACGTAATGTCCACAGTACACCGTAAAAAAAAATAACAGTATGCTCTTACCCGTAATAGGGTCATATAAAATTTGTTGGGTTCACACTAAACTCGGGTTTTACGGACCCACGACAAAAAACATGAGGGCGATCGTAAATGCAAAGTGTTTTCGATTTGGACTTGATAGTGTTATTGAAAAGGTATCGTAAAAACGATTAATATTGCACGCATATTCCTTTTCCCGGGAAGAAAATACAATGTGAGAGATATATCAACAACCAGTTGAGTGTTTTCATTTTTACGGATACAAAATAATTTCAACAGCTCCATTAAACTATAGAATTGGTCTCCATGCCGGATGTTTTTGAGGCCTAATGGCAATTTAATATCAATATAAAGCCCAACATAGGCCCAATAAAAAAATAAAAAAAATAGTTGCTACAATACGTCTTTTTTTTTGTAAAGATAGAAAAAAACCGTTTATTTTGTATTTTTGTTAATTTTCTTATTGTGTTATAGTGTTGTAACCCTAAGTGGCTGACTCAAAATGTATATTTTCTCATGCTGAAGAACTTACTACAGATTTGCGTTCAATTCTTGTTTATTTCATATTCATATTCATTTATTCCATGCGTAATCAGATGCATTAATTTACATAGATGTTGGTTGCAAAGTAAGAGGCACTGATACCCCGGTAGGGCATTGCAAATATCTTACAAACTAAATTCACATTTCAGTTCCTTTTTAATTTGGATGTAATAACGTCATAAAATATAAAACCGGCATGCTAATTCTTGTTATTAAGTACATTATTAGTTTAGTTTAGTTTAGTTTAATTAATCTCATTATATAAATTTTACATAAGTACATAGTTACCTTATGTTACTTTTCATATAACGATCGTTTAGGTACATAATTACGCAAACTTACTATTTAATTATATTTCATTTCGTTGATACACAAATAAAGCAATAGGTAATAATAAAAATAACAATACGGTACCAATCGTTGCAAAAATAAAATATAAAATCACAAGAGATCATGTCATAAGAAAATTAAAATAAATAATACAACTAACAATTGCAGTACCAGCGGGTACTTATCAATAAACTTAAAAACAAAAAAAAATATTTGAAACATGTCAATTTTAGATACCTAATACTAACAAACAAATAAAAAATAAATAATCAAAAACTATAGGTAATGTAATGTCAAATCATACAAATAACAAATTCATAATTTAATCATAATCTGTATCTTAATTGGATGAATTCTTTTACGGAGTAGAATGACTTGTTTAATAAATGGTTTTTAAGTTTGCGTTTAAATGTTTCGTCGCAGCACTCAGTCTTTATGTCATCGGGCACATATCACGTTGGTCCAATGACACGCGGATTTCTCTCATGCAGAACTGTGCGACGCGGCACCGTCCGAAGGTTTCCCGTGCTGCGGAGGCATTTGCCTAGAACTTCCACTCGCTCAAACTCGGCTAGATGTCTCCGCGTGAACATAATGATCTCGTAGAGGTAGTGGGAGTAGTGGGTCATAATCCTGTGTTCCACAAACAACTCTTTGCACGACTGTCGCTGATTCAAGCCAAGCATAGCACGCATTGCTCGTTTTTGCATAATCATGACTCTGCCAGCGTCAGTCGAGTTCCCCCACAGGATTACGCCGTACGTCATAAGCGAATGGAAGTGGGCAAAGTATGCTTGCCTCAGCGCATCAAAAGAAATCAACGGTTTAAGTTTGCGTAAGGCAAACACCGCACCACCCAGCCGGTCACAAAGTGAATCCATGAGTGGTTTCCAACTCAAAGTTGAGTCCAAGGTGAAGCCTAAGAATTTGCATTTGTCACTCATTGGGATGTGGCACTGCATGTTAGTATTTGAAGGGCACCTACCCGAGAAGAGCATAATGTTCGATTTAGTCACGTTTAGTACGAGTCCGTTTGCCGAGAACCATCTCTTCAGTTGATCACATGCCGTACTGATCTTTTCGTTCAGTTGAGCGTATGTACGCGCACTCACTACTACTGTGGTGTCATCGGCAAACAGAACGACTTCACCTTCCGTTATGGCTGATGGTAAATCGTTTATAAATGCTAAAAATAGGGTATTTCCTAGTGCTGATCCTTGATTACAAATATTGATTAATTGTTATTATAAATTAAAATGTCAAAGGTTAGTTAGACTTACCTACTTAAAACTAATATAACTTTTATATTTGTTTATACATTGTTTTATTATTTATCTTGTTAAATTTCCGTTATTTTCTTGTTTCGTTTCATTAACATTGTTATCTCAAGACAAAACCGGAGTAACATCACGTGACGCCACGCAGCCAAAGTCACGTATATTTTGTATTTTTTTGCTTTTTCTATAATAATAAATAGAAAAATGCAGCAACTCTCTAGCATGAGACGAATATAATGTCACAGAATTTATCAAAATCGGTCTATAACTGATATAGATCTGTTAGAAGCTATGCTGTTTTAAATGAAAATACGAAATTTGTAGGAAATTCTCCCTTTAATCTTCAATCAACCGACGGATTAAACCAGTGACACTGTGCCACACTAATAGGATTACCAACGGAATTATGTACGTCGAAAAATTTATTTATGCTATACAAAATCAAACATTATCTGCTGTATCTTTAAAACTTATCTCAGCCATTTTTTTATTTAAAACATTTAGAATACGACTTTGAGAAATATCTGTGCATCAACGACGGTTACTTTCAGAACAGTCGTTTTGCATCTCCTCAAAGTAGAGAAATCGTGTGGAACGTATTTATTGTAGGTACTGCGTACTGACCGGCCATCATGCATTGAGTTTCCAGGGACGCATCTGTAGGCACCATCCTCACTATGCCTTCTCAATAACATTGTCAAAAAGACCCTCGTGTTGGCTGGTATTCCATCCCCACGGCCCGACGCCATGAGGTGGCATATGACCCTTCCTATGCCACCATCCTCATGCCGTCGGTAGCCCTGGTAGTATTGGGTGTGGGACGTTACGTGTATTAGCACTTTCTTTTCACCTCACTAGCTCGGAAAGGCCTTTTTGTATGTTTGATATCTATTGAGAAAATCGCTTTTTGTCCACATGTGAAGAAAGTAACGTAGAAGACGTAGAACGTTAAAAGTACTATGACGTAGAACGTTAAATATTTATTTTTGGTTTTTGTATATTTTATGTGACATACTTTTTTTTTTTTTTTTTTACTTTTTTTTACCCTTTTTCTTATTCTCCTCGTTGTAGTGAGGTGAACAGATTTGTGTTATACACGGGTGAAAAGTTATTTTACGTCTCGTGTGTTGAAACACTCGCAGGTAAAATACAACTATTGTCCTAGAACATATCAACACATGCAGACAACTTACCGACAAGAAAGGCACGAGGAACGAAACTAACACAAACTGGCTACCATTCGAAATCTGCAGATCAATGTTTATATTAAGAAATACAGGAAAACATAGTGTGACGTATTATACGCGTCCTTAGAATTATAATAAATGTATTATGTATTAATCATGAGGATTCAACTTAAAAATACCGATGGAACATTTAACGCGATAAGAATCGAAATCATGGTAAAAAGAATCTAATTCGAAACCAAGTGGTACTTTCACGGTTCTTTCGAAAAGCTTGGTAATCCATTTACCTAAAATCTGGGTGTTTGACATTCCAAAATAATCATTATTTTGATCGTATTCATTTTTATTCAAATTTCGCAAGGTGGGTAGTAAAGAGCGTAATTATCGATCTAACATAAGCGAGAGACCTTGTCGAAATTTTGGGAACTACAGTCTCGCTTTAAACATCATTTTGTCAATATTTTTTATAATGAATAATTACGGCCTTAACTAATCATAAGAATTAACTACGAGTAAGTTACAAAATCGTTCGTTATTTTTTTTCAAGTAAAGGCGTTTGCGAAACTTTATAAATGAGGTATTAATGTGAATAAGGTTTACTGCACCCCAACTCGTCGTTATGCGGAGAGTTGTCAGTTAGGTTTCATTTGAAAACAATCTCATGCAAGAGAAATAAACAATTATAATAAGTAAAGGAATACGCGGAATATTCGCTTTAAATGTGTTTCTCTTTTCAGGTTAGGTGATTGGTTAATGTTTTGTTATCATAATGTGTTATTTAATTTGTAACATAGTAAATAATAAAAAAACATATTTTCAGAGCAACGCAATTTTGTTTCTGTTCGGCTATTCCTATAATAACTGAGCAATGTGATTACGATAATAAATAAACACATTATAAAACCACATTTTTTATAAAAAAATAAGATTTCCCGTCGAAATCAATGACTGTAAAACAACTGAACGAGAACCCTAGTCACTTAATAATAAAGCACCAATGCTGCCAACGTTCTACTGAGCAGGAAATTGATTTTCTCGCCACGACTCGGCATTAAATATGACGTCAAATGGTGCGTCAGTAATATGAAAATTTTCATTTTGAATATCACCATGGGCTGATCAATGAACGTATTTGATTTCCTACGAAAGAACTATTAAATTAAATATGAGTTGCCAGTTTCCATTATGTTTTATATTGTAAACCGGCTTTACCTGTCGAGGATTAATCGTGTTTTTAATATTGGTGCGTTTGAGTGTTTACTTTTGAGTTTTTAACAATAAATTTGTTTGATACATATCATATGCATGCAGAAATATTTTTGTATTATTTGCAGCTCTACTCGAAGTACCCGAACTTATATAAATATGACGAGATTGGATTCCCCTTTATACATTTTAAAGGGCATTGGGCAACTTTGTATGCCAAATATTGCCGTTTTTTTTTGCAGCGGCCATTGATGTTTTTTTAATAATCGTTTAGAGGACCTTATAACACGCTAAATAAAAAATATAAAATTAAACTCGTTAAACAATATCGAAGACGAGATATTTAAGTTTTAAGTTTTGTTTATTACTTTTCAATATGACATGTGGAAATATACACTCGCGGTCAATGAATACGGGTCACCCTAAATTAAATAACCGCAATAGGTTTTTTTTTTATATTTATCACTAGTTATCAACTTAGTATAGTGTTCTTTTTAATACCCAACCGTATTAGCAATTTCCGGGATCCTTTTATAAAAATATCAACGTCCAAAAATGACGATTTTTGCGATATCTCGCTCCGTTAACGTTGTTTTTTTTTCATGGGTTTTTACGAGTCCGATTTAAACCTGGTAACTTTCTTTTGTTACTGTTATTTTTGCAGTTTACATGTATAATTAAATAAAGATCTTGACAGGATTAAAAAAAATGTACAATGCATGCACACTATTTTAGGAAATATGACAGTATTTTACCGACCCGTATTCATTGACCGCGAGTGTATATTGCAAATATCTCGGCTCCGATGCATTTTAGAGTATTACATTTCATAAGAAAATATATTTGTTTTAAATAGATCTATAATAACCTACTACTACAAATAACGAGTGGCCGCTCACATAAAAAATGACAACATGTTTTTTTATGCCACTACGGATGCGAAACATCTTTACTAATATATGTTTTAGTCACAAAAATATCATAAGATTTTTATACATTCCAACCTTCAGATCGAATCTGCATAAATCATGAAAATAATTTGTTTTCAACTGTCAGCATGAATATAATAGTTATTTTTAATACAGTTGCTCAAAAAGTGGTACTTTTTGTGGCTGCGTAGCGTACGAGAAGCTCAATTTCTCGAACTAGTGCTTTTTACTTTTTAGTTCCAAACTATACTTTCGAAACGCAGTAAATGTCGTTTCAGTATTATAATTATCTGCATTGGGCTGTGGCTAGCTAAATATTATCCTTATGAATACTGTCAGTGTCAACTGCCAAGTGTCAATTTAGTTTCTCAACTCGAGGCCGATGGCGCTGATTCCAATAGTATGTTGTCACTGTCAGTGTCATTTGTAAAGTATGGGTTCGTTCAAAAATAACTTCGAAGCAAGCATATTTTATCGCAATTATATATTAATTTATTATTTTTTCGCAATTGTATTAAAAAACGTCGTTTACAACACGTGTGAAATGTCTTTTACCACTCGTACCGAGTCTTGCCACTCGCTTTCAGCTCGTGGCAAGATGCCTCGGTACTAGTGGTAAAAAGACATTCTTTTCACACTAGTTGTAAAATGTACTATTATGATACAAGTGCAGAAAGTAGGTAATTCCCAACAAGTGGCGATAGCCGTCGAGGCGAGGGCCGTCTGACTCGTGCGCACACTTCATACCACCGCGCTGTCTTCCGTCCCCCGTCGCCCGCGGGCCATGGGAGTGTCACCAATGAACTTGCCATGCTATACCTATTCATTAAATATTGTCATGTCTTAGTTTGCTTAGTTAGTAATAATTAAATCATATGTATAAAGATTCTCATTGATTTGTAACAATAATTTTGTCGTAGGCTAGCAATGTTAAAATATTGTTCTTAACATAACGCTTGTGCACTTGGATTGATCCCTATTATTAATAATTAATATTATCTCGTGTGACATTGTTCAATTCGTTATAAGTTTTTAATTCGAATGAATAAAGATATGTTTATTCCAAAATAAAATAAAGCAATTAATTTCACAACTTCTACAAGCTTTCTAAAGTTTCAATATTTGTATATCTTTTAAATTAAAATACATGGTATTTAGATAAAAGTAACAAAAACAAAACTTAAACCTATACACTTAAAACTAATAACTAGTATACATACTTCCCCGAGGTCACTGCCTGTGGGAAGGGTGCCCATAAGGCTGGCCACATTTTCCTCGTTAGATAGTTATTCCTATGCGTTGACCGAGGAAGTAGCCAGCTCTATAGTCTGCCGAGTTCTCCATCATTTTCTTTTTGATAGCTTTATACTTAAAGCCTGTGGGCGTCCGGACTCCAAGGGGCGAGAGTTTCCACCGCGAAGGCTGCAAATATGTGGTTGTTTGTCAGGCCAGCATATTTACGGCGCTTCGCGGTTTCTGCCGCTACCGCCGCCCCGCCTGCCCTCAAGGACGTGGAGGCTAGATGGGACGGTGCCAGCGTACCAACGCAGGTTGCGTCCCAGATAAGCGGCCGCCCGTTGCTTTGTGTAGAGATTGTAGTACACCTATTACACTCAAATGTCAATTTGAACGTTCCAAAATATTTATTTTGCAAAGCCAAAAACCACGACCTGTCCTGATGTTTAAAAAAACATTGAGGCTGTATAAAGCAAAGCAAGCTCTATACAATTCTTGATCCTAAATCGTGTAAGTTAAGTATCAATTTCCCGCGCACATAACAAATGCCGCAAAATTTTTGAATGTAGAACGACTAAAGTGCATTTTTTTATTGAATGACTTAGGTCATTTTGTGCCAGAAAGGCAGCACACCACACGTTGAGTAATGGCTCTAGTCTCGATCGCAGGTGATACAAAATTGATGTACAGTAACGGTACACGTTAGTAATACTGAAAAATGGACGTCTTCCATCATTTGTTATGTTACTTATGTTGGTTAACTTGATTATCCTTTGTTTTCTTTGATTTGCATTAAACGAACATGTTATTCTTGCAGAAGAATAGTGTACACAGTTGTGGTCTCAATGGTGAAGTGTGGAAATTACGAAATAAGGTCGTTCTTCTTTTCTATCGACATTAGCTTGTCCTTTGTCTTATTATTAAATGGCATCTCATTAGAGCATTGATGTTTACGGTTTTATAATGTTCGAATAAACGTCCATATTTATTTTATGTAATAATATTATTTAGGTACCTAATCTTTTACTTTCTCTAACAAGACTTTTATACGTTTGTTTTTCGTAGAATGCCGTGACAGAGTGGTAAACCAAAATGTGGTCCCCACTGAAAAAGTCCCCTTTGTCACAATTTTTTTTCACTTTCATTGCCATGAACCCACCTAGTAAGCGCCTAGGCCGTAGGCGCTTTCCGCTACTTATCGGGAAACCCACGGAATCGGCAACGAGCGTAGCGCGTAGCCGATTCCGTGGGGCCTGTGGGGTCCCAGTGCTCGCCAAAATAAAAATTGAGTCCACAGGAAACCGAAAAGCTGGCAGCTTCCTCGCTCAACGCATTGCGATCCAGCGAGGAAACGCTGCCATCATTTTAAGGACAATGCCGAGAGGGCCAAATTTTTTAATATTTTTTAGTATATTGTTAAAACTTGTTTTATTTTTAGTTGTAAATATAAACATATATTTCAATTAATTTAATTATGCCATTGTATAAAATTGTAAATTTTACTTTCACAAAAAAAAATTGGACAGAGATGCTTCCTCTGTTCCCAGTCCTTGAATGAAGAAAAAGTAGACAAGAATATGAGTTATGTATTTTCTATTGCCAGAAATCGATAGGATATGATACTATAAGACTAAAAACACTTGGAAACATGCATGATCATCGATAATCTTCATTATTCTACGAGTAACAAATTTCACATCTTACAAATTAGTTTTTCCAGAAGAAGTGTGTATCCGGTCAGCAACACGGAACAAATAATTTCAGTGAGGGTTGCAAGGTGGACATCATGGCCTGACTCTCTTCACATTTAGAAAAATGGAGTGCGACTATTGCATGTTTTGTGCATTATACCAGGAATCTACAACAGTTACCTCAATGGATTTCATCGTCATCAATTAGAAATAAGTTATACAAGTGCAGGGCTAGAAAAAGGTGACCTCATACTCACTGCTCAACATAAATTGATTAACTTGACAGCAACATCAGTATTGGGCATACCTGGGAAAAAATGCATTGACATTTTTTTTTCGAATGAACAAGATCGTCGACAACTGTTACGTATAAGAGCTAGTAAAGAGTAAGTACTGCTAATGCTGAAGAGGTCAAAATATAGTTTCGTGTTTTTTTTTTAAGTTGTTTATTACAAAAATATAAATTGAATTTTTTGCTTTCTTGTTTGATTTATTTAATAAACCGGAGTCTTTCGCCGAACACTCCTGCTGTACATGTACATATATCTCAAGTTAAAGGAAAGTGCGCACAAGCAATTAAAAATTGCGTGGGGCCCAAGGCGGGCGAAAGCAGGATATTGTAAAACGTGATCAGTCACATTGAAACCTCGATCCAGAGAAAGAATAAGTTATAAAAGTTCCAAACAAGGTAAGTGTGAAACTTTGTCAGATTGAGCAGACTATTTGTTTGTTCGAGAGAAACGAAGTTTGTATTACAGGTTTTATTTCAACTAAGCGGCAACTAGAGAGCCTTAACACATTCACGGCCACGCTAATCTCGTAGCGCTACGCCGTAGTCCGTAGCAGGTTAAACCTCGTATGTAGCGGAAAGCGCTCGTAGCGCTCTGACGCATATGTGTCGTCATGGTCACTGAATGGGTGAACGGTGCTTGCATAGCGTGGAAGTTTGGAACTGTTCTACAGCGAGGTAACATCTGTCATAGGTAATAGTCCGTGCAAAGCCGGGGCGGGTTGCTAGTTTACGTGTAGAGAAAAAAACTTTTGCAGTTACCTGTCCGGGCATTTTGCGTGTAAGTCGTTATACTATGTAGGCAATATACTGCCTAGTCAATTTGCGTTTTAGTCACCTTCAGTTTAAGACGTATTACGCGGTAGTCATATTGCGTTTCAGGCAATACTCCAACTAGGCAAATTGCGTTTAGGACCGTCTGAGACCAACCCGTATGCAAGTGCAAAAAAAACGGATGTCTCACCATTTTTTTTAATATTATAAATCGTACCTGTTTATTTTTAATTCAACCCACGTGATAAATATAAGGTGAAAATACTTGTGCGCATAAAAAGGAGTCACCTAATCGAGTTATTCGTGAAGGCCGCCCGACGAATCAGAATCAGCAGTTACAGCGGCCATCTGCATTTTCCTTAACATACCTCCATCGCATAAGCTTTGAATGTGTTGGCCTACGGTCTGTCCGCTACCAGGGCCGTTCGCCTATCCGTATATCTCAGTGAATCGAAATCAAATTCGACATCCCTAAATACATGCAGAAAGAAGATGCAAAAATGTTACCTCATCAAACTTTAATACGAATCTTGTAATATTACATTCACCAGCATAAATATATGACTATGAGCAGCACTGCAAAAATATGTGATCATCAATTGAAGGTAGAATTATATAACGGTACATAGCCTTTGGGTACGGAACCCTAAAAACAGTTTTTTTTTTCAAATTCAAATGGTTTATTGCGTTTCATGTGTACAATTGGTTACGTCTCACCCCCATAAAATAATAGTTTTAACTAGCTGGACCTGGTAGGTATGTCGGGTCAGGAACCGGGAGGGTGCCCCGGTTCCATGTTACTGAAGCAAATGGCTTCGTCGTAGCGCGGGTGATTCATACGTGCCAATGAGTCCCTGTAAACTTGCCGCCGCGTTGTCCACCCCGACCGATCGTGGCCATAAGAATGGGACACGTCGTCCTCTTCTGGGGAGACTATCCGTCCGGCCTGATGGTATGGAGATGCCTCATGAAGCCCGCGTGCGAAGGGAGCATTTCAGTCTCGCGAGATGGCGCATACCTGCGTGCGTCGAGGCACACGTGTCTCCAGAACCTTGATCTGCAGGTACCGCGCCCACCAGCACCGCCAGCTGCTGCTGCCCTGGTAGCGATTGCTGTGTAGGGTCAATCACCCCATTTTTTTTGCTCGAAGCCATGGTTGTATATGTGGTCTTAAAATTATATAGAGTCTCAACATGAACCCTGATATGGTATAGCAACAAGTTTCTCGCGAACAAATCCGGTTTTTTTTTAGGTTAGTGTTTTGGATATATTTTGAGTTCTTTAGGTGCTTGACAAATTACCAGTGATCTTTTCGTGATTATTTCAGAATTTTAATGTATTTTGGAAGTTTCCAATTTATGGGAAATATTTTACGTCTGACCGGTACAGACATTTATTTTGTAACATGCGGGAAATATTTTACTTTTGATCGTTCATGAATCCTATTTTTTCATACTTGGGGCATAAATTCATCATAAATACTTTATTTTATCATGCTCATAGAAGCTCTCGACTTCACGAGAAGTAATCATGTAACGTAGCATAAACTATGATTAAGAGCTAAGATTATTGTAACAGATTGATATTAAGAATTATTATTAATTAATCACAATACAAAATATTTCCTCACCTACGTTGTGTTGGGTTTGGGTTGATAATCGTTTTATTATATTTTTTTTTCAGAGCAGATATTTATTTTAGTTTTTTACCTCCTGCCTACCAGAGGTGTTTTTTTTGGAATATCCTATTGAAACTTTCAAATTATGTTACTTAGGACCTAAAATGGCCATGGAAAAATAAAGAAAAAAATCCGTTGTTTTCTTTGTAGTTTTTCACTATGTCCTTTACAAAGTACATCGGCGCCTTATTCAGTTATCCCTTTAAGGTGGTTCGATTGCCATACAAAACGTTATTTGACATTCGCAGGCCAACGGCGTGATATTTTAAGAAACTTATGTAACAAACATTCATAAATTGGCTTCCCATTTGCGCCAAATTCCACCTTTCCTAGAATAAACTTGTATAAACTAGATTAATTTGAGAAATTGGTTTGTCACGTGATATTTTGGGAAAACTTGTTTTCTCAAATTAATCTAGTTTATACAAGTTTATTCTAGGAAAGGGGGAATTTGGCGCAAATAGGAAGCCAATTGATAAAAGTCTGATACATTAGTTTCTTAAAATATCACGCCGTTAGCCTGCGAATGTCAAATAACGCTTTGTATGGCAATCGAACCACCTCAAACGTACATAAAACATTTTATGTCAGTAAAATAAAAATAACCGAATTAGAACGAAAATGTAGATAATAATATCTTCAGCAACGTTGACCGTTTATTGAATGAAAGTGAAACTGGGTTAGTTTTATTTAAGTTATTATAAAAATCTGATTTTACTCTACCTTTTGCCTGCAATTGTCCTTTGTGAAAGACATAAGATAGACTTCCACCTAAATCTACTCTGTATTTTCTAAATCTGCTTAGTAATTTGGCCGAATGCCACCCTGCAATGTTTCTGTTGTATACATCAATATTATTTAAATATAAACTGAAATTTGTTGTGATATCACCGCAAAGATGACGTTTTTTAATAATATTCCATGACTTTGACTATGCCAACACTCTTCACACTTATCGAAAAACAATTGTGTTTAACCAAATAGAGTTGATACGAGTATTATGTGTTCAAATCCTGACTTTATTAACATTTTAATGACGTCTGATGTCTAAATAACTCTTTACAAATCTTCTCAAAGTCTAGTAATGGCCAAGGTGTAGTATACTCGGTATAGCTTTCCGTCATTACTGGTGAAGTATACTTTAAAGAGTAGTCAGAATCATCTCTCAAGAATTATTTAGGAGTTTTGCTATGTTTGTGTAAGTTTTTGTTAAAGTCATTACACAAAAACTAAAAATATAAGCATATTCTCCTATGTCCTTTGCACAGTACATATGTAGTAAAGCCAAACTTAACCAATTCTAACATATTTTCGGACTCAGTTACCTACATTTGTCCTTTGCAGAGGACATAAAACATCGTGGCGTAATATTTCGAAAATATTGGTTTACTTTCAGTAAATAGTTGTCTGGTATGTAAAAATGATTATTTATTTGTGTGAAACTAGACAAAATGAATGTTAACTAACCTTGAATTAAAAGTTTACATGTGATCAAAATGACCATTGCATCACGGCTTTGACAACAAATTTTATTTTCCGGCGCCATTTTTCATAAATGGCTGATTGTTTTTGACGTCTATATTTTGTGACGAAGTTTGACACTTAAATAACGAGTTGCAGTAGAAACGATGGGGTAGCCATTGAAGAAAAAGCCGGCAGAATTTTTTGTTTCTTATGTCCTACCCAAAGCACAAATGTAGGCAGGAGGTTAAAGAAATGCAGCGATCTAATGGACAAAGACCCCTCCGCCCAAAGCGGCCCCTAAACCACAGATTATATAATAGTTCTAACGAACAGATACTCGACTCTGAATAAAAATGCGCATACCTACCGCTTTCCAAGCCTACTAAATTTAACAATGGAGCAACCTTGAACGCGCCGGTCGTTGCCCGCATTTGCCAGCCAATAGACGCTAGGGTTGACACCACTTAGAAATGATTTTATTATTAATAGTTGAGTGAAATAATACCCACACATTCCATGCACTTCACTAATTAGGTTACCTCATTTAATTGTTATTGTTTTTCAATTTTAATTTTTCAAAAGACTTGTAAGTTTTTCTAGAGTGTCTGCCAGTATCTGAACTGCATAGTTACTTACATACATACCTACATACACTCGGCGTCAAAAGTATCGCACCTTTCCTAAAATTCGTTTCAAGCGATTATTACTCCTAAGATACTTTACTGTACCCTGTCGATATTAATATAATTTGAAAGCTAAAGCTTTATTACCTTTCAAACGATACTAATATCGACAGTAAGTATCTTAGGAGTAATAATCGCTTGAAACGAATTTTAGAAAAGGTGCGACTTTTGAAGCCGAGTGTACAGGCATATCAACGCAACATGTTAAATAATTCTTAATGTCAAGTATCCCTCACCCTGTATATACTTCACGACAGTCAAAATGTTGGTACCTCCTACCTATTCATCTACCAGCTACCACGTATAACAAAACGAAACTTGTTGTGTAGGTAACTTCATTAAAGTAGGTGTATCCCGACGACAGTACGAAATAAGTTTGGTAAGTAGGTACCTACGAGTACCTATATTCGTTATCTATAACGTAAGTATATAAATAACGTCATATTGTATAAAAGTTTAAAGCCCCTGCTAGACGGTCGCCACTCCGACCGAGCGACCTTGGTCGGCACCGACCGCTGTAGTATGAAATTTTGCTCCAAACAACTGTCTACACGGTCGGTGCGGACCAAGGTCGCCCCGTCGGAGGGGCTTGTTTGCGACCGTCTAGCAGAGGCTTAAAGTAGCATTGCAAACTACTAGGCATAAGTTGTTTTAAAATATTCTGATTACCTACGTTTCATCCTCGCGAGTGCATTCCAAGCCCTTCCAAAAGGTTATAAGTCCCTAGAGCAACGACGATGTTTACGCCCTTTCTTAGGCCGTGCAATGCATGCACCCCGCAAATCTTACTAAGTAAAATATTATACTAATTGCTGCTAGACAGGGATAAACATGAAATCAATACAAACAACTAAATAATTAATTTGGACATAATGGCAGTGGCGGAGTACCTAAACTTACGGCTACGGCTCGGGGTAGGTAGGTATACCAAATTACCAAAACTCAAGCAGGAGTTAAAAATGTATTACGTAACTATTTGAAATAGGTATTAGGTGTTCCGTAAAAAAAACATTACGCCTTTGTTCAAACTCACTAGTTTGTACCTGCCATGGAAATAATTAGTAGGTACTTAGTATAAAGTAGGTAAGTTACTAACTTTTCATCTGTTTCATCGTCTGTGAAAATGATAAATGTCTATCTTTTATTGTTCATACACCCCACAACACTGCAGTGCGCTGAATTTATTCGCAACGAACTCATTTTTAAGGAATTGGTAATAACTTTTATCGTGCGCGTAAGCAGCGTCCGGCCGTGAGCGCGTGCGCCAGCCCACTGGCGGATGTACCCTTGATGGTGCGCAAAGTTTAGGTATATTTCTGAGTTGCCACGGCGCAGTTAGGTAGCACTGCCTAAACTGTTTCTTAGTTTTTATGAGGAAGGCCCGTCCCTATTTGAAACTACGAAGCCCCCAATCGGGGGCAGCTGAAATAAACCGTATTGGAGCAGGCATGCTCCCACCCGACAAAATACCATATTGTAGGGAAGCTAAAAGGTTGAGACGACTTTATAATCAACAAATGCAGGCCTATAATGCTGCACAATGAAATACAAAAAAATTATTCAAGTCAAAATTTACCAGTAATCCAAATTACCAGTCACTACAGACACAGTTCATGAACCAGATCTGGGGACCGATTTTTGAATTTCGTAAATTAAATAAAAGTACATACGATTTTAGTGTCAAAATTGCAGGCATTTACTTTCTACCGATAGAATTGAATACGACTGGTCTATAAAACTCGTTATAAAATTTTCTATCGCTATTTCAAAATAGCATTTCAGAATTTTAGTCCATTTTCGAGTGAAAAAGTCGAGCGCTCGAAAGTCAAAAATCGGTCCCCTGATCGTCGTTTATCCGTAGTATATTTATTTGTGCGTCTTTTTCTCACTCTACTTTTCTACGCAACGTAGGTATGATACCTGCGTTGCTCCCGGTCCCAAGATGCATATGCTGCAAACATTCGGTGAAGTGATTTTTTTATAAACAATATCTGTTCTACGATCTTTTAGCCTTAATTTTATACCATATGAACCACAGCGTAGATTTTCCATAGGAAAATGACTTGAATTGTGCATTTTTCTTTTTAATTTATATTAAAGCAAGCTTTGAATACTATAATGATTGATCTAGAGCCTGAGGAACAGCCAATTTTGGCCTGCTGAGGAGAGTAATTTTCGAAGAAGAGATATTTAGTGCTGCTACGGAAATAAAATTATTCAACAAATGAATATATCAAATTTAATGTAGAGCCATTTTAGCAGCTACCTTCAAGTCATCTGGCCCTATAGTTAGGAGACTGATGAAAAGTCCTGTTGGGTAAAAGCTAGATATTCATAGCGGTTCAGACCAAGATGCCATGCCCAATTAAGGGTTAAGTTTTATTTCATTATGCGATTGCGTTACAGCAATTTGTAGGTTTGTAGTTCAATAAAACCGGCGTCAACTTCTAAGTTACAAAGTGAGCTCCATTCACCCAAAGAGGTGTGATATCCCTTGATATACGACCCCCTTACTTCAGTCTTGGACTGCTGCCATAGTCTTATTGATTGCCACTTCTGACTTTTCAATTCTAAAATACGGTTTGAAAATAGAATGTTAAAAGAGGGTCATAACTTGTTAAGGAGAGAGAGATTTGAGGGTAAATAAATATACACTTACAACTATTAAGTAATACAACTAAGTACTTATTTGCATTAAACATCTTGATGAAGCTATTGCCGACCGCTGGAACAGACTCCTATTTGTAATAATGGGCTGGTTAAGCTCAAAAATTATAATATCCATAATCCGAGCCACAACCCACTCGGCACCGATTCAGGTCCGTAAACCATTTTTTTCCGCCTCAACGACGGGGCAGCATTGCGCAACATCGCCCCCTAACCCCTCTCTAGTACATACAACCGTCTGTTCTTTTTTATATTTGTTGTAAATATTTATTTGCTTTTGAAAAATAAAGATAATTGAGCTTAATATCTAGACACTGGAGATAACGTACAGAAAAAAAAAGTAATTGCATAGGTACTTACTTAGTTAGAAAATAGTGCAGCATTTTTCTGCAGAATAAGGGTATTTTTTTCTTAATTTTGATGCCACAGACACGCGTGAATCGCGTGATGAACTAAATATAACTTCGTTGTTCCATCAAGGTTTTGATGATTACGAGACGATGTTTGCTTGTAAAGAATCAGAATCAGAAACTTGCGGTGAACGAAGCCGGTGGCTACCGGGTGATTTCCGAACAATGGTAATATGCGTTCTCAGATGAATTCTTCATATGAATGCACACTTATTCATTCAGTAAAAAAAAATATCAATATCTTTGGCACAACCGGCCGCTAGCAACTTATAATTTTTCTCATATTTAGCTTAGCGAATGCGTAATACCTAACTTCAAAACGAAGAAAGAGGACTTTCTCTTGTACTGAATGTTACTTATTCTATTACTACACCTACCTAGCTACAATGACTGTGAGATTGGGGATGATAATCAAATTGCTAGAACAACCCGCTGAAGATTCAGAAAGGTAACGACAACACATGACAAAAGTCGGACCAATCGAAGAAGTTGTAGCAAAGACTGAGAGCTCGTTGAGGTTCTATACGAACGAAAAGGGCAGTGAGATTTGGCATCATAGTAGGTCTCATAAAGTTCTTAAATTCCAGGCAGCAATATTAAGGGATCTGTTTATTTTATTTAGTTTCTTATGACCGCTGAAGTTGGTGACCAGACGACCGCGGTTAGCCGCCTGGGAATGAATGAGACGAGCTTTGTTTAGGCCACCTTTTCTAGGCCCCTCCTCGGATTGGGGAAAGCAATGCGGTCCCTAAATAGGGCTGCTTTGTCGTTGGGCGAGCTGCCGAACCAGTCCTCTGAATTCTGTGTACGGACCTCGCTGTAAAAAGACTGCCCCAGTTTACTCAAATGACAAAACCAGGAGATTGTCAGATACCGAAGAAGTTCTTCTTTGATGGGCTGAGCACTTTAATGATGTGCTCAATCCTGGTAGTCAAAAAACAGATTGGATGAAATTTTTAAGTACGGTGGACCTTGTATAAAGTCCAGGCTGTTTGACCTCATAAAAGATATTTGGGATGTTGAGGATATACCAGAAGACTGGAAAGATGCGACCATCAGCAAACTTTACAAGGGCAAGGGGGACCTCTCGGATTGTAGCTCGTTCAGAGGTATTGCCCTGCTCTCTGTAGCAGGCAAGATACTGGCCCATATTATCAACAAGCGCTCAATATGCTCGCCGAGACCTTCCTTCCTGAACCTCAATGTGGTTTTCGACCAAATAGAGGTACGGTTGACGCCATCTTTGTTTTCTAGCAAATTCAGGAGAAAAGCCTTGAACAACACCGGGACCTTTATTTATGTTTTGTGAATGTCGAAAAGGCATTTGACCGAGTTTCCAGATCTGCTTTGTGGACTGTTTTAGAGAAGTGTGGTTGTTCCGAGAAATTCATTAACTTAGTGCGCCAATTTCACGAAGGCATGAGTGCCTGCGGACGTCATGAAAACGATTTCACGGAGCGATTCCCAGTCACAAGTGGTGTGAAACAAGGCTGTATCATAGCTCCCACCTTATTTTGCCATCTATTTTTCGGCAGTAATGAATGATGCACTTCAGAAATGCAACAACCGGATTAATGGTAAATTTTCGCACTGACAAGAGAATTTTTGACCTGTCGCGTCTTAGGGCGAAACGAAAAACACAGTCTGCTTCGGTGACGGAGATTCTTTATGCTGATGACGTTTGTCTTATGGTTGACAGCTTGGAGATCCTACAAAGTTATCTCGACAATTTGGACGATTCTTGTCGTAAATTTGGTTTGGTGATCAGCGTGTCAAAAACCCAGAATGTTAAACAACCTGCAAGAGGGCAATATGTGAACGAAGCTACTGTTCTTCTAAGGGGCAAAGCATTGGATGACGTGGGAACGTTTCGTTACCTTGGAAGTCTTGTTTGGAGCGACAATCGACTGGAATCCCGAGATTTCCGCACGGATCGCAAAAGCCGCTGCAGCTTTCGGCGGACTGAACCAACGGGTTTGGAAATCACACGACCTCAGGCTTACCACAAAGCTTGCCGTCTATAAAGCCAACATTCTGCCTTTATTGCTCTACGCCTTGGAAACCTGGTGTCTATACAAAGGATATGTCAAGCGCCTTGACACCTTTCATTTAAAATGTCTCTGAGCAATACTTCGTCTAAGGTGGCAGGATCGTGTTCCAAACTCGGAGGTTTCGCGTTGGACTGGCATGGTTGGCATGGAATGTCTCCTGATGAAGGGCCAATTACGTTGGTGTGGACACCTTGTACGAATGCCATCATCAAGACTGCCTAAGGCAGTCTTTTACTCTGAACTAGCCTCAGGCAAACGCAAAGTTGGCGAACAATATCTGCGGTACAAGGATGTCCTCAAGCGCCATCTGTTTGCAACCGCCATATCCTGTGAGTCGTGGGAGGAGCTTGCTACTCGGAGATCGGACTGGCAAACACAGGGCTCAGCAACTTTGAACGTACTCGTCTCGAAGATCTTGACGCCAAACGTCAGAATCGTAAAACTCGGCCCAAGCCCTCCTACCATTACACTTACAACCCAAGTGGAGACCTTTATTGTTTTTCATGTCACCGGAGCTTCAAAACCAAGTTTGGATTTGCAAGTCACTCTCGCGCCCATGCACGCAAATAACAAATAATAAATCAAACAATCTAATTGTCAGGATGTCGCCGTCGACGGATACGTCTGGGAGGACATCGTCATGTCTCATAAATAAAAACGAAGCGCGGATATTGAACGTGTTGTATATGGAATCCTCAGTAAGTGCATTTCATCCTCATCGATTTGAAAAATTGAACACTTCAGGTTGAGTGAAAAAAACGACCTGATACTGCTCAAACTAAATTAATTAACCGCGACATCAGTCTTGGGCAGTTTATAAAAAAAAATGCCGACCTAAATTTCAGACCGCTTCGGACGAAACTCAGGACACTGAATAAATTCAATAATGGTTATCTCACACAATACTAAATACTAATATTATAATACTAGTCTTACCCCTACTTTCAAACTGCCCTACTTTCAAAAAGCATATTTGGAATGGCGCCTAGAATTTTTAACAAATTGCCAAGAGCCATTTTGAAATTCCATGACCCTCATTTATTTAAAAAAGCATTGTTTAAATTTCTAGCTGCCAAAGCATACTATTCCATACAAGAATATTTAAATGACCCTAGCATAACGTAAGCAAATGATAGCATAATTAACGACGAGTGTGTAAGTGCATGCTGCATGCTATTTTGTGGCTATTTGTATGCCTTAACAGGCAAGACATAGTGAGACAAACCATAAACTGTAACACCGATGTACATACCTATGTTTAACAAATAAAATATTTTGTATTTTTGTACCCTTATCATTACCTACCGCGTCAGAAATACGACAGTCCTGAGGCGTGCAAATGTCGGAAGCATCGAGGTGTACCTGATGAGGCGACAGCTGCGGTGGTGTGGACACGTGTCGCGAATGTCAGATGACAGAGTGGCGAAGCGCATTTTCTTTTCAGAACTGAAGAATGGTAAACGTAAGTGTGGTGGCCAGTACCTTCGTTACAAAGATGTTCTGAAAAGATACATGAAGAGATGCAAAATAGAGCCCTCTGAGTGGGAGGTAATGGCAGCACGGCGGCCCGAATGGCGACGGCTCATCCATGAGCAGGTTAACAACTTTAAAACTGAGCGTCGCAACGAACTCGATAAAACGCGAGACGAGCTAAAGGCTCGCCCACCAGCAGCCATCATTTACAACTACGTCGGTGGAGTGTTAACTTGCACCAAGTGCGCTCGGACTTATCTTTCTCACTAAACATAAGCCACTTGAGAGCGCACCAGAAAGTAAAAGAACAACAACAACAACAACCATTACCTGCCGTAGCCTTTTGTACCATTAGTTAATATTTTATGCAATAAAGATTAAATAAATAAATAAAAAGTCGGGCTAATCGAGGAAGTTGTAGCAAAGACTGAGAAAATATCAGGTAAATATAAAAGTAAATATCAGCTAGCCGCCTTGGATTCGATTGATAGACTTGCCAGGATTAATGACCAAGATTGAATTGAGGCTAAAAATGCGTGTGCACGCTTCAGAGACGATAATATAATAATAGCGCAGATTGAAGACATTAAATATCGCACAGTCGGCTACGGTACCTCATTATTTCCAAGTAAATAAATCCTGAAAAGACATTGCAAAAAAATAACCCTAAAATCGTGTTACTATAATGACACTAGAACAACAATATCGACAATATTGAAAATCAATATCGTAAACTCAGCTTTTCCCAACAACATCTATTTCAAACTTAACTACCAATTCCAACGTCTCAGGTTACAAGTGCTTAGTGTAAGTCCTAACAAGAAGCAAGATATCACAATACAAGCCCTCGCCTTCAAAATACAAAGCGAACCCGCCATTGTCTGCGAGACACGTCGCTAAAACAAAAGAACAATGACGACTGCGATGGTAAATTACTTAGCTTATTTCACTGCATTTCTTTTCAAAAACTTTGCTGGTGCAAATTGAAATTTAGGAAAGGCTCCAAAAGAATGTAACAACATCAAAATTTTGAAGGTTTGTTGGTGAAAGAGGCATTACAAAACGGCCAAGTGCGTGTCGGGCCACGCACAACGAAGGATTCCGTGTCTACAACTACTTTACGACTACAGGTTCATTCGCGTTAATAATTCTAGTATGAGTATGAGCATGAGTATCACAGAATGCAGATCCTTGTTTAGCGATCCATTAATCACATTACTGAACGAACGAGCGAAGTCCTCCGAGTCTAAAGTGTCTGTTCAACACGCCGGCGTCCAGGAGCCGCCGGCCGCGGTGGCGGAGCCGCCGCTGAAGCGCCCCCGGGAGGGCGAACCCGGGCCCTCACACTGCTAGCACTCCCTCGCGGTGCCCTGTTAGCAAAAGTAAGGATAAAAAGGTTCTTATAGGTGTTTAAGAAGAATCTAAACTTATTCGTTCGTGGTGTCGCTAAAAAAGTAAAGATGTCGGAATCTTACGTCGAAAAAGTTAAAACCAGGGCTGGCTTGTTGACTTTCAAGGTGCAAACTGCACCAAATCGTCGAGATAAACAAAACCAGCCTGCAAAAACTAAAGCTCGTAAGCTGTATGAAGGAGCCCCAAGCTTCGGACAACACGTTCAGGCATCAGACAAATCGGCACTGTTGATCTCTGGACATATGATGGCATTCAAAGACAGTATCGTAAATGAGAAAAGCCTGCATATACCACTGACGATATACGGGTCTTTTCGTCATTGGGGGAGGTCCCCAATGTCAGTCTTTAAATTTAAGAGTTATCCTCTTGCCGGTGGAGTATTTTCCACTTCTCTCTGTCGTACGCCATCTCCTTGACTCGCTGATACGACACGACACCAGCTTTTTCCTTTATTTGGTCCATATAACTGCGCCGTGGTCTTCCCCTGCCTTTCCTTCTTTCTATCTTTCCTTCCATTATCCCAATGACAGACATACTAGAATTTTTTTTAAGGGGCGAGCGGGTCCCGTCAGAAGTAAGGGCAGCGGTGCGGCAACTGCAAGTAGACAATAAAGCATTCAGGGCCCTCTGCCTTGTCCAGTATGAGGATCTGGAGGACCAGCGGATCAAAATTAGGGAGCTACGGGACCTTCGCAACGCGGCAGGGAGCGGCGCGCGGACCCGCCGGCGGGCGACCCCGCGGAGGTCGGCGTACAGTCACCTGCAGAGCCGTTACATTGATTGCTGAAGGTCATTCACAGCGGTCTGTAGCTTTTTCGTTGGGTTTCTCTCGCCGAGCCATCCAAAATGTGTGGGATCGGTTTCAAGAGACTGGCAGTGTTGCAAGAAGGCCTATATCGGGCAGGGTGCGAGCGACTACGGCACAAAAGGATCGCTACATCCGATTGAGTGCCCGTCGAGAGCGCTCTGTGACGGCACGTAAGTTACAAAATCGCCTACGGTTGACAACGGGGACTCGTGTTAGTGACCAAACGATACGTAATCGACTGCATGAAGACCAGCAAAGGTCCAGACGCCGAGTAGTACGAATTCCTTTATCTAGGGTTCAACGTGGAAATCGTTTAAGTTTTTGCCGCGAACATTCAGATTGGAGCATGAATCAATGGGGTATGGTGCTCTTCACAGATGAGTGTAAAGTGAAGCTTTGTAGTGATGATCGGCGGATTAGAGTATGGAGACGACAGGGTGAGAGATTTTCCGATGTCTGCATCAAGGAAATTGACCGCTTTGGAGGTCCTAGTGTGATGGTTTGGGCTGGGATTAGCTTACAAGGCAAAACTGAGCTGGTTTTCTTAAATCAAGGCACAGTAACTGCACAACGGTACATCGATGAAGTCATCAGGCCTCATGTGATTCCATTCTCACAGAGAGTGGGGCCAGGGTTCTGGTTAATGCATGACAATGCCCGCCCACACACAGCTCGGGCCACTCAGACTGTACTGGATGACTCCCATATTCGTGTCCTACCATGGCCAGCGTATAGTCCGGATTTAAATCCAATAGAGCATATGTGGGACCAATTAAAACGAAGGGTTAGAGAGCATGAGCAAGAGGTTCACAACCAGCAACAGCTTATGGATGCTCTGAAACGTGCGTGGGAAGAGATACCTGATGAAAACATCAGAAACTTAATCGAGAGTATGCATTCAAGGCTCCAGGAGTGTGAAAACAGGAGAGGAGGACACACTCGTTACTAAACCATTAAAAAAAACAGCTTGTGTCAGTTTTTGTTTTGTTTTGCAAAGAGTTTCTGTTTAGTTTTTGCTGTTGACAATGGACTAATTTCATGTTAATTGAAATAAGTGAAACAATTGACTACACAATTAAATGGTTATTAGCATAAGTTAAAACAAAAGCCTTGTTACATGTTATTTTAATAAATATACATTACTGTTAACTATATTTTTCACGTAGCAATCAAAATACTTAGTGGCCTCTATTTTCTTTTGAGTAGTATAAATATAAATAAACATTAAAATCGATTACATAACTACTAATTATTCCAAATTTTATAATATTGCAAAATACTCGTAAGGGCACCCTTCCTAGTATAAAATTTGAAATCCAGACGTTTTGCTAATGGGTCGCTTGGAGTTTATTCTATTTAGCAATAAAAAAAACATTACGCAATCCAGACTTTTTGCTTCTTGACCGTTTAGCGTTCATGTCTGTTCAGTCATAAAGACGTTCTAAGATACAAACGTGTTGCTACCGGACCATTTAGCATTTATGTCCATTAAAAAATAAAGACATTCGAATGAAAAGATGTTTTGCTGCTAGATCATTTTAAATTGTTACGTTCTAAGATCCAGACGTTTTCCCAAAGAAGCATTTAGCATTCATGTCTATGTAATTACAAAGACATAACACAATCCAGAAATTTCAGCTATATTGTCCTTTAGCGATAAGGTAAATTTGATAGTGACCCGGTTCAAGCTTCAGACTCAAAACTTCGGCGATGTACTTATAATGGGAAACAAGGTCATATTAAAGAAACATGGGATGATGTTAGATCGCAATCACATTCTTATGATGAAGGATGTTTACAATGCAAGATTTCAAACTATGTGGGCCATGATCCATCATATTAAAGAAACATGGGATGATGTTAGATCGCAATCACATTCTTATGATGAAGGATGTTTACAATGCAAGATTTCAAACTATGTGGGCCATGATCCATCGCACAGATGACCTCGTTTCACCAGATGACTGGGTTAAAATGAGTAAGTTATATGATTTTTTGGAGATAGAGTGTTAGTTGACGGAGGAAACAAGGAATATGATGCAAATAAACTTCTTGAGCCGATTGAGATATGCCAATTGAGTAAGTCTTAAGTTAGATAACTTAAGACTTACTCAATTGGCATATCAATACAGACCTTTTTTTTATTTAGTGACCAATATTATTTGAGTAGTACATTTTGGTATACTTTTTTTTCACCTGCGGAAACCTCTGGGGTTTATATGCTGATGAATAGACCTCTGATACCAGACTTCCCAAGTTCCGGACAACACGTTCAGGCATCAGTCAAAACGGCACTGTTGATCTCTGGACACATGATGGCATTCAAAGACTGTATCCTAAATGAGAAAAGCCTGCATATACCACTGACGATATACGGGTATTTTCGTCATTGGGGACCTCCTCACGTTGATTATTTAGAAGGATTGAGGAAATTGGAAGAACAAGTAAATATGGATAAAGACATTGATCATGCATATGTCCAATCTCTTGCAAGTGATCTTTTTGGATTCTAAATTCAAGGAATTCAAAAAGTTGTATGTTAACTTATCATTGATGACAGACAATCATCCCCTTTACAAACATATCAGAGATAACAAATGGCCAACCCCAAAACAAATACTGGATTTCTGAGATAAATGGCACCTACTGCCACTAACCAAATGCTTTGAAGTTCTTGACATGGTCAACCCGAGCATTGTATATGCTGATAAGAGTCACTCCTTAAATCGCTCTCAGGTTTTCTTTCTCAGGTTCTTACTCATGTTCGGTCTGGCAAGAAAACGCCTATTCCGACAAGGAAAGTACTAAACACCTTTATTAACACCCCCGCCACTAATTGGAAGGAGTTTCTGTTCCTCACAGATGTTGACCGCAACGGTTTGGATAAAGAACATCTAGTCATAGAACTGAAAGGCAAAGAGAGATAATTGAATAGGATCGGAAGATTCTTTTCTTTAATGTCTTGGAAATTGAGAGAATATTTTGTGATTACAGAATATCTTATTAAGCCACATTATGTGCCCCTATTAAAAGGACTAACAATGGCAGATGATATGGCCACCCTGATCAAAAAGATGACGGACAACACCACGGGGTAAGGGTCAGGCAACTATAATCATGTGTGCATCGCAAATCACATTGACTATGAGAAATGGAACAACCACCAAAGGAGAAAGTCAAACGGACCCATATTTCGAGTGATGGGGCAGTGGGTATCCGAAGTTAATAGAAAGAACACATGAATTCTTTGAAAATAGTATGATTTATAACAATGAACGCCCAGATTTAACGATTGCAACAGAGGACACATTAATATAGGAGAAAACAAAGTTTGTTGGAACGGTGGTGGAACCCGGGGTATCATTTTTCACCAAGACAACGCTCCAGCTCACACAGCTGCCAGAACCATGGAGTTTATGAACAAATTAGGTGTGCAACACCATACTCTCCCCCTACAGTCCTGATAGGCCAGTCCGTAGAGGTTCAAAGCACCCCGGGGTACGTTGCAACAGGAACAGAAAGTTGAATTCCTAAAATGTTGAATTCCCAAAATGTTGAATTCCCAGCAAGTTGAATATTTTTAGTTTCGCAAAATGTTGAATTCTTATAATGTTGAATTCCCAAAATGTTGAATTCCCAGAAAGTTGAATATTTTTAGTTTCGCAAAATGTTGAATTCTTATAATGTTGAAATATCAAAAAGTAGAATTCCCACAACGTTGACTTTGTGATATCCTAGGAAAGTATACATTTTGGGATTTTATCTTTATGAGAATTCAACTTTCGGCTCCTAAATGCTCAAAAAGTTACCTCGATTACTTATAGATCCCATAATGTAACCGAAGACCTTTGAAATACTTCTCATCGCTGGTCTGCCATAGTCTAGTTTTACTTAATTAGGCGTCATTTATGGAAATTTCAATTTAAGATGCTGCTAAAACCTCTGCCGTAATACCGAATCTCCGAAAACTTGCAATTGCGAAACGAAAAATTGTAATCAGTTACATGGTGTGGGGAAAAAATATTCTAGACCATGGGTCTCCAAACTTTTTCACCAGAGGGCCACATTGCATGCCAGCTAAAGTCCCGCGAGCCGTGGGTCGTGGCTGAGAAGCAAGTGGGGGGGGGGGGGGGCTTTGCACATATGTTCACTCTGTGAGTAATAAGTATACCGTATGCGGCTTGTGTATATCGCAAGCCTTTCCTGCCTTCACTTCGCGGGCCGGATTGGGACGGCTTGGGGGCCAAATCTGGCCCAACTCAACATTTAAAAATTCACTGTGTGCAAATCCAACATTTTAATAATCAACATCCTGCAAGTTCAACTTTTTGCAATCTCAACATTTAAAGAATTCAACATTTTAATAATCAACATCCTGCAAGTTCAACTTTTTGCAATCTCAACATTTAAAGAATTCAACTTTATGCAAATTCAACATTTTAAAATTCAACTAGCTGGGAATTCAACATTTTGGGTATTCAACATTTTAGGAATTCAACTTTCTGTTCCTGAAGGTTATGATGTAGAAGATTTTTTTTTAAATATTGTTGACATCGATACAACCGATCAAATATCAAAAATGGTTACACGAGATATCTTGGGACAACTTTTGGCGGCCACAAACCCTCGAAATTTTTAGACTTTTTTTGGTTTCTCACTCGTAGCTTCTGTACGGTGCATCCTAGCGAAAAGTAACACTAGGAAATGAAAGAAAATGAAATTATGCGTCTAATGAGTACCAATACATACTAATTCGGTTCAGCGACATAGTAGAAAACCATGATCGAAAATTAGGCTTTCCTCAACTTTGTTAGTTATTTCTAGATAGTGGTTTTCAGGTTTAATGTGTGTATGTCTTATTAGGCTTCTGCGTTTCTATTTTGAATTTAACTATAGGTTTTATCTCCTCAATTGTAGGAATTTACAGAATCAACAGTCATTTCAGCATTAGTATCATCATAACTGGTAATCGAAGAGCTGGCAGTTTTCTCGGTATCAGCGTAATTCGTCCCATTCGTTTTTCGTTCATTTCTTATGTCCGTCTCATTCTGTGTTCGTCACTCATTCTTTATTCGTCTCGATCGCTATATGTCCCTATCGTTTTAAGTCCAACGATGTAGCCTGTCTCTTTCTTAATAAGTCTTTTTCGTTTTTCGTCACAGTCTCTCGTTTTTGGTATCATTCGCACTTTATCTTTAGTCACTTTCGTTATTCGTCTCACTCTTTTTTTGTCTTTAGTGGTAACTCGTTCCGTTCTTTTTTGGGCACGTTCGCTAATCGTCCGGTACTACGTAGGTCTTAGTTGCTATTCATATCTCCTCCGGATCGGAATTGATAAACAAATTTAAGTTTAGGGGACATATACAGAACGGAAAAAAAATGAGGGCCTTGAAGGGTCTGGGACTTAGATACTTCAGATAGCAAATAAGATAAACATTATTTCATTTAAAAAAATAACTGCATTCATAGATTTAGAGTCAGATCTCGTTAGCATTTCCAAGCAAATGAACTGTCTTCAGAATTCAAAATGTTATTTTAAATGTCAAACTACTATGAAATTACATGAAATTATGACGATCACTAGGTCAATAAGATATAATAAAATAATTAAGATTGACGGAAAAAGATAGTTACAAATAGCGACCGAGACGCAAAACGAATCTAACGAACTTAGAATTAGACTGAAAATTAATGAGACTAATCACGAATGTGACCAATAACGAATGCATGAAAAAAAGTGAGACAAATAAGTGAATGAGACCAAAATCGAAAGGGAATAATTAAGAATGAGTCATAGGAAGACCGTGACGAAAAACAAAAAAGACTTATTAAGAAAGAAACAGGTTACATAATTGGACTTAAAACGATAGGGACGTATAGCGATCGAGACGAATAAAGAATGAGTGACGAACACAGAATGAGACGGACATAAGAAATGAACGAAAAACGAATGGGACGAATTACGCTGATACCATTTTCTCGTGCAACGCATCAGCATTGCAGTTCAACGAAGAAATACTGCCAGCATACTCAGTACAATGGCTAGAGGGCCTTTTTAGGGTTCCGTAGCCAAAATGGCAAAAACGGAACCCTCACAGTTTCGTCATGACTGCCCGTCAATCCGTCTGTCCGTATGTCACAGGCATTTTACTCGAAAACTATAAAATGTATTTGAATAAAATTTAGAGGATAGGTGTATTTTATTAGCCGCTACGTAATTATAAAATGAAATGACATAAAAAAAATACTTTTAGAGGTGCACTCCATGCCAACTGCAAGTCAAAAAAAAGAAAAACATCGTTGTCCACGTGTGGCAAATCAATCGATAGGTCTTTTAAAATAAATATAAGGTTTCTCAGCAAGTTTTTCGATTAAGTGAAAATAGTCGGAGATAATCTCATTTTAGTGCTTTTTTAACAAAATTATTTAAAAGAAGTCTGGAACTTCTTGTTTTCTTTCTTGGGGGAATAACTATTTCTTATGTTATGGATGCTTTATCTGTGTATATAATATCAGTTTGTATTTATCATTTTAAGTAAATAAGTCGCTTTAGTAGGTACCCACAGTACGAGCATGCGGAGGAAAGTTTTAATAATGGTTTCAAAGCATCAATTCCTCTTTGCTATGAGTATGTACCTAGCCAATTATATTTACTTTTTTTATATTTAATGACATTTGTCAATAAGTCTGTTTACTTCCAATTATATTGACGCCGAAAATTGGAACAGCGTAATAAACGCAAATACCACTGCCACGGACTTCAATGAGACTCACGCGGCAGATATCGTGCAAATCTACAAAAGTGTGCAGTTGGCACAAGTGACTGTAGCTTCTGCCTTAGAGTGATATATCTATTCTCAATGAAATTGTATTTTATTTTACAATCCTAACTAACCTTAATCCGATATGTCTTACTGAGGTTAGGCCTAGGCGATATGTATTTCCACCGAATATAAATTTATTTGTCTTTACTAATATTTCGTTGCAATAAATGCCAATTAGTCGAAGAACACATCCATGTCAGGCCGCAAGAGAGAGAGAGAGAGAGAGAGAGAGAGAGAGAGAGAGAGATGTATAGTTGTATAGATGTAAGTGGCAGCTGACGTAAGAGTAATAAGTCCGTCATGGGTACTTCAAATGAAAATAGATTGTATATCGGCCTACTGATAAATATTACTTATGATTTATGATGACAAGCTAATGTCACATTAATATGACAAACTATTTATGTCTATTACTGTGTTTTAGTTGATAATTAACATTTGTTGTAATGGATACATTATCAATTACATTGTAAATTAAATTAAGGTAAACATTGAAAATTAAATCTAAATAAATAAAATTAAGCCAGCCTAAAATAATAGTGAGTAAAAAATTAACTACAAATAGAATACCTACACAAAAGTAAAATAAAATAAAACAAATAAAGATAACATCAGAAATAGAAAACTTGGCCCAGATCGGTGCCAGGCGGCAGGGTGCCCAGAAAGGCTGGCGGCATTGCAACGTTGTATACAATGGCCACCTTCGAGTTTGAAGAGGGTGTTCTCACATCGACGTTCAAGGGAGAGGACTTTTACACATCGCATAAAAGTGATGTTTTCCTTGCTGACACTAAGATTCTCGAAGGTATCCTCTGCCAAGGCAAGAAGATAAGGGAGAAATTGAAAACCGTTCAGTGTGGAGGTTTTCTAGCGATCGCAAGTGCTATGATAAATGAAGAGACGCCATTGCAAATTCAGAAGGGGGGCCCAGGTATAACTGACAATACGTACACGTTGAATAGTCTAACCGGGATGTGTGCTGCATATTGTGTTGTCCAAAAGATACTCCCTCCGCCAAAATGTGCAATGGCAATCTCGTTGGGACTAGCAGAAACCAATTCAAAGATGTATTATGCTGCGGCACCAGGAGCAGAACACTTCACAGAAACGTTTGGATATTATCCGCTCCTATGTGCCATATAGCAATTTAAATTGTCAAAGGTAACAAAGGAGAGTATTGCCAGAATAGCCGCAGTAAAGAATAAGAGGGGAGTCACTCTTGGCACCTTGTTGGCTTCTAGCAGAGGCAATCTTGTCACCGATATGGAAAAGTTTGGAAAAGGAGGAACAAAAAGCGTCGTCGAACTTGAAAAGGCTCTAAATGCTTTTAAAGGCCTGGGAATACTTTGAAGAACTTGAGGAAAGCATTGTGAAATCTTTTAGAAAATTTAAGTTCTAAAAAAAGATAAAAGTTATCCATAAGTGTATATAGTAAATATGGATGTAAATATTTTTTGTATAAAAAAAAATTATAAAAATGTATAAACATAAAAAAAATATAAAATAAAAAAATATATTTTAGAATTAGTTAATGTTAGATTTAGTTTGTAAATATTTGTAAATATTAGGTTAAGAAATTCTCTGCTGATTTTGTATTTTTTAAGTGTTTTCGTTTTTTTTGGAGGCATGAGTCAGGTTTCTGTGAAATGTCGTTGCTAATGTGTTTCTTTCTGCGGTTCATTTGTGTCATGGAGGTCTCTTGGTTGTTGCTGATAGAAATGTTTAGTTTTTGGGCATTGAGATACTAGGCTATTACTTTTATGATTTGAATGTTAAACAATGGCTGTAAGTTAAATTATAATATACAGGACACTACTATTACTTAATTTAATTCTTAAGAAGAACGGAAATATTAAATAAAAGTATTGTCGCGAAATGGATAGCTCCGATTTTTTTATAACACCTGGAAAAAGAAATAAAGATTGCGTGTACACTTACGGACATAGGTAAACTTTGTCTAGAAAAAATCAAGATGCCACGACAAGATGGAGATGTGAAAAACGTAAAGTTTGTAACGCGTCTATTACTCTAAATGAAAAACGAGACGTAATAATACGACAGTATGTTCATTCACAACATTGTACACCCAATTTTGAGTGGGTTGAATTCATCAAACAATTCAATGTTTGCAAAAGACGAGTTATGGATGAGTTTACGCCCATCCAGCAAATTTTTGATGATTGCATGACACCACTTCTTGACAAAGGAGTTCAATTTGTGCAAGATATATTTCGAAGAAAAAAAGACAGGATTGTATAATTTAAGAAAACGTTGTAACAACATAAAGAAACTTAAATGTAGCTCATTGAAAGAAGTAGAAATACCTCAACGATTTTATCCAAATCTGTTAACTGGAACTAAAGACGGAATTTTAAAGAGCCAACATTATTCTAAGCGACGGAACTTTCAAAATCGTACAACATCCCTTTAAACAGTTATATACATTTCACGCCGACTTAGGAAGTACTTCTGAGACTAATATTATAGTGCCTCTAGTTTATGCTATTTTGCCGAACAAAACACAACATACGTACGAAAAGCTTTTACAGATTTTAAAAGACAATTTACCGCTTTGGAATTGGAACCCATCACTGTTCAAAATCGATTTTGAAATTGCGATGCATAATGCAAACAGCAAGGTATATCCAGACAGTCAAATATCCGGTTGCTATTTTCATTATACACAAGCTATTAAAAAAAAAGCTCGCAAATTGGAACTGAATAAGACCAAAACGGAAAAAAGCTTCATTAAATATTGCAAGGCTTTAGCGCACCTTCCTGTGGAATGAATAGATGAAGGGTGGTTGACAATAGTAGATATGCTGCCGAATAATCGCAAAAGCAACAAATTTATCGAATACTTTATGGATCAGTGGTTACTTAATGATTCAATTATTAGTTTCAGTTGTTTCAATGAACGCCACATAACAACTAACGCGGTAGAGGGCTAGCATAGTCGCCTAAATAAAAAGATCCCAAGGAATGCCAGTCTATTGAGACTTATGCACGGCATACAAGTAGAAATGAAAATAAACGATATCACAATAATAAAAACACAAGGAAGCAAGTTAAATGCAAAAAACAGAAGAATAATTGATGTTAATGTACAAAAAAAGAGAAGACGTGTAATGAAATTATTGGAAAATGGTAAAATAACCATTAAAACATGCTTAAAAAGGCTGAGCAAGGTGTGGAAAAATAATTAATATCAGTAGTTACAATGTTTGTTGTATTAGTTAATTGGGTGTTTATTTTTAAGAAGTATATCGTTAGTTTTGTTTTTAAAATGTTGTGGTTAAATAAACATTAAAAAATAACATATATTTTTCATTCGATAATACAGACAAATATATACTTACATATCTTAGAGCATTGTAATACTGGAGACGCCTTTCAGATTACTCCTCTGCCGAAGTATATGATCAAACTGATCCGATTTTGTATGAACTGACGTTTTTCTGACAGTTTACGTCACTCACGACTATCCATACATTTTAACACCCCCCTCCCCGCAAAAAGTGGCAGACTTTTTGTGCAGATAATGACACGCAAGGCGTCTCTAGTACTATATGCTCTAAGATACATATAGGTACCAACCAAGAAAGAAAACAAGAAGTTCCAGACTTCTTTTAAATAATTTTGTTAAAAAAGCATTAAAGTGAGACTGTCTTATACAGCTGACAAAACTATTACCCAACTTAAACTTAGTTCGTTTTGGTCAGCAGTGACCAAAACGCACAAAAAATGTATTGAAGTACATATTCGTCACTAGTGCCAAAAGTGAACTGAAACCATGTAATGGCGTTTTTGTGCTAGTAAGGAATGTGTACTGGATCTTGACAACAAACGGAAATTGCCGGGAACACGTTTTATTTATTTCAAATAATTTGAATTTCACTTCTTCGGCGGTTCAAGTTTTTTGTGGGTAATGAGTTTATAAAAAATATTTCATTCCAATAAAAGTAATCTTTCGTTCGTAATCTTTTGTTCATATCCTTGTTTCCATGAAACCGTCGCAGTACCCTTGTTACACATATACTCAGTGACAGTCAAGCGGCCCTTAAAGCGCTTACGGCGCCGAAAGTGGACTCTAGACTAATTTATAATGGCGTCCAAGCACTAAACAGACTTGGAAGGCACAATAAGGTGCAACTAGTTTGGATACCAGGGCACAAGGGTTTCATCGGCAACGAAAGAGCAGATGAGCTTGCAAGAGGGGGCTCTACAAATCACTTTGTAGGTCCAGAACCATTTGTGGGACTCTCGCAGGGGACCATAATATCGGCCTTTAAAGCCTACGCCAAAACCAAACACCAACACGAGTGGAGGAATGAGGCTGGCTTAAGGCACTCTAAGCTCTTCATAGAAGGAGTGGACTCGGGCTGGACCAGAAAACTCTGGAAATCCAGTAGGAAGCAACTCAGAATTATATCTGGGGTGTTCACAGGTCACTTCGGGGTCAAGGATCTTCTTGGCCAAGATGGGACTATCTGATAGTTTAGACTGTAGAATGTGTGGCGAGCAGGATGAGACTATGGAACACTTATTGTGTGAATGTCATGCCCTTGCCAGACAAAGAATGAACTACTTTGGTAACGGTTACCCGCAACCAAAGGAATTCAAGGTGCTCCCGGCGAACTGCATCATCCGCTTTGTGGAAATGATGGAGCAAGCCTGGGAGCAGGTATAAAGGAGAGGGCAAATGCACAAAAGATCCCACTGGGTCGAAGTGCATCCGAAAGGGCCCTCACCTAGATAAGATAAGATAAGATAAGATCCTTGTTACAAATCAATATGCATGACAAGCTGTCTGCTAACCAAAACCAGCTTCATTTTATCGCCCAATTAGATTAATTAGGCATTACTCGGTAATGCACTAATTAATATTGCGTAGTCACTATACGCGTGTTGACAGATGTTTCAATTTACAATCTACCTGGGGACAAGTAAAATCTGTACAAAATGTATTATTTATTGCACAGTAAAAGTGAATACCCAATAGTGTTGGTAAAGAAGTATTTGAAGTCCAAATTGCAAGAACTCGAGCCCAATTTACAGGACTATGAGCTTAAAAGACTTCAGAGTCTTTTAAGTAGTGAGTCCAAGTCTTATCGTGTCCTGTAGTTACAAATCAGGCTTTAAAAAAGACTCAAGTCTTCGTATCTTTTATAGTCTTTTTAACCGACTTCAAAAAAGGAGGAGGTTCTCAATTCGTCAATATGTTTTTTTTATCGATTCGATCTGTTTGTAATTTCTACAGTACACATTCCCTACGGCCGAAACTGAAGATAGATTTTGTGCAAATGGGTGAGAGCCGAAGGTCTGTTTATATTATGTTTGTGTCCTTTTCTTTGAGAAAAAGTACTACTAGAAGGACTGGGGTTCAGGGAAACATTCCAGCTTTTAGCCAGTTTTCTGAGGGGCTCGATTAAAGAAAAATACGGCCGGCCGAGTCACAAAATCTTACAGCTAGCTCAGAGGACAATCAAATATGACGTCAAAACTATAAAATCATATCTTAAAGACATTGGGCATCTTTAATCGTTCAATAAAAGTTAAGCCCGCTGTCTCCGAAAATCATAAACTTACTCAGAAAATGCGGCTACGTCATTTGGTCAAAAAATGCAACTAGCTATGGGATATATGGGTGACGAATCATATGTCACTTAAAATGGAAATTCGTGGCAAGGTAACTTTTATTTTGAGAACACCAATGGTCCAACGGTCGAGAACTTCACGTTATTTATTAACTTATTAAAAAAAGTAATGATGTCTGTTGGCATAATACCATCCCTATACAAACTTGAAGAAATTTGGCTATTGATTTGAAGTCGGTTAAAAGTTTGTTTTTAAAGTAAATTTTCTATTTTGTTTTTATTGTAGTAACATACGCAATCTCACAAAGGGGAGAGAGGGTGTTACTCCTGGACGGTTTTCGCTACATCTTGCGGGACTCCGACGCCCTGCGCACGCGATGGCGGTGCGACTGCCACCACCGCGGGTGCAGGGCGCGGATCACACAGTACACGGTGGGGCCGCCGAACATGGTGCTGCGCCACACGCACCCGCGAAACGGCAACCAGTGATGGGAAGCGGGGTAAGTTTTCATTTGGGAATATTACTAGTAAGTTACCAATGTTACCAGTAACATTCCCAAAAGACGGTAAGATACGAAACTGATGATAGTGATGTTGTATATGAGATAAAATAAGGTCTAATAGTTCTTTTCTTAGTGCAACAAGTTATGTCGGTAGGTACAGTCAGAGATGGGCATTATTCGAATGATTCTTTATTCGAATAAGCATTCATTCGTTATAATTTATTCGCGAATAATTTATTCGCGAATAATTTATTCGCGAACACTTTCGAATAACGAATGATTTCTTCTCATTTTATTCGAATAAATCCACGAATAATCCATGAATAATATATAATTTACATCTTCACGCCTAAACCGCTAAACCGATTTAGATGAAATTTGGTATAGAGATAGTTTAAGTCTCGGGTAAGGACAAAGACTACCCTTTGTCCTTACCCGAGACTTAAATCCCGGAAATTTTGCAATTAAACCGCACGTTTGTCTGATATGTATTTATTGGCGATTATTAAGGACGGAGCGCGTGTGCGCTCGACAAAGTGGTTGACAGAAGAGAATGTTGCCAGTTTAGGCTTAAATAAGCTACCACAGTAGCTAATGTTAATTATTTATATAATATATATAATTTCAAAAAAAAAATTTTTTTTCGCGTAAGACCACTTGGAAATGTTTTTTTACAAGCTCAATAATCTACCGTTTAATTTTTTGCTCCAGTTACCGGGCCCACCCTGTATATAAAAATAAACATGGTGTTTTTTTTATTTAATACGACATTGAACTTAGTTCAAATTTCATTCCGCATACGTTAGATGACTCGATTCTCTATAGAAGACTACAGAAGACCTCAAGTCCTCCCAAGTTGAAAAGAACTTTAGCTTCGATTCAATCACTAGAGTCTGAAAAACTGAGTCCAGTCTTCGAAATGAAGACTCCAAGGACTTGAGTCTTTAACAACACGAATACACACCATTTGACACATGTCATAGCTACGAGAAGCATGCTTAGGTGTCAAGTTTACACGGTGCTCGGGATAATTCCAAATAATTGTGGCAGCGTGTTTCTGAGGCTCCTAATGAGTAAAAAAAGTAAGGTGAGTTCCGGTAACTTTTATATTAATTACTTCATACATTACTGGTCAAGTAAAATTATCGCGCAAGTAGGTAAGTAGCGAATATTTTTTTAATATTTCACTTTGATCTTAATTTAGAGCTAAGCTGTCTGTAATCCGATGAAATTTGTACAGAAACCTACGCATCAAGAACATTTGACCGCCAATGAACATGGAGGAAGCCATACTAAGAAAACTTTATTACCAGTTTGGCAAACAGACACGGAAAAGTAAATAAATAGCAAACTGATACAACGCCGCTGTGTTTAGAAATACAATCCACTCATTAAGTAAACTGGTTCTTTTCCTATTGTGATCGCCAACTTGCAAGCTTGAATGTAAGAAGCTGTAGTTAAAATGTGAGTCAGAGAGAACATCTGTGTATTTTATTTAAAGGTTAGGAAAAAGACTATGGTTGATAATCGAGCATGAACATTTCTGTGAAAGTAAAACCTTGAGCCATGCAGGGTAAAGCTTTTTACAGATACCGATAGCATGATACCTGAGTTTAAAAAAACAGGATCGCTAACTCCTTAGTAACACGTACCAAAATTTATAAATTCGTCCAGTATCATATTTCCCTTTCGCTAAGATTTTCTCAAATGTTTTCACTAAATAATATTTGTCTAATCTCCTCTAATTAAAAAAGATCATGGATACATGCCTACTACCTTGCCTCACGTATAGCTGCCAAACGTGGATATTCGACTCAAAGGCTAGAAAAAAAGTGGTAACCACCCAGAGAGCTCTAGAAAGAAGTATGCTAAAAATCAAGCTGAAGGACAAAATTAGGCATACAAAGATTAGGCAGAAAACTAAGGTACTCGATGCTCTATCCTACGCTCAAGGGCTTAAATGGAAATGGCGGGGCACTTGGCTAGATACCAAGATGAAAGGTGAATCAAAAAAGCAACCACATGGAAAGGCCCGGAAGGACACCGAAGACCCGGTAGACCAAAAGGAAGATGGGAAAACGAGATTGCAAATATTGCTGGAAAAAATTGGCCAATAGTAGCGACGCAAAAACTGGAATGGAAAAGCCTTTACCCGCCGAGGGGTCCAAAAAACAAAATGAAAATGTTCATTTTAAGATTCTGTTCTCTACTTTTATATTGTACTTAATTTTCATTTAATTTATAAATTGATTAATTAATTTTCAAATGTAATGAATTGTTCACATAATTGTAATGGATAATTATATAGTTATTATTTTATTCATATTTTAAATTTTCACTTAGTTTATGAATTATTTAGTTATTAGTAGAATACTGTTATGAAATATACGAAATCCAAGTATAATAAATTAATAATGTAATTCCTTTTTAAATTAATAATGTAATTCCTTTTTAAATTAATACTACACTACTGTTTAATGGTTTATTATGCATGAGAAAAAATGAACGAAACTCAATTATAATTACGAGTATGCCAAATTGTAACAACTACTTACGAAACGTAGCACAGATTATCACCTAACGCATGCCTTGCACATAAGTGTAAGCTTGGAATAATAAAGGCTATTTTTTTTTTATTTTTTTTTTTTTTTTTTATTAATTTAATCTCCTCTAATCATAAATAAATATATATATGTTAAAATGAATTAGTTGATTGATTACTTCGTTTAATAAATGCAATTTTATAAAGTAAAAACTGGCTAAAGTAGGTAGGTTCAGGTCATGTTATTCTTGCAGTGGCCCGAAGAAGGGACAAAAAGAACACAGAAAGGGTATATATAGCCGTGTTTGGATGGCGAAACTGCCTTTGACGATAAAATGGTTTTCCTATTGCTCGGATAATTATCTTTATATACGTATATCACCAAATATCAGCGCCAAAATCGTCGTAATTTTTGAGATAATTAAAAAAAAGAAAAGTCGTTTTTATTTATTATCTAATAAACTAGTGGCCCAATTTTTTTTAAATTTGCATATATTATGTAGATAATAGAGGACTTTTTATCACAAAAAAATATTATGAAATTTTATATCTAAGTAAAAAAGCATCATCATCCTCGGCCGAAAGCCTCAAGCGCCGCAAATATGCCATCCTAGGAAATAGCTACATGTTTGCGGCGTTTGGCGTTGAAACCTTGGGGCCATGGGGGCCAAGTGCGCGTCGGCTGTACAAGGATTTGGCGACGCGCCTAATAGAGGCATCGGGCGACCAGAGGGCTGGCCACTATTTCGCACAGCGTATTAGTATCGCTTATACAGCGAGGAAATACGGCCAGCCTTCTGGGCACCTTGCCTGTTGACGGCGACTTAGGCCAATTTTTTTACCTTTAGGTTAAGTTTTATATTGTTAAATTAAATATAGTAAAAAAAAAAAATTTAATATTTCAAAAAAAAAAAATTTTACTTGTAAGGATTAAGTTTAAGACTAACTTTTTAATACAAAATTTGAAAGAAATAGTAGAGCAAATTATAAAATATTATTTCCTTCTTGAGTTTTCTTCGTCTGTCTGTTTCTTATATTCACTTTCAATGTAAATAAATAAACAATTAATAAAATTTTGCTATTTTGAATAGTAAAGCTGTTTCATAGTTTCATTTTCTATTTATTTTATTAACTAGTAGAGCTAATTGGAGAGAAAAAGTAAGGTTTGCTCTACTTTCCCAACTAATAGGGTAAATCGAACTGTTTTCCTCCAATTTGCTCTATCGTTAGAACTAGTAGAGCAAACTGGACGAAAATGTCAAATTTGCTCTATTAGTAGATACAAATAGAAGAGCATAGTGGATAGATTCGCCACATGCATTATATTATGTTTCAACGCTATCAATTTTTTTTTTAAAGCAGCTGATTGGCACTATTATTTCGAAATTTCTCTCGTGGGTAATAAAGAAGTATTGGTCTTTTAGGTTTAAGCAGCAAGGTACTACGTTCATTTACATTCCTGTGGTGAATTCCAGTCGCCATCACATACATAGGTACACTATATGTGTTAAAAAATATCGGCACATGCACCCTAATGCCTTAAACATAGAGGTGTGTTCCGATGTTGTGACGTGCTTGTTTGCTCCGATGTATGTGATGGCGACTGTACATACTGCGGTCGGTTTCACATTGTAATTAATTGTCTAATTTATAATCTCGATGTGGACTGTTAACAAAGATTAAATTAAACCTTTCAATCCAGCAGCATGTGGGTTTCATTGGCCTGGTCTGGATTTGATAAAATTACACGCATTTTTTTCGCCTAGATGAAATTTATCCATAACATCGTTTAATTCATTCCTATTAATTTCAATGGATAAATTTAGTCTATTCTCACTAGTTATGTTATCTGTTCTATTGATGGAACTAGTTGGTTTTTTTCTTGCAACATTCAACTGGTTTTCTGTTTTAACGATCCTGGACTTTATATTCAATCCTTTAAAATAATGGAACTAAATAGACAATTGTTTCCATTAGCTCCATCCAATATACTTTATACTTAATGTAAAAAAAATATCAAATTTCAAATATAATAGGTACCTAGTAATAAAAAAGCCATGAAGTGCAGATTACTTGCAGAATATATCTGAATGTAGAATTTTAAAACGTTATATTATATTAAACGCACCCTTTAATTAACAATATTTGTTACACCCAAGGTGACCAGTTTATTGCCGAAGACAGCCATCAACACCAAGTTTTAGCTTTTTTGCCCGACTGCCACAGAAAGAGGGTTATGTTTTTTGAGTGCTGTGTATGTATGTGGACAATAATTAAATTTCACGGGCTACAGTCCAAACGGCTTGAAGGACATATGAGGTGTCTCTAGATTCATCTTCGTCCTGGGAGTCGCATTTGGGTGTAATGTTTGTAGAAAAGCGGTCCGGGTTTTTTAAATGAATATTGTAATAAGTACATTGTAATATTGGCGCAGGACCGGTCACTTTGGCACTCCTTGGAAGAAACCTATTAGACCAATCAAATTAGCTAAACCCGGACATAATTCGATAACCGTAATTTTCTTTTTGTATGATGTAAAGTATTGTTAGTTATAGTTAAAATAAAAAAAATTAAACATTTTAGGGTTCCGCGTCATTGTAAAAAAACCAAAAATCTAAATTTTTAACAAATTCTGTTCTCATAGGTTCAGCATAATATGTAACTTTGTAAAAGTGCCTCTATTATGACATGACGCTTGCATTCCAGTTAAAGAAATCAACATTAAACTAATTAATCAACCGGGACTATAATTAATAAAGAAAGTTCAGTAAGTTACACATTTTCTGGCTTATCTTACCAGAAATTATAGATAACTGCAATTTAACAATTTATTCTGAATAGTATATTATGTGTGTTGATAAATTATTAAAAATTAAACAGATTCTCCTTGCGGATTTCTAAAATCACAAATATTGGTCGTTTTTGGAAAACCAAAATACATAACTACTTGTAAAGTGTTTGATTTATGCTGTCAACATATTATTAGTACTATAAGAAACAAATAAAACAAAAAATATTCACGGTTATTAATTAATTCAAATATTTTTAATACTTGTGTTTTAATATGAACGTTATCTCTTGCAGATTAAGGCCGTCATTGCTTTGTGCCTCAACTCCCGACCGGGCTGTCGCGAGTCGCAGGCATTCAAGGCCGAAACGCACTGACAGCGGTGGCAAAGCGGCGCGGGGCGGCGCGGAGGCAATACTTGTAATGTTCGAGCTAATATGAAAGGATCCGCACGCTTTTTTCCCGGCCAGTATTCTGTGCGAACCTTTTCGTATGAGATCGAAGTTCGAACATTACAGCCCCACCTCCACGCTGCGCCGCGACGCTTCGCCACCGCTGTCAATGGGTTTCAGCCTTCATTTATTATGGGTAGGTCCAATGATTGTCAAACATTTATAAACACGAATCTGGCGTGCACCACGGTTCGGCTAGGCTGGAGATTTATTGAAATATTGTGTTCATTAGATCGATAATAACTAAATTGTTCAGCATGAGACATAATTGTCGTGGAATCTCGATTACCTATTTATAAGCGCTCAGTTTTCTGTACACAATTATTTAAATAAAAAGTATTACTTAAGTGGGTGCAGAAAGGGGCGTTATTCGAATAATTCTTTATTCAAATAATTATTCGAATAAACATTTATTCGTCACTTATTTATTCGCGAATAATTTATTCGTCTACACTTTCGAATGACGAACGATTTATTCTCATTTCATTAGAATAAATCCTCGAACAATCCACGAATAATATTTAAGGATGCGGTTGCTCGTTACTTACAACACGTACCATACACGAATGTAATGTTAACAGGTGATGTATTTCTATTGCCGTTATAACAAAAAATACTTAAAAACGGAATAATAATTTTTTTAACCTGTTTTTTTCTTTTACAATCGTAAGATTGATCAAATCGATCTAGTCCCAAACTAAGCAGAGCTTGTACTATGGGTACTAGACGATGATAAACATCTTATTTAGATTGTTCAGTCCTCGCCTAATGCTAGGAACTGAGCGCGCCTCACTATCCTTGGGTCTAATTCTTGCCAGTAATGGCTATCAAAAGTGTCAAAATATGATTAACTTAATGGATTCCCGGCGACACGATATTTGTCAATTCTGTGTAGCTTCCGTCAAGGTCCAGTCAAAGTCAAGTTAAATCAAGTCTCCCAAGCTGGTCTCCGGGGCCAAGGGAAGCGCCGTGTCTTACCACGGTCAGCCGGGCCGTCAATACGCGGTCCACTAAGCACATATCACCAAATGTCACTGTTTCCACCAAAACGACTCGGGCCTTATCTTATCTTATCTTATCTAGGTGAGGGCCCTTTCGGATGCACTTCGACCCAGTGGGATCTTTTGTGCATTTGCCCTCTCCTTTATACCTGCTCCCAGGCTTGCTCCATCATTTCCACAAAGCGAATGATGCAGTTCGTCGGGAGCACCTTGAATTCCTTTGGTTGCGGGTAACCGTTACCAAAGTAGTTCATTCTTTGTCTGGCAAGGGCATGACATTCACACAATAAGTGTTCCATAGTCTCATCCTCCTCACCACACATTCTACAGTCTAAACTATCCGATAGTCCCATCTTGGCCAAGAGATCCTTGACCCCGAAATGACCTGTGAACACCCCAGATATAATTCTGAGTTGCTTCCTACTGGATTTCCAGAGTTTTCTGGTCCAGCCCGAGTCCACTCCTTCTATGAAGAGCTTAGAGTGCCTTAAGCCAGCCTCATTCCTCCACTCGTGTTGGTGTTTGGTTTTGGCGTAGGCTTTAAAGGCCGATATTATGGTCCCCTGCGAGAGTCCCACAAATGGTTCCGGACCTACAAAGTGGTTTGTAGAGCCCCCTCTTGCAAGCTCATCTGCTCTTTCGGCCTTCAGGCCACCAAACGCGAGTATCCAAGTACTGTCTACCAATACACAAACAAAACACTCGGACACCCGTGTGCCTACAAAGCGAGCAATATTACCAAAGAACCACGTTTTCCGCACGAACGTGTTCACAGTGAAAATTTATGACAAGCAAAAAAGTGACAGCCAAGTGTCACCTTCAAAACCACAGACTAAAAGGGCGTACACGAGAGGCGTTTAAGGGGCGGGCAGACGATCGGCCCGAACATAGATAAATAAATAATTACTTCATCATATCAGCCGTAAGAAGTCCACTGCTGGACATAGGCCTCCCCCAAAGAGTGCCACAATGGCCGGTCTTGCACCACCTGCATCCAGCGGACTCCCACGAGCTTTACCAGGTCATCAGTCCACCTTGTAGGGCCTACCCACGTAATAAATACTTATATACATACATAAAAAACATCCATGACTCAGGAACAAATATTTGTGCTCATCAAACAAATAAATGCCCTTACCGGGATTCGAACCCGGGACCTCCGGCTACGTAGGCAGAGTCACTACCAACTAGGCTACAGGGTTTGGTTGTCCCAGGTTGGGAGCCCCCATACAACAAATCGCACTTGGCCAGTTTTTTTTTGTCAATTCTTGACCCCCCCTATCATTATCCTGTTAATTCCTTAAATGGACTCTCCCCGCCTCATAAAATGACTCATCATCATATCAGCCGAAAGACGTCCACTGCTGGACATAGGCCTCCCCCAAAGAGTGCCACAATGGCCGGTTCTGCGCCACCCGCATCCGCTGGATAAAATGACTACCGTCATCTAATAGCCCCCCCCCCCCTGTTTTGAAATGAATATCTGTGTGTATTTAGGGTTCCGTACACCGAAAGGAAAAAACGGAACCCTTATAGGATCACTTTGTTGTCCGTCTGTCAATACCCTTTTTCTCAGTAACGTGTGGAGATATCAACCTGAAATTTATATCAAATACTCAAGTTTACTGTTTCTTGAAGCAGTAAAAAAATCAAACTTCCAAGCCAACGCAATCAAAAGATACAGCCGTTTATGCCGCAAATTTCCGTAAGTATTCGAAACCCGCAAGGGAATCAAAACCTACAGGGTACTTCCCGTGAACTCAGAAACTTGAAATTTGGTAAGAAGCAACGCCTTGCGAAAACCGTAATTTTTTTGTTACACACTGAAAATGTAATGTCCAGTATACACTGACACGCACTAAGTATGTGAATACATACTTAGTGAGTGTCAGTTTATAGTGGACTTGTTTCTATTGTACGGGGTGGTCCGGAACCCTCGGTGCGTGAGTCTGACTCGGACTTGACCGGTTTTTTAGTCACCCGTGGTAAAGCCGAAATATAAAAAATAAAACGGGTGAAATAATAACACTTAATATCCGTTTCACCTTGCACGGCGATGTTAATTGGTACCCTTGATGAAGCGGTCACCTCTTTCTAAGAAATTTTGAAACTAGGTATCACTGTTCTGTCTGTAGGAAAATATTACGTTTTTGAGCTCCATTAAAAAGCATTCCTACAATATTCGTTCAAGATATTATTCCCGAAAAGCATTACGAAGGATTATGTGAATGATTAAGTTATTCGCGAATAAATATTGGCGAATAATTATTTGAAACATTTATTCGTCAGTCGCGAATAATCCTATTTATTCTTATTCGTTAATCGTATTCGAATAAATTTTGCACATCTCTGGGTGGGTGACAATAAGCATATCGACTACCGTAGTTTCAAAGGGCGTATGGGACAAAATATCGAAAATGAGTTGAAATGCAGTCATACTCAGTTTTTTTTTTCTCTATCGGTTGGTATAGTAGAAATGTCTCTGATACATTTTGTCGTAACTCTCAGTTCATTGTACGATACGCCATTTTGCATTGTGAACTTTTACACAAATGTGTCTGTTACGCCAAAATACTCTTGCTTTAAATATTAAATAAGTAGTAATTTGTAATTTCATAAATCGAATAATTCTTAGCTTTCACTTATTAGGGTTCCGTACCTCGAAAGGAAAAAAACGGAACCCTTATAGGATCACTTTGTTGTCCGACCGTCCGTCCATCCGTCTGTCAAGACCCTGTTTCTCAGGAACGCGTGGAAGGGTATCCAGCTGAAATTTATACCAAATACTCAAGTCTACTGTCCCTTGGAGCTGTGAAAAAAACAAACTTCTAAGCCAACGAAATCAAAAGATACAGCCGTTTAAGCCGCAAATTTTCTAAACTCGCAAGGGAATCAAAACCTACAGGGTACTTTCCGTGAACTCTGAATCTTGAAATTTGGTACGAAGCAACGTCTTATAGCACAAATAAAGAAAAATCTCGAAAACCGTAAATTTAATTACATCACTGAAAATTTGATGTGGATTTTTTTCTATTGTACGGGATGGTCCAGAACCCTCGGTGTGCGAGTCTGACTCGCACTTAACCAGTTTTTTAAAGCTTACCACGATCATGCCATCACCTCTTACATTTACTTAACAGTGTGTTCATAAGAGTTTGCTTATGTTTACGATAATAAAAGGAAATCAATCGTCCCTTACGCCCTTTGGACCAGGGTTTTCAAAGGGCGTAAGGGACAACTGTGAATTTTTCATTAGAGCTAAAAATCCTACAATTAGGATATTCCATTATATTTGTTTTATTTGTACACGGCGCGGTCGGTGCAAAACACGTAATTGAAATAAAATCGTTATGACGTGTTCGTCGTGCGCTCGCCCGCTGGCGCCCCTCGCACCCACCGCTTGCATCTGGCTCCACGACAAGGTCGCGAGTATTTTCAATTAAATTTTCAATTTCTTAAGCGTGAAATTAACGTGGTTAATTTTGATGAAAACATGATTATCGTACACAAAAAGCTATTAGTAAACAAAAATTTCATAGTTACTATTTATAACTACTGAGGAATACATTATTATTAAAACGTTAAAAATAAATGTTTAATTTTTGTCTTAAATGTCTAAAAAGACGCAATATAGCTTAAACAGATAAAAACATCATAGTTACCATTTTGGCTTGTCTAGATAATGAGATCAGAGGAAAACTGTGAAAAAAAACGTATATGCGAATTTGATTTCAGTTTAATTTTGCTATTAGGTGATCGCATTTGAATGTACCTCAAAGTTATACTAACAAGGTATTTGGTTACCTTTTTTACTTTTCGGAAAAAGTTAGGTAGTGTACGTTAACTCGTGTTTTTTTTTAATACGGTTACGATCGCGGATTTTTTACTTAATATATGTTATTAATATTTCATACTGAATAGTAAAATCCGATAAAATAATAAAAACAACGAGTTTACGAATTATGTCCAGGGTAAGCTAATTTGATTGGTCTATATGTCCAGCGGTGGTCGTCTTTCGGCTGATATGATGATTGTAATTTAACTTGTTTATACTATTTTTACCCATGCGAGATTTCATCTCATATTAAATTTCACTAGTGCGGTTCACTCGTGACCAAGGTCTTTCGTGAACATTATTTCAAGCCATTCTTCATTAAGATGTTGTCAACGGTAGTAAATAAATTCATGATTATACTAATTATAGTAAAATGTTGCAGATCGAGTGAGAATCCAGGACAGGAAACGGAGAACAAAACAGAGGTGGTCGAAGATGGTATCACTGATGGTATGTAATTCGGATCTGCATACCAGTAGCGCGGTGTCCAATCTTTATAAAACAAAAACAAAAGTACCTACTTGTTGATGTATCATCATAAACATGACATAAAATAATTACCTATTAATATTAGTATTCGACTTATACGAAACAACATTTTACGAACGAGCTATATATAGGTAGACCATTGAACTCAGTCACGTCACCCGCGCCCCGTTATCGTCATACCCCTCCACTCACATGCCGCACAGGCGAGGAAGTAATTTTCACCACTTGTAAGATCGTCATAAGTACATGTTTACATGAAACTATATAGAACACAGAAATCAACTACAGCTACACTAATAAAAAATATAGTAAGAACAAATAGCTGCAACTTTTTTACGAACCATATCTCCAGAACACTAAAGAATTTGCCACTATTTATACGACAGCCAACATAACAGTGAGTTGTTTGTGCCAAGACTATCGCTGACCGAAAACATCCTATCCGGGCTGAACAATGTTTGGCCGCGAAGGACTTAAGCGTCCACGAATTAAATATACTTGTGTCATTTTGGAATGCTGGGGTAATATCCGGACAGTATTACATCGCTGTCATTTCCGAGCGTTCGATGCTCGCTGATTGGAACGTTGCGGTGTTTTTAAAATGCGGTAGTGTTGGAAATGAATGTTTTTTAAAGGAAGTACCTAGGTTAACAGCCCGAGGAATTGAGCTAAGTCTGACGAAATAATAGAATCCTGGATCCACTTTAAGATAGAAACAGAAACTAAAAAACAACTGAGCAGAAAAATAATAGCTGAATACAAAGATACACAGGAAACAAAACACTACATAAAAAAAAAACTAATAATTAACTGTACTTCTCCAGCGCGACTGGACTGTTAGACATCAGTTACACGCTCTTTTTGGCGTCAGCTCAGTCCATCATTCTGATCTGTCTGTCTCCGTCATTCACAACGGTTACAAGATCATTCTCTCGTCAGTCCATCATTCTGATTTGTCTGTCTCCGTGATTCACAACGGTTACAAGATCATTCTCTCGTCAGTCCATCATTCTGATCTGTCTGTCTGTCTCCGTCATTCACAACGGTTACAAGATCATTCTCTCGTCAGTCCATCATTCTGATCTGTCTGTCTCCGTCATTCACAACGGTTACAAAATCATTCTCTCGTCAATCTGATAAAATTTTTAAGCATTTTCTAGTCCAATAACTACGGAAAATGCAGTTAATTGTAAAATCTATGAAAAAGGGATCAACATCGATGTTGTTGATATAGGTATCGCGGTTTCGAATGTTGAGCGGCCTATTGTGGTTACGTGTTATTTACCAAACAAACAGTGCTACAACAGCTTGAGATTTTATTCTATAGTCTGACTTGGCTAAGTGTTATTACCAACAACAGCCACAACAACAGCTTGAGATTTTATCCTATGGCATGACGTGGTTACTCATGTGTTATTACCAAATAAACAAAACTGAAACAGCTTGAATTATTATTTTATGATCTGACGTGGTTATGTGTTTTAACCACATAAACAGTGCTACAACAGTTTAAGATTTTATCATATGGTCTGACGTATGGTTATGTGTTATTTTATTACCAAACAAATAATGCTACGACAGCTTGAGATTTTATCCTATAGTACTTAACCTTACCGGCCCATTCAAATTTATATCATTTGTTTATTATTCAGATATAACTTTAATTAAGAGTTTTTTTTGTGAAATTATTGAAATTTAATAACCGAAAAATAACGATTGTCAAAAGTATCAGTCATGACGTCCCTAAGTCAAAATAGCAAAACAATCGATAAAATTTCTAAGCATTTTCTAGTCCAATAACTACGGAAAATGCAGTTAATTGTAAAGTCTATGAAAAAGGGATCAACATCGATGTTGTTGATATAGATATCGCGGTTTCAAATGTTGAGCGGCCTATTGTGGTTACGTGTTATTTACCAAACAAAAAGTGCTACAACAGCTTGAGATTTTATTCTATGGTCTGACTTGGCTAAGTGTTATTACCAACAACAGCCACAACAACAGCTTGAGATTTTATCATATGGCCTGACGTGGTTACTCATGTGTTATTACCAAATAAACAAAACTGAAACAGCTTGAATTGTTATTTTATGATCTGACGTGGTTATGTGTTTTAACCACACAAACAGTGCTACAACAGTTTAAGATTTTATCCTATGGTCTGACGTATGGTTATGTGTTATTTTATTACCAAACAAATAATGCTACGACAGCTCGAGATTGTATCCTATAGTACTTAACCTTACCGGCCCATTCAAATTTATATCATTTGTTTATTATTCAGATATAACTTTAATGAAGAGCTTTTTTTAGTAAAATTATTGAAATACTCCATAACCGAAAAATAACGATTGTCAAATAACGATAAAATCGCGATATTTAAGTATTTACTAGATGGTGGTAACTTCACCCTCATTAATCAACACTTTCAATATTTATAATGGATATCTAGAATATCTGGATCCATATGTGCTATTTATCCCGTTCAAATATAAATAATTTATGTCGAACGCAGGCCAAGCCGTCCAAAACCTATAATTTGAACAATAAAAAAATCTTATCTGCTTTAAAATCAAAGCAATTTGCACCTTCTGTAATTGATTTAAGGTCCCCAAACGCTTGTTTGGCCTCTTGTTTATAAAGCTCGCTCTAGACGTGATGAATGACAGTATTCAGCGCAATGAACGGTTGCAATTTGTACGCGATTCGATCAATATAACATTGTTTGTCTGCAAATGGCTTATTTGACTTGAGCGGTTTAGAGTTCTTTGCACTCATTTTTGTAACAATGGTCATTGCTTTATGCTTTACTAGTATTCATAGGATATCTAGGTTGATGAATTGGTTATATGTTTTATATTAAACGACACTAAACCCTATTTTTTATATCGACACTTGTCTTATCGGCAGAGCTCAAGACAGGTAAATCAGAGAAATAGAACCAACGATTACGATTATATATAAGCAGTTCACATTTGACCAATTTCACGGATAGTGATAGTTTTGGACAAACAGTTTTGCATATTGGCATTTCGGCAACAATTTTTTGACAATCAAAATTTGTAAAACTATTTATCGTTATTGCTGAATATTTTAAATATGGTGAAATTAAAAACAGTTAATTAACAACTATTCCGGGCTGTATTATGATGAAATATTCAGTTAAGTATTACCTAAGTGCAGTGTGTTCCTGAATGGACTATTTAAAGTTGATGGTTGCTTATGTAAAATTAAACCATTAGAATTCAAAGAAATGGTGGCAACTTTCCCTATTTGAGCTTATCAAAATGAATACTTACTGGAGTTATTGTTAGTAAAACCCGCAAATATTTTTTTTTATTCTTTTGTAATCGTCGGTGGACTGAAAACCAACGCTGTGACATCAAATCGGTGGCACAGCAAACGCTGAGTCCATCCCTATTGCCACATTGTGTTGTTTTTTTTCCTTTCTAGCTGTATATTTTAAAAAAATGTGTGTTTAAGTAATGTGTATGAGCTTTTTATTTATGTGTGGCAATAAATCTCTTTCTTTCTTTCTTTCTTTAAAATGGTTATCATGGTTCCCAACGTAATTAAAATGTCTCAGAATACAACGAACATTTTGTTTGGAGACAAAGAAGGAGCAAGATGGAAGGAACTTCAATAAATTATTGTGAACTACTTGAGTCTCGAATCCAAGGGCTGTCACTTTGGATACTTCAAAAGCCATTTAACATTTTCATCAACTATCGATTAAAGAACTCAATCAAGAACTCGAGGTTATTCCCGGTTACGAAATTGCCACTCATTATTTCCCAAAAACGGATATGGTGCGATCACATGTCCTGATAGTGAAATAAAGCGGGTGGAAAGATTTTATCAGTACACAAACAGCTAACTACAACCAAATTGTTGTGTCATTTTGTTCGGAATATTTTACTTGAAACAACGTGGAAAATGAACAGTTTGTATAGATTAAAACTTTTGTGTTTCATCGGGCTATTTTGCCTTGTAAATGGGGAGGAGAGAGGTTGGTTTGTAATCGAATTTTCGATACATGTTTATTTATTTTTATTTATTTATAGAACAAAAAAGATAGAAAATGCAATAAAAAGAAAAAGATGTGCTCTCTATTATTGCAGCGTACATTTACTTTAACAATTTCTTTAGGATTGCTATTGAAAACGCAGTTATTCATTAATTTCCCATATTACTCGTATTGAAAATAGTACCATCAGAAATTATTCCATTATCTATACTAATATTCAAAATGTAAGGTAAACGTCCGAGTGCTCGACGCTGTAAGAGTATATGGCATGGGCAGTCTATGTCAAAGTGACATGGCTTAAATTGAATGAAGAAAAATCCTGTCAGTTCGAATTTAACCCATATTGATTTGACATAAAGTGCCCATGCTAGTACCGCGTCGAGCACTCGGACGTTTACCTTAATGTCTGTGAGATTGCAGCTTTGTCAAGTTTATAAATTTGTATGTTTGGGTAATCATCGGAACCGCTTATCCGATTTCAATAAGTCAAAGTCAAAATAATCTACTATATAAGTGTGTGTGTGTGTAGTGTAGTGTGTATGCATATATGTACATATATTCGCGTGCATGTGTGATGAGACGAGAACACACTCTCGACTTATCACATATGGATGTGTATGTGGTATGTTTATATATGTAGGTATACTTGCAGAAATAGGTATATTTCTTTTTCATTACTTTAAGCATGAGACTTTGTTTTATATAAGATGAGTTTAATAGGTTAAGTTGTATAAAAACTGAGCGCGTCTCGCCATCAAACGTAACAGTTTGGCGAAAATATAAATGTTTTGTTAGATGTAATTTGAAAATATAAATAAATAAAAAAAATATATATATATATATATATATTTCGCCTGCGTGTAGAATGGACTTCATAGACGGGTTTATTTTATCCCGTGGGTTTGACTGCAATACGCGGGCGAAGTCGAGCGGGCAGCTAGTCCTATATATATATAACTTGGTTTGTATTTCATAGGTATTTATTGAAATTATTTTTGAGATGGAATAGTAGTTCAATAAATCATCTCATCTTCTCCTAGCCGTATTCGGCCTCAGCGACTGCTAATCACTGCTGAGAGCGTCGCTGGTGCGCCCTCAGGTGACTGACATAGCCAATCAGCACCCCTCCGACATAATATACATAGTTATTAAAACCGGTTAAACAAAAAACCGAAAAAAAAAGTCACAAATAACCCAATAAACCCTTCAGTCAATCCGCAGAGAACCCATTCACCAAGGTGTTAAGATTGCCATGGAAAACGCAAAACCATTAAGTATTTATTTTTTCACATACCTCGGACTTTAAAAACAGTACCATTAGGAAATAAAAGAATCTATATTCCATTTATACAACGTGTTCATGACAATTTCCGTTAATTGCAAGGGGGCATAGTTTAGATCAAATAAAGTTAATTTCTCCAAGACAGAAGTATTTTAACTCTTACTGTTATCAAGATATTCAATGTTTAACTTTATCAGTTTTGCAGATTTAACCTGTGTAAATGGCTCTTAACTGTGTTGTCATAACAGCTTGTAAGGTTTCCTATACACTACAAGAAGGTTTACAAAGTGAGTTCGTTCGATATTACATATTTCTTACATATATATTTTTTATTTCATGTGTTTCAAGGCCCTTGTACAATAAGACAATAACCGTTAATGCTACATTAAATTAATTTACACAAAAATAGAAAGAAAATAGTCTTTCTTTTATTCGCAAGAAATAATTAAGTATGCTAATTAGTTTTTGTGAATGTACTCTGCAATATAACTTGGTTTGCAATTCATAGGTGTTTTATCAAATCATTTTTGAGATACGAGTGGTTCAATACAAATAGTTATTCAAACCGTTTAAACAAAAGCATGTTAAACCACAAATGACCCAATAAACCCTTCACTCAATCCGCAGAGAACCCATTCACCAAGGTGGTTCGCAAGACTCTGACCAATACGGCTCGAACATGCATGACTAAAGTGGGAGCCACGGAAGCGGACCTCGAACATGTTCGGAAGGAACCACCTTACCCTGAGAAGGCAGCTTGCATCATCAAATGTTTGTTGGAGAAGGTAATCAACTTGTAGCTCTTAACTGTAGAAATCGCAAGCCTTTTTTATACAATGACGGTGGCAAACAAGCTTACGGCTTGCCTGATGTTAAGCAGTTAAAGTAGCCTATGGACACTTGTGACTTAAGAAGAATCACAACCGCGTTGCCGACCCTGTTTTCACTTGAGGATTCGCTGTGTTGGCAGATAGAGACATGCAGGTCCCTCACTCCCAACATAGCGCATCCTAGGGAGCTAGACCAAATAGGAAGCCTGTCTTATTAATAAAATAAAATAAAAATTAGATTTCGGAAATTAGGGTCGAAACAAATATCTACATAATTATTAAACCTGCTCACAAAATTTCACGACAATCGGTAGAGAAATGCGATCTGTAGAGGAGAACTGAACAGCTGGACAGACGCCGGACATACGAAATAATTCCAGCCCAAGCTAAAACTTTGTTCGCTTCGCGCTCTCGTTCGATAAACTACGGTGTTGGCATATCGTTCAATAGGGTGTTAACTGATAGATATAAGTAACGTTTTATGTGACTTCAAAAACGCTCTTTTATACTCGCCCTCAACCCAAAAGACGACTGAGGCCTGTGATTTCGTCGCGCCGCTACAAGTACATGCCGGCCGGCCGCCATTTGGCGGTCCATTGGTAGTTGCCGCGGTACGGGTCGCAGCGCGTTGCATGCGATAGAAAGGGATGGCCACATTTAGGCACGTTTAGTGTACTTAAACAGGGAATTTGTTAACAGAGAACGTAGTACTATTACTTATTCTGTGGTTGAGGGCGATTATAGTAACATGAACGATGTTTAGGTTCTTTTAAAAACAAGACAATGCATATTTGTTGCCAAGAATTTAAATTGAGAATATATAACTACGGTTAATACAATCAACCAATATATGTTGTATTGTTTTTCTCTTTGGTCATTTTCGAGTAACATTCACCGCTATGTGGATACCTACGCATCCAATTTTTTTTTATTATATTTTTTTTTTGTCTAAATTACATATTATATAACAGAACAATAGAAGAACAACAACCTGTGGATAATGGATTTGCATCCAATAATCAATTAAAGCGCCCAAAACAGTCCACTTTTGTGTCACGAAGGGTACAAGTACTATTTTCGGAGCGGCGCCCACGGAGTTCGAAAGTGGCTCTGTACACACTACAACCGTGGCTGCAGGTCACTATCGAAAAATAAATTGCGAAAAATAAGTGAAATGCAAAATGAGCACAACCATGACCCGTTGTACCCCATTTTTGACATTTTAAGTTTTAATCTCAGAACAAATCCTTGTTCTTATTTGGCCGAACCCAACCTTAGGCATCTGAGGAAAATTGGATGGAACCAATCCCCCAACCAACCAACCGATCAACCAACCAACCAACCGATCAACCAACCAACCAACCGATCAACCAACCAATCAACCAATCTTACCCCATAACCATTCGTTAAACTTAAATGCCTCTCTGCTAACTAAAATGTGCTTTGTACAAATACAATATAAATACAAATAGTTTATTTTGCAAGAAAAAGGGATCCTTTCTTACGAACAGAAATGTCTGACAGATAAAGACGAACGAATTTTAACATTTTTAACGCCCAAATGGGCTTATAGAACTTTTATGAATACGGCCGTTATTGTTTGATCAGATTCAAACATATAAAATAAACTATGTACTGAACGCACCTAAAAATACTTAAATAAAATTACTGAAATGCTATCATCTGACACAGTAATGCATGGTTTTTTTACACATTCACTGCTAAGAATCGGTACGCGTCACCCTCGTAGCCGATTCCTTATGGCGGAAAACTACGGCATCGACTATCGGTTTGATATTTCTACAAATTCAGTTATGAAACGTGATCTATTATTATTATACGTCGGAACTGTTTTTTCCGTATTGTGGGAAAAACATTGCCACTACCAATCAATACTCGTAAGATAGAACTCTCCCTCTCTTGGCGTCCTCGTACCGGAAGGCGCGGGGTGGGTGCGTACCACCAGGTGGACTTCTGACCTGGTAAAGGTCGCGGGAGTCCGCTGGTTGCGGGTGGCGCAGGACCAGTCACTTTGGCACTCTTTGGGGGAGGCCTATGTCCAGCAGTGGACGTCTTTCGGCTGATATGATTATGACTCAAGTACTTTTCAAGATTAAATTATATTTTATAATTTTTGTTCTGTGATTAAGCATTTACGTACACTTTACAGATCGGTATAGTAAAAAACAATAAGTACACGAAAGCCGGCTTCTTGACAGCAGTGACTCCTCTCGTGTTCAGAAATAAAAAAAAGGCGGATCACATGAAAACTGTGGCTGAAAACTGTGAAAAAGAGGTAAGGGAAAGCGTTTGTGAAAAAAAAGATTTGTTTCTCTTTTTTAAAGGCTAGCCTAGATACAAATCTGCCAAACAACAGTGCTATTTTGGCAGACAGAGCACCTAATTTTTTCTACAATTTATTAGCTAAAAGCTGTATGAATAGTAATATAATATGTGTTAAGAACTCTTTGCAAACTTTGTATTGTAGAAGATTATGAAAAAAATAGAATAGTGTTTTTCTACATTTTTCTAATTCGATGTCATGCATAGTTCATGTTTGGTCGCTGTCACACAAAATAAATTATACTTAATGTGATTATTTGTCTATTTTATGCTAAACAAAAGGTAAATCAATACTTTAATTTCATTACGCAGGATAATCAGCCGACTCTCCCATCGTTTTCAATATGTACGGTATTACTTATGCTAGGCGCAACACAAGAGTAAAGTTACTTAGGAATGTTCTAGTGGACATTTTTTCACTCGACTTAATATATATTGATATCAAAAAAATATTCGTCATCTGAGCTATTTAACTAACATCAGCTGCATTAGTTCGTAGATTACCTTTATGATTACGAACCTAATGATGATTGCTGAAAAATGTAGGATACGACCATAATCATTGTTTTTTGATATATTTATTAAATATCATGTTAGGTATACAAGTTATTCGCACAGACTATTATCCAAAGAATTAAATGGCTAATATTTATTAGTGAGACAGGTAAAAGATAGATTAGGTTGTTTGGAAGGGATCGCTTTTTAGCGATAAGACCGTCTGTCGTCTACCTTTTCGCCCGACTACGGCAGAGCCTAAATGAAGGGATATGTTTTAGCAGTGCAGTGTATGTTAATGTTTAAGATACTGAACCGATTTTGATAAAAGGTGTCAATCGATTCGAAATTATACTCCGGGTGATATATTGTATAAAAAAACTGTTTATATGATTATTTGTTTTTGTTTAATTTGGTTCTGCTTTTTTCTATAATGTACTATTTTTGGTGAGCAATAAAGCATATTCGTAGCGTATTAATTAACGATAGGTTTTCATTTCTATATGATCACACGTGAAACGAATACCTATAATATGATTACAGGTAAACCACAAGGAATCGACGCCATGCGAGCTCGGCAATGAAATAACTAAGTGCATTTTCAAATACGCGCCAGAATTGCATATGAAATCTGAACATAATTGAAACTATGATTTTATTTAACCATTAATAGCGTTCTGCAATTTAAACACATTTACGTGAATGTTTTGTACAATAATTGGTAATGTTTGTTATTATTTCTAAAATATGATCCAATTATACAATCTCTTATTTGCATTTATTTAACCCATGTCACCCATTTGTTTATAAGTATTAAAACTAGGTAGCCACGACTGATACTAGGGGCTCTATACGATTAATCTGTTTCGAATTTCTAATATGTGGTTCGCGCGCTTGTTCGAAGTGGATGCAATCGCATGAACCATCACATTCAACGAACACGCGCTAAGCGAGGAATATGGTTAACGAGTGATTTTTGATAGAACAATTCGATTATGCATTTGAAAGGCAAGCGTGCCGAGTAAAACGTTTGGGAATGCCTCGCCACGCTTGCCTCGTGACAGAGTATTTGTAACACCCGACGCAAAAAGAGAGGTGTTATAAGTTTGACGCGTGTGTCTGTCGCATCGGAGGTCCTAAACGAATGGACCGATAATACTTGTGTGCGGTCGTGACCGCTTGCTGACGCCCGAATAGTATATCCGCCGGCGACTGGGGCACTCTAGAATCATTATTCCAGAGTGCCCCAGTCGCCAGCCGATATACTAGAAACCAGGCCCCGTAGCATGGATGGCCTTATCACGCGATAAGTGACAAGATAGTCCCTGGCTGACACCGTTCGATAGAACGAGACGACGCGCTTATCCTGTCACTTATCGCGTGATAACGCCATCCATGCTACGGGGCCAGAAGTAAGTCTAGATACCCAGAAGTATTTTCAACCCGATTATGTAAAACGACGAACATTCTTTTCCATTAAATGCAATGCAAGAAAGATGAGTAATTAAATAACGACCAATTTTAGAAATCTGATCAATACCATTCCGATCCTATCCTGTCAAGTCCGTTGAAGTGCATTCGGAAACAGACTTCCTGGCAATAATTGAAAGTAAACAAGATGTTTTGTTGCAAGCAGAATCGATTAACTGTACAAAACTTATCTAAGTTTGATACAATTAATCGATTTGGGTCATTGTCAGTCACAAAAACAAAAATCATCTTTCCGGTGGTCAATAGTTAAGGGCTTTACGCTCACATATAATATGTTTTTATCACGTAGAATTATAGAAGGGGCATTGCCGTTTATGCGGATTCAGAGTTCAACCAAAAATTAGGCTTTATAGCCCTTAACTTTGGCAATGTCCACCGAAAAGACGCGAACCTAAATCTAACAATGACCCATTTGATCACTGCATAGAGATATTATCAGTGCGAGCGTCTCTTTCTAATTAAAGCAATTAGAAATAGATGCATAGTTATTTAATGCGCGCGTGTTGACATTAGCAGACATTATTATTTACAAATCTGATATACAAACCTACAAATCAACGGAGGTTGGAAATGATTGTAGATCATCCTCATTGCGTACCATCGACAACGAGGTTAATTGACCATTCTCGAACCTTATTGCAACAAGATAAAGGTATTTTCTAGATTAAAATCAGACAATTGCAACGTGGGACACTGGTAGCACCTATATTAACAACTATTATTTTTACACCAACAAGATAACGTAATCTACGCCAATTATTAGAATAAAGGACTCCTTTTTGTTACTAAAATACGAGTTTTGCAAACCATTATGACTCACACAATTGAATGAGCGCCTACACAATAAAGAACTCAATAACCAAGACAACTCACATGACTGTGATTTCAATTAAAAAAACATAAAACCTACGCCAATTCTTAACACAAGGGACTTGAGCGACACGCTCCAAAGAAAACGCTGAGGATAGAACATTTTCTTCCTAACAAATTTATTTGTTCGGCAGTCGACGTTAAATGTCGTAAAATACAATGGAATAAGTAGCAATATGTTTATATTGCTACTTATTCCATTGTAGTAACATATTTTTAACGTTTACTGCACCCACATAGACTATGAACAATTATTATCTCCTATTACAAGAGGAATGGACAAGAAGCAACAAATTATTTCAGAACAAATATCGAAAATTCGACGAACGTTTTCCAGAGAACTTTAAAATACCTATTGCCTGTACCTAATATGTGTTGATTATCACTTTATACAAAAATAATTCACTATACTGCATGTTTTTTCCAGAAAAAATTAATTTACAATTTTGAAGACAAATTATTTACGGCACGCGTCAAATCGATTGTCATTTTTTTCAATTTTGAAAACCAATTCATTTCTTTCTCTTATACGTATTTTTTTTCTAAACGGCCAGTATGGGTCGATAAGTTCAACAAGGAGGTTTACGTTCTATTGTCGAAATTTCAAATAATTATCACTTTATTGCGAAGCGTTTGCTGCAATGTTTAAATAGTATTGATTATAGTAAATATGTACTTTTATGCATTTAAAGGTGAAACCTGCAAAGTTTTAAGTGAAAATTAAACGCTTGTGAGATTATTTTTAGCAATAGGGAACATTACGCAAAACTCTTAGTAGGTGGCGACACTAGCAGCGTTGACATTGTATCTCGTTCGCGCTTGCGGTATTGTCTATGCAAGCATCCTTGTCACTCATTTCACAATCAATTTTGCATGTGTGAGTGAATCCCTATATTTCTATACTGCTTTACTATTAGCATAGAGGTAGAATAGATAGAGGGAGTCACCCAAACATACACACATCAGTGACAAAGATGTATGCATAGGCAATACTGCAAGTGGGAACGAGATACAGTGTCATATTTTCTGTCCCTCATCGCGTATACAGATTTTTTGTTTGCCACCAGCTTGTTTGCCAACACACCTGTCAAAATTTGTACTGAAACTGACACCACCATGACGTCACCGATATAATACGAGTAAATTATAAATGACATTAGACGTCAAGAGTGTATTAGCTTCTGATACTTCTTAATTTAGTATGGTTAATTTACCATCATCCCTTTTGGGTATACGCTAGAACGCCATCTATACAGGGTGGGGCCTGTAACCAAAGCAAAAAATTAAAATATACATCCCTTAACTAATCAGTAATTACGTCCAATTGGTATTAAGAGTGCTCTTCAAAAAAGCGCTCGCTCAGAATTCGGTATTTTGACACGCGTAGTGCGTTTGTGTGTGTAAATACTACTACCACCCACACAAACGTACCTTACCCCCACATGCACAGCGTGATCGCACCAGCCGCGGGTGCCGTCCCTTTCTAGCTATATGTAAGTGCGATCGGGATAGAACTAACCGCGGAGCTTGCCGATGCAAATATCTGTATAGCGCACCGTTGGAATTCACTCCGTGACCGATATTGATACTTGCACTAAAAAGTGGTAAGTATTACTTCGCTAACATGATGTTCTAGAACATCATGTTAGCGAAGTTAGATAACTTGAATAAAGTAAGTATTTGATTTTTGAGCACAAGTTTTCTATTTGTATTAAAATACTATGATATGACAAAGTATATTTAGTTTCGTTTATTTAGTATAAAATAAACTAACGAGTTTTAAAGTTGTCAGTAATAAGAATAATAATTTGTTTTACGGATATTAATAGTTTGCATGTTATCTGAGTCTTATTTATATGTATATAGTAATGTAGTGAAATTATACCAGTAGACCCTCTACTAGGAAATTACTGGGTACTTACGTATTCATTTCTTAACGAAAATTTTTTTTGTTATGGACAGTAAAAAAAAACTGCCCTTCATAGAAATTGCTATGTCCGTTTCTTACCAAAGGAACTGAAAATTATAAATTATACAAACACAGCTTTTTATCTAGAATACAATTAATTAATGCGTGATTTTATTCAAAGCCTAAAACCTCAGATGATAAAAAGGAATAGATATGAAACGGGGGCTTGGCGCGTGTCGGTGCGACATGGCCAAATGGGCATGTCACTGCCCACCGCATGTTAGTCGCAATTTGCCGTGAATCTGAAATGTTTTTCCACGTTTACTCAAAATGCCGAATTGTAGCGTGGTTACATGCAAAAATAGGAATGAAACTAAAACCAGACCAGAGTTTTAAATGAATGGTGGAGTCACGCACCACATGTGAGTATTAGTATTTTCACTTAAGTCAGTAAAAACGAATATTTTAATAAATAAACGCAACGCCGCATCATTTCTCGGGATCGAACTAACATATCGAACGAAAAAGCATATTTTTGTTCTATGCGTTGTACATTGAACGTTCAATACAGTAAACCACGGCGCAATGTATTAAACCACTATGGATATGGACGATGCTTGATTTTTTTAGTGGTACGGCCGCTGCTTGGCGTCGCAAACTAGAGCGGTGCCAAAGTGCAGTTACAATTTACGCGTAATCGATAAAATAGAAGTACGATATCATACTAGTTATTTTATTTCGACTACTTTCGCTGTTTTATTTTATTTAATTACTTGTTTTGGTTGGGTGCCTATCTTAAAGGTAACTAATAACATACTAATAAGATTAAAAGGCACAAAATGTTTACGGTACCTACTAATAAGATTTTCACTAAGTTGCAGTATGAACGGTAAATAGACATATTAAAATTGTATGTACAAGTATATAATTTAGTTGCAAATGGCTTCAGAACAACTTTAAATGTGATATTATTACCAATAATTTATTTTAAATGAGTATTTTTTACTTTCATTTGAAATGTGATAAATGAAGAAGAAATCTCGGTTTCTTATTACAGTTTTCCAAAGAATCCGAGTAGGTACTAAAAAAATGGATAGATGCTACTGGCAGAGGTCCTAACTGATTTCCTGTACAGAGAAGAGTTAATGTGTTCGTAACATTTTCAAGAAAAATGTTTCCAACCACTTAATAAGAGCCGTACACTTTTCGAATATTTGACACCTCGCTTGCTTGAAACCTAGGTGTAAAATGTATGGTAACACATCTTTGCACATCTTTGGTGGATACTCGCCCTTAGCCTTAAATCTCGTAATATGAGTAATGGACATATTATTTCGCGCCAAAATGCGAGTCGGATCGGCCTGGTACCTACAGGTAAAAATATCGATGTGACCAGAGTTTTAAATGTATGTGAACACGAACTTATAAAAAGCCGTTTATGTTACTCTGTAGGTATACGTCAATATTTTTTACTTTTGCGATTTATGGTAAGTTAACAACCCGTGTTATTTAAACTTGTAGCTAGAAGTTTAAATACCACCACATAAACTTACCATGTCGTTGAAGTTGTTACCCATCAATATCTTAACATACTATTCATTTTATTATCAATGTCGATAAAACATAATTTTAACGTTTGTCGCCCCCCTAGTGTAGTGCGTTTAAGCCAATCACAGCCCTTGTTTGCATGTTGCCGTAGACTCACTGGCAACGCCCGAATCTTTGTTTTTACACGGTTCAATGTGTGTGCCTGTGGGCGCTGCGGTGGGAGAAAACTGGGGACATCGGTTTTGGTTGAAATTAAGCAGTACGGCACTTCTCCCTTTTTTTATGTTCTGAGCATAAAACCTATGTCACTTTTTAGGATTCCGTACTCAAAGAGTAAAACGGGACCCTATTACTAAGACTCCGCTGTCCGTCTGTCTGTCCGTCTGTCACCAGGCTGTATCTCATGAACCGTGATAGATAAAGATTTGAAATGTGATGTATTTCTGCTGTCGCTATTTATAACAAAAAATACTAAAAAACAGAATACATAATTTTATTTTTATTTTAGTTTTATCTGTTTCTTTTTCTTTTACAATCTTACACAAATCGACCTTGCCCCAAACTAAGCAAAGCTTGTACTATGGGTACTAGACAACGATAAACATACTTACATAGATAAATAAATACTTAAATACATAGAAAACATCCATGACTCAGGAACAAATATTTGTGCTCATCACACAAATAAATGCCCTTACCGGGATTCAAACCCGGGACCTCCAGCTTCGTAGGCAGAGTCACTACCAAGTTACTAACTAGGCTACAGGGGGTTCCTATACAGCAATTTTTTTGCCGTTTAAAGATATAGATAATGGTACGGTACCCTTCGTGCGCGAGTCCGACTCGCACTTGGCCGGTTTTTTAAACATTTATTTCGAAATAAAGAGTGATACTCGGAAATGTCGAAGGGAAGGTCAATCGTCGAATCCGACTCGGCTGGGCAGCATTCGGGAAGCTACGGCACATCATCTTTTCGTCCAATATTCCGCAGTGTCTCAAGACGAGTCTTTGACCAGTGTGTGTTGCCAGTGATGACATATGGCACGGAAACGTGGTCGCTTACTAAAGGCCTCATAAGAAGGCTCAAAGTCACTCAAAGGGCAATGGCTCTCCATTGCCCTTTGAGTGACTTTGAGCCTATGCTATGCTATGCTGGGAGTTTCTCTGCGCGATCGCATCAGAAATGAGGCTATCCGCAGCAGAACCAAGGTAACTGATAAAGCCCTCCGAATTGCTTAAATTAAGTGGCAGTGGGCGGGGCACATTGCACGTAGAACCGATGGCCGTTGGGGCGGAAAGGTTCTCGAGTGGCAACCACGTACCGGAAGGCACAGCGTGGGTAGGCCCCCCGCAAGGTGGACTGATGACCTGGTAAAGGTCGCGGGAGTCCGCTGGATGAGGGTGGCGCAGGACCGGCCATTGTGGCACTCTTTGGGGGAGGCGTATGTCCAGCAGTGAACGTCTTTCGGCTGATATGATGATGATGATGATGATGACTCGGAAATGTAATAAAACCAAGTAAAAATCTTCCTTTCCAGTGTAAACCCCCGGTGTGTGTTATTATTATATATAAACGAAAATAATTACTAAATGCAAGGTAGGATCGTGCTGTACTTAACAAACGCCATATAAGCTTGTTTTTTAAAAAGTTTTTTATTCATCTTGTTATTTTCAATAACCCTGCATACCTATTATGTCGCTGGTTCGTGGGTACTTGTACAGACAAATCACACAAACCCAAACAAGATAGGTCTATCTATTTTAGTTAAGGAGTTCCCATGACCACCTTCCATCATCAGATCCTGGAAATCATCCATCACCAAAGTGTTTACCAAGACAAAACAGATGAGCTCAAACTAGATGGGTTTATCTAGTTTAGTTTAGGAGTTCCATGACCACCTTATAGCTCCATCATCAGACTCTGGAAATTATCCAGCACCAAAGTCTTGCCGTGCCATGACCAAATAAATGAGCCCAAATTCGATGGCTTTATCTTGTTGAGTTTAGGAGTTGCTATGGCCACCTTCCGACTCCATCATCAGACCAGCTCTATGTTATTATGTCACCGAAGATACGCAATTGTACCTAATTTGAAGATTTCACCCAAACTCCCATACATACATACATACTAACAAGGTGGACTGATAGTAACAAGTAAATAAATTAAATCTATCAAGTATCACGATCACTCGTACAATAATAATTGACTATAGAACGCGTAGTTTAGACAAAAGGATCCAACCCACAAGACATCACCATTGAAATGTATGACTTTTGTTTAAGGTAGAAGGTTCAATTTTAAATGTTACGTATCCGGTGGGTTTGAGCCTTTTCGCTACACTACGTCATATATGGCAGCTATGCAATTCATAACTTGTCTCGATTAGCCTCACGAATGTATCCCCAGTATAGTTTGACCCCGAGGTTGGTAACAACTATGCCTAGTCGGAGATCAAAATAAGATTATTTTATCTGAAGAGTGGCCGGTTAGCTTCGTGAATAGCCACAAATAAACACACTACACGTCTGTCTCGGAGGGCTATTCAGCCGGTACTGAGATAAATTCCCGCGCGACGGTAAATTTATACTAGTTTTGAATCATTATTTATAAATATAAATTTTGACAAAAGTTATATTTTTTGGACTGGATCTTGTTGGTACAAGCATGAACTTTAATGTTGTGTAAGATTCAATACAAAAATTATTCAACAATAATGAGAAAATCCTTGAGTTTTCAGTACGATTTTGTTGACAAATATGGTGTAATTGAGAACAGTTTACATATATATACGTGCAGAATAAGGAAAATTCGAGGCGGCTAGGAGCAATGGCAACATATTACGCTAGTGAAAATAGAAAAAAACAAGTAGGTTCTCTTATAGCATCATGGAGTATTAGGGGCTCAAACTTATGACTCTGCGCTCTCTTCAGAAAACTACTGTCGGTAATCGGGTATTTTCGGTTAAAGTATTCAGTTCTTCGTAAATTGGAGGCGGCTAGGACCAATATGAGGAGTTTACCTATGCAAATAAGTAATCAGGATCTAGAAAAAGCTCTCCGTTTCTTAGAATTACAACGTCAAAAATCCGTCATTCTCGCTTATTCCTGACCAAAAAACGAGCGCCCTCTTAATGAATTAAAATGAAAATTTTTTTTTTGTTATTTCCTAACAAAGTTAATAGAGCAAGTAATGTACAACAAACATTGTATCCTGTCGAAATACTTGACAGTGACGTTTACGATCGTTTTCAATAATATTATTAAACTTTATAGGTTAAAACTGAGACCTTATAAACCCATCAATTTTGTTTAAACGTTGCAATTGAACTTAATTGCATAATTACTTTTTCAACACGAGGTAACAATTTTCGCATCAAGTAGGTTTAAGGTGCAGGGACGAAAGGACAAATTTAGATAATAAAATTATAATTTCAACGCAACTCACCTTTTTATTAACGAAATTACAACCAAAAATTGGACTAAATAAAATCACTCGTAATAATTAGGTATTCCAATCTTACTGGGTAAGCACTTCATGCACAAGGTTTGTTCAGGATGCTTTTTTTTCTCAACCACAACCTCGGTGGTAAAGCTTGTACTCCAATTAATTGCGTTCTGATACGGCATGTAAGAAAAAATTGGAGAGTTTCACCGTTTTCAATGAATTTGAACACACCACCACAAACAGAACCATACTTGGTGCTCGCACTGTCGTTGCACTGTGATGAAAGTAACGCGGCTATGAAATACTTAATTAGCCGGAGGATAATCGTTTGCAGTATTTAACATAAAGCTCGATTTGTTTTCACTCTTTCATGATAGAGTTCAGTCCTCAGAAACTCCCATACAAAGAGCAAAATGTATGCCGCGAGAGCGGGTTTTGCCAACCTACTAGACAAATATATTGGTTGGCGACACTCATGCGTTGTCAAATTGACAATATATATCTTTCTTTTTTATATTTGACTTCCTTTCCTTCAAAGACTTCAAATTCTAACGTCTGTCATCGTGTATTCTCCATGTTTTAGTGAAAATTATATTTATAAATTCAGGATTTCTGAAAGTTTCATGGCGATCGGGGAGATGAATTGAGCAAAAAACTCCCCTGCTCGCGCTAGCGCGTGTATACGTAATATTTTTGAGAAAGAGACTTGTGCTTGGTGACATGTGAAATGTGTGGCGTCCGAGAAAGCCTCAGGGGAGGTTTCTTTGCCAGTTTTCCCAAAGATGATCTCCGGTAAGTCTAAAACATAACCTAGCTACAGCGCTACAGGTACACATTTACCGGTAGATTTTTTCAGTTGACGTTTTTAGGGTTCCGTAGTCAACAAGGAACCCTTAAAGTTTCGCCATGTCCGTCTGTCCATCTGTCCGTCAGTCCGTCTGTGGCTGAGCTATGGTGTCATTTGTAATTTATTTACTTACTTCCTTAAAGACTAACATACATATATTATCAATATAAACTAAAAATTAAATAATAACTATGAAAACACTGTCACACTTCCTTGTCAAATTATTGATGGTTGAATTCGCTGAATGAAAACATGATTCATGAACAATTTTTTAAGTCTCTCAATGTATTTCAGTTACGCCTGCTGTGAACTTGATTGTTCCCATGGAGTCTCAACTTGTGCCTTCAAGATCAGTGCTTAAAAATATGAATGGTAATAAGAATTTTTAAGTATCATTTGCGCTTGTGATTCTGTATGGTCTGTGTCACCCCGCTGGAAAATAGTTTTGGGTACTATGTCAGTGATTAGTGTGAAGTGGACGTGACTTTAACATGTCGTAGCAATGTGTGTAACCCAACATTGAACAACGCTCTTGCCCGCGCTGAAAAGCCGACGGGCCGAGAACAAGCGCACAGTGCTAAATGCGCTGGCTAGCACCTCGATCACTCATGAACTCATGATTTAGATCCGAGTATTCACACACACACACATCTCGTGCAATATTCGAATTCGGTAAAGAGGTAAGTTTGAATCCCAGACAAGGAGATAGAATACCTGTTTTCTCGGAAATCATCACCAAAGGAACATGTATTTGTGGTTTTATGTGCCTGTTTTCAGATGTCCACTGTTCGTCTTCATGTTCTTCCGTCCGTCTGTCTACGACATTGTTTTTAGTACGCATTGGCAACCCTTTATTGATTTGTGGTTTTTTTTACTTTGACGGTGGCAAACAGGCATACAATCTGCGTGATGATAAGCAGACACCGCAGCCTATGGACGCTTACTATTCCAGAAGAATCTTAAATGCATTGGCAACCCTTTCTTGATTTGTTTTTTTTTTTACTTTGACGGTGGCAAACAGGCTACGATCTGCGTGATGTTAAGCGGACACCGTAGCCTATGGACGCTTACTATTCCAGAAGAATCTTAAACGCATTGGCAACCCTTTATTGATTTGTTTTTTTTTTTAACTTCAACGGTGGCAAACAGGCAAACGATCTGCGTGATGGTAAGCAGACACCGCAGCCTATGGATGCCTACGATTCCAGAAGAATCAGAAATTCATTGGCAACCCTTTATTGATTTGTGTTTATTAGGGTTCCGTACTCAAAGAGTAAAACGGGACCCTATTACTAATTTTTACTAAGACTCCGCTGCCCGTCCGTCCGTCCGTCCATCCGTCCGTCCATCCGTCTGTCTGTCACTAGGCTGTATCTCACTGATACCGTGATAGTTCCAGTTGAAATTTTCACAGATGATGTATTTCTGTTGCCGCTATAACAACCAATACTAAAAACAAAATATAATAAATATTTTTATTGATAATGGTACGGAACCCTTCGTGCGCGAGTCCTACTCGCACTTGGCCAATTTTTTATTTTAACTTCGACGCCCACAAACAGGCATACGATCTGTGTGATGTTAAGCAGACGCTGTAGCCTGTGGACGCTTACTATTCCAGAAGAATCTTAAACGCATTGGCAACCCTTTATTGATTTATGTTTTTTTTTAACTTCGATGGTGTCAAACAGGCATACAATCTGCGTGATGGTAAGCGGACAGCGCAGCCTATGCGGACGCTTACTATTCCAGAAGAATCTTAAACGCATTGGCAACCCTTTATTGATTTGTGTTTTTTTAACTTCGACGGTGGCAAATAGGCATACAATCTGCGTGATGGTAAGCAGACACCGCAGCCTATGGATGCCTACGATTCCCGAAGAATTAGAAATTCATTGGCAACCCTTTATTGATCTGAGGATTCGTTGTGTTGATGCATAGACACAAACGCGGCTCCCTCACCCGGGACCTCTGGCGACCTTACTCACCCAGGAACACAACACCACAGAGCAAGGTTATTCTGGTTGCTTTGTTCTATAAGGTGGTAGGTACTTCCACAGTTGTGCTGGTCTAAATACTCTAAATGTGAGCGAAATGACATTCCGCTGTGTTAGATTTAGATAAGAGTAATGTGAAGGTAGACCTCTTTTAAATCCTTACGTTTGAATTAAGTGTATGGCCACTTTATCAGGACTTTATTCTACAATACATTACAAGAATCAGTAATATTAATATTTTGTTTAACGCTTATAAATACCATTATCAATATTGTTAGACACAGGACTATATTACTTATTATTATAACGTAACTCTATACTATAATATTACAAAGGTGTAATGTGTGTCGCTTTACTACTTTGTATGTAGCGGGTAATCTCCGGAACTACTCATCCGATTATAAAGATTCTTTCACCAATATATAGAGAAGACCTTTGGAATGGACGCATTATCTTTTATCCCGTGGCTTCGCTTGCGTTCTGTGTACCACGAGAATCTAAAATATAAGTTTATCTGGGAACATCTCTTGGGCTTTTGTTTTTTTTTTCAGATGGGTCTATGCGGTTTTGGCTGGTGGCAGCAAAAAACTGACAGAACATGTTGGTACCTACTCTTAAATGTAAGAAACGAACACTCGATCGCGATACAGGTGTGTACCTACATCTTTTAATTTTGCTTGTGTCTTGCACCTGTGTGTACTTTTTCTAGCTAACCTAAGGGCAGCAGGGATTTTCACTAGATCAAATACAGATTTATCTACTAACTAGGCAATCACTGAGGTGATAGTATGGGTCCTGTAGGACATTATAGGCCAGTCATATTTGACCAGAAAAATCGAAAAATCGCAAGCTAACGGCTAGTTCTGCTTTTTGAATATGTTGTTAGGACCACTACCAGTCGTCCCGTATATCCAAGTTTGCAGCTTCAAAAACCTGTGCTAACTTTGCGGCACTCGAAAAACCACGAAATTTTCGCACTTTTTTTGGTATTGTCAATATAAGTCCTAAACTCTGCGGTCTTTAAATAAAGAATTACTTTCGGCTGATATGATGATGATGATGATGAGATTTTATTTCCGCTATCCTAAGGTTGTCAGGAAGAGATCACTCTGTAACGAGAAGACCGCCTGTAGTTCGCCTCTAATTATGTTGATTATGTTCTAACGAGTTGATTTTTTGGTTTTGTTCACAGATTGCGATATGAAAAGGAATGAAATCTAAAAGGAGATTTACCAGACAAGTGCTATAAGTCTAAAAATTCGCAACGGTTAGGGGAATAAAATGTAATGCGCAAACGCAAAACACACGGCGGACCCATCCGGCTACTGAGCGGGCCGGGTCAGGAGTACGGCGCGCGGCGGCGGCGCGTGGCGGGCCTATTCGTCTAGCTCTCTATGAACAACATCGCTCAAGCGGCCGAGCGAGTAACAAGCGGGCGGGGCGGGCGGCGTCGTCGTTTCATTGGTCGTTATACCTGTGTTATGCTTCAAGCAGAAATGTATTTAACGAATCTATTTACACACTTAACTAATGAAACGTCGTCGCCTAAGAATTATTGTGTATAATATTTATCGCCGAAATGGTTATGCGTAAGACAATATTTCGGCGAAAAATACGACCTTATTACCTATAATATAATCAGGACAATAGTGTTCTGATAATAATATTAATGTTGTTTGGACTAACAGTTCATTATTTCTCTCAGATAGTTATTACTAGTTTTTTTTCATTTTGAACTGATAATGAATGGTAGGAGATAACAAAGGAGACAATAAGCATTGTCGTAAAGATAAGCTGTTTATGGCATTGAGGTAATATGTACTAACGTACTAGAGAAGACAACCCGAACATTATTTGTGCGCCAGCCGGCAAAGCGGGGGGTATGCGGGGGGAGGGTAGCTTGTCATAGAACTGACTGAGACGGTGCGGCCCATGGACCGCAACGCGTAGCGCAAACTTCTTGTTCGGTGTGTCTTCTCTAGTACGTTAGAACATTATACCTCAATGGTTTATGGTCATTCGGACATCTTAAAACCAACTCGCTATACTCTATTCTATTGCATGGGTAGCAGTAGACTTGGCCAGACGTGTTATATGTATATGTCACCGTTAGATTGTGAACGCCGTCAGTTTATAATCTTACTCGCAATATTATAAACTGTCGATAAATTGTGAACTGTCAAAACAACTATCAATGTCGAATCGTCAAATTGTGAACTGAGATCCAATCAACTTGCTACGGAACGTACACAAATACTAGGTTGGTTAGGTTAGTTAGGTATCTTCAGTTGCCCGAAGGGCAAACCGCCCAGAAATAGGAGCCCCACGCAGCGTAAACGCCTGTAAGTATCTTTTGATTGCGTTGGCTTAGAAGTTTGATTTTTGCACAGCTCCAAGGGACAGTAGACTTAAGTATTTGATATAAGTTTCAGCTTGATACCTCCACGCGTTCCTGACAAAAAGGGTCTTGACAGACGAACGGATGGACAACAAAGTGATAAACTAAAAAATATGGACATTAATTAATGCAAGGATTAAATAGGGTAACAGTGAAGTTGCAAAGAAAAATATTTATTGGAATATTATATTTTGTTTGCAGTCGGGGGACCTATACACTTTAGGTTTTGTATGTAATAGGTCCCTACAACTTAGCTGCAAACAAAATATAGGTAATATTCCAAAAAGAGATAGTGTCAAGGTACTTATATATAAGTTTACATAATTGAAACAATATCAGCGCGCAGCGGGGCTCCGTCGATACTACCGGATGACGAAATGAATGGAATAAAATTGCTGGATAAAAAAACTATCATGTTCTGACGTAGGTACGTGGAAGCTGATGCAAGTGGAATACTTTGTTCAACCAATCAGCACACGGTGTGCGGTCCGCGTCGTGCCAATTTGATTCAGTTCACAATTTGACGATTTCACATTGATATATTAAACATTTACCGAAAAATTATGTTGTTAATTTTTCGACAGTTTATAATATCGCGAGTAAGATTATAAACTGACGGTGTTCATAATCTGACGGTAACATATACAGGTAGGAGGGTTTAGGCCTCTCTTTCTAGTATTTGAAATCATGTTTGGCCTAATCCATAATATGTTATTGTTGCCGTAATCGAATTAGATGGCATCTACGACTCGCCATCAAGTCGACGACTTTTCGCTCTGAGGGTACGCTACGAAGAAACCTAGGTAGGGTCGCTTCGCCGGTTAGCGACCACTTAGCCGAGTTGCTCACTTTAGATTAGTAAATGTATACCTGATTTTTAAATTTACACGCATAATAGATGGTATTCGGATAGGCCCTGAGTATAGTAAAGTTTTGAAACTAATAATAAAATATAGCACTTTAATCCATAGATTAGGAAAACATATAGGAAATGTTTCAAAATGGCGAATTCGCTAGATACTCTAGATAGCGACTGCTTTAGTCGGTTTGCGACCACCCTGTTAGCTAGTTGGCGACCACCCTTGCAAAAGTTGCAAATAGTTAGTGTTTAAGTAGTTAAAAAAATGATTCATCATCATCATATCAGTCGAAAGACGTCCACTGTTGGACATCGGCCTCCCCCAAAGAGTGCCACAATGACCGGTTCTGGCGCTGTTTTTTTACCTAGTCGTCAACCACTCTTTAAGAGTTTATCTTGTTTAATTATGGAGATGCTATGGCCACCTTCCATCTTTATCTTCAGACTAATTTTATGGTACTATAGGATGGCATTGCCATCCGACTTACACTTACTAAATTAGAACTTGGAACTTGACTTGGAATATTTGACCCGCACATACTAATGCTAACGATCAAACGAACTAACAAGTATTATTAAGCTTGTAAAAATAACCAGATCAAAATTCATCTGGCAGATACTTGGATATACCTCGTGCTGACCAGACGCTAGACATTTATTAAATTGTATTTAGCATATGTGACATTTTAGTAAATAAATCCTTGTTGTATCAGTGATAATGTAAGTGGTGGTGATTATGCCGGTTACGCGACCAGGTTCAGGCTGGCCTCACACAACGGAACTCAGTCACGGAATCATAATCTGAATCCTCAAGAGCAAATAAAACGTCACACTTTATGCAGAATCTCTACAAAAACCTCCTTTTTTTTCAAAGTTTAAAGTGTTTATTGCCAGGACATAGTTATAAAACAGATCTGACTGTAATAAGGTATAAAGTAGTTTACTTATGTTAGTACTTATGTTGGACCAGCTTTGGGCATGCAATATTCATGTCATGCTCCCCGGCAACCCCACTTTCGATTTCGGAATCAAAATCAAAATCAAAATCAAAATATTTATTTTGTAAATAGGCTTAAGCTAGCTCTTTTACACGTCAAGTTTAACTTAACTATTTTACATAAAATGCTTCTTTATCATCTATAAATTCCTTTATAGTATAATAGTATTTCTCTATAAGATGGCGTTTAACGCTCGACTTAAATCTGAGTATGTAAAATTTCTGAGTATGTGAAAAAATTGTACCAAAATTGTACCGAATTAGTACTTACTTGAAAAAAATTTTACTTCAATAGTTTCGAGAGTACAATTATTTTAAATTAGGGTTGCTGGGGAGCATCTCTCCTGCAACCCCAATCTTAAAAAGAAGTAATTTCGCGTAGAATCTAAAAAAATTGTACTCTCGTTTTTCCTGTTGAACGAGATAGCTAGGCTAGTTAAATTACCAAACTTGCGCCAGAAAGTGAACACCTGCGTGACACAGCAATACGGAAAACACATGTACTCCATATTTTGCTAATATTTTTCATCAGGCGCAAAAAAATTAAAAATAATAAGTAAAACTACGAGTACCTGGCCATAAACTGACTCATTCAACGTTAAAAAACCAATGAGTACAATATTTCCAGCCTAATGCATGCTACTGGTGGCAGTCATATGCTACTTGTAAAGTTTTTGTTGGTTAGGCTGAGTTCCTCCGGCCCGGCAAACTAAGATAAACTTTTCGGCATCGACGGCGCTTTCAGAACGCTGGCTGCTGGCTGGCTGGTCGAATGAGGCATTTGCCCAAATGTTACAGCAGTCTATTGCTGTGCAATGCAATGATTTTTTGCGCCTTATGAAAAATATTTGCAAAATATGGAATAATACATGTGTTTTTCGTATTGCCGTGTAACGCAGGCGTTCGCTTTCTGGCGCAGGTGATTTAACTAGCCTAGCTATCTCGTTCAACGGTAAACACGAGAATACAACTTTTTTTGGGCCTTATTTTACACAAAAAACTTAGATTCTACGTGAAATTCCTTCTTTTTAAGATTGGGTTTCCTGGAGAGATGCTCCCCAGCAACCCCAATTTAAAATAATTGTACTCTCGAAACTATTGAGGTGCAATTTTTTTTAAGTAAGTACTTATTCGGTACAATTTTGGTACAATTTTTTCACATGCACAGAAATCCCGAAATCGAAAGTGGGGTTGCCGGGGAGCATGACATGAATATTTTAAATAATTTAATAACTAAAATACAATCTTTCTCTTGAGTGGACCAGATTCTGTTTTCTGTGCATGATCTCAGACTGTGTGAGCCCAGCCTCGACGAACACCTGACAAGGTGGTTATTTTTAAAATTAAAGATATTGCGTATCTTTATTAAATATCTCTTTCTACTATGAAAACGATATAATATCCTTGCAGTTCAGGTCGTCTAAATCGAAGTGGTCGCAAAGTTCAGGTCGTCTCAATCGAAGTGGTCGCAAATCAGCGTACTGAATTAGGTTTCAGTGTATTCGGAGGGGCTACCGCGAAACGAACACAAGCTTTGTTTGTGTATCTCCCTCTCAGTCGCACTTGTAAGTTCGAGCGACAGAAAGATGTTCGTTTTTCTTTCGCGGTAGGCCCTCTGGCAGTTTAAAATTATGCTTTACCTATTTGGCAATCTTAATGTATAATCTGAAGGAATAAATAAGGGTTGCACCTTAACTCTATATTGTTTCATTTATAAGGGACAAATACGACAACGCAAATCCAAAAATAGAAATGCTTTTAGCAATCATTATTGGTTCTTGAAATCACTATTATCGGTTCTTGAAATCACTATAATCGGTTCTTGACATCACTATTATCGGTTCTTGAAATTACTATTACCGGTTTTTGCAGCACTAAATTTGGTAAATTAAGCGTATTATACACCTATCCATCTGTCACAACCAGCTGCCTAAAAGTGAATGAATTGAATGTGTTTTGTCTCTTTCCATCTTGTAGGTGTATAATGGCCCTTATGAGTAGATATAGCAACATTCGATATTTCTTATGTTGGTAAGATGTATACCCGATCGAGCTTTCAGTGAGGTGAAGTACTATGAAGTTCCGTCTCTTAAACGTAGTGGTTATATTCTCTTTGATAGAGTTATTACGTACCTAAATTGTTTTTTTTGCTTAATTTTGATGTATTTTATCATCTTGACGTAGATTGTCAATAAGTAAGAAAATAAACAACCAACAACAAAAAGTTATCATTTGTAATTGTGTGAATGTCTATGAAGGTTTATTATTAGCGTAGAGAGAGAGAGAGAGAGAAAGATCACTCTTTTCTAACTCTGCGACTTCCCCTTGTTGCCAGTACCGTAAACCTCATATAATATGATAGGATACGCACTAGGCGGATACGTGTGTTTGCATAGTTTGCTTTTTCGTGCAAAATAGACGACACATAGTCGTTTTGGCCGAATAAAGCAAATACGCGAACACCCAACGCATTACAATAAAACCTCAATCTACCATCTAAAAGCTGTCGGCCTAGTCTGGCTTAACTCTGGCCGAATCGTCATTGAACTGTCAAATATATTTTACCAGTACATAACCAGCCCATGACGAAGGTTTTGTACAAGGAAAAAAAATCTCTTTACAAAACCCGGTTTTGGAATAGGAATTATTTGTCCTCTTCCAGTGCTGGTTTTGTAACTTGGTTATGTACGGGGAACAAGGGGCGACTTCATGCGGCCGGGCCCGGCCGGAATCCCCTCAACTGAACTGTCATAATCAGTGATCGTACTTTTTCCAGCAGTTTTGGTGCACTCTAGCAGGGTTGCCAGTACCCAATATTAAATTGTTTGAACCAAGAATCAAATTAAATCAAAAATAAAATATAATAAACAATTCGGAAATACAAAAAATATTCTCAGAACATTTAAAGCCTAGCCCAATAATTTAGTTGTAAGTACATACAAATACTGTACAACGCTCAATACGGTAATTCATTCTCTCTATCATGATTCATGCCCACTTGTGTCTCAAGTATTTACAGCCACTTGAACTGAAAGGCGTAGTGATTAATAAGCAAAGATAATGTTATCATGTTTATTAGATATTTGTAGGATTACCAACACTACAAAATACACTAAATTATTCAGTTGCTTGACAGAACGTGATGAATACGTATCTAATGTAGCAAATTTTCTATGTGCTGACCGTTTGCTGTTCTGCATGCTTCATAACGTAAGAGTGTATTACGGTGCACTCTGTCAAGATCCACTTCTCGAACTTTTTCGAACGCCTCAACAATTCTTCTCCTCAGCATCTCGACCGTGTCGACCTCTGCCGAATACACGTAATCTTTAATAGCTCCCCAAAGAAAAAAATCCAAACAAGTAAGGTCGGGAGATCTTGCCGGCCATCTTCGGGGACCAAACCGACCAATCCATCTATCACCAAATATTTGATTGAGCCTTAGCCGGACTGGCAACACAGAATGTGCAGGTGCACCATCGAGTTGAAACCACGTTTCATTTTGAATGTCCTCCGGTAAATTATTATAGTAATCTGTGACGGTCCCGTTGATTAATTGCATAAAACGTCCCGTATTTAATGTTCCGTCAATGAAAACTGGACCAATGATTGTGCGTCCGTGAATAGCAGCCCAAACGTTTAGGGAAAAGCGATACTGATGACCCGTTTGTCTCATAAGAAAAGGGTTGTAGCTGCTCCAGTAATGTGTATTTTTGGGGTTCCATTTTCCATTATTTGTAAAAGTAGATTCATCCGTCCATATGACATTACGCACGAAGTTCAAGTTTTCGTGTCTTAAAAACCAGTCACAATATGCAAGTCGCACTGGGTAGTCTCGTGGTAACATGGCTTGGATTTTAAGAAATTTATAAGGGTGATGATTTCTCATTTTTAGAACTTTTTGTACTGTTCGATGATTCACCCCAAAAATAAGGCCAGCTTTTCGAGTGCTGGTCGTAGGTCGTTGTCGAAAATGACGTATTATTCTTTGTTCTAATGCCAATCTTACATTAAATGCCGCACCTGGGCCCTGTGCCGGCTGCACTGCTCCATTCACAGGCTGGTTGTCGCGTACTCGCTGCACGGCGTTGGTGATGACTCGGCCGTTGGCGGGTTGCCTTCGATCGGGAAAACGTTCACCGTACAACCTTAGAGCTCGGTGTGCGTTGCCTCCAGTTTCACCGTAAAGCAGAATCATGTCACACAACTCAAGTGAATCGTAAAGTATTCTTGGCATTTTGAATTGCTGATAATATCTGTTTTGCAAACTTGACATTGTCAACGTACCATAAAGTTACAAACATTTTTAAATGATAAAACCAATCCAATCCTTTAAGGAGATTCGCAATAATAATTAATTACACATCTAGTATTTCAAAAATAATGTTTATGGTCAACGAAACATTATGTACTATGTGTAGATCCAAATAAGGACTAATTTGGTTTATTTCCTAGATTAATTTAAAAATAATGTTCATTACTTACACCTCAGCATAATAATACTTACACACACATGTTAGAATCTGTCAAAACGCCCGGTACCACGATATCCTACGACCGCTAAGCGACAGTGTCGCAATGTGAAAATTCATTGACGGTTAATCTTAATTTTAAATGACTATATCTCCTAATTTAAGAATTTTGAAACATTAGGACCACTTTACAATAACTGTACATACTTTAAGGAATCTCTGTTTTAATTTTTTGCTCTATCTACGACTATCAGTGGTAGTGCTGCCTCTGGCGGCAGAACATTGCAGTAATGTTCCCTAAAACTTAGAAAGAAATTAACTACGGCTATGGCCATTATGGCACCACTGGCATCAGACTAATTCGTGTCACTAGAGAGATAAGAGCCTAATCATAATTTGAAATTATTTTGATTGCTGTGCACTACACTACACACCACTATAGGCCACTAGTGCGCTATAAATTAGGCTAAAGAAATGGGTTAGTGTATGTCTCCAGCTTCTTTGCTACTGACACGGATGTTGGCCAGACTATGATGTACGTAATATCTTTATATGGCCGGTTTGGTTGGACGCGTATTTCTTTGTCATTCCGGTAGTACGGGTCGCTGTCGCCAGACAGCGCTGTCGGACAGTTCGTGTTCAACTTAAGTCCTCTCACAGACTGGAGCGGCCTGGCCGCGGGCGGTCAATAGTAAAATTGTTATAAGCTGTCAACTTTACTATTGGCCGCCACCGCAGGCCGCGCCAGTGTGATTTAGGCCTTAAGCATGCCACACATTGGCGCGGCCTGCGGTGGCGGCCAATAGTAATTTGACAGCTAAATAACAACTTTACTATTGACCGCCGCAGCAGGCCGCTCGCTCCAGTCTTTGAGAGGCCTAAAGTCTGAATCACACTAGCGCGGCCTGCGGTGGCGGTCAATAGTAAATTTGACAGCTAATGACAAGTTTATTATTGACCGCCGCGGCTGGCCGCTCCAGTCAGTGAGAGGCCTATGGTCTGAATCACACTGGCGCGGCCTGCGGTGGCGCTCAATAGTTAATTTGACACCTATGACAAGTTTACCATCGACCGCCGCGGCAGGCTACTCCAGTCTGTAAGAGGCCTGAGGCCTGAATCAAACTGGCGCGGCCTGCGGTGGCGGTCAATAGTAAATTTGACAGCTAATGACAAGTTTACTATTGACCGCCGCGGCCAAGCCACGCCAGTCTGTGAGAGGCTTAAGCCATGTGTATTATACAAACTTCGTGACACTTGAGTCGGCATTATGCTGAGGCGGGGCCTTTTCCTGACATTTGTGTGAATTATGCTTTGTTTATTTTTTCTTATCGTAGTTTTATAATTTATATTTTTTTTGGTACATTTGCTTTACTTCTTATGTCACGTATAAATGTTTATTCGTTCTAACCCTTTATAGGGCAATTATCAAATACGGTCGCAAAAGTGACCGCTTGAGTACTTTTTTTTGTATCGCAAGTAATTCGTAAATGTTTCTGTATTTAACTATTTTAATTATTATTTGTGTAAACCTTGAATGGGCAAAGATCTCGTATGCGACCGCGTGAACCATAGACAAAAAAAGCGGTAATTGGGAACATAACTGCAATGTTCTGCCGCCAGAGTGCAGCAGTATCACAATTAGTAAACAGTTTTTTTTGACAACTTTGACAAATCCTACAAAGCTCTGGATCAAATAGGGAAGAGAATATTTCAATAAATAAAATGCATCAGTGCTGCGTAATTGGATGCAATAATGTAGGGTATCATTCATTTCCGAAGGAAACGATGATACGAAAACTATGGGAAGCGGCAATACGTCGTAAAGCAAAAAAAAGCCCTCATCCACCTTTAAATGGCTATCGGATGACAAGTTAATATCACAGTACACGTATTTTACACACAAATGATTATAAAACTATTGTAGTTTAACACGTTTTTCATCAATTCATCATCAAGTTTGTTAAGTTAATAAATATGACATTGTACGTCAAGGCGGTTTGTTTACAGTTTGTGTTAGTGTCGCCCCCTACGCAGAGCTTTGCGTAATCTTCCCTATTTGGACGCGTCAAAAAACCGGTCTCAAATGTGACCGCTGCACTATTAGGAAAAAAAATTCACTTGACAGCTTTGTTCATAATATTTGTTAGCGGTTTTCTTGATAATAAATGGACAAAATAAAGAAAAGGTAAGTGTTTTACGTATATTTGTCTCTAATTGTGTCTTATTCATGCAGTTGTAATCAAACCCATCCATTCTTAAAAGAATAATCGAGCTTAGAACTGAACCTGCGGGTAAAAAAACTATGAATCTGTGATTTGCACCCTAATGTATAAAATCTATTAGATGTTCAAGAAACGATTTTTTACCGCTACGGAACTGGAAGAACTGTCTGACGATCAGATCGACCAGTTATTTGCACTGACTGATGAGCAGGCTTGGGATTCAGATATTGGAGGAGATGATGATGCGGAAGATGTATTGGATGTGCGAAACAGAACTCCAAACATACAAACCAGAGCTTCAACCCTTGTAGGCACAACCTCTACACCTTATGATGTCCAGGATGAAGTACAATGTCAGCCTCTTTCTCGCAAAAGAAAAGTCCCTGATCCAGACATAACCCAAGAGACAGGCAGCACTAGTTAACCATCACTGCCTCTACAAGCTGTACAAGGCAGCACAAGTTCACCATCACCGCCTCCACAAGCTGCACAAGGCAGCACAAGTTCACCATCACCACCTTCACAAGCTGCACAAGGCAGCACTAGTTCACCATCACCGCCTCCACAAGCTGCACAAGGCAGCACAAGTTCACCATCACCATCACCTCCACAAGCTGCACAAGGCAGCACTAGTTCACCATCACCGCCTCCACAAGCTGCACACACATCTCGGAGACGTGGACTAGGAGCTAGGACGAGGGGAGGCACTAATGCTGCTTCTAACAGACAAACTGGGAATGAGAGGAACTCTTCACCTACAAGAGCAACAGAGCCATCACTGCAACATAGTAGCCAAGGTAGCCGTGGTAGTAAAGCTAGCCGTGGTAAGGTGTCTACAAGATGTGGAGGAGCTCAAGCAACTTCACGCCATGCATCTTAGGAGCAATTTGCTTTTAATTATATTCCCTATAATTTTGCCTTCGATTCTCACTTAGTTTATGTTACTTAACTATAGAGTTAGAAAAATTATTATATTAATAAATAGTTTGAATTCCTTAAAAAATTGTTTTACTTGTGTAATAATTAACTTTTTGGTGAATGAGCAGTGGTCAATATATTGACCGCAATGTAAAACGCTAGATGAAAACTGGTCAAATGGATGACCCTAGTAGGTAGGCCAAATGGTCTCCGGTCATATGGTTGACCGCCAATTTTCTTGCTTTCCCGAAGATTTCCAGGAATTTTAAGAAATTAGATTTTCAGTCTAACCATCTACTGCAATATAAGTAAAAATCAAGAAGATTACCCCAAAAAAAATGTTGCCCTATAAAGGGTTCATATTATTATGAGCCTAACTAATAATCTCAAAATACATTCATACTTGAACGCAATCAATACACATTTATGGACAACAATCGGCCTCCCGATCTATCTTTCAACAAATATGATCTGCACTACACAACTATAACCATAAAAGAGTATTTAATAATGCCATTTTTCATTTATTATTGCGCCAAAAACACGCATTGCAGGATTTTGTGGGTGGCCCGGGCCCCAGTTGGTGCCGCCGGGCATAGCTTAAAACGGTTAAAGCACTTTTATTTACAACTGCTCTCTAGTTGCAGGGACCCTTATACTAAAATGAGCTTATGCTGATTGTCAAGAGATAGCACTGCCTGTCGATTACATAGAGTAAGTATTCTGATTTATTTTTATAGTTCGTTCGACAGTAATTCGTTACTGCGGGGGTTATGCTACATGGTTGTCATTTAATCACTTATCGTTCTGGATAAGTTATCCGTCACTTTCGCAATCGCATATAATGGATGTGCTACAATTGAAAATTAACAATTTTAAACGTGATCGTGAACTGGCGATCTCTTAATTTACGCTCCTAATTATCGCTCGATCTCTCTATTTATTGCATATCTGAAACTGCTCGCCCGAATTACCATAAATTTCGTGCCTGCCATAATGGTGTAACAGCGGAATTTAGGTAAGCGACATCCGAGCTAATAAATTATAATCTGTTGGTTTCACACTACGGCGTAACCCTGCCTCGTGTCAGTATGTACATATGTCAGTATGTACTCGTAGTCTCGTACAGTCAACCAATTTGATTCCTAGGCCATCATAGAACCTTGTCGTTGTGAATGCTATGTCAATACCGGTTACTAGGATTATTGCGTTGCTATGTTGCAGTTAAAATGACAGGGTTATACGGTGGCCTAGGAATCAAATTGGTTGACCGTACATCGTATTGTACATTAAATTTTATCCCGTTCAATTTGGCGTATTGTACAATTGGCATAATCAATGATTTTAACCTTTTATATATTATTACATTGTCTTTGATTTTATAAACGTTTTAATATCATGTTCATGGACATTTGTTCTGACCGAAACTAGTAGCATAGATTTTTACTAAGAATGAAATTTTACACGCATCAAACATTTAGGTAAACTGACACAAATAAACATAAATTTAATGACTTTTCACGACAAATCTGTAAATAAACCCAAGCGGTTACAACGCACATTGTTCGGGCTGAACTACACTGTGTCCCGTATAAACACAGGGAATGTAATACGGAGTACGCACGCAAGTTAGCCGCTTTCTGAATATTTAATTATGCCTTTGTTTGTGAATCAACTCGAGGATTCTGAGCGGGATTGCATTTTGTGAGGAAACTGAATTTACGACTTGTTAAAACATTAGTCTAATTATACTCCTTACAAGCATATATAGGTACAATGTACATACGCGATACGTAGGGTATACAGGGCGTCCCACGCCTATGCCACATGGAGGGAAAGTTCCTCGAATATTGTAGATGGAACATTTTACTGAAAGAAAACATTATTTTAATTTATTAAACAATTTAAACTGCATTCATATATTTTTAAATCATTACATAGGTGAACCGGGAATTGAACCCGCAACTCGAGAAAAAAAAATACCTTGTAGCCTTATCATACTGATTGAAAGGCTTCATCATAAGGATTATTTTTTGCTACACAACATAGTATCAGAAATAAAAGGAAGACCATGAATTTAACATTTTAATTCATAATTAATCAATTTAATTTATCAAATGCTCAAAATGAGAAATTGACAAAATCATTTACGCGTCTTTCGGCAGATTAAGGATACAGCAGAAACTTGATTGGACTAAATTGTTATTAAAATTAAAATAATGTCTTCTTCTAGTAAAACCTTCTATCTACAATATTCAAGGTACTTTCCCTCCATGTGGCATAGGCGTGGGACGCTCTGTAGGTATATTGTGCATGTTAATGTAATAAAAATAAATCAAAGTGACATATTATAAAGAAAATTTAATTTGAACGCCATTCCAACTAAAAGTCGTTAATATTTTCACCGTCAAAGGATATTGTGATTAAAATTCAACAAGTAATTATTTACTTTGAAAACAAAATTTAAACCGACGAAAAATCAATCATCCCCTATTTTCCTACCCTTAGTGTTGGTTTTTTTTTCAAATTGATATGGGACCAACTTAGGGGTATACCCTTTCCAATAAAAAAAGAATTATCAAAATCGAACTAATCTGTAAAAAGTTATGCGTGGTCAAACATAAATCCGTTTTTTTCGTCGGTTGAAAACCACGTTTAACACGGTCATTATTACGTCGGATACTAACAAAATGAAATAATTAACGCTTAAAAGCACAGGATAGGAGGAGAGAGGTAGGGCACAGCAGAATGTCATCTCGCTCATGTCATGTGGAGCAGCCCAACTGGAGAAGTACCTCCACCTTACAGAAGACCGCAGCCATAATAGCACCACTGCCTTTGTAGTGTTGCTATATTATTGCATGCTATGAAGCATGTGGTGTTGTGTTCCTGGTGGTGAGTAAGGTCGCCAGAGCTCCCTAGGATGAGCTGTGTTGGGAGTGAGGGTTCTGCTATCTGCTCTATCTGCTAACACAGCGAATCATCAAGTGAATAAAGGGTCGGCAACGCGCTTGTGATTCTTCTGGAGTCACAAGTGTCCATATGCTACCGTACCTGCTTAACATCAGGCCGTAATCTTGTTTGCCACCGTCGTTGCATAAAAAAAATAGGAACCGTGCAGCTTATAAATACAAAATACAAATACAAAATTCTTTATTTGATAAAAACGCATAAAATATGCTGTAAGGTAAGGGATAAATAGTGTAGAATCTACGAGGGAAAAATGTGGATCATTTTTGAACATAAATAGATACAATAAATAAAAATATATTCTGCCTTGGATCGCATGGAAAAGTGCAGGCGACAATGCCATGGACTTTTAGGCTTGAGATTACTTGAGTTGGCCGAATTTGTCAAAGTAGTCCATTCAAAAAGCAACTCTATCGTCCAAAGAAGAAGATTGCAATTCGAGTGACAGTTTTATAAAAACTCGACCTCATTCTTTAATGTCAACTTGGACCGCATCTGTCGTCTTCCGGGCGGACATCCTGTGCTATTTCTTCCTTATCATATATATATACAGGGTGGAAAGTTAAAACGGGGCAGTAAGGGCAGCTACTAGATCCGTTGCCGCCACGCAAAAATGGCAATAGGATTTCATTCCTAAGTTTTTATGTGATGACAATCTACATTCACAGATTTTTGAAAAAAAGTAGTCAGCGAGAAAATCATCACTTTTGACGAAATTTTTTTAATGCTATTCGATCCCATTCCTATTAGGGATCAAAATACTCTCCGGGACCGACTAAGGTTTGACTACTAGAACGCCCAGAAATCAAAGAAAACTTTTTCCATACAGTTAGTATGGAAAAAGTTTTCTTTGTGGTTCGTTGCCATGGATGCTTTTGTTGTTAGAAAAATATATATGTCAATCACGAATGTACATATACAAATATACAAATATTGTATTTTTAACATAAATAAAACGACACTAACGTTAAAGATATTCTGTGTATTCTTATCACACATGGTGATCATATAGATCCACAAAAAACACAAGTTCTATCTAAGAACTTTACAGGAAGGCGTGGCGTGGGTGGGCCCCCACACAAGGTGGACTGATGACCTGGTAAAGGTTGCGGGAGTCCGCTGGATGCGGGTGGCGCAGGACCAGCCATTGTGGCACTATTTGGGGGAGGCCTATGTCCAGCAGTGGACGTCTTTCGGCTGATATGATGATGATGATGATTGTATGGAAGCGAAACGTGGACAATGACTCAGCGTGATAGAGAACGGTTGGAAGCCTTTGCAATGTGGTGCTGGAGGCGGATGGAAAGGAATAGCTGGACAGAGCAAAAGACGAACGTGGAGGTGCTTGAAAGGGTGAAAGAAAAAAAGGACTTTGTTAAAAACCATAGAGAACAGAAGAGGCAAGATGTTTGGACACTTGTTACGACACGATGATTATATGAAAACTATAATAAAAGAGAAGATAGAGGGAAAGAGGAAGAGAGGGAGACCAAGAAGATCTTTTACGGACCAAATCAAGAAAAAAGTAGACAGCGTGTCGTATCTAGATGTCCAGAAGAAAGCTGAGAATAGAGACGAATGGAAATTGCTCCACATACATTTTTAATACCAGCGCTATGGTACATTAATTTACTTAACAACATATCGAGTCAAATAGATCTCATCTAAAGCGTTATGGTTTCATCTGAGTTCCGAGTGCGTAATAGGTACTACACACATAGATTTATTCTAGTAGAAAAGGTGGGCGGATTCTCATTTTTGTGCCCTGTCACAGCCGTGGATGTCTCTACCGTGGATGTAAAAATAATATTTGTCACGAAGTAGCCGATCAAAACAGCGGTTACCTGAAAATGTGTACGCTGTTTTTTATATAATAAAATGCTAGTGACATGTACGGCTGTTAGTACGGCGGAAATTGGCCAATATTGATAAAAGTCGTGGACACGTCTTCTATATGGCTAAAACTGGTATGGATGTGTTCCGTGTTGTCTCCGGAGTACGAATCTACAGGTTATAGTTAAGGTTGAGGGGCAGGGGCATAGCTGTGACGTCACAAAGATGGCGGCCGACGGTCATCGATTTTTGTTCACATCTCGGGTTCTGTTTTACTGATCGGTTCGTGTGAGGTGTCATTTGAAAGCATAGTAAATGTACTATAATTGTGTCCTGGAACTCTATAACATACGGACAACTGTTTATAAAATAATTAATAAAATGAGATTTTTTTACCTTCGAAGTTTGCATACTTACTTAAGTGATAATTTAGCGTGATTAATGTTATTATAAAAAATATTAATCATTTCCATAGCTTGCCAAAAATATGACATTTTTGTCGTAAGATAATAAATATGTAATTTATGGCCAATTCTGTAACGCAAGGACCTACCAACGGCGCAGCAACCGGCATGCTGTTTATGATCGAAATACCTACTTAGAAAGTTTATTTTTGGTGTTGCCAAATGAAAGGTGTCGAATCGTCATCACCATTATCATATCAGCCGAAAGACGTCCACTGCTGGACATAGACCTCCCCCAAAGAGTGCCAAAATGACCGGTCCTGCGCCAACAGCATCCAGCAGACTCCCGCGACCTTTACCAGGTCATCAGTCCACCCTGTGGGGGCCCTACCCACGCCGTGCCTTCCGGTACGTGTTCGCCACTCAAGAACCTTTCCGCTCCAAAGGCCATGGGTTCTACGTGCAATGTGCCCCGCCCACTGCCACTTAAGTTTAGCGATTCGGAGGGCTATATCGGTTACCTTGGTTCTGCTGCGGATAGCCTCATTTCTGATGCGATCACGCAGAGAAACTCCCAGCATAGCCCTCTCCATTGCCCTTTTAGGTGTCGAATATTAATGAATATTGTGTTTAACTGTATATTTGTACGCGTAGGTTAGTATTTATAATCGACAAATTGAATATGCTCTTAGTTTTACGCCTAGGAACAAGACATTTATCAACCAGATCAGCATAATTTAATTTATTAATATGTTTCAATAAAAAGGCATTTTAAATGATTATTATGAACATTGTTGAATTTGGGGCGAAAGCTTTTGCCAAAAGACAGACACACCCAAAAGGCGGACCCATGCGGACGCTTCACTATTCATTAGTCTCTTACAAGCTAGAACTAAGACCTGCGGGCAGAAGGCCAAGCTTCGCTTGCGTCCCTTCAGAGCGCGTTTCGTACGCGAGCCCGAGGGCTGAAGGTCCGAATAGCCAGCTTGCGCAGAAACTACCCACAAGTGTCTTACAAGCGAAAGCGAGCGGTGAGGCGTGCGAGGCTGAAAGCCGAGGTCCACGTAGGGCCGAAGGCGCGAAGCGTCTCTTGAGGGTGCGCTCTCGGACACCACACCCCCCGAATGTCTTACAAGCGAACCTGAGGGCCAAAGGCTCCAAGGTGAGTGGCAACTTGGCAAGGCATGTGAAGCCGAAGGCCGTGCTCCACGTAGCCCGAAGCGTCCCATCCGAGCTCGATCTCTACGCAAGCCCGAGGGCCCAAGGCCCGTAAGTTAAGCCTACGCGGACACACACTCCTCTCACTATTTCACAAACAAGACGCACCGAGTGCAATGTTTGAGTTACAAATCTCTCTCCCGCTTTTCGCTTCCCATAGCAGTTATTCACTTCCCTTTTCCTAGGAAATAAATATTTTCATTTTCATTTTTCATTTCCTAGGAAATACTTAACCAAAACCAGTTAGATTTAGAAAATAGAAGTCAACAAAGATTCAGCAAAACTTGCCGCTGAACCTTTGTTGCAGCAAACTACAACAAAGGTTCAGCGGCGCGCCCCGGGCAAAAACTAATTCTCTTAATAATGCTGCTTTCTTTCATTGCTGTACTATTTTATTTCGAATGTAATACAGCAGGTCGATCACGTAACGCATTGTACGCGCGTCAGGTAGGTCTTAATGTCACTTTTTGTATGGAAAAATGACAGTTAAATTGTATTAACGCTCGTAAAAAACGTTACGTGAATACCCCTCTGGGAACTAGACTAATGTCTCGCCTTCGGCTCGGGCTACAACGTTTCTGAGAAGGTCTTTATTTAGCGGCTTTAGGCTATCATGAATCATGAACATTTGACTCGTATTCCTACTCAAAAAACCAAAAATAGTTCGTAAAGGCGCGCGCGACGCCACGCCAGCGATCGCTAGCAGAGTCGAGCGTGGTGATAGTCAATCGGTGCGAAATTAACAAAACGTATCATTTCTAGGTTATTTATTACTGTATACCAACAAATTCTATATTTTTAGAAAGCTTATAAAATTACCAATTCTTTTTATAATAACTTAAATTGCGCTAAAATTTTTATTTGTTGAGTTACAAGCGTATTTAATCAGTACTTATCCAAACTTACACGGTAAAAAAGTCATACTTTTTCAAATATTTAAAAAACTGTTGATTGTACGTCATAGATTTTGAATAAACAATTATAGTACGTTTATAATGCTTTCAAATGACACCTCACACGAACCGATCAGTGAAATAGAACCCGAGATGTGAACAAAAATCGATGACCGTCGGCCGCCATCTTTGTGACGTCACAGCTATGCCCCTGCCCCTCTGCCGTAACTAAAACCGGTAGATTCGTACTCCGGAGACAACACGGAACACATCCATACCAGTTTTAGCCATATAGAAGACGTGTCCACGGAAATCGTGAAGGAGACGACTTTTTGCGATATTGCCTATAGACTATATGGCCAGGTGCGACAGAATATATTTTTCAGATATAGTATTTTATCCAAGGACCGGAAAACCCCTTTTCTATCGATTTGGTAACCTTATGATAAGGTAACCTTACTGACAGGGTCACCCTATTGTTATGGTAAGCATATCGGATGTGGTAACCATAAGTTAACTCCCTTGTCTCTGTGTATCTTTTGTGTAGTGAATAAATGTCTTATTTCTTTCTTTCTTTATATAAAGATAGGGTTTTGTTTGAAGAGAAGAAAGAAAAAGAAAGAAGACATTTATTTACTACACAAAAAACACACAGAGACAAAGGGAGTAGGCATACATTACAATTTAACACATTTTGGGTTAACATTGTTTATTTAGGTTTCAAACTTCTAAAGGAACCCTATTGAAAACCCTCATAAGGGAAACCGGCTCCAATCCCTGCTATTCCAAGAATCTTTTATATCCACAGAAGCGAACTGACATATTCCGCTCGCAAGCGAAGTGGTTGTGACGAATAATTACGGTGACCCATTTCGCTAGAGTTCTTAAGGAAGTCTATGTCGTAACAAATACACAAACTTGCCAGGGATAATATATTGATGTCTATCTCTTGATGCCTCTATGACACGTCAACTGTTATAATGTTATTGATATTTTATACATAAGCCTTAAACTAAGTGTCATTGTATTGGGATGGATTACTTAACATAAAACTAAAAGTAGGCTACAATTCAATTAAAATGTGCAAACGGGAACGCTGCCTGCGTGATGGGTACCCTACTACCCTACCAAGGGCACCAAATTTTGATATGTTTTTTTAATTTTTAGCTGTAGTAATTTGAATTTTTGTAAGTTTTAGTTTTATATTCAAGTTATGCGTCTTTCATAAGTAGTTTAGTCTGTAGAGTATTGTTATTGTTAATTTATTTTTTATTTTTATTAAAATGTTAAAAACTAAATTAAATAAGGCTTTCTAAGCATGGTCTTCTCGGTAGCGTACCTATCCATGTAAGTATCTTAATAATGCTTATTTTTTTGCGTGCGAGAAATATTACTATCACCGAAACATGAAGAATTATATAAGAGAAGGTTAATTTTTACAAGCTTTTATCCCGCTCATCCCGTTTGTTTTATTCTTGGGTCAAATTTAGTAATTGAAATTTCACCCTCTTCCTATCAACCGATAGATCTGAAATTTTGCATGCATATGTATATCGCATGACGATGCAATATTATGATGACATGGAGCTGATCTGATGCTGGAGCTGGGAGGTGGCCATAGGCCAATAAAACGACACAACCCCATCGAGTTTGGGCACGTTAGAATCGTCTCAATGAGTAGTTGATGATGGTATGCAGAAAATTATAGTCGGCAATAAAAGCTTGTACCAAAAATGATTTTTTTGACAGATTACTTATTGATAATAGATACTTATAATCCTAGAAAAATATCCGCAAGTCTAGGTATGTGAGATACACTAGCAATTCTAGCATCTAGTCACTTCCCGGAAAGCGTCGCGTCGTCAGGTTTTATTTGAAATAAAAAGCTAGCCTAATTCAAAAGGAAACAAGATGTCCAATTATTTTACCTCGTGTAAGTTGTTTGTTGGTATAATGTTATTAAAGTCTTACTTGTTATCGTCAATGTAATTGGGGAAAAACTTGTATTATTGTACTTATTTGTGCTTGTTCAAGAAGTATTTTTCTCAGACACATACAGGGTGACTGGTAATTCGACCTATTCCTTGAAAAGGGTTATACTAGAGCTAATTTGCAACAATTTATGTCCAGTCAACCAGGGGTCGAAACTCGCTGGTTTCCGAGATATTCGAGTTTTTAGTTTGTATGAAAAAAAATCTCCTTGCAGCCTTAAGCTGGTGATTGTGACAAAAATACTTCCATTTGGATGGTAAAAAAACATTTTTGTCACAATCAGCACTTTAAGGCTGCAAGGCGATTTTTTTTTAACAAACTAAAAACTCGAAAAATTAAAAAAAAATCGTGTTTTGACCCCTGGTTGACTGGACATAAATTGTTGCAAATTAGCTCTAGTATAACCCCTTTCAAGGAATAGGTCGAATTACCAGTCACCCTGTATGTGTACATACATTTCAGCGTATATTTTCGTAGAAGCCAAAAATGCATTCGTCTCTATTTCTTATACGCCACCTTCCTACTTGTTTACTTCTAAAGTCGCCGTCAATGTAATTTGCTAACTATGTAAACAAATAATGTATTGAAATTGACATTTAATGTCAATTTCAGTATGGCGGTTTGTTTACAAAGTTAGCAAAGTCCATTGACGGTGACGTCACGTCTCCGCTGTATCTGGGGTTCTCCTCTCCGCCAACTCGAGCAAAACAAAGAGGCACGGCCGTACCATCCTTTTCTCGAAGCCATTCAAGGCCATATTCAACATAGTTTTATCGGCCATTGGTAATCACAAGACAGCGCGCGAGATGTGTCGCGGCGAGATAGACCATCCGTCTTTTTGTGTTAACCGTACTGGACTGAAGTAGGTCGTCCTCAACTAAAACTATAAGTAACCTAAACTTGTATTCTGATCATTGGCGCATTTTATCGTGATACGGGTTGTCACGGGCGTTAAACTATACACTCGTTCGTATATAAACGAATAACATTGCTGTTTATTTACTAAAATTACCTACCTTACCTAAAGCTAATATCTTAAGTGTCAAAATTGCTAGGAGGGAATTAATTTCACAGGCGTATTCCTTAATTAATATTATAACACATTGCGTGTTAAATTATTTTTGACAAATAACACAAAGTATTTCCCTTGATAAAGAAATAATAGGGAACATTACTGCAATGTTCTGCCGCCAGAGGCAGCACTACCACTGATAGTAAAATAGTATAGGAATATAGGAATTCACACACATGCACAATTGATTGTCAAATCAGTGACAAGGATGCTTGCATAGACAATACCAATGGGAACGAGATACAATGTCAACAATGCTAGTGTCGCCACCTACGAAGAGTTTTGCGTAATGTTCCCTATTTAGATATACCAAAGCAATATATTCGAACACTCCCCAAGGTCGGTATGTAAGCATGGAAAAGTCAATTAAATTTTTCGTGGAACAAGAGTCCTTTTTCGTAGTTTCGTAACTAGGTACTGTACGCGCGGGCATCGGACGACGGCAAAGGACGGGGCGTTTGAAGGGCAGATCGGGCGGCTGCGCTCGCGCACCGCCGGTCAGCGAGCCACCTCAGCGTCAAGCGCATGTCGCGCAGAGCTATTTTGTCATTAATTTCGTGCTTGTGAAATAAATAAATGTATTAAGAAGAATATTACATTTTTATTGTCCTGCTTGGACAATAATGGCGACCGTTGGAAGAAACTGCAAATAACGTGCAAGTTCAAGCTGCATTTTAACCGTTAAAATAACGGAATTTTACCGGCTCGCTGACTCACCGACTCGGAAGAACAAAGGTTGCTGCTGTTTTTTTGAAATACTGGCTTCAAGGATCTACGTGGTTGCCTGCAGGTCTAACCCGAGGGAAGTACGCCTATTTTACCATTCCTTTGTTCCGATCCCCTTTTATAATTTGGCTTCGATTTGTGTGACGGCTTTCTTGCATCTTAAGCGTTAGGTTCAATTCCTAATCTAGCTTGCCTAAAAGACAAGACTATTAGCTGCACGCAACGGCCTGTGCTTATTTCTATTTGGTAAATAAATTCTTCTTTTCAAAGCGTCAGGATAGTATCCTGATCTAGCTTGCGAAGTGCTTATTTCGGCGAATATTATCGTATTACTCGCATGTATACGCATGTTAAGTGTTAATCTGTATTATACAGGCATTACAGTGCTAATTTTTGTAAATCGGGAAGTTGTTTACAAATCCGTTACGTATTTAGTTAAATTTGAAATTTGTAGTAACGGTTCCTTTGTGTGCAATAAATTGTGTGACGGCTTTCTTGCATCTTAAGCGTTAGGTTCAATTCCTAATCTAGCTTGCCTAAAAGACAAGACTATTAGCTGCACGCAACGGCCTGTGCTTATTTCTATTTGGTAAATAAATTCTTCTTTTCAAAGCGTCAGGATAGTATCCTGATCTAGCTTGCGAAGTGCTTATTTCGGCGAATATTATCGTATTACTCGCATGTATACGCATGTTAAGTGTTAATCTGTATTATACAGGCATTACAGTGCTAATTTTTGTAAATCGGGAAGTTATTTACAAATCCGTTACGTATTTAGTTAAATTTGAAATTTGTAGTAACGGTTCCTTTGTGTGCAATAAATTGCGTGGCTATTCCATATTTTTGTTCAAGAGTTGCCTTATTAAGCTGTATTTACAGGCATTACAGTGCTAATTTTAGTAAATCGGAAAGTTATTTACAAAACCGTTACGTAGTTAAATTTAAAATTTTATAGTAACGGTTCCTTTGTCTGCAATAGGTACGTGGCTATTCCATATTTTATACAAGTTTGCCTAATTAAGGCTATTACTTAGTGTTTTCCTTAATTATTAGAGATTTTGCTAAACAATAAACGGAGATAACCGTGCTAAATCCCTTCTTAACGAATTATTGTATTTCAAATATCTTATAGCGATTTGCCGACTATTTCAGTGTTTGATCGGGACCGGCGCGCTTATGGCGTTCTGTTTGCTGGGTGCAGCCCGGGTCCGTAGCAGCTCCGCGCGCACCTTGCTGGCTAGCTGTGTGCTCGGACGGAGTAATTTTCTATGTCGGGCGGTCGCGGCTGAGACTGGATTTAACTGGTTTGAGATTTAATTACTTACTTATTTCATTGTTGTTAGCGCCTTCGATATTTATTGTTTGAAGTTATGGCACCACCGGAAGGGGCAAAGTTGGATGTGCCGTCGAAGGTTGATGATTTGTCTAAGCTTATTAAGCAGCGCGGTAGTATCAAAGGCCGGCTAACTAAATTCAAACTTTAAAGGTGCAAACAATGAACTGGGTAAATTGATTAAATCTAGTCGTCAGTCTATAACTAATTTTGCTAATGATGAAGAAATTAAATTCATGTTTAGTCCAGCTTATTCTTCCCATTTCGGAGGGATCTGGGAAGCCGGGGTTAAGTCGGCTAAGTTCCATCTTCGACGTATTGCTGGGGGGGCTTCCCTGACGTTTGAAGAGCTAGCAATGCTATTTGCACAAGTCGAAGCTATTTTAAATTCTCGACCCCTAACGCCTCTTTCGTCGGACCCCACTGACCCAACTCCTTTGACTCCAGGGCACTTCCTTTGCGGGCGGCCTCTCACTTCGGTACCGTCCCGACCTATTACTACAAAGTACCCCAACAGATACGAACGCATAGAGCAGTTGAGGCAGCACTTCTGGGACAGGTGGCGACGAGAATTCATAGCAGAGCTCCAACAGCGTACGAAGTGGAAGACGCGGCAGCGAGAGCTTCGAGTCGGGGACCTCGTCATTTTGAAGGAAGATCAACTACCTCCTCTTCAGTGGCGCCTAGCACGCATCAGCCATCTATACCCTGGGAAAGATGGCGTCAACCGTGTCGCTGATGTCATCACCAATCGGGGCACAATAAGAAGAGCAATCAACAAAATGTGTATTGTTCCTACTACAGACGTTGTCGAAGGGAAGAATGGTTTACCTACCCATTAAGGGCAACAAATCCTGAATTCTGTAGATAGGACTCATATGAAATCACACCTGAAGACATACAAGAAGAAGATACATGGGAACAAATCAACTACTTTTCTCCATCGGGTGAACTTCACCGCAACGACTATATTGCAGGTTGTCGAAGGGTTGACTAGATCTATATCCTAGACCCGCGAAAGGCAACACAAAGAATCTCTGCAATTTATTGTTGAAAGCCAGTCTTTCAACGCCGGGACGATGTACGCGCGGGCATCGGACGACGGCAAAGGACGGGGCGTTTGAAGGGCAGATCGGGCGGCTGCGCTCGCGCACCGCCAGTCAGCGAGCCCATAAATAAGAGTGTATGAGCGAGCCACCTCAGCGTCAAGCGCATGTCGCGCAGAGCTATTTTGTCATTCATTTCGTGCTTGTGAAATAAATAAATGTATTAATAAGATTATTACATTTTTATTGTCCTGCTTGGACAGGTACTTTCCCCAATTAAGTAAGTACATTAAATTCGCTTGAAGTGTACCCGTGTCCGTGTGTACTGTATTGTGACGTCTAAAAATATATAGGTTGACGTTGCTAGGACTAATATACTCGTAATTCAAAGAACAGTGACGATTTCGCTTTATCGTGGCATTATTTCAGTGTCTGGCTCCAAGGAATTATAACTATGACGATAGTTATAATTCCTTGGAGCCAGACACTAAAATCAACGACATAATGGGGAACTTGCATTGGACTTCAATTTCGAATAAATTGCACTCAACCGATGCGGATATACGTAGAAATATCATACAAAAGAAAAAAAATTGAAAAAAAAACGATTATATTAGTTTTATCTCACGTTAAAATGACGATTTTTTTTTTCGATAAAATTACATAACAGTTACACAGAATATTAAATTAGAAATAATAATTTGTATGACATGACAAGTATAGACTTAAACGCAAATTTTGTGGAGATAATTGCAAATTAATGACTTACTCCATAGTAAACGCGCCGAGAATATATGCTGTGACGTCATAGCATAATCCCGTTTAATATAGAGCGTTTTCGGGGGGTGCCGGCACATGCAGATTTCAAATGCATATAACATCAGAAAAATAAATCACATAAAAGTTTTAATGCTACAGTTGTTTTAATGCTGGATTATACTTTTGATTTTCGTAATAAAATAAAATAAATGCAAGTTCCCTATTACAATACAATACAATACAAATACTCTTAATTGCACACCTCACACAAACACAGCAGTTACAAAGAGAAACAATATCTTGTCTTATCGCTTAAGAGCGATCTCTTCTAGACAACCTTTGAGTATCGGAGAAAGGGATACGGGATGCAGTAGGTGGTGATGGTTCCGAGGCTCAGAAGCGGCTCGGTATCAGCTTGGGTATGGCTCGGCCGCGCCAAAACCCTGTCGGTTTTCTTAGAAAACGGCCCATTCTGGCGTGAGTCATCCTTAACCCCTTGGACACGACTTTGGTCTTAAACGACCTGCGACCAGCGTTTTATATGCGCGTGATCCCAACTAAACACAGTGCGTTGCGCGTCTCGACCGCGCAATGAACAGATAAAACGCTGGTCGCAGGTCGCTTAAGACCAAAGTCGTGGCCAAGGGGTTAAGGGTGCACGCTCTGGGTCATGTCTCTTCCAACTGGTCTGAATTGCTGTTCAGCGAGGCAATGCAGCAAGCATTTTGGGGACCTTTAGGTCGGGTATGACGAAGAGCGGCTTATAGTTTTACTTTATACTTCTTCTCTTTTAAGTATGTAGTTTAGAGTTTGTATTTATTATCTTGTCATTTTTTCATTACCTACTTAAACTGATATTATAATTTGTAAGCTAGACCTTGGGGTACTTGGTCCAGGTATATATATATTTAAATGGCCTTACGCTAATTACCCACTACTATACTTATGGTAAAGAAGGCAGTTTCTTGTTCGCATTCAGAAGCCAGCATCATATTTTAATACTTTGATAAGCATTCTGTCTGCAGCTTAAAACTGGCGGGCTTCGGTTAATACTGATTAATTTCAAATTACCCAATGCAAATACAAGTATATTGGTTAAATATACTATTGTTAATTGTGTATTCATTGCCTTTCAGAGCTTTACAATAAAATAAAATATTAACTCGTGATGTTCATATTAGTATTTGGGTTATGCATGTTTACTGAAAAGCGGCAGCTGATTTAAAGGTATTAACATGATGAAATTATTTCGATAACGACCAGTAACGATATCCAGTGGAAGCGTCAAGGATGTCGGTCCAAAAAATACGTATAAGTATATGAACTTTATCGATAAATTGTAAAGCCGGTGAGGCGTTCATATATAGAACTTTTTCCTAATGCCGGTTAGATCACTTTGAGACATTTCACGCCTTATCCTAAATTTATTGAAGTCAATTTCATAAAAAAAAAAATTCACCGGCTTTGGTTATAACAATTGTTACAAGAACAGATAACACACGTACAAAGGCGAGGTTATCCCTGAGAGGGATTTCTTCCAGCAATGATATAATTATTCTAGCTTTTGCCCGCGACTTCGTTCGCGTTGGCTTCCTTTTGTTGGAATTTTACTCGGATAAAAACTTTTCTTTATGGTTGATTTTATATAATCAAGGCTATACTTTATTTGTATACCAAAATTCATCGTAATCCGTTCAGCCGTTTTTGCGTGATTTAGTAACAAACATCCAAACTTTCGCATTTATAATATTAGTAGGAGTAACAACAATGCAAACTTATGCAGTTTTATAATATTTGTAGGAGTAACAACAATCCAAACTTTCGCATTTATACTATTAGTAGGAGTAACAAACATCCAAACTTTCGCATTAATAATATTAGTAGGTGTAACAAACATCCAAACTTTCGCATTTATAATATTAGTAGGTGTAACAAACATCCAAACTTTCGCATTTATAGTAATAGTAGGAGTAACAAACGTCCAAACTTTCGCATTTATAATATTAGTAGGAGTAACAAACGTCCAAACTTCGCATTTATAATATTAGTAGGAGTAACAACAATCCAAACTTTCGCATATATTATAATATTAGTAGGAGTACCAAACGTCCAAACTTTCGCATTTATAATATTAGTAGGAGTAACAAACGTCCAAACTTTCGCATTTATAATATTAGTAGGAGTAACAAACGTCCAAACTTTCGCATTTATAATATTAGTAGGAGTAACAAACGTCCAAACTTTCGCATTTATAATATTAGTGGCTCTGTGAGCAGTAGATTTCGCGACCGTGATTTTTTTTCAAATACGTGTTTTAATTTTTTCGAACCAGTGGTTCTACATAAAAAACTATATAATTAACGAACCTGCTCACAGAATTTCACGAGAATCGGTTGAGAAATCCGACCTGTAGATGAGAACAGCCGGACAGACACCGGATACCGGCCGGACAGACAAACGATTTTCGGCTCAAGCTGAAGCTTCGTTCGCTTCGCTCGTTCGTTCGATTAGTAGAAAAAAACTTTGTACCTTATTCCCCAGACAATACGCACAAACCCGTATACATATTTATAGATATGAAGGTACCCGTACACACGTGTTTAACCTGTGCTAATTACGCGGCTGAGAAGGGTTAAGTAACGTTAATGCGTCACGTGACATTCCGTTTTTCTTAATTTGTTTTACAAACTTCAGTGAAATGAAATACTTATTTACGATACAAGTGCAGAAAATAGGAAATTCGCAACGAGTGGTGATAAATTAAAACACGACCAAAGGGAGTGTTTTAAATCGACACGAGTTGCGAATTACCTATTCGCACGGCTCTTTAAAGTTTCGACATATGCACGGAAAGTGCTCTTTTCCGCAAACGTGCGGAAAATTAGCACCATGTGTACTGTAAATTCATTTAAGTCTTCTATTTTAAGGGCCGCTACAAACAGTTATATATGTACGTTCATACAAATAGTTATGCGTAACTAAGTATAAAACATTTTAATAGTCTTTTTCTAAGTAGGTAACAATCACATTTCCTGATTACCGTAAAGTTCTGAATATTAGTAATTGTAAATATTACTTACTTTAGTCCACAGGGGACAGAAAAGCTGGCAGCTTCCTCGCTCAACGCATTAGCATTGCGATCCAGCGAGGAAGCGCTGCCAGCATCTTAGGAACATTGCCGAGAGGACCCAATTTTTAAGTATTTTTTTGGTTTTATTGTTAATATTTGTCTTAGTTTTAGTTGTTAATATATAGTTCAATTAAGTTAATGTTAATTATTTATTTTTATTTATTTAAATCAGGCAACAAGGCCCATATTACAAATACCTTTAAGCTATCTTACATATAAACTTATTACACTACAAAACACACTACTATTGCGATATGTTGCGCAATTTCGTGGTGTCAGGTACCCGACCGCGGAAACGCCGGCACTTGGGGTCAAGTTCCTGGTTTGATGACGATGATGCTGGCAGCGCTTCCTCGCTGGATCGCAATGCTAATGCGTTGAGCGAGGAAGTACGGGTTTGTGTGTAAATCAGAAATATTACAAACGGCTGTCAAATTTAATAAACTGCAAAATAACAACCTGAAAAGTCCAACTAATTCATGAGAGGATGTCTAATGCAACTAATGATGAGCAGTGGGACGTATATATAGGCTGATGATGATGAAAATTAAATAATTTAGCACGCAATGTATCACTACATTGTCTTACTTATGTGACGTCACAACTGTCACAAGTTACCCGCTTCTTCCATGTGTCAAATTAGTGTAAGCATTACATTGCTCCACGATAAATTTTCAAAAATTAATTACTCTTTGGTAGGTACTTAGTTAAGATTAACTTACAATATCGGTTCATAGTACTAAAAGCTATGTATGGTTACAATTTGAGGTACTATTATACAAACAGGCTGTATAGATAAAACATGAAGATTAATTAAGAACCTCCTTCTATAGAACATAGGTCAAAAATGTTAGTAGTACAATGAAAATATTATATTGAGGAACTAACCCATGTGCAAGAGGTACTCAGGCGAAACGGGTATAATGGGAGAATGCAGTGTACAACCAAAAGGGGGGAGAGGCACCCGGAGGTTAGCAGACAACCAGCATTTCTGCCATACGTGAAAGGGGTAACGGACAAAGTTGGAACAGTACTCAAGAAATTCTCCATTAAGACTGTATATACGCCGTTATCCAAAGTAGCGAATCAGTTACGCAGTCCACAGGATGTCATCCCGTACCAAAATCCCGGGGTCTATAAGGTGGAATGCAGTTGTGGGAGTGTTTATATTGGCCAGACTAAGCGAAGCGTTCAAGAGAGAGTGAAGAAACATATAGCGGCAGTCAAAAAAAGATTGAGTTGCACAAGCCCGAAATCCTCTCTACTGATCGCCACTACTACCCGCGGATGGTACGAGAGGCAATTGAAATCAGGAAACACCCGAAGAACTTCAATAGGGATGATGGTTTCAATTTATCGGCGACTTGGGGACCAGTGATTCAGAAACTGAAATCTCGTATATCTTCGGATCTGTGCGCGGATACTGTAAGTGTTGTGCCGTGCCCTAGACAATTAACATTAAAATGGATGGGTAGTGGACTTATTTCGGGTGTACCCTCCATGTTTTTATCGACTTTTGGAGGGTAGTGAAATATTGCAAACCCATATCTCTGTTGACAACTTGCTGGGACGACAGTTATCTGCGACCATGACCGGTGCAACCCGTGTCGAAACGTCAGAAATAAAGGTAAATAAATATCGCGTTAGACCCGGATTAAACAGTATTTAAATGAAAATATTTCCATTAGTAGTACAAATGCATAATCGAATTTCATATAAAAAGTCAAAAGTAACAAAAAGCATTAAAGTGGATAATGAAATTAAAGGTTTAAGATCATTTAATCTCATAAAGAATTGTACAATTCACTTACATGAGATAAACACATAATTAAAAACAAAAATTGTTATGAGCGCACTAAGACACTAAACTATTACTTAGGTAAAAAATAAATAAAAAAATAGAGGGTACTTGTACAAATAATTATCGAGTGCCGTGCCGCTCGCACTGCATGAAATTAAAGATAAAAAATGTAAACAAAGAACAGAACTGTCAACGTCAAAGTGACGTCTCAGGAGCAATCAACCAGGTTTTGGTTTTAACTAATGACTATATCGTCACTACTTTTAAAACAATCTTATATTTTCCTTTGATCACTTTAATGTCGTAGGTTGGTATGAATAGGTACTTAGTAGGTGACGATAGTCCGGGTACGATATACAGCAAAAGCCTATTGCCTGCAGCCACACCAAGCGATCGAAGAAAGACGTGCCATTATTATATGTCTTATTAGGAAGCGGAAAGGAAAACATTCGATCACGACAAACGTCAGAAAACGAATGCGATTCAGATTTCAGAAAATGGCCGCCTCAGCTCGGGGCAAAGATAAGCGGTTTACGCACGATCAGACAAGTCGATTCAGTATAAATGGAACTTGAATAAATTTTTCGGTTTTACTAAAAAAATAAGAATAAGGAATAGGAACATCCAGGTATATTAATTAAATTACGAACCAAAGGTTTACAATTCCTAACCATTGCCAGTGGCGTAAATATAAACTGCACATATTTATGAACATAAAATAATTACGTTTTCAATTTGCTTATTTAAATATTTACGAATATTTTCCAGGTATTGTTTTACGTATAAATTAGTCGCATTATTTTTTATCTCGCGTATTTAACGAATTTTTAGTTTCCACTTCTTGGGATTGATTTTATTGCAGTGGCAACACATTTGTTTACATTTTTTATCTTTAATTTCATTATCCACTTTAGGTACTTACCGATTGATCAAGACTGCCTCGTCGCGCTATAATTCCCGCTAGCCCAAGCGCCCGAAGCAACGTGACCTTGAATCGACGAGCGATGTGACCGTTCCCTGGAACCGCTTGGCGGCGACTGCCGAATCGAGCGCCGTGCACGGTGTTTTATTACGAATTTTAAGGTGATTTGAAAAAAAAATTATGCAAAAATTTACTTCTACACATAAATATATTTTTACATTTACGAATAGCCCTTGAACTAAAGTTTCTTATAATGAATTTATATTTTTGAAATAATGTGCTAAATGGCCTAAAATACTGGCGATTCTTCGTGTGTTTTTACTAAAAAGTTGTTGGATAGAAATACGGTTTTACTCAACAATTTAATATGTAAATTATAAAATGTTTTCCACTTATTCCTAAGAAGACTATCAACCCAATATAGATTTATTTGTTTCATGACGATTTGAAATCAAATAGTTCTTCAAATCTAAGTCCTTTTACACGTCTCCGAGCGAAAATTGAGAAAACAGCTGTTGGGCTGAGCCAAAATATGATAAATTGAGACCTAAATGTAAACAACTTTTTCACTTATTCAACTTGAATTGAAATGATGTTTCATATTACTCATTAAAATCTATTGGTAAACAAATATTTGTTAAGATATGACCTCATAAAGTTTAGCGAATTCAGCAAACGGCTGTGTACGGACTCTGTTAATACATCAACACGCAGTAAAACACTCCAAGATACTTTTCTCGAGCAGATGAGGCGGAAAAAGAAAAATAAAAATGTCAAAGTGTGCCAGTTTTATCTATAAAACGTCCGTTATGCGACAAACACCTGTGTTTATTGCATTGCAGTTCTCTCAACTCAATCTCGAGCTAACTCCGAGGGATACAAAAGGTCTTATTTTCATACAAAACTCTCATATTATACGTCTTTTATTTTTATTAGGCAGCGCGACACAATCCGATTGTGCAGACTTAGGATTGAATATATTGAGAGGAAACTTGGTCTCGGAGAATATTTTGTTGCTACCTTAAGCTTTGTTTCTTGACGGTACATGACACAGGTATTTGTAGGTTTTCTTGTTACTTCAGGTTTATTAAATCTAGCGAAAATATAGGGTAGCAAAAACTATTTTATTTATCGTATTAGCGTTAAGGTAAACGTGCGAGTACTCGATGCTATGTGACATGGCTTTAATTCGAATCTCAAATTTAAGGAACACCTGTGCAACCTATCTGCAAAACTGAAAACCAGGAACAGCATCATTCAGAAGCTCACTGGAACCACCTGGGGTGCCAACGCAGCTACACTCCGAACTACCGCACTCTCTCTGGTGTACTCTGCTGCTGAATACTGCTCAGCGGTGTGGCTGAACAGCGCTCATACCTCCGAGGTCGACGTCCAGCTAAACCACACGATGCGCCTTATTACCGGGTGCCTCAAACCAACTCCTACATTTTGGCTACCGGCGCTCAGCCACATCCTACCGTCAAACCTCCGAAGGGAAAAGTGCCTAAACCGAGAAATCGCAAAGGCCCGCGCAAACATGTCTAGCCCCTTTTAAGTGCAGAAGAAGGTTTTTTTTTCAAATTATTTCGGTAACGAATTCAACAGGCGAAAAAAGGGCCATTACTAGGGAAAGCGACACAGCAAAGCTATATGCTGACGGTTCTGCTTCGAGCCCATGAGTCAAGAAGTGCAGTTGGAGACCACAATTTGAATTGGACAATAGTTTTGAAGTGCCCTTTTTTTCTACACTAAAAACATTTTTAGGGTTTCTAATTAACAACAAAAATAAACTACATTAAACATTACTAATATTGTTTCTATTACTTAGTCGTTTAATCTAAGCATGTAATAAATATCAAAATAAATATGATAGTTGTTAATTACTGGACGAACTGTTAAGCATTCGGGGCTAGTACTTGCCTATATACCAGGATCTCGACAAAAGACTAAAGACCCTCAGACTCAAGTCCCGAAAACCCCCCGCATTAAAATTTCATGACCCAGTGCCAACTGAAAACTCACTTTCTTCGTGGATTAAAGAATGGGAAGCCAAGTCAGTTCCTGGGGACTTGTTTGAGCCTGATGCTGGGGCCCGGCCTGTGGGTTTTGAGGAATCTCGACGGGCCTGGTGTCTACTAAACCGGATCAGGACAGGGGTCGGAAATTGCGCATCTCTTTGGTGCAAATAGGGATGGTGCGAGTCAGCGGAGTGCCGGTGTGGCTGCCCAGATCAGACGGTAACACAATATGATCTTTGAGTGTCCCATCACCAAATTTAGCGGGAATTCGGCTGATTTCAATACTCTCTCGACGGATGCAGTTGCTTACTTTAAATCTAATATCATAAACATTTAAGTAGATAAATTTTATGCCATACGATAAATAATTAACAAGAATCAAAAAAGTTCTTTTTTTTTTCCTAAATATGAAAAATATACTGTCTGAAATTTTTCCTAAGGATATTTTTCCTAAAATTATACATTACAATACAAATACTCTTTATTGCACACCTCAATAAAAGAACACTGTACAAAACATAGTAAACACAATCAGAGGTAAACAACAGGCGGCCTTATCGCTAGAGAGCGATCTCTTTCAGACAACCTTAGGGTAGCGGAAATCAAATCTTACCAGTACGATTCATAGTAGGTGATGAAGAGATAAATTATGACACCCAGTAGAAATTACAAGACTGATACTAAAAATAAGAATAATATACATAGGTACTTAAATATGATATAAGTATAAATAAATATACATACAAATATAAATACTCACATAAACTAACATACAGAAGAAATGTTTACAAAGAGTCAGCCACAAAGTATATCAGACCGTAAGCCCACTCTCAATACGCCTACGTCTCATGACAACACGATAAAATACATGGCACTCGGTCGAGAAAGTTGTGCTGAGCAAGAATCAGAAGATTACCGCACCTAAAATTGGCCGAAAGTTTGAAAAATCTTTCACTTCCGGTCAAAATTGTAAGGGTAGGTATATTAACGTCATGTGACAACGGTTCGAGACATGTGGCATCATTTAGCCCTTTAATCGGAGAAAGAGTAAACCTAAGTCTGTCAGTCCTGAAATGGCTGGAAGTACTTGGCAGACGGTAACAAAGGTGGGGCTAACTTTGGTACCGTCTGCCATTTGCCTCAGTAGTGAGGGCAGCTGCGGCTGTTGCCGAGGGGCGTCGTGGTGAAATGTTCGCGATCCCATGACGCCCCTACTACACGGCAGAGAGGGCATACCTTGGTGGTTTTAGACGGTAGTCCGGGGGGTTCCCGGGAGCCCGTCATTCCCATCCTAGTTCCTCGGCTAGGTGGGATGCGTAAAGGCATTAATAATGGTACCGTCTGCCAAGTACTTCCGGCCATTTCAGACATGATATCGTGTTGTCATGAGATGTAGGCGTATTGGGAGAGTGGGTTTACGGGTTATAAGGAGAAAGTATCATGGGAGATATAAATAGTATTTTTTTAATAGATTATTCTTAACTGTTGAAATTTTGTACGTTATAAATGTATAATGGATTGAAGCGATCAGCAATCTAAACCAATCAAGTTTAACGAAATCAGCGAAGCTATCTTCCAACAGGCATAATATTTCCATCGCTAAATTAGAATATTCGAGAACAATATTCGTGTACAGAAATCCGATTCCTCAAATCTGCGGGAATATATTTGCGGAGTTGTTGACAAAGAATATTTATTGTCTATGAGACAGTAACTTCGTTACGTTGGCTCAGTGGTTCGCAGCTATAAACATAGTCAAACGAGAAAAGTAGAATACAGAATTGTTCATGATCAAACAGGTGACATTAGGTCAACCGGCCTAATCATATTTTATGACACACCACATTGGTCCCCGCGATACAGGCACGCCTAGTACGGAGTAAGTACCAACGTTAATCCACTGCATTTTTTTTGGTAATGGATGTAATGCATGCTAGAGATAAGTAGGTATACAAAAATAACTTTAGCTTAAGACAAAATGCTTATATAAATAATTTTTCATTTTTATTTCATTTCTTTGTACGACGATCACATTGTGACCGGCTGTGGCGGATCCAATAGACGCCAAGGATTGTTTCATTTTTACCAATGGTCGTCATCATAAATTTAAGAGCCAGGCTCTTGTCGGTGGCGTGATCGCCATTCTGTTCTTCTCTCTGCGACTGTTATGAGCTCTTGATACGACATTAAATAAACGCACGTCTTGGTCTTTGCCTGCCTCTCTTTCCTTCTATCTTTCCTTCAACTATTGTTTTTGTGTAATTGTCATGTCGTATGAGGTGCCCCAACATATTTCCCCTTCTGTTTACAATAGTAGTGGTACATAACACTAAAAAGTTAATTATGGCTAACTTAACCATTAGGAATGTTGCGCTAATATGCATTGTTTCATATGAATAATTTGACTCAAGAGGAGGGGGGATTGAGGTTTTTTGATCTTTGAGTTACATAAAAAAGTAACAACGTGAGCAGTTAGCTGAAACTTACAACTGAACCGAACTCTGATATAACTCCGTTCAAATGCATTGAAAAGCAGTGGACAGAGTGATTTGTAAGAATCAAAGGTACCACCCAGTTATTCAGTTTTCAATGAGCAGTAGATACGTAGAGTTTAAAATATTAAAATGGTCAAATCAAAGCGCCGGTCCAATTATAGCAAACTTCTCCTACGAGGTGTGATAATGTTCACAAAATCGCGAAAACACAAAGGTACAGTGATACATCGATTCACTAGTAAGGAAACGGGGAAAATTACCTACTTTCACGTTTTTCACTATGATTAATACAAATATATTCGCACAATATAGCATGGTATGGTTATGATACACTTACTGTAATTTCTCGTTGGCGTTTTGAAAGAGTCACGTTGTTATTTGGTTGTTTGAATTGTTCTTAAAAACTTAAATTTGGTATTACCATTTGACTATTCCTTGACTTACCTTTCAGGTTTGCCAGACTTTCACTACCAGCGGCGCTACCACGAAGTTCGAATCTCGAACTTCGTATATCTCCGTCTCTGTCGCTCGAGTACCATAAACCATAAGTGCGATAGAGACGGAGATATACGAAGTTCGAGATTCGGAGTTCGTGGTTATAGCCCAGGAACTCGACAAGCGGGCGCCTACGCCGTAGTCGCTTTCCACAGGATCGATTACAAGCGTAGCACATCGATATTATCGGTAGGGTGTAGCGTAGGCTCAAAATGTATTATTACTCCAAAAGAAAGAAGGCAAAAAATATGCCTGGTGACGAAAATCCCATTCCGCTATCTCAAAAAATTACGAAGCTACAACTGTTTTAATATTGCTTGTTAAAGAGAGACAACGCTCGTGGATCGTGACGTCACGATCCTCGAGCGTCATAATGCCAAGCGTTTCATATGAAGATGCGTTTTGCGGAAAAGGGACAAAATTTACCCCACTATAATTAAACTAAACTAAAACTAAAATACATCTAAATAAAACTAAAATATATCTAAAAATGGCCCCTGCGGCATGGTACCGAAGACGCCGGCAGCATTTCTTCGCTGGATCGCCAGGCCGATGCGTTGAGCGAGGAAACTGCCAGCTCTTTGGTCTCCCGTGACGTCTCCGAGCCTCTTTGACATATCCTTAAAGAGGCTCAGAGCGCCAGGGCCCCACGGACCTAGGGTTTCGACGCCGAATGGAACAAAACTATACTCTACGTATATTGCATCTATATTTATTGTTAAACAGTAAAACTAGATAAAAATGTAAAGGTAACTATAAACATCTTTTCAAAATTTGTAAAATACTGCCTGTTAGTCTAAAACATAAATATCTACTTGCCATAAATAACCATAGCAGTCAAGAGCCTAGCTCAGAGAATAGCTTGTTAAAAACAGTCGATAATACATATGTTCTAGTTCTAGGGCTATGGCGTCCGGTAAACAGTGCGTACCGAAGGTTAATAGTACATTATGATACAAGTGTGCTATGTTGGTCATTACACTCGAGTCAGTTTTTAAGCCTGAGCCGAAGGCGAAGGCTTAATGGAGACGAGAAGTGTAATGACCAATGCTCACGTGTTTCATACGACGTTTTTCAACACATTTGCGAGGAAAAAAAAAAAATGAAAATGTTAAAAGATATGTAATGAAAAGGCACTAGTGCGATAATGTAATGTAAAAGTCACGGCATGGGTAATATTCTGCATTATTTTGCTAATATTTAAAAATATATGTAATGAAAAGGCACTAGTGCGATAATGTAATGTAAAAGGCACGGCATGGGTAATATTCTGCATTATCAGTGTAAATACGCTGTTATAAGACCTACTTTACGAGCAGGTGTGTTGAAAAAACTATTATGATGACAGAACGCTAAAAAAACGTATCCTCTGAACAGTTTACCTCAAACTATCAGCCGTGAAAGGATAAAAATTAAAACGACATAACTTAAGTATATTAACCCCTAAGGCATAACTGAATGCATTCTATTTAACATGTACCTATTAACCTAAACCTATTTACTCTGTACTATGATGTTCACACAGACAAACTGTTCCGACAGTGTGTGAGACCCAGTTAATTATTAAGTTTAAATACTCTGTTTATTAAATAAACAAATAAAATAAATATTTTGATAAAATGACAGCTTTCCATGATTTCATAGTGTTTTTTATGTAAAATAGTCTGTATTTCACAAAATGCTACATACTTTACAAACCCCCGTGGAAAAACTGAAAGCTTAAAATACTTGAGCCATATATGAGTTTTGGAGGAGCCCTTAACTCGCTTCCTTCAATTTCCCCTGTCAAAGCGCCGTTCCCGGTTCTGTATGACGTCATAACTTGTATGCGTCTCGGAAGATGGCCCAAGTAATAAACGAATTGCAACATGTTTTTGGCGTGTGTAAAATCGAACGCGCAAATAAAAAATATAAATACCTATATTAGGGGACAAACTTACACAAATCAACTAGTCCCTTAGTAAGCTCAATAAGGCTTGTGTTATGGGTACTATACGACGATTTATTTAATATATAAAAATACTTAAATACATAGAAATCATCCAAGACCCATATCACACAAATATTTGCCCTTGCTGAGGTTCGAACCGAGGACCTTCAGCTTCGCAGGCAGCGTCAACTTCACGGTAATCCAAGTGATGCGGCGAAAGCGAGATTGATCGTTTTGGAGAAACTTTGCGACCTGGGTGAGCCAGTGGACGTCTATCGGTTCTAAAGATAAAATGTTTAAAGTGCACACAAGGCATCTCGCCACAGCCGTAGATAGAGGATATATAGATGACGTCCTAGCGTATACCCAAAAGGGACGATGGTAAATGAACCATACTAAATTAAGAAGTATCAGAAGCTAATACATTCTTGACGTCTAATGTCATTTATAATTTAGTCGTATTATATCGGTGACGTCATGGCGGTGTCAGTTTCAGTACAAATTTTGACAGGTGTGGTGGCAAACAAGCTGGTGGCAAACAAACAATCCGTAGCACCAGCGTAATCCGGTCTTATACCCGATGAGAGACAGAAAATATGACACTGTATCTCGTTCCCACTTGCGGTATTGCCTATGCATACATCTTTGTCACTCATGATAAATAGATAGATAAATAAACTTAACATCTGCTTCCCCAAGAAGAATATCCCGTGTACCACAAAATTAAACTGCTGGGTTGAAACCAACATCATCAACACCAAAAATCTCCTTTTTGATGTCATGAATTTAAAAAATATTTTTCCTAACTCGGACAGCTTAAGTCGTTTTACGGAAGACTTGTCTATCGTTTATGGCAATAAACTAAAACTAAAACGTACTGAGCACTATGACAAACTAATTAGTAGTCATCTAAATAAAAGTAAGTCTATGTGGAACGTCATTAACCAAGAGCTGGCCAGAAAGCCCAGCCAACAGATAGGTTTCACAGAAATTATTAAGGAATGCAACGGGCTTCCCGTAACGTCTAAGCAGGAGGTGGTTGATGCGCTCAACGCGGAGTTTGTAGGCGCGGCGGCAGCGTGCGGCGCGCCGCGCGCCGACGTGCGTGCCGCGCTGGCCGCGCTCGCGGGCAGCACACCGCCTCTGGACCGCTCCGTACGGCTCAAGCGTTTTACTCCTCACAAAGTAGCCAAAATATTGCAGGATAAGATAGCACCCAAGGGAAGTCAGGATTTATACGAATTATCACCTAGTATCCTTAAGTTTGTAAGCCCGATAGTTAGCAACCCGCTAGCATGTCTTTTCAACATGAGTATGAAGCATGGCACCTTTCCGGAACCACTTAAAAAAGTGAAAATATCGCCTCTGTATAAAGGTAAATGAAAGAAAAGCGCCAGTAAGTCTTATCGCCCTATATCCCTAGTACCAGCCCTCAGCAAAGTCATCGAAGTCGGTCTCAACCAGCGTATAGTGTCCTTTTGGCTGTCCCAAAATGTGATGTCGGACCGGCAGTACGCGTATCAGCGAGGGCGGTGTACGACTGCTCTGGTGCGCGAGGTGGTGTGGGCGACGCTGAGGGCGCGCGAGGCCGGCCAGCAAGCGGCCGTGCTGTGCTGCGACCTCTCGCGCGCCTTCGACACCGCAGACCACAGCCTCGTCGCGGCGAAGCTGGATCATTACGGCCTACGCGGACCCGCTCGCGACATACTGGTGTCTTTTATGAGGAACAGAACCCAAGTTGTGGTGGGAGATCAGGGGAGAGTACGATCAGCAGAAAAAAGCAGCGTAATGGGAGTTCCGCAGGGCTCCTGTCTATCTAATACTCTGTTTACAATATTGCTTAACGACCTACCAGAAGCCCTCGATGATTCAGCAGTGTTCATGTACGCTTATGATGTGACGGTAGTGGTCGCAGCGCCGAACGAACAGCTACTCGAAATCGCTGTCAATGACACTATTAAAGGACTATACATGTGGTTTACGCAGAACGGACTAGCACTCAACACAGAAAAAACCTGCTTTTTACGTATCAGCCTAAATGGTCACCCAAGTACCAGTTTAAATATCTGCGCGGGGTGCACAAAAATCCAACAAGTTCCAACAACGAAACTTCTCGGTTTCGTTCTCGACAGCGCACTTTCTTGGAGGGAGCACATCGACTTTGTATGCGCGCGCCTAGGCCGAGCGTGCTATGCGCTGCGACGCCTGGCATCAACGGCAAGCAGAAAAACAGTCCGATCGTGCTACTTTGCCACCGTCCACTCGATACTAATGTATGGTGCTGAGTTGTGGGGTCGAGCATCGGAGTATGAAAGCGCGTTCCGGATGCAGAAGCGCGCAGTGCGAGGTATCGTGGGCATCCGTAGCGATGAATCGGCCCGCAACCACTTTAAGGACCTACGCATTTTAACCCTATCCGGCATAGTTATCCTCCAAATCGCGAGCTTTACACACATGAACATAAATAAATTTAAGCGTAGGGGAATAGTCACGTCGTACGGCCTCCGCAGCAATGCGCACCGGGACCGCCTAGTTACACCTTGTCACAAACTCGCTAGGTCAGAGCAGTCGGTATACGTAACGGGCCCTGCAGTATACAACCGCCTCCCAGACAGCATAAGAGATGCAGCATCTCTTCATTCTTTTAAAAGTAAGCTTGAAGAATGGTTACTCATACAAAACTTTTATAGTTTTAGTGAGTTCATGAAACTACCAATGACTATTTAATTAATATAACATTGTATAATTTATGTGTTTAGGTATTCATATGAAATACCTTGTACCATTTCAAATTGTAACTGTTTAAAAAAAAAAAAACACTTGACTTGTACTTATATGTTACCAATAAATTGTATCTTATCTTATCTTATCTTATCTCATGTGTGTATGTGTGGGTGAGTCCCTCTATCTATTCTACCTCTATGGCCACAGCACAACGCGGCATTGCGTGTTCGCACGTAGATATCGATCTAACGATACTTTGCTATGCCGATGTATGTAAAATGCGCGACTTCTTCACATGGTGGCTCGCTTTCTCTGAATCGAACGCAGCGGAGCGCTGGAACGCCTCGTGTGTAGTGTACTGCGCTTTACATCACATTGGTGGCAAACAAGCGCACGGTCCACTTGATGGTAAGCAGTTACCTTAGCCAATGGACACTTGCTACTCCAGGGGTGTCAATTGCGCGTTGCCGACCTATTAAATAATTATGAATCCTTTCTTGAAGAATAGTCTATCGGGAAAAGCTCGGCAGTAGCTCATTCTACAACCGCAGCGTTCGAGGGAAAGAAAGGGGATTTCAACAATGATACATCGTAATCACATTTTACTTTATTTTATTATAATTATTATCCTGTCCCCAAAAAGTAATTAACTTTAGACTTGTACCACATTATACAATGTTATGAAAATACAGCCCCGGTCGCACGTTACGAATATGCCTCCACATTTAACTAGGCCAGTTTAAATGAACTCCCACCATTCTGGCGTAAAATCTACTAAAGTGCATTTTCTGTGTTCAATTTGAGAATTTGAATAACGAGCGTGTTAAACGTAAAAGTTTTGTATGATTGAATACAATTTGTTCTGTTTAACCTGTTTTGGTAAGCTTTATACGTAAAGTTTTGGCTGATTTTAGATTACATTAGCTCCATATTTCACTTTCGTTTTCACTAGCTTTTGCCCGTGACCTCGTCCGCGTATACTCGATTAATACGCATGTACCAATAAAATCAAATAGCAAAATTCTCCTCTTACCTAAATTAATTATTTTATTAAATATTCGATTAGAATGGGTCGAGTGCATAACTTACCCATTAGAGTAGCCTAAAACCAGTGAGCCATTCAAAAAAATACACAGAGGCGACCTCTCTGTATTTTGTTTAATTGGGATTGGATGAAAATTTTAGTAAGTAGTAGTAAGTGCCTGATTATTTTTTTGGTGATAGGAATAACCTTCCATAGCACCAGAAAAAACGTGCAGACTTTTCAGCTGCGTCAATTATTTTTGAAAAATATAAACAGTTTCCTCACTTACGTTTTGGGTTCAGGACGGTGAATAAGACACTTTGCTTGATCCTTGTCTCGTACAGTTGTCACATGATGTAAACATACCTTACCCTTACAATTTTGACGGGAAATGAAGGATTTCTCAAACCAAGTATCGGTAAATTTTAGGTGATTCTGATTCTTGCTCCGCACAACTTTCTCGACCTGCTGCCATGCATTTTATCGTGTTGTAATGAGACGTAGGTATATTGGTAGTGGGCTTACGGACTATTGTTGGAATATGGCCTCTGGTTGGCTTTTACAGGTGTCAAGTTTCGAACCCTGGGAGTTCTTCAGGATGAGTGTTGCGGCCGTAGCGCCCGCAGGCTTTTAGAAAGAGCGCTTTTTAGAACCTAAAAACGCATGCCACATATCCCAAAACATGCTACAAATGTGCTCAGCCTACAAATCTCCGCAGGCACGTCAGAATGGGCGATAAAGGAACAACGCGATACGGGAGCCCCGTCACGGACGTACGCAATGCGGCATGGCTAATGCCTTTCTTATTCCGCGGACAAAACATCACTTTAATATCGCACACGGGCCTCCATTTTGAGGGCAACGCTTTCATTTCAATGAGCGTTGAAAGAAAGATCGAATACGATAAAAAAACACCTAGCTAGCACCAATAATGGTACCTAGTTAAATGGTCCAGACAGCGCAACATCACGGCTAGCACAGGACGGCCCGCGAGCTGTGTCGCGGAGACGTAGACTATGCGTCTCTTTCCAAGCGTTATAATTAGAAAGAGATAATTGAAAAAAATAGAACCTCTTTATGTCTCTGTCGTTTTCATTTTGAGAGAGAGAGACACGAAAATATGTATACCCCTAGATATCACATTTTTCTCATCTCGTACTGAACCCAGTTTATTAAAATTTGTTTCCAAATCCGTCTCATCTCGTACGAGAAAGGGAGATGAATGAAGACGATTCACATATCATTTCGATGTGTCAAAAACGCGTTCTGAATTTGGGTTCCTGAGTGTAACAAGTGGAATAAAGACGTTTAGGGACACTAAGTGTACGAGTACAAATTTTGTGAGAGAAACCTGCTAATGTCTTAGGGCGAGTTGCACCGTCAACTTACGATTACAGACCGGCTAACGTTAAATATGGCGCCGGTATCTGTCACTCCATATAAACTTGTCAATCTTTTTTAACGAACAGCGCTTACAATTACAGATGGTACCCTGTTTAACCAACAAATGTTCCATCGAATGTATGTTTCACAGAGTTTTCATTTCATCGAAAACCATTTTTTTTCAGAATCGATTAATTTTTCAGGAATGTTATAAAACACACCTAACCCAATGGGTTCTACAGAATGACCGTTTAGCTGTACCTAAAAAGTTAAGTTCTGAAATGAAAATTCTGCGAAACCATGCATTTGGTGAAACGTTAATCGGTGAAATAAGGGGACACCTTGATGTCATGCTCTCTGGCAACCCCACTCTGTTTTGGTATTTCCGAGTGTGTATAAATAAATTGTACCAAAATTGTACTGAAATAGTACCTAGCTGCCTTAATAGTTTCGAGAGTACAATTATTTTAATTTGGGGTTGCTAAACTAACTTGTTTGGGTAAAACGAGGCCCAAATACTCAAATTTTTACCGTTGAATGAGGTAGCTAGGCTAGTTAAATTACGCCAGAAAACGAGCGCCTGCGTGATAGCACAGGTTCTCCGTATTTTGCTATTATTTTTCATCAGGCGCTTAGAATTATTAAACAGAACACATAGAGTATAGACAAACAAAATACACTCGCACTTCAATTCAACTATATTATACTTGAAGGAATGCTAGTGTGCTATGAATTGGCAAATGGCTAATTTGAATATCAATAGTCCTTAGAGGTTTCTTTGGAGCCACTTTTTTTATTAAATGAAACTTAGGTATAAGAACCTACTAAAAAGTTGTTAATCTGATTTGCTACCAATTTTTAAATTAACCACTTATTTTTCCTCCTTCCCTTACCTTTGTGTTTTCACAATTACCTTAGAATACGCCGGGACACCCCCCTCCGTGCAACTGAGGGGATGAAATAATTTAAAATAATAAACAACCCGAAATCGGTCAGCCCAGAAAATGGGTCAAACGGGATAACGATTTGTTACGGATTGTTTTAACTTCTTGTAGGGTTACCAGCTTTTCAGTTTCTATTTGGACTTTAAAATCTTGGTTGATTGGTATTGTTACTTAAGACTATCGTACAAAAAAAATGCAAAATACCTACGAGATCTCACATAACACAAAGTATTATACATACATACATACATACATACATACAATCACGCCTTTATCCCTAAAAGGGGTAGGCAGAGCACATGAAACTTGTGTTCCAGTGCCACTTTTAGCATAAATGTGGGTATAAAAGATCGACAAAATGTGATGTTGCAGTGATAGGTTGCTAGTCCATCGCCCACAACACACTTCAACCCTAACACAACAAAGTATTATGTAGTTCAAAATCACTATTTAGTTATTTATTTAATATAAGTTAACGTATCAACATTACATACAAATGTTTAATTAATAAATTATCAACAGAGAAATACTTTAAAATAACTTTGTATGGACAAGGAGATAGAACAGAACACTTGTTTACCCACAATAACCAGGCTAAATTTATGATAGAAATTTATTTAGTATTAACATCTAGTTGACGTGACCGCCACGTCCTGACCTGGGTGTTCTTGTGAAGTGACTTTCTGTTGAATCTCGCATAGTTTACCAAATTCTCAACATTTTTTTATTTAAAGAAAACATCTTGAGGACTCACATCCCATATATTGATGGTTACCCTTGCTCTGAGTAGCAATAATCCCTGCTCCTGAATCGTACGATTTGCGTCTCGACTGTATTCGGAATGAATGAAATCCAATTTGGTTCTGATTTAATTTGTTTTGAGATGAATTCAAAAGTTGTGATTCGTGAGATAGGCTTTTGTGTACATTTATAGTTGTGTAGGTAATTTATTAAAATAATTTGTTTTTCAATTTGTAATTTAAGTCAAAGGGTTTATAAAATTGCTAAGTTGTTACATTAGCTGACATCAAACTTGTTTGTCTAGACATGTATAATTAAAGATGATGTCGAATTAGGTTAGAGATAAAGATATGCTATATGATGCGATATTGAAGAAAGATTTATAAACTTGTATAAAAACTCGCAATTTCGTTTACAAATATTTCAAACTTATAGTTTAAAAAAAAATATTGTTAATCTTCAGTGTGGTTTATAATTTTTGGGTCATTGTCAGATTTAGGTTCGCGTCTTTTCGGTGGACATTGCCAAAGTTAAGGGCTATAAAGCCTAATTTTTGGTTGAACTCTGAATCCGCATAAACCGCGTTGCTCCTTCTATAATTCTATGTGATAAAAACATATTATATGTGAGCGTAAGCCCTTAACTATTGACCACCGGAAAGATGATTTTTGTTTTTGTGACTGACAATGACCCTTTTACGTCACACCTGGCCATAAAGTAGCAATTACCGCACACTACGCGTGCGGAAAATCCCACTTCCTGGCCAGGGAGAGACGTAAAATTTTGTACTCACCACGGGCGGTAACAAAGAAAGCCTCAGATCGCATATTTATCGCCCTTGCCTTCGGCTCGGGCGTCAAATACCTGCGATCTGAGACATTCTTTGTTTTACCGCCCTAGGTAAGTAATGTACTATTACTGCTAACTGTGATTATTCCGTTTAAATAGTTGTTATACTGACGTAAAATTTTCAATTATTATTGCACTGTTTTATTTAATTTTATTTCATCATTTGGCGACCACGTACCGGAAGGCGTGGCGTGGGTAGCCCCCCCCCCACAAGGTGGACTGATGACCTGGTAAAGGTCGCGGGAGTCCGCTGGATGCGGGTGGCGCAGGACCGGTCATTTTGGCGCTCTTTGGGGGAGGCCTATGTCCAGCAGTGGACGTCTTTCGGCTGATGTGATGATGATGATTTCATGATTTTGTTCATCCGTAGTTCTGTTATAGCCTATAGGGACTTCCTAAATCTAGGTAAAATATTTATCCAAATCACATTAAGAATACGAGTAAAAAAGATCTACCATTTCATAAGTCCTACTTAACTGGCTGACTTCCGAAAGTTAGGTACCTACATACAATTTGTTTACCTCCAATGCGTTGTCCTCTTAACGCACTGTCAACGTCAACAGTCCACAGATTGACCTGCAATGGACTTTAGCCAATTAAAATTAGATTCAATTTGTCTTGTGCAAGTTTTTATTCCCAAGGACTAAAATGCCGTTTCGAAACAATTTCAAACAAAACAATTGCCTAAAAAATACAACATACACGCACATTTTATAAAAGCATAATAATAATAAATAAATATTTGCGGACAATCTTACACAAATCAACCTAGTCCCAAACTAAGCAAAGCTTGTACTATGGGTACTAGACGACGATATAGATACTTATATAGAGAAATAAATACTTAAATACATAGAAAACATCCATGACTCAGGAAAAAATATTCGTGCTCATCACACAAATAAATGCCCTTACCGGGATTCGAACCCAGGACCTCTTGCGCGGTCGTCATTAAGGCATGATTCATGTTAAATACGTCTTGGTATTTATTATTCACGTCAGGAAAACATGCGGTTTGCAAACTTTTGTTCATTTATGCCTGCAGTAATGTAAAAATAAATATTATGAGTTATTCATATCTTAGCTTCCATCGGGCTGAAACATTGCATAGATTTTTAAGTTCGAGTAATATTATTAAGTGATTTTTTTAGGAAGGTGGCGAGTTTGCGTTTGTGTATGGAGTGGATGACTCTGTAAGGATAGTGGGGCGCTTCGTCGTTTTCGGCAAGTACCGAACGATAAATCAAGTAAATGTATTCTTGCTGAATCCTGCCGGTCTCTGAAAGAGCAGTTTAGAAATAAACTAAATGTTAATGCTCTGAAATGCGGAAGCAGACGGACTAGAGAATTGCACGCAGTTTGTTTTCTGACGGCACTGTTTGGCGTAGAAAGTTGGAATCGCAGCTGTTCTTTTTGCAGATTGAATCTCCTTCCAAAAAGAAAATTGTACAAAGAAAAGAATTGTTGAAATTCTCTATAGGGAAATTGTCAGCTTATTACTACTATGTGTTGTGGTTTAAAACTTAAGCAACTGTACGATGGGTCACCGGGGGGTTTGTTTTCATTTCTTGAACATTATAATTTAAATAACTACTGATTGATCGCCATTTATAAATACTACAGACCAGCTAATGGAAAACGCATAGGTACTATTATTTTCGAAACCAGCATTCGATTTTCGGCTCTACTCAGCTACTTTGTTGACATTATATTATTAGATCCGTCGCAAAATAGTCTTGTACGTAATTTTACAAAGTAACGAGTTACAATTTTAAATTGGTGAAAAAGACATGACACTAGTCATGTTTCAAGCGCCCAGTGTAATTACTTAGTTTAGTTTTTGCGAAATCTCAACTCTAAAACATCTCCGACACAACAAGTTGCCACAGACAGACACGCAGATTCACATGTTCAACTTGTAACACCCCTTTCTTTAGCGGGGGGTAAAAGTTTGTAACTGATTTTGCAATAAGACTCCATATATCGTACCCTTGGTAAAACAAAGCCACATCTGCAAAAAGTCTACTTTACAGGAGAGAGGTTTAAAGATTGCGTGATTGAATTTTGAGGATAACTTTTTTGCGTTTAAATATTTTTTCTTATAATTTTGCATATGTATTTATGTAAATGCAACTAATTGCATGCGTTGTATTCCTTCTTGTTTAATGCATTATTTTTTAAAATCGTATGACGGATGTGCATATATGGCATTGTTTTACCAACTATCAGCTAACGTATGTGCTGATCCGTCGTTATTTAACGTAATACTATGTAACGTATGTGCACATGTGTCTTTGTTTTATGAAGCACCATATGAGGTATGTAACGATACGTCGTTTTTCCACAGAAAATCTTCAATAGTATTAGGTCGCATTAGCATGAACCAAGAGATTTCTTTGTAAAATAAAACATTTAAGCACTTATAACTTTAATAACTAGCATTACAACTCAATCCTGACTAACAAAACATGCTTTGGTTCGAAATAATTTTAAATAGTCATAGTTTGGTACTAAGTGTAAGGGCATGCAAAAACAATGTATTTAATCAACATGATCATTATAATTGTAATGTTACCAACAATTTTTTTTTCAATGTATTGCCTAGTGTATCTACTTAAATGTGTGTCACTTTTAGGAAATGAAAAGAATAACAGCAATCATTTAAATAAACAGTACCCGTTATTGTAAAATTAGCAAATAAAATAACTAAAAAAATAAAACTTTCCTTTTTATAATCAAATAACCACCTTGATTCTTAGATAAATAAACAAACATCTAAACGTTTTAATCAGATCAAACGAGGCATTATTACCTTCACCTTATTCGCTGTCATACTCGTATTCATCAGTAAAGTTAAGGTCCGGCTCCGGGTCTGGATTAGTTTAAATTATATTTCAATTTCAGTCTAAAGGTGTCAGATTTTGTTACAGCTATTTATTTCACACTCGTCCATCTTATCTTTACACCCTGAGTATTTTTTAGCCACTTTTTGACCAAATACGGTTCATTGTCAGGTGCTCTAGCCCATCTGCCAAGAATCTTCCACTCTTCAGGAGTATACTTAGTATTTAATGACGAGGCCCTTTCAAGTGTCGAATGGACACTGTCACCTTCGTAATTTGTAAGTAAACTTGCGGTTGTTCGAGTAGTCCTGACTAAGACATCTAGTTTTGGGTACCTTTTTAACATACTTTACTAAATAGGTCCACTGTTTTGCATATCTCCTAACTGCTAAAACTTTTGGAAGACAGCATTGCGCTCGGCGTCAGTTATTTTTTCATGACATATAAATCGGCAATCGCAAAGGCGTTTCATTTCTTTTTCGACCATAGTTTTGCCACCTTTAGTAGTATACCCTTGGCCTAAATTGTTTAAGCGTTGTCATTGGTTTTGAAGCCATTTGTCTCCACCTATTAAGTGTCTTTTTTCATCTCTCGCGCCTGGAACCATGCATGCTTCGTTTGTACCGTCGGTGGTATTATTTTCCTTGTTGGATTCGTCGCTCTCATTAACAACAGCAAAACTGACACTTGATCATTTTCGTCGTCTGAAGAAAGCATTGGAGTAACAGATGTGGCTGGGGACATGTCTGATAACAGTGTCAAACCAAACGTTGATGATCCTGGACAAATGCCTTTGCATTATTTCTCACGCAAAACGTTTTCGAGAAAGAGTTGTTCGGTTAAAACTCCTATGCTGGTCATGTTTCACACAAAATTCGACGTTACAATCATCCTCACAACTGAAATGCTCAGGGGATGGTATAAGCGTAGGAATATTAACTTTGTCCCGTAGAATGTTCAAAATAGACGTAGATGGAGAGCTTTCGAAGCTGTCATCTGGCCTTAAACTGCAATCTGAAAGGACTACTATCTGATACATCTGGCTGATATGGTAGGACCGATTTAGAAATAGTTTCTTTATAGTAAACGGGCAGGTTGTAACCTAACCGGCTTCCAATCAAATTATCATAAAGAGATTGCGACTCGGCTATTACATCTGTATGTCTGAGTGATAGAACCAGGGGTGCCGCTTATCATGGATCCAGCGCTGGGCTTAGCCTTAGGGAGTGCCTTCATCGGATGCTGAGCCTGCCTTCAAGATCTCCAGGTAAGCCGATACGCAATCTGCTCAAACATTAACCTTCATTTTGCAAAGTCACGGTGACCCGCGTAAGGACTCAATTTGATACAGTCCATTTAGAATCTGTCGCCTTTCGGAATAGTAATATACGTTCATTTTGTCATTTTGGTCTCTCCAAGTCAGCTTTATCGAAGATTTCTTCATCAGACGAAATGCCCCAAAACTCCGCAACTGCTTTCAAAACTGGAAGTAACACATAAAATAAGCCACTTTTACGTACAAATATTTTAAAACACAAAGTTTATACAGTGTGTAAAAAATAAATAAAAGATAAATGAATTAAAAATGCGTTAGTAGTATTATTTAGGCAAGCTACAAAACAAATAAATATAGAAATGTAACATTTGTACGAAAAACGTGCCTTTTATATGCAATCAAACTTTTTGAAAACGACGCATCTTTGTCGACGACCTAATATAACGACGTAAGTGCACACGCGATACCCACAGTTGCGTCATATAACGCAATATCTTCACAAGCGGCCATGAATAGTTCGTATAACAAAGGCGCAAGTGAACCTACGGCCAGCATTTAAACAAACGTTAAAATTACGTAATACTCATAGCATAATATCAGGGAAATGTACTTCATAAGTTTTTTTAAGCATTTTCATGCAAATGCCAAAAATCAATAAAAGTATCGTATATGATGATGCGACTGGCTATTTTATTGCTATAATCAATACCCAAACAGCCGTATGCGCACTTACAATTGTTTTGTACAAAAGTATCTTATTAACATTTGAAATTACTCACGGTTGAGACTTTCATGTCCCGCATCCATTTTTGCCAATTTAGATCCAACGCGCGACACATACTTACTGTCCGGTAACACTGACGCGACTGACATTACGACAGCGCACGCGCCGCACATCGCTCGCGGCAGCGACGTTAAACAACGAAGCAACCGCATTTGTAACTCTATTTTACGTCCATTGATAACTTACGTCGTTTTCCGAGTAAATATCTCAGGAACTAAAAAAGTTAAAAATAAAATTCCTTTCGTGTATTGAACGCATTTTTTTAAGGCTTTTTCCATTATAAAATGACTTTTGACGTATCGTCACATATTGCATTATTATACCAAGGGTACGATATCTGCAATCTAGAGTTCACAGAAATATTTAGTTATCACTTCAATCACCAGTCTCTCCTGTTGTATCTTAAACACACTCTTCATTATACTCACTCTTTATTAGGGCGCTGATGGGTCTGCCACGCTACTGTAGCGCGTCAGGAAAGATTGCTGAAGCCATCAGGGTAGACTGTTTCTACACCACCATGCGTAAGCGATGCACATCCCTGACGCGCAGGGTGCGAGCGTGCCCCAACGGCATCCTGAGGGCATTTACAGCTAGGTTTGGCTGTCAGTACCTGAACCATTGCCACATGATTCATCTACTGACAGGCAAACCAATTTACTATATGTAGTGTAGTGTCTTTGTTTTGTATGTCCCTTTTTTAACCTTTGATTTAAGATAATTATTTGTATTTTGTACTTTAAATCAATAATGTAGCAATGAATTGTACCTATATGGACTTAGTCTGAAATAAACGATTTTAATATTAGGTATTATGTAAAAATAACTTCTCTCTCACATGTTGCATAAGCTAGGTAACTAAAGTCGCTGAGTTAGCAAATGCTGGTTTATTATTAACTGCACGGAGGTGACTCGTTCAGAATTCAGTTAAGCAGGCGTTGCAGTCATTTTTAGCTACAAAATGTATTAGTTTCCCTGATATTCTATGAGACTTACGCCTTTTTCCCCATTGAATCTAAATATTTTTAAACGTATTAACTTACCTGCATTCATATGACTCTTACGCTCTTTTCCGATGACTATGAAATAAATCTCAACGTCGTCGCTTCCCTGGAGCCTGTTTAATAAATTTGAATACTTTGATGTTAGCTTATTGAAATCAAAAATTAAATCAAAGCTAGGCTACAACTATGCCCTCCAGCTATCGAAATAGTACTTCTAGGGCAAAAACCAAATGTATAAAATTATGTATGTAAGTTTAATTCAATTACGAATAGGTAAATTTTTCATTTATTCCTTAATAACAAGGCAATTAATAAAAACAACAATATAAAATTTAACCTAAAGGTAAAAAATTTGGCCTAAGTCGCCGTCAACAGGCAAGGTGCCCAGAAGGCTGGCCGTATTTCCTCGCTATATATAAGTATATCATATTACTATGGTAGTAAAGTCTATGTACCTATACATATTTTTGTAACATCGTACGGATACATCTCTTTGTAGTTGACTGTACAGTCGAATTCAGAAGAAATGAAAATTTTTGCACTTTGTCTTCACGTCGTTCATAAATCGTGCTAGTTAGTATGTATTAGCGACAGTATAGTAGTCAGTCACACTCGTACTTACTCTGGAGAATATTTATTTCATCAGTAGATTTGATGTGAAATGGTTCGATTTTTGCACTTTCAATAAAAAAAAATATAGCTTACCAGTATTTGGGATCTAGTTTATTTTATAAATACATATCTTGACGTAAAACCTTAAAGTGTACTTACTCTACGATTTTGTCAACTATGAAGATGTCAATCGGCATTTCTTCGCATGGTGTCTACAGAAACATCTAATTAGTGCCATAAATTGTGATCTTGATAGGTAAGTGATAACATAGTTGTCATAGTTGATAGCAAGGGACTTATTGATCGAGCAAGCAAACCTAAAAGAGTTCTTCGTTTCAGCTTGGCCAAAAATTCTTTTGTATGTCCGGCGTCTGCCCGGCTGTTCTTCTCTACTACCTACAGGTCTCATTTCCAGAGGTCGGCGGGGGTGAGCTGTTTCCAGTTTTATCGCATAACATGAACAAGGTATGTCATTCAATGGTAAATGCCCCATGTAATTATTAACTAATGAAATGATTTTATTTAAGCTGCCTTTCTGCTACGAGCATTACGTCGCCATCAAAACAAATGAATTTTATTAGAATCTATAATTTATTTTGCACAGCTTTCCGCTTAAGTGGGTTATCACTATCAGTTTCAAATAGTATTGAAGCAAACTTCCAAACTAGTTTTGTAATGCATTTTCATTTTATATGTTTAATCATTTAAATTTTGTCTTCTTTTACTATTTCTTTATAGATATGTCACCGTTAGATTTTGAAAACCGTCAGTTTATAATCTTACCCGTTATATTGTAAACTGGCGGAATATTGTGAACTGCCAAAATAATTCATAATTTTACGCATTCATTTTCGTTAGTTTATAAACTAACAATGCCATATCGTCAAATTGTGAACTGAATCAAATTTACCTGATTCGGAACGCAACCTGTGCGCTGTTTGGTTGAGCGAATTATTCCACTTGCATCAGTTTCCACTTACGTCAGAACATGATTGTTTTTTTTGTTATCCAGACATTTTCTTCCATTTATTTAGGCATCCAGCAGTGTCGACGGAGCCCCGCTGCGCGGGGCTCCTATTTCTGGGTGCTTTGCCCTTCGGGCAACTGAAGATACTATATATATATAGATATGAACTAACCTAGTCTACCTAGTCTTTGTGTAAGTTCCGTAGCAAGCCGATTTGATCTCAGTTCACAATTTGACGATTCGACATTGAAAGTTTATAAAAAAAACTAAAATATTGAAAAAAAAGAGGCTCGATACCTTCATGAGGATGCGCCCTACTCATTCATATTTAAAAATATTTCCTACTTCCACAATTTGGGTGGGTTAGGAAACATTGCGATATTTACCAGTTATCTACACTAACTCGTTAATATAACCAGTTGAGGATTGGCATTAATAAACGTTATGAAATGAATTAATGAAATGAATGAAAATAATTTAATCCAGAACAAGTCCATATTGGCGAGTACATTAGAATACACAAAATAAATTAGATGATACACGAATACATTAATACAAATTACAAATTATAAACTATAAAAATATATGGGCCGGGATTATTCAACGTCGCGGGTCACCCCGATCCCGCGACGACGGGCCTGTGGTATTCCCTCCAGCGTTCATGTAGAGGGCTGGCGTCCCATTCCCTCACCGCCGAGAGCAGTGTGTTGGAGGATGCGTAGATTGCCGTCCTAGCGGTGGCGGTCCTCGCGCGCAGCAGCATACCACTGTTTGACCTACCTGTGATCCACACCCACGCCCAATCACAAATAGTGAAAGCTCAAGAAAACGAAACGGCCTCCGTAGCCCAGTGGGTAGTGACTCTACCTACGAAGCTGGAGGTCCCGGGTTCGAATCCCGGTCAGGGCATTTATTTGTGTGTTTATCACGAATATTTGTTCCTGAGTTATGGATGTTATATATGTATATAAGTATCTATATGTATTTATCTATTATATATATCATCGCCTAGTACCCACAACACAAGCCTTACTGAGCTTACCGTGGGCCTAGGTTGATTTGTGTAAGATTGTCCCATAATATTTATTTATTTATTTATTGTATGTTATGTGAAGGAGTAGGTCGCATCTTGGATATCGAATGATGACCTGTATATATTTCTCCAGCTACGATGTGCTATTGTGAGTCTTTGACCTATCAACTATAATCCCCTAGTCAAGTCCTTGTTTAACCAATAGCACCAAAATTGTTAATTGATTCACGGACATCGAGCCTGACTTGATAGTAATTCTATTGTTTCACGCTCCGTGTCTATGACAGTGTCAACTGTTAGATTGGACGAGCGAACGGTATTAATGATATTACTGGATACAATGCTAAGCTTCATCTAGTTTTGATAGCCATACCATATTGATCTTGCTTTAATGTGAATGGATTAAATGCTTCAAATGATTGAAAAGTTTGTTTTGTAAATCAGCAAAATGGCGTCTGAAGAGAACAAACGCAAAATATGACACAATTGTTTTTCGAGTGAGCTTTAGTCGTCTCTTTCTAAAACTTCTTTGAAATAAATTTGGGGGTAGATCTGAGACGTGCAATTCCTATTTCAGATTTTTTTAATGTGTTCCGTGCGCTTACTCTAAAATGTTTCGGCGCGCAAGCAAGTGGGCGAAACGCATTGAATTTAAATTGTGTATTCAAAATGTGTCATATTAAGCCTCCGTATATTGTTCTGAGTGGGGTAGGTATTTTAGTGTAATACTACTTGAACTGTATCTTCCTAGGACATCTAATGTTAAAATGAAACGGCGATGTACTATGCTTGTGATCGGTTTATTTTTTACATTATTTGCTCTGAAAGAAATTGTTTAGAAGCTATCCTGTACGACTAAGTTGAGTGTATATAGCTTTATACATCGTTATAGATATAAAGATAGACGAAAACAAGACAAAAGGGTCAGTCTTATGTTTGGGAAGTTTATAAGTAATAAATAATAATATTTACAAAAGTTGGGAAGTCACACATATGCAAAAAAGTATTTAAAAATAATGCCCTAGGAAATCAATATGAAGACTAGATTCTCACTTCAATAAAATCCCAACATACCAACAAGATTTACTTAAACTAATAATGATGACATTCATCATCCTCATCAATAGTGATAACAACCTTACGTATTTAAATCTCACAGGATGTCACACATCTTCCTTTTAGCGATTAGAACTATTTATTTACAAAACTTAATCACTTTATAATGAAGAAATTGGAGAAAAAGTCTAATTGACCAAATGTTCGTGTGGTACTAGGTCACCTCAGAGCCGAGGCGTCTAGTACCAAGGACCGAGGCTAGAGCGACACAAATTCAGGTGGCGGAGGCGGTAGGGTCAGCACTGGGGTTTCTGTGTTGTCTACTCCGCCATTCTCGGCACTGGGTCCGGGCAAAGACCAAGTTGAACTACCCGTTGCGGTCACACGGGGTCCCATATTGTCATACGCCGGGGCGGTGCAACACGTCCTACTTCGACGTGGCAGCGTCGCTCCCCCACTTAACAGATCCGGGTACTTTCCCGGCTCGCCCATTCTCCCTGCCACTTGCACAGATATAAAGATATTCCCGTACGGAACCGGAACTGCAAACTCTGCCGGTGGAGGAGGGAAGGCCCCTGGCGTACCTTCTATAGTTATATGTACAGGGTCAAAGCCACAACCTCTAGGCTGATCGTCTCCTGATCTTTCGGTCAGTTCAAAATCACAGGGGGACGCCATATCACCTATGGAACGGTCGCAGCTCACGACTACTGATGCATCCAATAACCTCTTTTCTTGGTCTGTGAAACTTCTACTTGGTGGAACTGATCGTCGCCGTAATCTCCAACAGGCGACAGCTGCTAAAAAGCCCATTGACGCTAAGATACCTAGTGCCCCAAAAACGACGCCTAATAATTGCGGAATGCCAGGAGCTGTTCTTGCCGTAGCTGTTTGTGACCTTGGTAATACGAGACTGATTATCGCTCGGGCTTCTCCAGCACTGCTCTTGGCTACGCAGGACCATTCCCCTGCTGCGCTTGACGTCACATTCAACAGCGTGATATTCACCCATCTCACACTACCGGGTACTCGTTCGTCAGATTCATCGTCTTCTAGATCCGTCTGCGTTTCTTCCAAATCGCAATCTAAACTACTGTTATGTACATCTACACCGTCAAATAACCATGTTACTTGAGGTTTTGGAATCCCGTGAACCCAGCACCCGAAGGAAGTGGCTACTCCGACCTCGGCTCTAACCACCAAAGTGCTCGAGCGCACCTCGGGCGCGCACACCATACTCTCGTTAGAGACGCTTCGCCACTTATTCCCAGCCTTTGTCGAAGGCTCCACGCACACTAAATCTTCTGTATCTAGTTTTTTAAGTAAAAACCAATCTTTAAACTCGCGTAGCCGGCAATCGCATCTCCAAGGATTCCCTGACAAAGAAATCGTTTTCAAAGTCGGCAAAGAGAATGTACTATAACGAAGGAATGTCAGCTGATTTCTACGTAAATCTATTTTCTCTAGAGACTTCAAATTCCGTAAAGCGTTTCTGTGTATCGCCCGCAGTCGGCAACCGTCTAATAAAAGCATGCGCAGATGCGGCAAAGGCGGGAACTGGTCCGCAATTAGCGTCGTCAAAGGGTTGTTGGTCAAAACTACTAAGCGCAGTCTTTCGTTGCCTCTGAATATGTCTCTCGGTAGATTGGAAAGGTCGTTTTCGGCCAAATCGACTTCAATCAGAATTCTTAATTCGAGAAATGCGTCCGCATGCAGCGAACGGAGTTTGGTCGCTTTTAAATTGATTTTCTGTAAGTTTAGCAATCCAATATTAGCGAACGCTTCTGCAGGGAGGTTCCTGATTGGGTTGTCGTGTATGTCTAAAACTTGGATGTCGGATGAGAGCGGCGGGGGGCGACGGAGGTCACTGGAGGCGCAAGTGGCGGTCTTCTTGCCAGAAGACCACTTGCAGACGCAAGCAGCGAACCTGGCGCAGTCGAGCCAGTCGCTGGCAGTCCTGGCGGTGCACGTCGTGAAGATAACAATCCAGTACCACCTGGCCCAAGCCACGCGCATGCTCATCTCATTTCGGGCGTGTGTTTACATCGGCAGGCTGCCTGAAACAACAAGAGCGTGTTAATTGGCTAAACAACGGGGTTTCGGAAACAATGGCTGGCTATCGTTACTTTGTTTACGTGGCCTTAACACGATTTTGTCATGATTGATTTGGTGAACCGCAGCGCAAACGTAATGTGTCAGTTATAGCCGGATCAAAGGCGCCACGTGCTAGGTTATTTATAACGAGATGACGGGAAGATCTTTTGTGATCATACGTCGTGGCTTAAAATACACTAACGCCAAACGATCATACATAATAAGTAAATCAACGTAAATGACGTGAAACAATCGTTTGTATGCCTATGAATAAATAGTGTTTTAATTTTATTTTATCTAAGTAAATAAGTGTATATTATATGTAACGATCTTAAATAACTTATCCTAATATTAAGTCACGGGTTCTATATAGTATATTAAACATAAGGGTCTGGGCAAGTCTATTTAAGCAGGATTTTGATAGCTTGATGATGAAAAAGCCATAGCAGACGTGACTTTCGAGCCCGCTTGCAGCTAATAGCTTTTAAAAAATAATAATTATCGTTTATTATAAATGATGATGTCTCTAGCATATAATGCAAAATTTAACTCTGGCTTCAACTGCAACATTTTAAAGACCGATTATTATTATATTTATTTCTTTCTTTCTTTCTTCTTTCTTTCTTTCAAAGCTTATTTTATTTTACCCAGATTCGACGAGGTGTGTATTTATTTTCAATTAATTTGGTAAATATTTACATACTTAATCAACTTTTATGTATAGTCTTTTGATTTTAACTACAACTTTGAACACTTCAATTTCACAAACGGATGAAATTTTTAACATAATGGAATTAGTTTTCGTTGCTTGCCACTTCATTCGTTGTTTTACGGTAAAGTTAATAGGGTTTCAATGGGAAAGTAAACTCTCCCACCAAGTTCCGTAAACACCGTTTAAACATTTCTATTCGGTTTAGTGGACTTATGGGGTGCTGAAGTAACAATTATATAGCAACGAAATAGTTCTTTTAAATATAAAAGGAGACACATGATATATTGTACACCTATTTAAAACTACAAATTGCGAAATTTCAGACGCTTTCAGTAAATCGAATTTAACTTTTCGTGAGATATGTTAAATTAATACTAACATGTCACCCGTAGCGACATTTAATACGTGAGTTTAACCCTTTAATTATTAGTACTAAGCTATCAGTAATTTAGCTTTTCGGTGAAGGAAAACATCGTGAGGAAACCGGTCTAATCCCAATAAGGTCTAGTTTTCCCTCTGGGTTGGAAGGTCAGATGGCAGTCGCTTTCGTAAAAAACTAGTGCCTATGCCAAATCGTGGGATTAGGTGTCAAAGCGGACCCCGAACTCCTTTAGGGCACGGCACAACCGGGAATAACGCTAGGATGATGATGACTAAGCTATCAGTAAATCTTAAATTTCATAACACAGCGGTGTGAATGTGTTGAAAAAAATAGTAAAAAAAACATTTTGTTCAAAATGAAGACGTAAAGTGTTTTATAAACGCTCCATCAACCAGCAACAGGCAAAAAATAAAGCTGCCGTAAACAAGCCGGTGTTTAAACTGCAACCAATTAAGTTGGACGCACTAGCGAATTAATTCTGGCCTGAATAAAGGAAGAGCCCTCGTGCTCAGCTACAGCAAACTAATTCCGGTGTGGGCGCTAAAGTAGCACTATCTGCACCAATTTGTTAATTGGACAACCTGTCAGTTAATCACGCAAAATGGTTTGAGGGAAAATTGTTTCATATGAGAACGTTAGAAAATCTACTAAAAGAGTAAGGTCTCGGACACACAGACACGCACAGGTGGTAAATTTAAATATTACGAACTCTTTTCCCCTAAATAGAAGTTCCACTAAATGGCTTCGTTTGCGAGGGCACAATTCCGTGTAATGTATCTATATCTACTTATAAATATAGTGCTAGAACCTCACTTTTATGAAGCTAACTAGAACAACTAGTTTGAAGAAAATTGTGTTTCTTTATTCTTTACGTCATTTACCGAAACATAGAGACGTCATAACGTCTTTTTTCAAAACAGAGAGAAACTTGTTATTTATTTTTGCATGTAAATAAACTCAGTGCACAAGAAGTTTGACGTAAAACAAGGGTTAAATTTTAATTCTCAGAGATTTAGAGATTAAATTTTCGGAAAACGATCAAACGATGACGATAAAAAAGTTAGAAAAAGAGAATACTTCCGTGTCCTTTTCTTAAAGTTCAAAACTAAGGTATTCGCTCTAGATTATTTGTCTATTTCCACAATAATCAGTCGTCAAGGCTTAATGTCCGTGGGTTGTTTGTCTTGACGTGCCGGCTGGCTGCACAATTGATCGCCTGTTTACAAATTGCTGGCCGTGTCATGTATAATTTGAGTCATTTGGGTAACTGATCGGTTTGCGTCGAGGGCTATAGTTTTGGGACGAAGAAAGATAAGCTATAATTTAGTTGCTTCGATAAAAGCAGCTGCTTTTAGAGCATTACCATTATCATCAGTTTAAAGAGCATTCGCCACTATGCTCTGTTATCTGATATAAGATTGCATTTTTTTCGCTTTCAGTTGATAAACGCTTTTTTCGCTTCTGCCTCTCCTTCTCCAATATCCCTTAATCCCTTCCCTCTAAATTACGAGTATCATTACTACAAGTAACGGAGTTTTGGAAAAAAAATAACGTTTGAAAATTCTAAGATACATTGAGCACCTAACATACATACGTTTAGCTTGCACTTCCACAAATATTAATACTCAACAATTTTGCTCATTAAACATACACTAACCGAATGTAATTATGTTCCAAAACCAATAATGAGTTGAATAGTAAAACCGCAAATACCGTAGCGGCCGCATGTGGTCAGATGGCACAAATTAGGCGAAAACATCCCGTAGAGCTACTGAATTATCAACAGATGTTATCCCGAAATGATTTTGTAGTCCCTAGCTTGTAATTTCAACTTTATCTGCACATTCAAAGCATTGGTATGAAAGAGGAAATTTGGTCCGAAATTAGTCTGTTATTAACGTTTTCGCAACCATTTCCTATAATGTGTTGTATGTAAATAGGTTTTAATATTTCATTCCGTTTAAGTACGGATAGTAATAATACAATAAATATTATTACTCTGATTGTGTCTGATTTCGCTAGGAACTAATATCAGCTTGTAGCTTTAGAAATGGTCCTCCGAATCGAATTTTAATAATAAAGTGACACAACTAGATGCTTCGTGATGGGAACAAGATTCACGCGATGTAGGTATTTTTTTACCACTGATGGGCCACTCAAGGGGAATATTTGCCTTCCGTTGTGTAAGATACTGTATAATATTTTAATTGTTCTTTTGAAAGCGGTTTTGAATGTCAAGTGCTCAAAATAAAATAAAATACAGCACAATACTCTTTATTGCTGCACACTTCGCTAAAATAATACTTGTACATAATCATTACTACAAGTAGAAGCAATCAACTGGCGGTCTTATCGCTAAAAACTATATTTTCCATATAACCTTAAAAAAATGATTTTCGAAATAGTGACTTGACTAAAATTAATTAGAATTTTTTAACGAACCTGCTAACAAAATTTCACGAGAATCTGCTGAGAAATGCGACCTGTAGAGAAGAACAGCTGGAAAGCGTGACAGCGAACGGACATACGATTTTTTTTCGGCCCAAGCGAACAAAGTTCTATGCTTCAGCATAGAACTTTGTTCGCTTCAGTCGCTCGTTCGTTAAAACAAAAGAAAAGTAAAATTTTCATTTAATCGGAACGAAACCGAGACCAGTAATTTGTTTCAATTGGATACCATCCCAATCGACTAGTATTGCAATCAGTTCAAAACTCCAACAAGCGTTGTTTCCAAAGTTGTCGAGAATTGAAAATATTTTCACAGGATAAGTATCGACGAAAAGTGATTTATATTGTTTACTATTTGCCACTGTTAGTCGCCCGTAAATATCTCTCAGTTTCTATTTGTGGACATTTCGAATAACTGAAAACTTTAAAACAGTTCACGTGGGACAATTTTATTTGGGCCAAATAGACAAAACAAAGGAGTTCGAAAGAATAAGAATTTTACGTTCGGAATTCCTCAGAGAACACTCTTTCGACCCAGTTTTCGAATACATTGATGGCATTCCGTTTACGTAGGTAATCTTGTAGAAGTAGCAGTGTCTGTAATGTGGTTTACCCTCTTGATACATAAACATTAAGAATTAATTAGTAAAACCTTCAACTAAACGATTTTACACCTAGCTGTCTCAGCTGCTTTAAAATCGTTTGTGTACAATCTAGCTAGACCATTCGACCCATATCAGTGTTTGTTGTCATAGTGATATCAAATGCCTGTTATTCTCGTAATCAAACCAGCTGTTGGTGGGAAGTGCGAGTTAAATTTTACATATTTTAGCGGCATATGTTCTTTTGACGACCGCTTTAGCCTAGTTGGTAGTGACCCTGCCTACGAAGCAAGAGGTCCTGGGTTCGAATCCCGGTAAAGGCATTTATTTGTGTGATGAGCACGAATATTTGTTCCTGAGTCATGGATGTTTTCTATGTATTTAAGTATTTATTTATCTATATCGTCGTCTAGTACCCATAGTACAAGCTTTGCTTAGTTTGGGACTAAGTAGGTTGATTTGTGTAAGATTGTCCGCAAATATATATATATTTTTTTTGTTAGCGAACGTTTCTGCTTAGTATAAATTTACTGTTAAAATGGGGTAGCACATTGTTACTAACGATTCTCAATGTAACTTGGGACGTTGGTGCCGTATCAGAAGTTGTAACAACTTCACGGTAGATGTCGCTACGAGCCTCCCTAAGGTTAATTAGAAGAGTGAAGGGATTGAAAGATCCGTTGCCACTAGCGGGACCCACGGTAGCTCAGTTGGATAAGAGCAATGGACGGATTCCAGAGGTCGCAGGTTCGAATACCGCTCGTGGCGAATAATTTTTCAATTTACCACTTTGATCAAAACCTACATATTTTAGTTTTGAATAACATATTTTATTTTTGTCGTTCGTAACTACTGCACTAGTCCCACACACCGCTTAGTTTTTTCTGTCTCTTTCGTGTTCATATTTACTCCGTTTTGCTAATTCGCGTTGATCTCTTTGATCTGTTTATAAACATAATGTACTTAAGTCTCATTTACAAGCACGCTCGCCGTTAAAGGGGAAATAATTCTCAGAATACGTATTCTGAATATGGCAGCAGACTTATCGGTAACTAACTCATTAACATTAAATTGAATAAAATAGATATAGGTAACATAACATAATATGCCAACATGAACATTGATGGAGTAGCAATTTAGAGACCTTAATAAATAACCAAATATACCTATATGGTTCTTAGCGCTTTACCTACGCTAATGGAGGTTGATGCCGCAAAAAAAAAAAGTTGATCAAGCTCCTGAACTTGCTTTGTTCTAACAATTAATCCAAAATCGATACTAAAACGCCAAATAGGTACTTTGTTACAGTTTAAATAAGTTAGACATAATGTAGCGTTAAGCCCCAGGATTGTGGTTCCAAGTTGGTGGGTTCAGAGAAAGGAACAGTTGGAAACAAATGTAATTGTGCCGGAGTGGATTCGATAGCGTTTCGTTTTGAACTTGTTTCATTAGTTTCCGATCAAATTACTGTGCTTGTGCTTACACGGCTAGAAGAATTTAATATTTCCGTTGCATAGTTTGAATTGGGTTTAATTTCGAGAAAGGCTTATTTTATACCCGTTCATTTCACTGTATTCAGGTTTTCCGGTTAAAGCAATGAACGTTTACTACGATTAATTAAAATTGCATATTCATAACTTAATCAAGCCTTTGTAATAACCGAAAACAATCAGATGAACTTAATTAAGTGAGGCCAGGCAGGAACAAAATGCAAGTATTTATTACGAAATATTTATATTAATCTACAAACACCAACCATCATAGTATTTGTGCCCCCATTTTGCAAACTATAACATATGAAAGGAATGATTATATAAATCAATTATTTGAACTTGTATTTTACAGAACCTATATTGTACCGGGTGGGCCTTGTAACTGGAGCAAATATTCAAAAGGACGCTTCCTTAGAGCATTTGCAGTAACCCCTTGTGTATCATTCACTTTCAAAATTTTTGGTTTCGGAGAAATTTTGAAAGTTATGACCTCCAAGTAATGTATCATCTTGGCACCACGAGATCATATCACGGCAGTCAATGCAGATTTTGAGGTAACATCATGTAATGAGTCATAATAGTTTTTGCAATTTTGTGTTCAACAGATAGTTTTGTGATTTTTTTTTTTTTTTGTGTTTTAGGAATAAAAAGTTACTCATAGCACTCCCGAAGAGTAAAAAAATACAAGTAAACTTATTAAGATTAAAAAAAAAAAAAAAATTTTTTTCGCGTAAAACCACTTGGAAATAATTGTTCACAAGCTTAAAAATCTACCGTATAATTTTTTGCTCCAGTTACAGGGCCCAACCTGTATACTGCGATTTTACAGGTGCCAACCCGCGACAAAAACGATAGTTTTTTGCCCGATTACGGCAAAGCCAAAAGGAAGGGATATATTTTAGCAGTCTATGTTTTGTATTTACGTGTGTTCCACCGTAGCGTTTAAGATACTGAATCAATTTTGATCAATGAGGTGTCAATCGATTCGAAATTATGCTCCATGTGACATGGGGTTACCTTTAGTGTGAAAAAAAAACTATATTTTTCAGTTACAATTCGTAGTCAAGTTACAGTTTTTTGAAAAATTTATACTTTTTAATGGTAAGACTTGTGTATCGAGATGGTCCTTAACTATGTTTGTTGTGTCGGGAGTGTTTTTTTTTACTTTATGTAGTTATTATTTACGCTTGCTTTGTAAAACCGCAACTCTTTGACTATTTCACATTCTAACCGGTATACAATCTGGCAACCGTACCGTCTTTTCGAAAATCTCAATACGATAAATAATAAATCGGTATAATTATTTTGGGCGCTCGACGTTAGCTTGCCGCATGAGGTTTACGTGACGCCAAACGCATTTGTTATTATAACATATCCTTTTTTTGCATATACATAGGATAGGATGCAAAGAGACGAATAAAAAGATGTGTCGCTGCTTGCCTAACTATGAGTATGAGAGCACCGATGCCTAAAAGTAACGAGACGAACTTCAAAATGTGGTTTTACATGAGTTTAAGCATAAAAGCATGCATGATTATGTTTCCCACTTTTTAATTGCATCACACGATATTTGAGACCTATTTACGTGCGCGAAGTTTGTATATGAGCATAATAAGTAAGCATGCATGATATGTTTGATGCCCATATTTTAATTGTATCACACGATGTTTGAGACCATCACGCAAAGTTTCCTGAAATATGAAATTATTTCACGCAACTTCATAAAAATATGTAACCAGATTGCTCATTTACTGAACATGGAATTATGGACTCTGTTTTTCCTGCAATATAAAATAATAAAATGGAAAATATCCCGAAGGTGATGTCAATTTACTAACTTCGCGGCACCTTTTTAATGTAAACTGTCAGGTTCAAAGAGATACAAAAATACAAGGGCCCAACGAACTTTTGCAAAACGAATAATAAAGGGAATTTATGATTTTTTGGTTCACGTTGGTATTTAAATGTAGCTTATAATGGACTTTTGCACTTAAAGGGAAATAATGTTTTATAGACATGTAATAGGGATAAAGGAACACGGAACAGGTAGATATTTGAGATGTAAGAATCATCATAGTTTATTTATCTACGCTCATATCATAAATCCTCTATAATGTGTTCGGAAACCATATATAATGACCACCATTATTGCAACCAGTAACGTAACATCAGCGTTTTATCTGTGCGTATGAAAAATCATAATAACATCGACATCGATGTTATTATGGGAATCTAGTTGGTCATGGTTTGAAATCTAGTCGACCATGGCGGTGCAATGACGGTTATTCTAATGGTTCCCGAACACATCATTGAGTGTCATCTGTAAATAATTAGGCATTTTAAACACTCGTGTGATCCTATTCTGAAACACGCTCACGCTCGTTTCATAAACCCACACTCGTGTTTAATGCCCTTCATTATGTACAGTCACATAAACGACTATTTCATCACACTTGCTCGTAAAGGGTTTGATAACACTTAGTCATACTGAGCTACAAAATGTCCCTAATAATGGTTTTAAATATATTTGCCTCGTATTCGTAAGTTTTAAGCAAACAGGGATGAAATAAGTTACGGCTTTCGAAAAGGTTTCCCTATTAAAACGTAAAACATTTTTTTACCCACTTTTTTTATTTTAAAGATTTTGACGGTGGTTTTCAAAACTCCAGGGCCTAAGAAAGTTGCTTTTAAGATATTTGTTATTTTATTTTACTGCATTGCCGCAGCAGACAATGCGCGACGAGATCTCCAGTGCGCTCTACCTCCTCCTGTTCAAGTTTCGAGAGTATCGGTCTTAATCCATCTATCTTATCTAATTGAGGGCCCTTTCATATATGCACTTCGACCCAGTGGGATCTTTTGTGCGTTTGCCCTCACCTTTATGCCTCCTCCTAACCTCGCTATCATTTCTAGAGTATCGGTACAAACAACCCAGACTTCCTCCAAAAGCTACCGAGGTACCTGGCTTGCAGGCTTCCTTCACAGGAACATCAAGGGAATGGAATGCCCAAAGGGTCTTACACACGTTTGCTTGACTGAGGTGGTCATCACACTGCCGCTACATCCCTCTGCGGCCGCGTATAAATTTCGCCGCACGGAGTGTGTGATACCGTGCGGATTTTCTATACAAACTGAGGTACTCGTAATTGCGTACAACGAGAAAACTGTCGCGTCGCACACCGCAGCACAATGCGGCGCCAGTGTGAAACCGCCTAAGAACGAGACTATTGTATTTGTATTGTATTGTTTATTCAAATAGGCTTTATTATAGCACTTTTGCAGGTCAAAAACTGATTCTACCTTTATATATTAATTGGTTCTGCTACATTTGGTGGCGGTACCAAGGTGGTCATGCAAAAGCTTCCATGCATCTTTGTCTTCTATGTATTGGCTAATTGTGTAATAGGCTTTCTTTAATAGAGTAGATTTTACATGACTCTTGAATTTACCTTCTGTGAGCCCAGTGATTTCATTAGGAAACCGTATAGAGTTTCCTAGAAAAGATTTTTTACTCGTTTTAGATGAACTTAGGTACAACTATTTTATCTTTGTTCCTAGTATTGAAATTATGGTAATCACTATTTAATTTAAATTTATTCAAGTTTTTACGCACGTGCATGATGTTTTCATAAATGTACAAGGAAGGTAGGGTAAGTATGTTTATCTCTTTGAAGAGTTCTCTTAAGGAGTCGCGCGGGCGCATCTCTTAAATGGCACGAATCGCACGCTTTTGCCATATAAATATAGTCTCGATGTCCGCAGCCGCACCCCACAACATGATTCCATACGACATCAGACTGTGAACATATGCGAAGTAGACTAATCCCGCTGTAGCTACATCTGTAAGTCGTCTTATTCTATAAACTGCATAAGCTGCAGAGCTTAGTTGCCCCGACAGGACGTTAATGTGAGTACCCCATTGTAACTTTGAATCTATATTACTATAAGCAGTCACCATAATTGATGTTGAATTTAACAAAAGCCTCGTGTAAAACCGCCCCCATGATAAATGATGACAAGTAATAAGTGAAACTTCACTTATCAACAGACAGTCTTAGCTAATTGTTGTTTAATGTCTGTTTAATGTACGGGAAAGGGCCGTGAATTATGTGTTTGCTAATCTCGGATTTATTAGGTTTACCTAATATAAATGGAATGAGATTAAAACAGAGGGCTTGAAACGCTTGGCTATTCTATCAATAGTCTGATAAAAGGAACCACGTCTTTTGTTACTCGAAGATTATGAGTACCTATTATGTTCGAATATCTGAATTTGTATTATTATAACACAAGAGCAATGGACGGATTCCAGAGGTCGCGGGTTCAAATCCCGCTCGTGGCGAATCATTTTTCAATTTTCCACTTTGATCGAATACCTAACCTCCCCTTAGGGCCTGGCCACATGTCTGCGGTGCGGCGCCGCAACGTAAAATTTTGGGGCGCGCGCGCCGCAGAAACCCACGTTTAGTACCGAGGAACGCGGATTTTGCTGTGATTTTATTGATTTGAATTTATAAAAGCTCCCGTTTTTATGTTATCTGATTGACCTCTATTCTAGTATTACTTTTTTATATATAGCATAAACACAGAAACCCTAAATAACGTTCAATAAAGTTTGTATCTCTTCATCAATGGCCAGCATTCGTCCATGCTCATATCGGATAATTGTTGCAACATCAGTTAGTAAGTCATACTGTACTGCTATTCCGGATACAGCTTCGCTTTTAAATATCTACACAATTCAATGGCTGCACATAAATATGATGTGGGGAAAACACTAGGTAATAATCATCATCATCATCATTGGCCTGCAGCATCTATAAAAGATGATTTAAGCAGCGTCCATTAAAGTGCGGCACTTGCGTAGTTGTCGTTGTGTGTTGTTGCTTGTGTGTTGTGTGTGAATTAGTAGGTATGAAATAAAAGGAGTGGGGCGCATCTTTGTATTGAACGATACACTGTTATTATTCTGATTAAGCATAATATATCATGCTCCCATGAATGTCGATAAACTACCACCGGTTCGGAAAGAAAACCTCTGCCTCGAGAAGAACCGTAAAACACTTGACGATGTATATTTTTTTCAAAACAGTATATTATACAGGGTGTGGCCTGTCATAGGAGCAAATATTCAAAGGGACGCTTCCTTAGAGCATTTGTAGTACTACTCATTATATATTTTTTTGGATTCGGAGATATTTTGATCTAAAGTTATGACCTCCAAGTTATGTATCTTGGCACCACGACATCATAGCCACAGCAGTCAATGCGGATTTAGAGGCAACATCATGTAACGAGTCATAATAGTTTTTTCATTTTTGTTTTCTAAAGATTTTTTTGTGATTTTCAGATTTTTATTTATAATTTTTTTGTCTTTAAAATAAAAAGTTACTGAAAGCACTCCAGAAGAGTAAAAAAATACAACTTAACTTATTTTGAAGAAAAATAAATTCAAAAAAAGTTTTTTTTTTCAAGTTTTACCATGTGGAAATAATTGTTCACAAGCTTAATAATCTACCGTAAAATTTTTTGCTCCTATTACAGGCCACACCCTGTATATAATTTCATTATCACAATATTATAAAATTACATTGATATTGCTACAGTAGACAGCCTATCTATTTATTTTATTTATTTACTATACTACTATTTTTATCTATCTACAATGCCGTCTGCAAAGCCTGTAATCTAAAAGAATGCACAGTTTACAAATTGAAATCCACTATCAAACAATGGTTTACTACCCTGTCATATGCTGACACTGAAAGTCTCCTACAACCATGTATCTAGGAGTCTCACACTTATTTAGTAGGTATGTTACTCGCTCTAATATCCATACACTTATACACACATACACACACATACACGCACAATCACACAGAAACTCGCTTGCCTACCTGTTTTACAAATAAATTACCTACTAGGAACTTTTAAAATTTTGAGTACAAATATATTTATTAAGTTTTCGGTTTAATACTTTAAAATAATGTTTGTCACAGTTTATAAACTTTCTTTTTTATAACACAACTTCTCTCTTGTGGCTCATTACTCATTATAATTATAGACAACAGATGTAACTGATAACTCCATGAGTTCCAAGATACAGGCTCAGCCTAGTTTGGGACTCACCAGATATCGCTTTCATATTATGTAACAGTGTCTTTTTGTGTAATAAAGTTATTCTTATTCTTATTCTTATTTTGCGATAGATCTCTCGTGCAGGACTTCATCATTCACCAAATGCAACTTAACGTCTTTTTTTTCCATTCGTGTTAAGTCTCTGAGAACGTTTCTTTAAATCCATCCAAAACGGCAGAACTTTTAAATTTAAACACGTTCGTTTGAGCTGTAAAGCCGAAGTACGTCGCTAATTGGACTAATTGGAGCCGTTTTCGACACTAACTGACAGTTAGCTGCGAATTACAGCCGCTCCTGACACTCAAAGTTAACTTTGATTACCTGACCTTGTGATAACCCATCTTACATGCACATGGTTTTATGGACAATTAGATATATTGCTCTGAATTACTTAAAGTTATGATCATGCAAAGTTTTTTAAGTACGTGATAAAACTTCCGTCTCAACGTTTTGAATTTTTGGATTAAAGGAGCGACTCGGTTACATACAAACACAAACTCACGCTTTTATTCTCAATTAAGGAAGACAGAACACATTTAAGTAATTAATAATTTTCAGTGATTCAATTGTCTTTCATCTTAAAATGGAGAAAGTGTAGGTATAATGTATGTAAATATTTCAGTCATAGGTTTCTAGCCCACCGTCTGTCACACTTACAACAACCACGGCTGACAACTCATTGTTAACAGATGTAAGGTAAACGTCCTAGTTTTAGACGTTGTACTAGTGTATGACATGGGTAGGTATTTTATGTCAAAGAAATATCGGTAAAATTCCAACTAAAAGGATTTTTATTCATTCTAATTTAATCCCACTGTACAACGTCGAGAACTAGGGTGTTTACTTTATCCGCGGATTAAAAAAAATTGGAAACGGTAAAATATAAGTTTAGTTTAAAGATATTTAAGATTTAAAAATATTTCTCGTTTTCTTGATCCACAAAGCTTTCTAACAAATACAATTGTTTCCTGTTTGGATATTATCATCTTTAATAACGAGTTTCCCTTAAAATCGAACAAGTCACGACTGTTAAAAGGTATTACTCGATACAACAAGGAAACTCGCGGACACTTCAAGAGATTGGCATTTCGCGCTGCTTCCATCGAAAATGTGGCTAACCGCGGCGCTGCTAATTATGTTGACAACGGTTTTGCTTTGGTCGTGTTCTTCCCTTTCCAATTTGATATCCTTTCATTGCTACTTTTATAATAGGTTTGAAAACTAAGCTGCTGTCTATATTTAAGTAGCTGAGAATTAGAATTAGTAGCTTAAATTTAATTTAAGAAACATTAATAGTTTGGTGTTTCCAACAGTACTTTTCGATATACCGTCATCAACTACTCATTGAGACGATTCTAACGAGCCCAAACTCAAAAGGGGTTACGACGGTTAAGTACTGAATTCACATGGCCACTTTCTGTCTCCATCATCAGATCAGCTCGATAGTACGATAATATTGAATTGTCATCCAAACTATGCATATAAACCTACCAAAAATTTCAGCTCAATCGGCTGAGGTCAAGTGGTTCAAAATTCAGTTCCAAGATGTGTCCCGCACTAACAAACGAACAGGTGAAGTTAAATAAAAGCTTGTAAAAAAACTGCCTACCCTAATAACAACAGAAGGTAGGAAATCTGAGGGTCAATCGACATTTGAGTTTCGCATTCCATTGATTTCAATATTCCTAGAAGTCGTCTTCTTCTTTTATTTCTTTAAATCACTTTCAAGACCAATTTTTTTTATGACAATCCAGATATTTTTTTGTAATTGAGCATTTTCAAAAAATTGTGTTTAATTAGCGTCATCTGTTAAACAAAAATTAACTGTTTTGTGAAGAAAATGAGCATACAAAATATATGAAAAAGAACTTGTTCCACAATTAAATAACGTGTTTATGCATATAATTTTAATATTGAGAAGAAAAAGATAGATTTTATACAAACTGAATACTTAATTGTCGTCACAAAGCTGACACTGAGTTAATTTTTGGTTAAAAAATCATACTAATTGGGTACGTACACATTTTTAAAAATGTTTATACATATAAGTATAATATGTTATTATAGAATTTTAATTTTAATTATAGAATATTTATATTACACCAAATTATACCTGTGCTTGTAAACAATGTATAGGGTTTTTTTTTCTCTGCTTAAATAATCTTTTTTTAAGTATAAGTCACTATCTTTTTTATCACGCTAAACTTTAAATCATCACCGAGATCACCCAGAATGATTCACCCGTAAATAGATAGCAGCTAATTCCTGAATGCCAGTAAACTCTATCGAGGATCATCATTAATTACCTTCCACCTGATAGGTTGCTTAAGGGTACGTACAGTCATTAAGATCGAAGTCATTTAGATAACAGAACTCAATGAGAGTAAACTATTGGCTGTGTTAAGTTCGAGATTAGTCGTAGGTATATTATTCACTGAGTGATAGAGAAGTAAATTTATATTTAGCAGAAACGTCCGCTAACGAAATTCTAAGTTTCGATTAAAGTGGAAAATTTAAAGATTCGTTGCCACTAGCGGGACCCACGGTAGCTCAGTTGGATAAGAGCAATGGACGGATTCCAGAAGTCGCGCGGGCTCAAATCCCGGTCGTGGCGAATAATTTTTCAATTTTCCACTGATCGAAATGATAGAGAAGGAGTGTTATAGTTATAGTATACTAGCAGCCCGCGCGGCTTTGCCCGCGTATTGCAAAGAACGCAGGCAAACCAGTAGAAAAAAAAACAGCCTATGTCCACCCGGAAAGTTTATTCTATGCACGGGTGAAAGAATTTCACACTTACAAACCCCAAAGCTACGATCTCACACACGTTTTACTGTGTATGTATAGTTTTATTATAGATTACTTATCTAGGGCTGTAAAACAAAGAATGTCTCAGATAGCAAATACTTATTTGATAAATACGCGATCTAAGGCTTTCTACGTGATTCTGAGATCCTTACTCCTATTTTGGTTGAAGTACATTTTCTAGAAAATTACTCTATTAATACGCATCGCACGTACTTATTTGGTATAATATACGAATAAGAACCAAAATTTGGTTATTTAATAAGGATAAGAACTTAATCTGAGTTTACACGCCCGGGGCGCTAAAGTGTATGATATGTAATGGCGCTACTCTACGAGGTGTAAAGGGCGCGGTGAAATGTAATTTAGGGGCAATATGGCGCCTAAATGCTTGTATCGCCCGGCGCGCTTAGATGGTTAAGGCCGACCTTGGGTGGTTAAGACGACGATATATTGAATTTTAATAAATATTAATACTTAAATACAAGAAAACATTCAAGACTCAGTAACAAATATTCATGATCATCACACATATTTGCCCACTGGGATTCGAACCGAGAACCTTCAGCTTCGTAGGTAGAGGTAATTTAAATGTACAAATACTGTTTTATAAAAAACAAATAATAATTAATTAAACCTCACATGAAATCCTTCGCAGTTATTACTTCGATAAGTTTTGCTTCGGTAAACAGCTTTTCCGAATATTCTAAAACCTGTGGATGTAACCCAAAAGACATTTATCCCTGTCATTACACCGTATCTTGCCATCAAAGGACCCTAATTCCCTTCACAACGTGATACCGAAGCGGTCTAGATAATTCCCTTTTTGTTTTGTTCAAAGGTACCTTATTTTTGTCATGAGGTCGTAATTTGGTTGGGGCGAGAAATGCGTAAGGACCCGCGATAAAACAGTTAGCAGTTTAATTTCACTTACCAGATAGTTAAAGACAGGTTATGTTTGGTAAATAGATCGTTTATTTATGACTAATTGTTCCCCAGCTGCTTTTTTATGAGTACGGCGTAGTTTTTTTGAAGTGGATACTTCTTTGCTCGCGTTCTTGTATAGGGGTAGAGTTCAAAATGTATCACGTGACTTCCGGAATAACTTTTTGTAGAGAAGCCTAATCTGATTTGAAATAATTGTTCGTTACATGTTTTAACACTTCTTTATTTATCATTAGTTGTTAATCACAAAATGTTATTTAGTTTATGTGGCGGACATGAAAATAATGCTGAAATTACCGCCATTTTCAATGTATCGCAAGTCAAATGAGCTACTTCAGTCAATATTGCCATATATACCGATTTATCTGTACTTATACAGATTTTAGTGAATTAATTCAGATATATTAGGGTTTCAAAGCCAACAAAGAAGTATCCACTTAAACTTGATTAAGGGTTGTATCTCCGACACAACCCGCTTCTTTTTTATTATTGTCTGTCGGTACAGATAATATACTCGTAATTAGATCATAAATGTAACACAAAATAATAAAAACATGGTGATATTATGGTGTTATTTTATACACAGGAGAAAAGAGGCGTGACTTAATAAACAAGATTTGATAATTCAGTGGCAATTGTATAACCTACACTTTTTGTTATCAATTTTTTAACTAATAGAACTATAAGGGTTAAAATTGAAGATACAATCTCGGATCCACTCGTTACTGAAAATGGACTTCCCCAAGGATCTGTTTTAAGTGTTATCCTGATTTTGATCTCGATAAATAATGTGCTAGATGTTATAGAACGACCTGTAAAGGGATGTTTATTTGCAGATGACTTAACAATATTATGTATAAAAAAACGATCTTCGTAACTTTCCAATTCCCTACACAGGCGATGGTATTCCCCATAACGGCGTCTCGCAGATTCTTTATTCAGGTCGTGAACCCAAATTCTTTTTTTTTTATTAAGAGCTAGGAGCAATAATAGGTCTTCTTCGTCGGAGTCTTCACCGTTCCACATCTTGAAGTCGACTGGTGCTGCCGGGCGTATTCTCTTTGCCGTTCTTGTGAACGCGCTAGCAACGCGGGCCCGCGCGGGCGCGCGACGGGCCCGCGTTGCTGCCGCGGCGGGCCCGCGTTACTACACGCCGGTGTGAATAAACCGCTTCAACCGCACCCGACCCGCGCCGCGCCCGACCCGCGCCGCGCCCGACCCGCGCCGCGCCCGACCCGCGCCGCGCCCGACCCGCGTTCGGTGTGTGGAGGCCTTAAGAAATGCCTTAAACTGAATAGAAAAAGCCTATGGAACAGCTGTTGGGTAAAAAATAACAATAGTGCCTTATATGAGATAAGAAAATCAGTATTCGAAAAGAGTAAATTCCATGTAAATAATAGAAGTGACCACGTACTTATGAATAGATAAAGAATAGGATATTGTAATTTTACTCATTTATTATTTTGTATCTCATAATCATAACTAAGGAACCTAAGAAGAAATTTCTAGGGTGTAGTAGTGATATATCTGTCAAACACTTTTTTATTGATTGTCCAATGTATAACTCAGAACGATTAACTGTTAATCTTCCTAATAATCTAAAGGATTGTTTAAATAACTCGAAAAATTCTTTAAACTTTCTCAAACTTATCAACTACTACAATTTGATTTAATAGTGTATCCCTATAGTGGTCGCTAATGACCTTAGCTGTTTCAGCGACCTTAAATAAATAAATAAATTAAAGATTTGATAATTCAGTGGCAATTGTATAACCTACACTTTTTATTTCGATGTTTTTTTCTAAACAACTTAGTGTGTTATATTTTGAGTGTAAAATGTAATTAACTTGATTATTATAACAAAATAATTAGCTTGTTCTTCAGGGGTCATATTTGTAGCCATATATATTTTTTCCCAGTTGCCATGTTCTTCGTAGTACCAGATAAATTGCCCTTTGTTAAATACCATTTCAGTGACATGATTAATGAAGCTACGGTAGCCTAGTGGTTCAGGCATGCGGCTGTCAAGCGGCGGTCGTGGGTTCGAATCCCGGCTCGTACCAATGAGTTTTTCGGAGCTTATGTACGGAATTACCGTTAGCTTTTCGGTGAAGGAAAACATCGTGAGGAAACCGGTCTAGTCCCAATAAGGTCTAGTTTTCCCTCTGGGTTGGAAGGTCAGATGGCAGTCGCTCTGGTAAAACTAGTGCCTATGCCAAATCTTGGGATTAGGTGTCAAAGCGGACCCCGGGCTCCTTTAGGGGCACAACCGGGAATAATAACGCTAGGAGGATGATGATGAATTAATGTAGTAGGTACAGCAGCCGTAGAAGATATACATTTTTAAACACTTGGTATACTAAGTACTGCGCAAAAGTGTGAACATATTTTTGACGCCGACCGTGTAATATTTATGACCTCTGTGTAGGTTCACAAAGCTCATACATGTGTAAGGGTTTTCAACATTAAATGCTAAGCAAGGAAACAAAACATTGCTTTGAAAAGAAAACAATGAAGCTATGATAACCGTTTCTTCTTGAAAATAATCGTTTTTACACCCCAAGCTTTATTAACGTCTGTTTAATTATATTTAAAGGTCAGAAACGTCGGGTTTTGCTGTGTTGTGTACACCTGCGAGTATATTTTACGGGCTATGAAAGTAGGTATAAGTCCTACTGAACATATTTTGAAATCATTAGTTTAAAAAACATGCAAATTCAGCACGCAATACGTGTGTAGTAACAAGTTAACAACATAACATGGAACTTTAGCATTACGATAATTAGTTATTATATTGATCCCAAGTTTAGAAAATATGCATTTTTTTATTGTCCTAGAGTAAATTTTTATCTACCAATAGAGAACGCTTACGCTCTTTACGCTTTTATAGAAACTAAATTATATGACAACTATGGACCCTAAACGCAGCATTTCGCGACCGAAACAGCAATTTACTTACTTGATTTTCCATATTAGTTATTATATTGATCCCAAGTTTAGAAAATATGCATTTTTTTATTGTCCTAGAGTAAATTTTTATCTACCAATAGAGAACGCTTACGCTCTTTACGCTTTTATAGAAACTAAATTATATGACAACTATGGACCCTAAACGCAGCATTTCGCGACCGAAACAGCAATTTACTTACTTGATTTTCCATACAACACTCTCTCTTAGTACACAAGAACGAACTGTGACGTCATACTTTCATATCAATTAGTATGAAGAGTTTCACCTGCCGCCAGCGAGGTCCGGACTCCGTCTTTGACTCGTTTTGGTATTCATTTCTTTAATTGTAATTGCTCCGATACAAACATTTGTTCCTCTGCAACATTAGTTCGAATGGCAATGTAAAAAAAAAGGAAATTTAATTAAGGCGAGGCCGGGCCGGTTCACGATCTGACGAAAATATTGATTTTTGAGCTTCCAGTGTGAAGAAACAATGAAGAATTCTACTACAGAAAAATTACCGTAGACTGAAAAAGAAACAGAAGTTTTATAACCAAACATAATATAAAATAAAAAAGCGGCCAAGTGCAAGGCGGACTCGCACATGAAGGCTTCCGTAAAATAAATTGCGGTTTACGATTTATGACGTATTAAAAAATAACTACTTACTAGATCTCGTTCAAACCAATTTTCGGTGGAAGTTTGCATGGTAATGTACATCATTCATCACTTATTTTAGAAGTTACAGGGGGGGTGGACACACATTTTACCACTTTGGAAGTTACTCTCGCGCAAACTATTCAGTTTAGAAAAAAATCATGATAGAAACCTCAATATCATTTTTGAAGACCTATCCATAGATACACCACACGGGTTTGACGAAAAAAATTTTTTTGAGTTTCAGTTCTGAGTATGGGTCCCCCAAAACTTACTGTTTTTTATTTCGATTTTTGTGTGAAAATCTTAATGCGGTTCACAGAATACATCTACTTACCAAGTTTCAACAGTATAGCTCTTATAGTTTCGGAAAAAAGTGGCTGTGACATACGGACGGACAGACAGACAGACAGACAGACAGACATGACGAATCTATAAGGGTTCCGTTTTTTGCCATTTGGCTACGGAACCCTAAAAATGGCTTGGTAACTCTGTAAAAAAATCTTGAATCATCATTTCCTTGCCCTTATCCCATTTACTTGGGGTCGGCGCAGCATGTCTTTTTCTTCCATACTTCTCTGTCAGCCGTCATATCATCATTCACTTCTTTTCTCTTCATATCGTCTCTCACACAGTCCATCCACCTTTTCCTTGGCCTACCTCGTCTTTTACATCCATCCACATGCATACCTAATACTCTTTTGGTCACATGACTTTCATCCCTCCGCATTACGTGCCCATACCACGCAAGGCGATTGGCCCTCAATTTATCCGCGATAGGTGCTACTTTTAGGCTTCCCCTTACATACACATTTCTTATTCGGTCCATCCTCGTCACACCACACATCCATCTTAACATCCTCATCTCCGTTACATGCAATCTCTTTTCATCCGTCACCTTTAAGGCCCAACATTCCGATCCATACATGACGACAGGTCTCACAATGGTCTTATAGATTTTGCCCTTTAACCTAGGAGGCATTCTGCCATCGCATATTGTTCCGGAGACCTGTCGCCATTTCATCCACCCAGCGCTTATTCGGTTTTTGACATCACGGTCGATATCACCATCACACTGTACAAGCGAACCGAGGTACTTAAAATCGGAGCAGACTGGGAGCATAACGCCGTCTAGCTTTATGCCTGTAAAACTGGAGAGACCGCCGAAATCACAAAACATATGCTCTGTTTTGGACCTACTGATCCTCAGGCCAACATTCTCCAGTTTTTGTCGCCACTTCTCCAATCTGCTCTGTACCTCGGATGCGTCTTCACCGACAAGAACAATATCATCCGCGAAGAGCATACACCAGGGTGCTTCTTCCTGTATGTACGACGACAGAGCGTCCATAATCAGTACAAAGAGGTATGGACTTAAAGCTGATCCCTGGTGCAAGCCTACCGTTACACTGAACCTGTCTGTGGTGCCAGCCACTGACCGGACGCGTGTACAACATCTGTCATACATAGACCGAATTAGCTCCACATACTTCCCAGGCACACTTTGCTCTTTCAAGGCCCACCACAAAACCTCACGAGGTACTCGATCGTATGCCTTTTCGAGGTCAACAAACACCATATGCAGGTATTTCTGTGCATTTCTGTATTTTTCGCACAATTGGCGAAGTGAGAAAATGGCGTCTGCTGTACCCCGACCCGGCATAAAACCGAATTGGTTTTGCGTTATAACACTCTCATCTCTCATTCGTCTCTCTATCACTTTCTCCCATACCTTCATACTATGTGACATGAGCTTTATTCCTCTATAATTGTTGCAATCCTGTATATCTCCTTTATTTTTAAAAATGGGCACTAATAAACTGTCGCACCATTCGTCAGGGATAGTCTCTTCACGCAACATTTTATTGAAGAATAAAGTCAGCCACTTACATCCATCCTCACTCAAAACCTTCCAAACTTCTGCTGGTATATCATCCGGTCCTACAGCCTTGCTCCCTTTCATACTTCTCACAGCTTTTCTAACTTCATCCATACCTATTTCTCTTATTACACCTATATTAACCGGCTGGTTTTGCAGCACTTTGCTCCAAGGATTCTCTTCATTCATTAACCTTTCAAAGTAGGCTTTCCAACGTTCTTTTATGACATCATCTTTCACCAACACCTTTCCTGCCTCATCTTTCACGCATTTTATATGAGAAATATCTCTTGCATTCCTTTCTTTCATTCTTGCTAAGCGATACAGCTGTTTCTCGCCTTTTGGACTATCAAGAAAAAATCTTGAATATCACCATAAAAATAAAACTTAAATATGCGAGATCTCGTAATTTTCAACGACAATCTATGTTTTTTTTTATAAAAAAATAGCTTTTTTATTATTCTAGTTTAATAATCGGACAGATTTTTAATAAATTATCTAGTATTCCTAAAATCTATTAATATGTACTAAAAATTGATGTAAAACACTTCCGAACACGCACTTCCATCTCGCTCACGCTTATGCTCAGTGAGAGGGAGAGAAGACCATGAACCTGCCTCGCCTTAATAAAAATGTGTCCAACTAGGTTATCCCTGGAGAGTTTAAGGTAACATTTTGGCTATGATTAATTACACTTTCAGGGTAAAAAAATGTTCGTCAGTTTACCTCTTTTGTTTGTGCTTTTCCAAGTTATTAAAGTATTATCGTGAAAAAATGTTTTTGACTAGCCACCGCAATTTTTTTCGAAGTCTAATACAGGATTTTTTAATGTTTCAGTAATTATATGCGCATTGACAAAATGTCGCGTAGTGACTTAATTGTATTCAATATATTTTTCTTGTTTATCATTGAAATATACCTAATTGTCAATATTGCGACTAGAAACTCTAGTATCACCTTTAATACGTTTGTTTTTCAATACACAACATCATAATATCTGATCACGTCACCGATGTTACCTACCCTGCAGTTTTTTCCAAGAAAATCCCCGAAACCAATGGAATCATTCCTTCTGCAGACACAGTTGCGCAAAAGCATTAGTTCCAGCGGTCATACTGGCGCGCTGCCATATTGCTATTCCGGGCGACGACCTCTTTACTGCCCTACATCAAAAAAGGACTTAAGCACCATCATTATGCTATGATCATACGGCATTTGTAGCTAGTAAAGCCCACCTCAGACAATACGTTTTTATTGCAACCAGACAATGGTAGTTGACCGCTGGCCCGGATTTGGCTTTTTGGTGATTGTCAACTGTTCTGAGGGATTCGTAATGGTATTTTGAGAGGTTTGGATGTGGGGTTTGTTAAGAGACGTCATTATGAGGTTTTTCGTCTTTAAATTAACTTGGCTGTTTAACAATGGAATAGGAATTATAACTCGCATTCGTACGACGTTAGTACGCGCTCGACTCTTGCGGGATATATCTGACATTTTGTGATTCCGCTGTTACTGAGAATTCACGGGTTTTATATTTGCATTCCGGTCAACTTATAATTATTTAAGCTTTACTTTAGAGCGCCACTTATTTCATCAATATTATATTAAGCTTGTTTACATAACTATCTCCACGTTTCATGTGAAAATATTATCAATATTAACAATTTAATAAAATTGCGAATGGATTACAAATTGACTTTATACAGGAGGTACACAACCGGATTCATTATGGTTTTATTAAACTGAATTAATTAAACAGAAAGTTTAAATACGTATGGTTACAGCTTTTCAGCTGCGTTAATGAACTCCGGATCATAAATTATTACCATGATTAACATTACCAAATTTTAATACAGGTTGTTTATTTAAGAAACTTTTCGGGCAGTTTGGAGAAAAGGCTTTCAGCGCCTAAATAAACATGAGTAATGTTACACGAAGTAGAACATTCTGGTCAAGGTGAGGGTAGGTTTCACTTAAATATTTATAAGTATGTAAATAATTTGAATATGTTTAGGCGTTTTTCATAAGAATCCCGGTAAAAATGTTTAGATAAGAACAAAAGGCAAAGAATACCTACAAGCCACGATATATATGCTTTATTAAATGCTATAAAAAAAAATTAACGAGAGAGTTTGGGACAAAATTCTGTCGTATGTCCGGATGTCCAGCTGTTCACGAGAACCTGAAGAGACCTGAATGTGACCTGTAGAGGACTACAGGCCCCGTAGCATGGATGGCGTTATCACGCGATAAGTGATAGGATAAGCGCGTCGTCTCGTTCTATCGAACGGTGTCAGCCAGGGACGGATGCTCTATCCTGTCACTTGTCGCGTGATAAGGCTTTCCATGCTACGGGGCCTGGTCACATTTCTCAACCAATTCTCGTGAAATTTTGTGAGCCGGTTCGACAATTAGGTAGGTATATAGTTATTTTTGTCGATTCTGTTCAGAATCAGAATCAGAAATCATTTATAAAATTATAAAAAAAGTCAAATTGTGCGAGTACAGTAGTTGTTATAGGACTAAGTTATGTTTTTAGGGTTCCGTACTCAAAGAGTAAAACGGGACCCTATTACTAAGACTCCGCTGTCCGTCCGTTCGTCCGTCCGAATGTCTGTCACCAGGCTGTATCTCACTGATACCGTGATAGTTCCAGCTGAAATTTTCACAGATGATGTGTTTCTGTTGCCGCTATAACAACAAATACTAAAAACACAGAACAAAATAGTTTTTTATAGATATTGGTACGGAACCCTTCGTGCGCGAGTCTGACTCGCACTGGACCTTTTTATTTTAGTTTTTTTTAAACGGTTTTTACGAGATCTCGCGTTATTGGTCGTTTTGCACTGAAAACGTATGCAAATGCTATGAATTCCGTTAAATGATTAAAACATGTGAAATTAAAGTAAAAACTGCATGTTAGTAGTAGTTTATAATATCCGTCTTGCACAAAGACCATTTTTTGTATGCATATTATTATTTCACCATACATTTTCTGAATATTATTAACAACTTTCAGTCTTAAAATCTTTATTACAGCCTTTTTCAGCAATAATTATTAGTTTTAAGAATACCGAAATGATACACGGATTATGCTGCTCCACCCAGTCTCGCAATCTCGCTAGATCTCGGACGAAAGTTTTACGAGAGATTTGGGAATATTATTAGCCTAATCGTGGAAATAATAATATAAAATATTTTCTAAGAACGCCTATAAAAATAAGTAGGACCTACAATTAAATAGCATCAAAATATTCGAATGATTTCAGCTTTCACGATTCCCGATTATTATCATAAAAAACGGGTTTTAAATATGTGTAATTACTTTACATTTAATTAAACCCCACCGTTACCACGATGTTTTAGACAAGTTGCATCCACATGGTCGTGAAAAGACTAAAACGAAACTAACGTGGAGAACTAATTAACCCTATCAAAATGCTATTAAGTCCCGTTCCGTTCAAATAATAGATTAATCATCAGAGTTGGTACTCACTACTGCTAACTACTTAAACACCTTAGTAGTTAATTATATTTGTAGTACTTTAAAAGTAAAACAAAACCATTTTACCTATTCTAAATACACTGATACGATCAAACAGTGTATTTTAATAGCCATATGAGAAATATTTTTTTAATACAGTTGCTCAAAAAGTGGTACTTTTTGTAGTTGCAAATCATGCGCAAAGTTGTATTTTGCGCACTAGTGCTTTTTACTTTTCCACGTGTATCGAACGACGTTTTTTAATACAGTTGCGAAAAAATAAGAAAAACAACAAGTAAGGAATTTGAAACTTTTACATTATTAATTCTGTAACATCATTGTAATACAGTTGAAAAGTAATAAAGTTGTTAAAAAAAAAATCTGTTCTTGTTGTTTTTCTTATTTTTTCGCAACTGTATTAAACGTCGTTCGATACACGTGCGGAAATGTCATTCTTCACTCGTCCCGAGTCTAACCACACGCCTACGGCTCGTGGCAAGATATCTCGGCACTTAGAGTAGCGCCACACCGCCGTTTCACGCAAAATAGGCACAATGGATGTCGACTTGCGGAAAACGCCCAGTATAACTAACTAACTAACTCGGCACTCGTGAAGTAATGACAAACTTTCCGCACTAGCATCGAAATGTACTATTACCTATTGGTATATTCGATCCATGGTTATCACGAAAGTGGTGTAATTTTTCTACCTACGCGGACCGAGGTGCTATCGGTTCACATATTTTAAGTTATCCAGTCTTATCACATTCACCATTTAAATACTCTGTCAATGCTTCGCTTTATTTTGAGTAGAGTATCTAGTATGTGATTTATTTCTCTTTACAAGACTTTGATATACAGATAATAACTTTATATTATGATCCACTTCAAACTATTCACGTTCACTTCGAAAACTTCTAGAAAAATTCTCAAAAAAATCCATCAAACTTTGCCTCCATAGACTCACCATTGGAATATTAAACATGTTCGGATTTCCTTTGACCCTCGCCCTAACAAAAGGAATAAAATAAAACTGGTAGTATCCTGGTCCATATAAATTTACTACGGGCACGCGTGAGTTATAAAATCTAGTATGCCTAGTGGTTAAGGGATGTAATGGAACAGTAGGTGATGATTCATTAAAATTGTTTTTTTCAGGTTAAACTTGGTTTTAATTTAATTTACAATTACAAAAATTATCAACAGATACTTTAGAAAAAAAAATACAGATTTTAGTTTACTTAATCGCATAATAAAATGATTATACTGACCAAAACATTCGCAGTCAAAAATGGCTTACTTTTTAAATATTTAGAAACAAATGGGAGCACTGCGATGTTATACTTATTCGTCTCTTGTGTAACCTTTGCTTAGGTAACATGTAATATTGTAATATTTAACATTCTCAAACTAAAGACTACATTAATGAAATTGCCGTTATGAATATTCTCTTTAGTTTTGTAATTAATTTATTCTGATTAGTATACCTCAAGGCGAAACTATTTAAATATTTAGTTCAAAGCCATTGAGAGTCCAATCTTGAGTTATTGAAACTTGCACCGCCTGCCTTTCCAACAAAAACTGCTACGACAATATCTAAAGTTTGTAAAATAATTGCCTTCTCAGTTGATTCTCTTGGGTCAACAGTGCGGTGAATTTTAAACTTTTTATTGAGGTTAGTTAAATTTGTAAAATTTTCATCATTTTAGCGTTTTGAATTTGGGGTTTGATAATGATAACATTGAACACATAATAATTCAGTCTAGAGCAGTAATGACATGCACTTTTTAGACTTTTACACATTTCAGTCTCTAAAACAATTTGTCCTTTATTCATGTAACATATTGACCCTGCTGGTCGATTACGTAACGCATCGTAGGTAGTTACGCGATACCCCTCTGGATTCATTACTAACAATTGTAATCAGAGGCCCAAAAGGATTGGCATTTTAAACGTAGTCGCTTAAAATGACAACTCTTTTGGATCTCTGAAGATATCAGACAATAGTAAACTAGTGTTCACGATTGCCTCATAGCGTCTAGCCGTTGGAAAACACTTTAAGATTGTATAATTATAAAAAAATGTAACGATTGTTTCCATCCACATCAGTCACTTTGCGAAAGTAAGACTTTATGTCTGTCACAGTATGTACTGAAACTTTGGCATGTAACCTTTTGCTCTAGAGATGGATGTAGGCTATCTACTTTTTTTTTAATCACACCCTGTAGGGGGCGTCAATATCCCCCTTATAGTCGTGACAATACAGACTAAACCCAACGCGGAACCGCGAGTAAAGGATGACTCACGCTAGAACGGGCCGTGTCCGGCCCGGGCCGTTTTCTAAGAAAAGCGACGGCGTCTTTGCGCGGCCGAGCTAAACCCAAGCTTGGCCGAGCCACGGCCGGGCCGTGCCGACACCGGGCTGCTTCCGAGCCTCGGCCGTGGCTCAGCCGGGTTTGGGTATGGCTCGGCAGCGCAAAAACACCGTCGTTTTTCTTAGAAAACGGCCCGGGCCGGACACGGTCCGTTCTAGTGTGAGTAATCCTTTAGGCTTTGAAATAAAACATCAACCAGACAAATGACTAAAAATATCATCCGATGACAGTTTGCCTCATCGACGTAGTTATATATTAAAGTTTATGAACTAAAGCGTGCCCCACTTGCAGTCGTTTCACTTTTGACGGGGTTTCACGTCGTTTTGTTTTATCTTGCCCTACATCGGGATGCAATCTTGTAGAAAATGTGTCAAATAAACTTGTGTTTAGTGTTCCGTGTTTCTTCTGTTTTGTTTAATCGATGTCAATGAGTAATACAAATACATTTTCACTTCTCATGCTCTAAAAGTTCGTCTTTATGTCGTGCGTAGGCGACATAAAGTCGCTTTTTATGCTCTAGAGCATAAAGTAAAATCTTCGTCGAAGACCAAGGCAATCGCTGCAACAGCCACACGAACATCTTTAACTTCATACAACAACCTCTTTATTTTATTTCGTTTCGTTCGTATTCTAAGACCAAGGCAAAGATACCAACAGCCAAAGTACACAATAAAACTTCATATTTACGTGTTGCTGTTTCATTTCCTCGCAATCGAAGTGAAAAGTAGAGTGTACAACTCGTCCATAAAACCCATTTTACACTCGACTTTATATCTATCCTCGCTCGCAAGCTCGCTCGGATGGATAAACGTCTCGAGTAAAATGGTGCGTTTTATGCACTTGTTGTACAATCTACTATTCTTACCCGTCCAAAACGTCCAGGTTCTGCATCGACTGCTTGACACGACAATCTTATATTATAAAGAATAATGTGCCAACTAAATATTAGGCATTAAAGTGTCAAACTTTGCGACGATCACCTCGAGTGATGTTTGTAAAGCGTTTCTAGTTATTCATCATCATCATTATATCAACCGAAAGATGTCCACTGCTGGACATAGGCCTCCCCTAAAGAGTGCCAAAGAGACCGGTCCTGCGCAACCCGCACCCAGTGGACTCCCGCGACCTTTACCAGGTCATCAGTCCAGCTTGTGGGGCGTCTACACACGCCGCGCCTTCCGGTACGTGGTCGCCACTCGAAAACCTTTCCGCCCCAACGGCCATCGGTTCTACGCCCACTGCCACTTAAGTTTAGCGATTCGGATGTTATTCTATCAAAGTTTATTTATTTATGGGGATGGGTCATTTATGTAGAAATATATATGATACTAGCTGTTGCCCGCGACTTCGTCCGCGTAGAACTTATACTTAGAAAATATAATGCAAACAAACTTCTACTTACCATCTTAAGGGATGATTTCCGAGGCAAAAACTATTCTATATCCTTCGAAGGGTCTCAAATTATCTCTATACCAAATTTCATCTAGGTACATGGATTTTATCCAAACTTTCACCCCCTATTTCATACCCTTAGGGAATGATTTTCGGGATAAAAACTATCTAATGTCATTCTTCGGGACTCAAACGACCTTTATACCAAATTTCATCTAAACGGGATTCATCCAAATTTTCACCCCCATTTCACCCCCTTAGGGAGTGATTTCCGGAATTAAAACTATCCTATGTCCTTTCCCAGGACTCAAGCTATCTCTTTACCAAATTGTATTAAAATGGGTTCCATCCGAATTTTTACCCCTAATTGCACCCCCTTAGGGGATGATTTCTGGGGTAAAAACTATCCCATGTCCTTTCCCAGGACTTAACCTATATCTACACCAAATTTCATAAAAATAGATTACATACAAATTCCCCCCCCTATAATAAAACCTATTATATGTCCTTCCCCGGGACTCAAACTATTTATATACCAAATTTCATCTAAATCGGTGCAGCGGTTTAAGTAGCTCCATACAAATTTCCACCCCCAATTTCAGCCCCTCAGATATAAAAACTACCCTTTATCCTTCCCCGGGGCTCAAACTATCTGTATACCAAATTTCATCTAAATCGGTTCAGCGGTTTAGGCGTGAAGAGGTAACAGACAGACAGACACACTAGCATTTATAATATTAATATGGAAGTATGGATTATTAGTATGGATAGTATGGGTTCTTTCCGCTTGTCTTCCGTAGCTGTAGACTCACTTCAAAAGAAAGAAGAAACGAAAAACTCATTCAAATATCTCAAAAAATTACGAAGCTACATCCGTTTTAATGTCGCTTGTTAGAGTGAGAAAACGATGAGGGACTGTGACGTCAATATACTCGAGCGTCATAGTAAAAAACAATCGTTTCATATGAAGGTGCGTTTAGCGGAAAAGGGACAGAACATACCCCCTCTTAAAACTTTGGACTCTTATAACTTAATCATTACCTATATAACCTCTTGCTTTGTTTTTTTCTCCATTTGACTATATTTATTTTAAATTCTTTTTCGAGAAAATACATTATGATTATTTACCATATTTTCGATTCCTGAGCTATAACCACGAACTTCGGAATTCGAAAATATTCTGGTATCTCTATCTCTATCGCACTAACCATACTCGAGTGACAGGGATGCAAATATATGAACATTGAGTATCGGTTTTCGTGGTAGCGCCGCACTCGCCGCAGGTACTTTGGCTGAATGCGCCGAGCGCGTGCCATTGTCATTCAAAAAAAACAAATTCGTGTTAATTATATTGTTCAAATTTGTTGATTTCATTTATTGAAATTACGACATAAATCGACATTTGCGCATATAAGTTCTCATATCAGAATCGAATATTTTTTTATGGTTTATATTTTAGCATTTGTCTCGTAAAGGTCTATCGTAGACGGGATTTAAATTATTAATAAGTGAAAGGCAAAGCAATTCCGCCATTTTGACGAAAATTTGACGGTTCTTATAGCTGACAGTTGGAGCAGCGTTTGATTTCAATAAAAATAAATGAAAAATTAAATGAAGTCGTATATTTCGGAAAATTAATTAACTGTCGCAGTAAGATAAAAACTATCCTAAGTTGCAGCTAGAATAATAATGTACCTATATAAAATGTTTCATATTTTTCCGTTCATGGGATGCTGAGAACATTCGAACCGCGCAAAGCTTAGTTTCAAACTGGCTGATTCTTTTTTTAATTTAGAGATTTATTATAAGTGGAGATATCGTCATTGTGGCATTTTTTGAGGGAGGCCTATGTCCAGCAGTGGATGTCTTTCGGCTGATATGACGATGATACCGCACAGGAGTATTTTAGTTGGATGGGTTTATCTGGGTTGGAAGGTCAGATGGAAACCTCTATTGTAAAATTTAATACCTACTATAAAGGACTTCTGATGGACTGTATAGCTGGAGTGATTATTTATAGGAAATATATTAAAACCAAGCCGACTCAATCTGTTTTCGACAGCAATATATTGACAACTGATAAAACAAAATAAAACATTCCAAAAGTATAAAAATAATAGACAAAAAAAGGTACAAAATAGGTTGCATCCGCAACATCCCACCCCCTAGTGTGCGAAAGCACACGAAGCTAGCCGGGCCAGCCAATAAGGAGCCCTACGCGTCTAGCCTGACCAACTTTTTGGAGGGCCGACGAAGAAGGCCTCCCTGTGTGGCTACGTCCACCACCCTGACTACGCCATCTCGGCCAGGGAAGGTTGCAGTGATGCGGCCTCTTGGCCAAGTTCCTCTTGGAAGATTTTCGTCCACGATGAGTACCAGGTCACCGATGTTTAAGTCGCGTTCCCTGTTTTCGCCTGTCTGTCGTGGTTGCATTGTAGGTAGAATCTCTTTCACCCAACGGTTCCAAAAATGGTCGGCTAACCTCAAGGCCTTCCTCCAGTCTGCTCTACGAAGAAGGTCTCGGTCGTCAAGGGTTGCAGGTAGGACTTGATTCGAGGATGTGCCAATTAGAAAGTGGAAAGGTGTCAGCGTCTCCTGGTCATCTTGACTCACAGAAACGTGACTTAGGGGCCGGGAGTTGACAATGGCCTCAGCTTCCATCAGGAGGGTCACGAGTACTTCTGCGTTAGGTGCCCTTTCGCGTAGGGTGGCGTTCAGTGCAACTTTGACGGTGCGAACTAGCCGTTCCCAGCATCCACCAAAGAAAGGAGCAGCGGGAGGAATAAAGCTCCAATTGATTCCTCGGCTGGCAGCAAAATCGTTGACATCTGTCTGATAAAACTCCCGTAATATTCGGTCACCACCAACAAAACAAGTTCCGTTGTCAGAGAATATTGTTTCGGGAGCACCTCTCCTTGCAATAAATCGACGTAAACTCATTATCGCTGAATCAGCCGTCAGGGAGTGCACAAGTTCCAAATGGACGGCTCTGGAAGTCAAGCAGGTAAATAGGGCTACGTATCGTTTTTCCTGTTTGCGTCCGATTGTGGAGTTAATCGGGCCAAAATAATCAAGTCCAGTGAAATTAAATGGGCGGCGATGGTGGGCAAGCCGCTGCGGAGGAAGGTTTCCAGTCATTGGATTCATCGGTTTTGACTTCCTGATCCGACAATACAAACATTTGCTGGCGACGCTTCGTATGGTGCTGCGCAAGGGAAGAAGCCAGTATCTCTGTCTCAGCTCATTGACGACCATCTCATTATTCGCATGTCCAGCCTTGCGATGGTAAAAGAGAACCAAAAGGCGCACGACTGGGTGATGACCATCTAACAGTATGGGCGATTTGACTTCGGTACCGACGTCTTCTACAGCCTCAATTCTGCCGACCAAACGTAGCAAATTGTCCGTTCCCATCTTGGGTGATAACTTTGCTAAGCGACTGCTCTTGGGCAATAACTCTCCTCGTTCAATCCGCAGAATTTCTTCTCCAAATGTCTCGGACTGTACTTTCTGCAGGACGTGCCTTTCTGCGGCTTGCATCAATTCCGCTGTCAGGGGTAATAGAGCGGTGGACGTAGGCGCGTTTGTACGTTGACGAACCCTAAAATCGGTGCTAGGATCAGTGTGATCAATGTGTCTAACGCGGTCCAAAAGTGAGCGAAATTTAGAAGCCGCCTGCAAAACGCGAGCAGTGGCGCGCAGTAAGCGCAACCAGTCACTAAAACGACTGAAATCCGCGGTGATAACCAGATGCCCAACCACAAGTGTAGGAGTATGCTTAAACTCTTCATGAACTGGAGGCTGGCCAGCTGGTTCCACAGGCCAATTTTCCGGAGAAGCCAGAAGAAATGAGGGGCCGGTGAACCATCGGTGGTTAGGGTTGATATGGAGAGGTTTGATTCGCGTGGCATCGTCCGCGACGTTCAAGTCAGTTGGGACCCATCTCCAGTCTTGAACGCATGAATTTTCAGTTATTTCGCCGATCCGATGGGCCACAAAGGGCTTGAACGTTCGTGCGTCACTTCTTAGCCAGCTAAGGACAGTTCTCGAATCTGTCCAAAAAAACGTCCGAATAGGCTTTTTCTTGTGAAATTCCTTGATGGTCATAGCAAGGCGTGAAGCTATTAAAGCACCCTGCAATTCTAGGCGTGGAATTGAAGTGGGCTTCAATGGCGATACTCTTGCTTTACTGGATATGAGAGCAAGCTTGACTGTACCGTCTGCGTACAAAAAACGCCAATAAGCGACAGTCGCATAGGCAAGCTCGCTCGCATCCGCAAAAACGTGTAGCTCCCTGTGCAGAGGCTCGCCGTTTACCTTAGCGTACCAACGTGGAACTCTAATATTAGATATATCTGACAGTTCTTTAAACCATTCGTTCCACCTTAATACCTGTGAAGGTGGAAAAACCGTGTCCCAGTCAATGTTGGATCTCCATGCCTCCTGAAGGAGTATACGGCCCTTGACCACTATAGGGCCAAGCAATCCTAGTGGGTCGTACACTTTCATGAGGTGGGACAAAACTTTACGCTTAGTAAAAACACCATGTAACTTGAGCCCTTCTAAACCAGTCCTAAAACCAATGGTATCCGATATAGGATCCCAAGAGACACCTAAGGCTCTGACGTTAGTTGATTCACTACCAAGAGACACTTCAGTAGGCTGTGCAGCGTGCAATTCAGTTGGAACAAGACGCAACGCTTCCTGGCTGTTAGAAATCCAACTACACATTTCAAAACAGGCGTTACGGTGGATAGTCACCACATCGGATGCCAGCTGCGCAGCTTCAGTTACCTCATCAAGACTGTCCAAAAAATCATCCATATAGGAACTGTGAATGCTTGCATTGGCTGCGTTGGGATACAAATCCTGATGTGACATTGCATTTTTATTTTTGATATACAGCGCAGTAAATGGACTGGATGACGCCCCGAAAACAACAGCTGTCATTCGATACTCTTTTATGGGAGTTGTGTTCTTTGACCTAACGTCGCGCCATAAAAAACGTAATGCGTCCCTATCTTGATCACGGATCCGTATTTGGGGAAACATCTCCTTAATATCCGCTGTCATTGCGACAGCGCCCTCTCTAAAACGCCAAAGTATGCCTAATAAGTTTTCTAAGAGATCTGGTCCTTGAAGAAGCAACGAATTTAAGGAAACGCCTTGATTCATTGCGGCTGCATCATGGACGACACGGAGTTTACGCTTTTGTGGGTGATACACCCCAAAATGAGGCAAATACCACCTTATTTCGGTATTGGTTTCACTTTGAGTTGTATCAGAAGATTCAGAAGTCGTTTTTAAGTTTATTTTATCCATGTCTGTGGTTGACATGTAGTCATGACATTTTGGTTGCACTTTATTCGGACTGACTGTACCATATTGAATGTAACCTGACGAAGTGTTATTTTTATTTGGACATTCCACTAAATTGTGTTTACTGTTGATAACATTGGTACCGTTCCTATTACTGACAGAATGACCATAATAAGTGACAGGATCACATTCTTCAGCATAACCTTTGGCAATCATATTGTCAATAAACCTTTTGTACGCTTCAGCAAAATCGGACTCTCGAAACATACGTCTTTCTAAACTTAAGAAGCGAGATAGGGCTTGCGGATAACTGTCGGGAACGCACTGAATATTATCCCGCCATGGAAGTCCTACCTCATACCTACCAGTTGGCAAACGTGTGGTAGTATTGTGTAAGATCTCAACAGCTCGAGCATCCAGTTTACTATGAAGTTTCTCATGTTTGGTAATACCCAGTGAGTCCAATTTGTACTGCTCCTTTATTAGCAGTTCTAAACGTTCATGTTCAGTAAGCTCAATACGGTCTAGGTGACAGTGGTTGACAAACTCAACCGGTTTCGTTTTACTAGAAGCCACTCCATACAATGTCCAACCAAGCCAGGTGTGACAAGCTACCGGCTCATTACGACTACCAGCGCGGATATCACGAGATATTGACAGATGCCAGTGCTCGGCACCAATCAGCACGGTTGGCATAGCGTCAGTGTACGTCAAATAATCGGTTAAATCACTCAAATAATCGTAAGACTGTGCGGTGTGTTTGGACAATGTTTGCGTGCTCAAGCTGAGTAAGGGCATGGCCCTGGCACGATTGACTAAAAACCTGTCAGATTCGTGTTTACCCTGTATGTAAAAGTCCACATAAGAAATCTTAGTAGTTTTGTGTAAGCCACCTACAGCATTGACAGTAATAACCTCCTCTGGCCCTGACACCCCGATACGGGCAGCCACTTTAGAATCAATTAACGACGCTGTACTGCCATCGTCTAGGAGTGCGAAGGTTTCGTAACTGCCAGCTGGTCCAGACACAATAACTGGTACCACTTTTAATAATGCGCTGTGTGGTTGTGTTTTGGTTGTCGTTCCAACATGTTGACTTAAAATACCTGTATTAGAAACCATGACGTTTTCTTTTGACAACTCCTGTGTAGTCTTGGAACAGCACGGCGTGTGTTTGGCATCCCTTTCAGACAAATTCGCATACCCAATATTATTGAACGCAGTACACTCAGTTTTGTTTAGCGGTGCCGTACACCCCGTATTGTTCATATTGTTTAGTTCTGTTTCACACTCATGGTTGAGCGCAGCTGTACACACTGTATTATGGAACGCCTGTGTATGGTGTGTTTGCGGTGATGTAAATGTATCCTGCCTGCCGTGTAAAAGTGGATGGTGTCGGAAAGTACAACCGTCGACACCACAAGGGTTCACTTTACATAACTTCCACTGATGTGATTTACTCTTTAGACATTTGTAGCATATTTTGTGTTCACGCAACCAACACCACCTGTTTTCAACTGATAACCTTGTGAATTCGGAACAGTTTTTTATATCATGGCACTTTTTACAATAAATGCATTCGGTTTTGTCACCTGTTTTAATATTGTCATGTGTCACAGCGTGAATATTTTCACGTTTGAATTGTTTATTGACAGGCACAATGATGTTTTGTTGTGTAGCAATAAAACCTATTTCAGGAGATAATGCGAATTTAATATAACGCTCGTGTTCACGAGTTAGAAAATCAGATAAAAGTTCTAACTTTGACATGAGAGGGTTTGACATTTCTGACGCATAGTCAGACCACCTCATCTTCATTAAAGGGTTAAATTTGCCCAAAATACTATGAAATAGCTCAGGTGAATGTAAATGTTCTCGTAGACCGAGTAATTTCATAGTAGAAAGGCTGTTTCGTACCTTGTTGGCAAAAATACCAATCTCCTTAAGCTCGGCGCCAAGCCGCGGCAGCGTTTTCAACACTTGTACCTCACCAAAGACGACCATTTCCGGGCACGCAAATGTTCGCTCGAGTGCGTGCATGATCTCCTCGGGGGCAGCTGCCGTGTGGAGCAGCGAAGCGACCGCCTCACGCGCGGGTCCGCGAAGCGCGTTCTGTAAACGCGCAACGTTCTCTGCGGGGGAATGAGAAGACTCAGTACTACTAAATTGACGTTTAAATTGTAGCCATTGGGAACCATTCCCGAAGAATGTAGGGAGTTCTATGTTGGCTCTACGACCTGAAGCCAAAGCTTTTGCTGCAGCTGCAGTGTCAGCAATCGCTTTGAGTATAATTCCATCGTTTCCTGTATTGCGATGCAATTCGACAGTTGGCTCATTCGTCATGCGTAGGCAGCTACCCTGGTTTATATCGCGAACCCAAGATGCCGTCCGGGAATGAACATTACTGGCCGACTTTGCGGAACGTTCTTCGGCTTCTTGAGCGGCCAGAGCAGCTTCCATTTCTAATTGTTCTACTTGTTTTACCTGCTCAAGTAGTTTTCTTTGTCGAGCAATCTCAATTTCTTGCTCACGAATCATCAATTCTTGCTCTCGCTCCATACTTCTGCGGGCCAACTCGGCCTCCGCAGAAAGCCTCCGTGCTTTTATAGTAGCTGATGACCGCGAAGACCCTGATACGTGCGACCTGCAACTAGGAGAAACGTCAAAATGTTCGGCTGCAACAGCGGAGCCGCAGCCGCCGGTGGTGGTAGTTGCGGGACACGCGCGAACAATATCGAGAGCTGCGGGTGTTTCTGTGGCATCAGTCTTCGTGAGGCCCTGACTTTTGGACCGACCGACCCCACCCACAGCGGGTGCACCTGGTTCTGAACGTGTCGCCTTACGACTTTTAGCCGGCGTTGCCAGCTGCTTGGTTCTACTTCGCATATTCATTATAAGACGGGAGAAGGATCAAATATAAAGGACTTCTGATGGACTGTATAGCTGGAGTGATTATTTATAGGAAATATATTAAAACCAAGCCGACTCAATCTGTTTTCGACAGCAATATATTGACAACTGATAAAACAAAATAAAACATTCCAAAAGTATAAAAATAATAGACAAAAAAAGGTACAAAATAGGTTGCATCCGCAACACCTACGCCAAATCCTGGGATTAGGTGTCAAACCGGACTCCGACCTTCTTAGGGAAAATTGTTTTTATCTACCAAATTGTACAATACGCAAGATCCGTTGTAAACCTTCTGTGGCTTTCTCCGCTGTGCTTTGAGTTAGTTATGAGTAACAAGGGACTGTGGCACTGGATTACGGCTATATTTGTTACCTCACCATGCAATATTCCATTCTCTATCCGTGAACACACACGTAATGTTTCAATCTACTAATTGTGTTCAAATGTAGGGTTTTGGTGCACTTTACAAGCAAAAAAACATCGGGATACGTAATTAATAAATTTTTGTAAAGAAGCATTGACGTGATCTCCCGTGAATAAAATAATATGTAGTTTAAACATGTAGTTTTATTTTAATTAATATGGGAACCTATTCGATTTGTATGAAAAATGGAAAGTGCTAGAATTGTATTTTTCTGGGATTTTAAATGCATTTGATCACTTTATACGTTAATTGGGTAACCGGATTGACAAAATAAAACAATAATAACTTGAAATTGTTCTATTATTAGTTATTAAGCTTGACATACTAAAAATCCTTTTGTATTTCGAGCAGTTCAATTCTTAACGGTTTCATTATATTTTGCAAAGCTTGTCAAATCAGACAGGTAGTCAAATCAAATCAATTGAGACAAAAAGCACAAAATTATTTGAAAATATTGTCATTAATATCGTCAAGGTAACAGAATGTCCTATCTTGTATTCTGTTAATACATCTTTGTCTGTTGAGATGTCTGGTCAATAAAATAAGTAGGTATATCAAATATTGAATCGAGCACGAACCACTGACATCATGAATAATAAAAAATCTTAGACCCTCACTGTTATCTTTTCGCTCACGGAACAGAACAGAATAACTAAATGAAGTAAGGCAAAAAAAAAAAGGCTGAATACATATACATACACCGCACTATTTCATTAACATTTGCATACGATGTCAACGGCAGCATACTGTAAACTGTTATTTAACCCTTAAGGCGCTGTCAACACCAAAAACGCGCACACTGTCTATTTGTATCGGAGTAAACGAGAGCGAGTGTCACTTGAGCGGCCAGGTTTTAGACGAAAATAATGAATAAATATTGAAATAAAAAAAGTGTGGGTTATTTGTGAAATATGGCTTCAGCGGTTTAGGTATGAATATTTGGACTTCATGTTTTTAATTGCAGACCCATACGTCAAAAAAATAAGGACATAGAACCGTTTAAGATGATTTTAAGACCAATCTTTGCAATTATTTTCTATCGAGCCGATTCCATCCAATTATGTTTCGAGTACGTCTACGGTCTTGGAAATATGATGAATATTAACTTATATTTTTTTTGATGTGCTAGAACAAATAGTTTTTCTTATACATCTGCTTAAATAATAACAATGTCAACAAATTTGGTCTTGTCAGCCTCTTAACAAAATATCTCGAAATATTAAATACAGAGCTCGGTTAGGTTGTGCAAGAATACAGGGGAATAACGAAAAGTTAAGAGAATAGTATAGGAAATGGGACACCGTTTCTCTTACCCCTGCCTAAAACTAATACTCTAACCCCTATTTTCCTCCAAATAAAAAATACAATATTATACATAACTAGCTAAAGCTAAAGAACCACAGGCAAACCTGCGAGATAAAATATATTGCCTATAATCATCCAGAATGTCCATTCTACACGAAGGTGAAAGAATTTTTGAAATCGGATAAGCAGTTCCAGAGATTACCCGTTACATACAAACTTATAAATTTACAAAGCTGCAATCTTTCAGACTTTTTCTCTTTACGAGTATAATATAAGTACAGATTTTTTTTTATTTTAATTGTGCAGGAGCTAAAAAAATATATTTACAATTGCATCAAACAACACAAATACCTGGACACATACATATTTGCCGAGAGATGTTTTCTAGTGTTTGTAGTAGTGAGTTCACTACAGTAATCCATAGTTAATATATTTTTTTTTACAGTACAGATTATTAGTGAGTAGAAACCATAAAATATATTGCTTGTTGTGAAAACCTCAAAATATTCTCGTAAATAAAGACTTGATGAAAACTTCGACCCTGTCAATTTCCATTTTCTCTTTCACTAGGTTTGACTGAGGTTAAATTGAAGATGTAATATAATGAAGACCTACATAGCTAAATATTGGTAGCTCTGAATTACGAACTTTATCAATACGTTCCTAATAGAAAGCTTTCAAAAAATTTTTTTTGAAAGCTTTCAATTTATTTGTTCCAATAGAAAAATAAATAGAAGTGAGAAAACTTTTGTATTTAGTTCAGGTCATAACTGATGTGTGTATATTGAATGATTGTCTAATGTTCACATTAAATCTTGAAATAGGTAATGAAAATAAACCGCTGGATGCCGAAAAAAATGGAATAAAATGTCTGAATAACAAATAAAACAATCATGTTCTGACGCAAGTGGAATCATTCATTCAACCAAATAGCGCACAGGTTGAATGCGTAAAATGATGAATTATTTTGGCAGTTGCCAATATTCCGTCAGTTTACAATATAACGGGTAAGATTATAAACTGACGGTTTTCACTATCTCACGGTGACATATACATATTATAAGGTCGGGACTGCGTTCATAATAACCACTTCGTTGACATTTATTGTCTGCGTATACACAATACATTATTGACGAAAAAAGGGATATACTTACAGAAAATTGTGGTCTGTGGTACAACTCTCGATGTTGTACGTGCGACCATGCCTAAAGCGAAAAATAAATAACTTTGTTCTTCGCAGCCAGATGACGCTGCCCGACGCAAGCGCAGCGGCTGCGTCCAGTTTTTACCCACGACGGAACGGAGAAGGTTTGTTTGTGTACACCAATATTCCCATATATCTCATTTGAGGTTCATCAGTGGTGGTTCTTAGATAGGGTCATGATCTTTACTCACCAGGGGGCGCTGTAGTAAACGTTTTAAATTAATTTTCTCAATTATCTCAAATACGGCTTGACCGATTTCGACGCGATTATCGGTGATGAGTTTGTGGTTTATCTGATATCAAGGTATCAAATTCAATTAATCAGTAATTTTATAAATAGAAAAGTGCATAATCTCAATGCATTTCAGGGCAGGCAAGCCCCCGACGAATTTTTGTGGTTTTGTAATTATATACCTACCTATATCTCTTTTTGTAGTCCTGAATTTTTAAGTCGAGGATTTTTCAAAATGTTATTTAATTATTTTCCCATTACATTCGTCGTAGGTTTTATCAAAATTTTTAATTTTGCTTTTTTTATTTAACAAATAGTATAGGTACCTACATTAAACAGATAGTTTTTTAGTACTTAAGTCTTTAAATAGTTGTTATTATGTACCTAATAATTTGGATCTGTTTGTAACGAATAAATATTTTTCTTTCTTTCTTTCTCTCCAACAAATCAAATGCGTATCGTTTTGTTTTTGCTTTAGTATACTAGTACGGTTATAATAACAACATATTAGAATTTACTCTAATTATATGAAAGACGTGGGTAGACCCCCTCAGAAAATGGACTGATGACCTGGTAAAGGTCGCGGGAGTCCGCTGGATGCGGGTGGCGCAGGAGCGGTCATCGTGGCCTCTTGCTATTCTATGGAGGAGGCCTATGTCAAGCAGTGTACGTATTTCGGCTTATATTAGGTCCTTACCTATGAAATTGGCGGTGTGTATGGAGAATTTTATGAAAACTGTGATTTTCATACATTGAATTTTGCGGATTATTCAGCAATGTCAAATTCAAAGCAAACTAAATTTTGGTAGGAATATAGAAAACTTTTAAGCTTACACATATCTTCATTCCTTAAAAATAGTTCGCATCATAAAACTATACGTAATTGAAACACTTTAACCGGCAGCACATGAAAAGGGCGGCTTTCAAGATTTAATTTGAAACACTAAATAAAAAATTCAAACCTATTTTTTGTATTTAAAACCTTTGTTACATAGTCTAATAATGAAATTAAAAAATAACTTGGAAGTTGCAATAGAAATGAATAAATTACGTACAAAATAATATCTGTGAAAAAACCGCCAATTTCATAGGTAAGGACCTAATATGATGATGATGATATGAGGCTACAATTTAATTTGAATTTAATCCAAATTCAATTATTTTTATGTAATCCAATTTAAGAAAAGTAGCTTAGAATGTATTAAGTACTTCAATTATATAGTACAAACTCTGTTCATTTTCGCTAACATTGACACAGAGAACCCATCAAACAGACATGCGGAGTCTCCAAGCCTTACATAGCATTTGACGTTGCATAACAATAACACATGCCGACGTAGGTGTTTGTCTTGGAAACTATTATTACAATATAACAATCCTAATATTATATCCTCCCGCGGCTATTTCAGCCTGTGCATAATTTCATAGTATAATAGCTGTGTAATCGTGCATAGAGACACACCAATAATAATGCTTGACGGTGCCCATTTAATTATTTTGTAACCTATATTGTATTTCATCAATCATCCTCCAAGTATTGGTCTCGGATGTGCCCTAAAGGAGCCCAGGGTCCGCTTTGGCACCTTATTCCGTGATTTGGAGTAGGCACTAGTTTTACGAAAGCGACTGCCATCAGACCTTCCCAACCCAGAGTTAATTATATAAAAGAATTAGACTAATAATATTGCATTTAACTTAAATAAAAAAAAATATTAGAATATCATCTGGTTATCAATGTGTCATTTTCACACATACATATAAAGCTTTGCGCTATCACAAGAGAGAGAGAGGTTGGGCACAGAGGAATGTAATTTCACTCAAATCTGGAGCAGCCTAACAAGAAAAGTACCTCTACCTTCTAGAACATCCCAGCGATAATAACACAACTACGAACTCTGTATGTGTCTGGTGTTGTTCTTGATGGATGACCAAGGTCCCAGAAATGCTCTGGGGTAAGAGTGAATTCTGAAATAAATAAAGGGTCGACGTCGTGCTTATGACTATTTCCCATCATGCTGGTCATATACTTTTTGTTTGTTTTTATACCTCAGACCATATATAAAAAACCTGAGGGGTAATGACGTAACCTTTCGAACGTTAGGGCAACTAAACTGTCATTTTCTCATACAAGAAGTGACATTTATATCAATCTGACGTACGTCTAATGCGTTACGTGATCGACCAGCAGGTCCATGGTACCGTAAGTATGATACAGTGCATGGGGTTTGGCTGAAGGATTTCGAAACAAGAAGTTGGCAGTGAATTGTATGAGGATTCTGAGAACTTCGAAAGTAACTGAACTTCTCGCACAGATTCTCGCCTAAAACTGTCAGTACATTCTCGTAACCTGTCAGCACAAACAAGGTGCAAGTTCCGAGCGTCTACATGATGACACAACACGTATTTACTTGGAAACTATCCTAGCCCGCATTCTTACATGTGTGGAACGCGTTTGCGAGCCAACTTGAGCAAGTTGGACTTGGTATCTAGGTAGTTATAGTAAATACTGCACTGCAGGTCATTTGGTTTATTTCTTTGACATTCTGATTGAAATATGATAGGGATTGGAAGCCATATACTCTAATAGACCAACTGGTCACTTTTGCATCTCTCAATAAATAATAATAATATTTTATTCAGTTTTAAAGACAACATTTGGTCCACAAATTATTAGTATTTACTTAATCTAATGTTAGTAGCTTAATAATGAATACACAAAAGAGATTTGGTCCTCTGACCCATTTGCTACAAAAGAGGACAATCTATCTTGTTAGCTATCATGCTTAGGATGCTGTTGCTACTCCCGCGCACCCTGTCTAACAGCGAGGCCGTTTAAATGTATGCCAAGTTTTATTTCGCAACATTTTGGAATATCACAATTATTTAGAATAACAACATAACGCATGAGCGTGCGTTTTCATGAGAAAATGAGTACAATAATGCTTTTTGGACGTGCATTGACCAAACCAGAATGAAGACAACATGAAAATGAACATCAAAGTTGTATGAACTAATCTGGGAGTACAGTCTATTCGAGTTGATACTGAGTCTGGGCCTCATTACCTCATTTTTCAGCGCCAAATATTTTATTTGCGATGTAAACACTAGATATTACATACTACAAATGACTCCATTGTACGTAATCTACCCTGCATGTCTTCCCATAAATCCACTGGCTCCTCTGGCGGCATGCCACCGGCTTAAGGTAAGCTCCAGGGAAATCACACATACTGGTCGACTGAAATCTGAAACGAATTTAATCTCGAGATGTACCCTTTATCTTATTTAGAAAAACAAACCGGATTCACGTCTTGAAATTTGTTGTTTGTACGTGGGACAGAATGTTCACCGAAATGCTGGAAGCCAATTTTGGGGATCGATATTGCGGAGCTGAATTTAGTCTTTGCGTGAAAGATAATGTTCTTCACCGACTTTGTATTATATTATGTTGCATTATATTTCCATCCAAATCACTCTAGGGCCCCACAGGTACTTGTGATAATACTACTCGCTGTTAATCTGTGTGTTATCGTGATCAATATTATGAGGATACACCTCGCAATTGACCAACACCTTAACATGCCAATCCAGAGACTCCTCACATACAGTTCATCGGGTTTTGGCAACGTACATCAAAGTCTCTTAAATTTGTAGGCAGGCAAGCAATATATATTATCAAGAATGCGATATTTTGACTGAAAATACCATTTTCGCTATATACCTACTCGTACACCCTTATACCCTGCCTAATTCGGCCATCAGGCTCAGAGCCCATCTGAACTACCCAAAGATGACAGTGACTGTGTACTAGGAATAATAATGCAGACCGTCTCGAAATTGACCTTTCTGTCAAGCATCTGCAACGCATTCAAGCAAGTTCAGTTTAAAGTATAATCAAATGTATTGATTTAAACTTTCATTATTCTTACACATTCTTTTTACTAAGTTGAGTACCACTTATTTATTTACCTCTGTGGGGTCTCCTGACGTTTCTCATGTGTTGCAACATCCATGGTCACGGAACAACTAACCATGGATGTTGTGACACATCCGAAACGTCGAGAGACCTCAGAGAGGTAAATAAATAAGTTAATTACAATCAAATGATCAAGTAAGATATAAGTTTGTTCAAGTAACTAGATACCTACATTTTGAGAGTGATGTCAGAGTCCGATTTGGCGCTGTTCATAAAAAAATCGTTTAGTTAAGACAACCACGGATCCATACATGTTAAAATATTTATCTAGGTATACTTAATTACTAGTGTTAGTTATTTCAAAGTTTAAAAACCAGGACACTAACGTGTACGAGGTGACTATAGAAGAGAAGAATAGAAGAATATAGAGGTGATATGAAGATATCTGGTCGAATGTATGAGAAGCTGACTGTCCATCCTGTCAGTGTAACGTGGCTCCTTTATGCTCGGCTGAAATTCAGGAGACCACGTGACAATAAAATATAAAATAAAAAAAATATAAAAAAATGTGGTGTATCGAAACTGGCTTATCTGCAGTCAGGGGCTAATGAAAATGGGATATTAAATAAAAAATGTTATATCTTATGATTTGTTTTATTTCTACACACTGAACAATTCTTTCCCCTTTTGGAATATTAAATCACTAGGTTTCAGGTTTTCCTTAATACACCTTAAGTTATGTTTTGCTACAATCGGTAGAGCTTCCGTGTAATATGTTCGAGAGTGATTTACAATTCCAAGAGGCCTACAAAATTAGGTGTTAGTCCCTACGTGTTTATGCCATCATTAAGTAACTTTTTGAAATCCTAATTCCCTACTATATATAATATGCTTGACACCGACCTTCACACTGGAGTCATACTTTCTTAGCTCTGCAGATGTTGGTGTGTCAGCCGCTGAGCATATCTTCTTTCCCCGGTGTTTAAATCAGGAGAGGCATGAACCCATTGTCGAGATGAAGAAAATAAACTTCCATCGAAGCATCAAAATGGAATTTGCGAAGCTAATGAAGTTTGAAGAACCGGACCAAAACTGAGTAGATCAGTCCAAATTTAACTTCCTTCTAAAGTTCTAGAGGAATATAAAGTTTTCCCTTATCGACTGAAAATAAACAATTATTTTCATTAGCATGGATCTATGTGGAAATCTAACCGACACTGGATATGATGTGGAGAAATTCTATCTTACCAGTTAAACACTCCATAATGGATCAGCTATAGTTCAGCTGTCGAACCCGCCCTTCCACATGTATATGAGGCTGCATTTGATTTGGGCCGATGTAGAAAATACAATCTAATGCACCATCTCTACTTGCTCTGCCATCCGAAAAGGCTAAAAAAATCTTGTTTAGTCGGTGATGAGACCGGATTTAAAATGCTCAATTCTTCTAAGCCTCCATGTCAGCTTTTCCTCCAGCAATTTCCTCTCCCTCTCTCTGGCTCCCAGCCTCGATATTTGGGTTACCAGCGCAGAAGCAATCAACTAACCACTTTTTGTATTTATTAAGGAATAACATTAGATTTTAAGTACAGACATAATGTCATTATTTTTAATTTAATTTATTTTACTTCTTTTTATATAATTAATAATTTAAATTGATTGTTTCAATAATTGTTATTCCTTAAAACCCCTACTTTATTAACTTGAAATCCGAACATCTCTCATCTTGCTGGCAACTCTGACCCCTAAACAATTAATCCCATTGGCTACTGTTTCTTTTTAATTATATGTGATAATTACTTAATAATTGCCAGCATTATGAATTAATGTTGTACTTAGAAAATATATCCAGCAAGGAATCATTTGAGTAAATGATTTTAACGCTAATTAGAAGAAAGGAGTGTCGATCGAAATACTGCTATGTTACATCAGTTATAACGGCCAGGAGGCTGTTGCGGGTGTCCCGCAGGCGCCGGAGCGCGGCTGCGCATTGCGCACGCATGATGGCCGGGAAACCATCCACGCGCGTGACAGGAATGTAAATAAAAGCAAATTATAGTAATTATGATATCAACATATTATTTGTAATATATTTATTACCACGTGTATGGATTGAGAATAAAAAGCTGAAACATTGTAGTATTTACTTACTTACCCCTTTATTCGTGTACCTAAACTGTACCCGATTTAGACAATTCGTTACTACTATGTTGAATAGGCAAGGGAAATATAAAGTATTTGTTATAATAAAAATCATAGAATTATTGTAACAACTCTTTTATTGGCCAAAATACCCGTAAAAACCTTCAAACCATAAGTATTCATTTATTTATCATTAAATTATCCATAAGTTAATTAATTCACTTATAACGTGACTAATAATCAAAGCATCAATAATAATTCAAACATATAATGCAATTGAAATACACAGCAATATCACAAAGTACATAATTAATACCAAGGGTTACTTAACTGACTGGACTTCCCAGGAGATGTTCACCATGGAACAGCAGTGACAATAATGAATTCGAATCGGCCGGTCGAACCCTTTTATACCTGATTCTAGGTGTTCGACCACGCCACCTCTGTTCGATAAACACGTGACGTCATGGATAGTTTAGTCAGTCATTTCAATCACTTGATCAATAAATTCTTACTAGTATTCATTTAATATATACACAAACATATTAAAACCATTATAAATAGGCACCATGAAAATTACATACTGATATTAATTTTAATTTTAGCATTGGCAATATTATTAGTAAGTCAACGATTATACACTTACCCGACATATTTTCATTGAAGTGTCAAATCAGTATCCAATAGTCTGGTGACACAGAAAAGTGACAAACTAATCAATAAAGAAGGTTAATTCGCGTCTTAACTTAAATTACTGGTAAGCTTATGTGCTATATTACATAACAATCTAACACGGCCATACTGACTTGTACTTCGCTCCCGAAGTAGCATAATTATTTTTTTTAAAATACTAATAGGCTTATCAATATTGCTAATTACTATTGCTAATGGTTACCATCACTGTCACATTAACCTCAATTCACCATCATTGTTATATCTGTATTGGTCGCTGTATTCTTAAATCTATTGCTACTGTTTCACTTCTAACATCCAGTGAGGCTCGGTAGCAACTAAAATATATTGCTACTGTTTCACTTCTAACATCAAGTGAGGCTCGGTAGCAACTAAAATCTATTGCTACTGTTTCACTTCTAACATCAAGTGAGGCTCGGTAGCAACTAAAATCTATTGCTACTGTTTCACTTCTAACATCAAGTGAGGCTTGGTAGCAACTTAAATCTATTGCTACTGTTTCACTTCTAACATCAAGTGAGGCTCGGTAGCAACTAAAATCTATTGCTACTGTTTCACTTCTAACATCAAGTGAGGCTCGGTAGTAACTTAAATCTATTGCTACTGTTTCACTTCTTACATCAAGTGAGGCTCGGTAGCAAATAAATTTACTTCTACTGTTTCACTTCTAACATCAAGTGAGGCTCGGTAGAATTATTTCATCACTTAAGTAATTTAAATTATACCTATTTTGTCAATTTAACGACGCAAATGTTTTATTATGGTGAGATGCATATTAAGCCATAATATTAATGAAGAGGGTATATTTACCATACCTATATAATGGCGTTAAGTTGACAAAATATATTTCGTTGCAATCATAAATTTATAACCTTTAACAGCTTTACTGGCCTTCTCTGCAGTCTTCATGCTGCTCCAGTCGAACTCCTTGGCCAGAACTTCAATGATGTTGCACCAGCTGGCAGCTCCACAGTCGTTCCGCTCGGGGTCGAATAATGGCAGCGCGATGTCATCATCCTTTTGACTGCGTTGTGTAGGTAGTGGTGAGAGCGTCACGAATCGCTTTCAGTGAATCTTGAACTGCTGTATCGGCCATCCTAAAATTCACAGGCAGGTATCAGGTATGTAAAAAAATAACAACAACAAAAAAGTAGGTCGTATCCCACTTCTGATGACAGGAATGTAAATAAAAGCAAATTATAGTAATTATGATATCAACATATTATTTGTAATATATTTATTACCACGTGTATGGATTGAGAATAAAAAGCTGAAACATTGTAGTATTTACTTACTTACCCCTTTATTCGTGTACCTACACTGTACCCGATTTAGACAATTCGTTACTACTATGTTGAATAGGCAAGGGAAATATAAAGTATTTGTTATAATAAAAATCATAGAATTATTGTAACAACTCTTTTATTGGCCAAAATACCCGTAAAAACCTTCAAACCATAAGTATTCATTTATTTATCATTAAATTATCCATAAGTTAATTAATTCACTTATAACGTGACTAATAATCAAAGCATCAATAATAATTCAAACATATAATGCAATTGAAATACACAGCAATATCACAAAGTACATAATTAATACCAAGGGTTACTTAACTGACTGGACTTCCCAGGAGATGTTCACCATGGAACAGCAGTGACAATAATGAATTCGAATCGGCCGGTCGAACCCTTTTATACCTGATTCTAGGTGTTCGACCACGCCACCTCTGTTCGATAAACACGTGACGTCATGGATAGTTTAGTCAGTCATTTCAATCACTTGATCAATAAATTCTTACTAGTATTCATTTAATATATACACAAACATATTAAAACCATTATAAATAGGCACCATGAAAATTACATACTGATATTAATTTTAATTTTAGCATTGGCAATATTATTAGTAAGTCAACGATTATACACTTACCCGACATATTTTCATTGAAGTGTCAAATCAGTATCCAATAGTCTGGTGACACAGAAAAGTGACAAACTAATCAATAAAGAAGGTTAATTCGCGTCTTAACTTAAATTACTGGTAAGCTTATGTGCTATATTACATAATAATCTAACACGCGCGTGTGCGAACATACCAGATGCGCTACACCAGCGTAGCAGCCGCAACAGCGCCCTGAACGCGTTATTATACTGGACTCGGAGAGCACTCAGCGCCCTTTGCGAGCAGCTTGAAACGACCCTCCGTAAACTAACTACTCGAAGTCATCCAGGTCACGCTACTAAGTTGTAACGACCCGGGAACAGCCCTGAAAACTACCCTGAAAATCTACACACCCGCTGAAACGCCTACTGATATTTTTTACTCTACAGAACCCTATGTAATCTTTAGCGTTAAACTAGTTCTAATGACGACTCTACTGTAATTGCGCTTATTTACCTACTGTATTAAACCTACTTTCGTTGCGAGCTTTTATTACGAATACCTGAAGATTTGGCCAAATGTGATCGCTAGTGGTAGGAACCCTGTAATGTTGTGCACCGTAATAACCCTGATTCTTTTATGATAGCTTGACAGATAACCGTAGACTCTTCATCCCTTAAATATTTTTAGCTAGCCTATCTGTACGTAACTTCCAACTGCTATTTTTGTATTTCTAGATAAAATCAAGTGCTAATATTGAGGACTAGAATTTATTCCCTATAATTACTTTATGATTTAAAATATTTTTTGTTTTTGGTAGAAAATCCCCCTACTCCTATTACGCGTCCGGTTGAACAAGATGTAGCCTTATCATTCATATAAACAAGGTTATTTATTTGACCCTACAGTGAGCTAGAAATGTTCCCTAGATACTTGTATTTAGGAACAAAAGTACTATCGACGGGTTGTGTGGTAATCTCTTAATCACTCACACAGCTACATCTTGTTTAGATGAGGGTTTGGACGCCCTAAACAAGTTACCTCCCTTACTAACCTAAGGGTTTAAGACCCAAAGAATGAAGCTACCAGTGTTTCCAACCTAGCGGTCTGTTTCGAGAAAAAACACCAAACAAACTCGTCAGACATCTTTTAGAAGTGACAATATTTATAATTAATTTATATGGTCAAACTCCTACGACCATTCTATAGCGGGAAACTGTAGGTAATGCTAAGACATTCCGTTCTTTACATGTGAAATATTTAACCTAAATTGTGTCTTAAATGTAGAGAAACATTCCACTTGCGATAATAAGATGCCTAATTGGATTTTATGGACTGCTCGGCCTGCCATAAAGCCCAGAATCATTTCATCTTTCTGAAACAATCCTGCAAAGATATCCCAATATCATAAATAGAACTATAACCCTTTGATGATAATTAGTAATTGATAATTATACCTTAATGTTTCACATGTAATGACATACGGAACTTAACACCACTTTGCCCTTAAAGAGAACTCAGTCGCCCACGCTAGCAATTTAAAACTCCATTATTGTTGTTAGTATAGTAGACCCTTATTTCAGTTATTTATGCCTAAATGCCCTTAACAGTGTATGAATTTACTCCTATGCCTATCCTGAAGTCCCTAAGCTGCTTATCTCTTGAACCATACCTTAGTTCAAGAAATAAGAATGTATCCCTACTAAATATGTAAGTCGTTCAGTTGGCGAAACTGAGATAGCAATGTACCGGCCAATGTAAGGTCCCCCCCCCTTGCGACCGCAGTCTAGAGGGAATACAAGGGGTAGGACGGCCCTATTGTGTATATTAAGGTTATATATAAACGTATTTAATGAAGCCCGCTTCTCGAGTACTACAGAACTTCGGCGAGCGGAGTATCCTCCTGTGCCAACCTGTGGCCACGCCTTAGAACGTAGAGGAGTCTCGGTCCACGTGGGAGAGTGTTGGCTGTCTCTTGGTCTGTATAAAAGAGACATCAGATCCTCTCGTATAATCTGATTACGCTATCAGACTCCACCGTAATCTCGTTGCCACCGTTAGGTGAGACTACAGAGGCAGGCAAACTGTTTATTGTGTTTACCTAGACTGGGATCTGGCTTGTATAATAATAAAAACAGTAAACTACTTTAGACACTATTCCAGTACCCAGAACCATAACTCTTCATTGCGGAGTTATTCCTCCGCAATGGCAAGCCACGTTCCCAGGCCTGTCTCACAAAAATAAGCACTGCACTTTAATATAACGATAATAAACACCCGGTAAAACCAACGGTAAGAAAAAACCAAACTCTTAACAAAAACAGCCAGAGACCCAACCAGTCTGATCGATGATACTTGAATGAACCCAAATACTACTGCGACTCGGCCTTTTATACTTTCCTACGAGGGACAAGCGACAAGCGACATGTCGCTATCGCGACATGGCGACAAGCGACAAGGGACAAGCGACAAGCGACAAGCGACAAGGGACAAGCGACAAGCGACAAGGGACAAGCGACAAGGGACAAGGGACAAGCGACAAGCGACAAGCGACAAGCGACAAGCGACAAGCGACAAGGGACAAGCGACAAGCGACAAGGGACAAGCGACAAGCGACAAGCGACAAGGGACAAGCGACAAGCGACAAGGGACAAGCGACAAGGGACAAGGGACAAGCGACAAGCGACATGTCGCTATCGCGACATGGGGACAAGCGACAAGCGACAAGCGACAAGGGACAAGCGACAAGCGACAAGGGACAAGCGACAAGCGACAAGGGACAAGCGACAAGCGACAAGCGACATGTCGCTATCGCGACATGGGGACAAGCGACAAGTGACAAGGGACAAGCGACAAGCGACAAGGGACAAGCGACAAGCGACAAGGGACAAGCGACAAGCGACAAGCGACAAGGGACAAGCGACAAGCGACAAGCGACATGTCGCTATCGCGACATGGGGACAAGCGACAAGTGACAAGCGACAAGGGACAAGCGACAAGCGACAAGGGACAAGCGACAAGGGACAAGGGACAAGCGACAAGCGACATGTCGCTATCGCGACATGGGGACAAGCGACAAGCGACAAGCGACAAGGGACAAGCGACAAGCGACAAGGGACAAGCGACAAGCGACAAGCGACATGTCGCTATCGCGACATGGGGACAAGCGACAAGTGACAAGGGACAAGCGACAAGCGACAAGGGACAAGCGACAAGCGACAAGGGACAAGCGACAAGCGACAAGGGACAAGCGACAAGCGACAAGCGACAAGGGACAAGTGACAAGCGACAAGCGACATGTCGCTATCGCGACATGGGGACAAGCGACAAGTGACAAGGGACAAGCGACAAGTGACAAGGGACAAGCGACAAGCGACAAGGGACAAGCGACAAGCGACAAGCGACATGTCGCTATCGCGACATGGGGACAAGCGACAAGCGACAAGCGACAAGCGACATGTCCCTATCGCGACATGGGGACAAGCGACAAGCGACAAGGGACAAGCGACAAGCGACAAGGGACAAGCGACACGAGCTTGGAGACGTTGGTAAAATCACCAAACTCTGAAGAGTTGATGAGTGCATCGAAAATCCACCTAAGCTCTTTGGAAATAAGGTCGAAATTTGCTTGTCGTTTTAGCGCGCTAGGCCCAGTGTGCGTAAACATGCGCCTCACGACCAGTGATCGTATCGTTTCTTTCATTTAGTTCTTTATGCTTTAGCTTTTAAGGTTGAAATTAGTATGTCTTTACTCTTCCAGACACGATAGTTTGCGATGGTAGAAATATTACTTCATTGGATTATAATAATTCTAGATTTCTGTTGCACACTTATGAACCGTTATTATTGTGTTGAATTAGCTGATACATTAATGTTTTTAAATGTAATCAGTTTCCGATATTGTCTATTTACACTATTGAAGGTTAGCTTAGTTGAATTTAAAGACTGTTTTCCAACTTTGGGTATGAAATAAAAGTTTTCTTCCTCTTTCCGTATTTTAATAATTATAATGAAAAATTCAGAAATCCGCTAGCGAGTATGCCCGGTTCGGTTTCAGTCGCCCCGATGAATATTTCGCAATGTATGACCTAGATCATGCATGTAGAATCTTCATCCCTAGGTCCTAGATTTGTCAGTGACAATCCCTCCCCTTAACCTCGTGATGTGTCTTTATACCAATACTAAATGACCACCAATGACTTCGTCCGTTAACACAATCCCTTTGAACCGCAACAATGAATAATGACTATCTCTTCCTCAAGGATTTCTGTCTTACACAGAGGTGTCAGGTTGTGAATCTGCCAGGCCCTAGTGGCCCGATTAAGAAGATTTACCCCGGATCGGTGATTACATTGCTCAATCGGTGATCCTAAGAAACATTGCCCTTCTTATAAGTAAATCCCGCAAAATCCCCTCACATAAAACAGAAACCGGTTTGGTGTAAGTACTAAGATGTTCACCCTTCAGTGCTTAAGCTCGAACTGTGCTCACAAACCCCGTCACCAATAATCAGTTGTCTTGGCGCTTGTTTCATGTTTTATGAAATAAGTCAACTCTCAAGGAAGTACTTGGCTCATTTCAACCAACATGAGATGTGTATACCCTTTCTTCATAAATCGTGTGTAGTATAGGCCCATAAATACTACTCTGTACAAAGAGTCGAATCGTTTTAACGATTTTAACCTATTGCTAAATATTTAGGGACCTATTGTGTTATTTTTTTTTTGTTCCCCAGCAATACCAACAAATCTAGGTTAATTTGACTACACTCCAGCTTTTGTCAATCCGCAACAATCCACGCAAAAAAATATAATTTCCTTCAAATCTACACACGCATTTCATTCTTCATTTACCATACGTCTCTTCTCGAGTAATGACTCAGCATATAAACATCCTTCCTCAACCGCTAGTCCACTCGATTGCTACAGATAGCCAAAGCTTATGAGATGTAATCTTTTCAAAACAGATTAGATACTTATTGAACCTTAGCTTGTACATTATATTATTATCCCCATAAAACAAAAATGATCACACTCGCCAGTGACATATCTACAATAATAAGTATAAAAGGAAGTATATAGATTCACCCTTAAATTCATACCCATAAATAAGTATAGTTCATATCCATGACGATTTTTTTTCGCAAAAAGATTGGATAGCCAGCTTGAATTCTAAAATTAACCCAAAATTGGAAAACTGTAACCGAAAATTAGCCTTAATTCGTTATACGTGACGACTTTTTTTTTTTTCAAAAATTTGATCGGCCATATTGTATTTAAAAATTAACCCAAAATATGAAATTTGCAACCCCAAATTACTCGAAATATCCATGATCACCTTTTCCAAAACTTGAATCCGCCATTTTGGGTTCCAAAAATATCTCGCCAACTCAAAAAATCCAAAATTCCCGTTCGGCTATTTTGCAACTTGCATCATGCCCACCCGAACGCCCAGACGTTCACCAACAATTACAACCCTAACGCCGCGACTCTCAGCAACCGAGCGCAAGTAGGAATCCAGTCTCGCCAGGAGTGGCGGGTGAGGCGAAGCGCCCCAGCGCGTTCCGAATAACAGCTCCACCGAAAAGCAACGAAATCAGTTTTACAATTTACAAAACTACCTCAACTCGCCTCACTACCGAAAGCCAGTATGTCCGGATACCTAATTTCCCGTTATCAATACTAAACAGAGGTCAAGCAAGTTTAGATAACTCCAACGCACCGACTTCGAATGTACCTAGATAATAGAAAAGGAAATTTTCGATATTTCATTTGTTTGGGTACATTTCATTCAAAATTAACCATCAGCCCCTAAATCTACCCAATTCCATCACCAAAGAAAAGGTACAATTAATATTTTTTCCCAAAATTAGTTTTGCAAGAAAAATATGCTATCTCGTATCCCTATTTCGTCGTTGTATAAATACACACTTACAAACCACAAAACTAAATTTAAATGCACCATGAAAAAAAAACAAGAAGATAAATTTAGACCTGAGTCGGGGTTCGAACCTCCGATCGCATCTTGGAAAGCTGACGTCTTCCAACTGAGCCAAAGTACTATTATGGATATCAGTGGAAATTATGCACTAGGTTGAGAATACCAAATGTGCGCTTTTAATTTAGTTTTATAACACTAGTAAATTTATACTCTCATCCCATTAGGTATGATTTCGCCTTCCTATTGCTAAGCTCACGACATAAAAATGCGTCACCAGGCTATGACCAATATACCTCGTCAGTGTCATATTTGACCCCTTATTTCCTTCCATAGGCTTGTTCTCGATTTAAGTTAATTTCTGTATACACATGTAATTACACCTTATGTCCACTGTCTAGCTAGATCATATCTTGCAATATAATTTCCATCCCGACTTCTAGTCCCAACAAACTACGAAATTAATCTATTTTTGTAAGTGACAAACCAAAAATAACATTTTGCTCTTAGACCCCAGACCGTTCTTTTTGTTTCAAAAACGTTACCCTATATTGTTCTGTCAGCCTTTGACACCTCCCATGCCATAACATCCGGAACCCAGCCAAACTACAATATGCAAGAAAAACCCCACGTATACTTAGAAAGCACAATTTCCCCTCCGGTAGTCAATTAAAATCACCCTGTCTATTTAGTACTACTAGTATCACACAGTAATTGGTTTCTTGCTTCACAATTAAATGCAACCATGAATCACTCCAATATAGATTTTATAATAAAATAATTACACATGATCGTCCCCGACACACTCAATGTTTATACCTCATTCCAAAAATATGTTGTTTTATGTTGACTCAAATAAATTTATATTTTATACAATTAAAATTTGTTTTGACATCCACCGCACAGGCAGACATAGAAAATGGCTCACCTACAACAGAATCTGCTTATAATTTTGAGAAGCTCCTCTTGACGTTGCAACATACTAGATAAAAAAGTATAGTTAGACTTACCTGTTTCCCAAAATACGAAAGGACATCGTATTTATACCTGCAATATGGAATAATAATTCTCACTTTAACTTGTGCAAACTAACACACCCCAAGTATCGCTTTTTACACACACTGATAACCGTGAAACCACTGTCACCATCTCATAATTTACTGTTCCTGAAGGATAGTACATTTGAAATGTATCACATCATAAGATTATTCACTAATTTAGTTCTGAAAACCATGATTAACCTTCAAAACAAAATCGAATTTCACTGACTCTGAACTGTCATATGACAGTTCCTACTTTACTTAATATGACACTCCGTTCGGAAATTCATAAACTTTTCCTAGCCGTATCAATTCCTTTAAACCGCGTCCACACAGTCTGTCTGTAATACTAATTCGTCCATTTTAATTAGTTTTCTCGTAGACTTCTTATAAAACTCTAATTTCATATAAGCTGCCGTAATGTATCCGCCATTTTGTTGAATAGATATTTTTAGTTGCAATGTCACAGTCATTCAAAGTCATCATTATTTAATAATAATCAATGTAACTAATGTAATACATAATTTTCAATTACTGAATACCCTAAAGAATTAATAATTTAGTCAATGAACGTCAATTTTGTCTATCGCCCCGATGTCTTCTGTCGATTAATCACTTCACGATTTTTCTGCTGAAGTCTTTACATGTCAAAATTGTTCAGCCTCAATCTGTCAGAAGCTAATCATTTGTTATCGTCCGCATGTTGTGCTGCTGATGCAACCGTCAAATGAGTCGTTTGCATGAAAATCACAATTTGGACCATGGATTTTGCATGATATGTCAAGTGTTTTATTTAATCCACACCTTTATATTCAAATAAATTGAATTGAGAATTATCACCGATTTTAGAAAGGATATTGTTTTAATATTTTACTTAGTTCTTCTCGAATGTGGACGCAATTTAAACCCGCCTGTAGATGGAATAAATTAACTGGAGTTTTGTGCCAGAGCCAACCTATATAGTATTGAACCGGGCTCTGTTTGTTTTAGTGTAAACTTTTCTGTGATTTTAGAAAAACGGATACACTTGCACGTGAAAAAGGTATTAACGAGAGAAGTTTGAATGCGGCAATATTCGCTTCCTTACTGTTAGCTGGTCACACTGAATGAAATTGTAGTTGGAGACTTTGGTTGGAAATTTTGCTGACAACTATGGCGAAATCATATAATCTGTAGACCCCATGATTGGCTGTATGACACACCCACTTATGACATTGACAGATTGTGCTGATAAATCGTGGTGGAATCACATAACCCGCAAACCCCTTGAACGTCAAGTGTCATATTTGGTGTCATCTGTGTGATGTTCGTAGCCCGGCCCTATTACGAACGCACATCGCTAGTGATGCTCTGTCTCGCTCTCTCCTAATATGGCAATTATGGCGTCTGTTAAAATTGTTGTGTAATTTGTGTCAGATTAATTAACTCGCGGGTTTTATTGAGATACTACATTGGCAACGAGAAAACAAGAACCCAGAGAACATAAATTAAATAGTAAAATCAGCGAAGACCACATAAATTTCTGTCAAATTAAGAATATTGTAAATGAGTATGAACCCGGCACCATCAGTCTGAAGTTCGCAACAAGGCGGCGGCGGCCATTATGTGTGGAACGGTTTTGTGCGGATAACTTCACGTTTGTTGACATTTGAAGTGCTACTAAACTAACCTAAATGTGGTTTAAATGTCGGGATCGGATTTACAACAAGAATCTTCATCCGATTTGGATTCGGATAATTCGACGGATAGCTGCAAGAGTGTTATAGACGTGACATGGGAGAAAACATCATGGATTTACAAACTATCAAAAACTGAGTTACAAGAAAAACTTACACACTTAGACATTGTCTTTGACGATAAGTTGACAGTAGATGGATTACGGCAGATATTGGTACCTCATTGTGAAAATAAGCAGAAAAATACAACAAAGAAAATTAAGAAGTGCGACTAACATGGCCAATGTAAATTTACAACCTTTTGATAGAAATAAATACGAGTGTTTTGAACAGCAACTGGAGCGCTACATTAAACTAAATGACGTATCCGAAGAGAAAATAACCTACTCTTGCTAACTAAATTAACAGCAGAGGTGTTTGAAACGATTATATGTTTATGTGCACCGAAAGGACCCCTTTATATTGTCATATGTCGGGTTGACAAATGTATTGAAAAAAAATATGTAACTCAACAATCTGTATCGTTAGTGCGTGCGGCGTTTAGAAGTGAAATCCGCTATCAATGACTCCACAATGCAGCTGGATATATCATTATAAAATGGCCAAGAGCCTTGTCACATGCGTTCTAATAAATGTCCCTGCTCCATCACAACACTTGGATGACTCTCTTGTAAGTACACATGGTATTTGCATAGATGTATATATTTATTTCTTAAATCATACTATCATTTAATTTCAACTCCAATAGTTTGTTAAAATCTGTTCCCGTTAAATGACAACATTATATTTTCATTCCATTTCTTTTTCCTAGAAATATATATTGTATCATCTGTCTCAAGTGCATATAAATAATCTTGCTGTGCCTAATTGACATTAATCTTCTATCTGTTTCGCTTTCCAGTGGTATAATAAATGCGAAACACCGCCACCCAGCCTCGTAAAAACCCGGCCCATGAATGTTTATCTTCCAGTGTGACGAAATGTAAAAGGTAATTATAATCATTATTTCATTATTATATCATTGATGTACTTAAATAATTCTGTATGCATTTAGTAATGTGAGCATATTCTCCCTCTGAGCGGCATACTATAAATTTCATCCTCAATAAGGTTCTGTACATTTTTAATGCATGTGTTGTCCTGATACTTTGTCAGTGCCTGACAACTCATTTAAAGGTGTGAACCTATGTATGTATGTGTGTATATTCCATTCACCTTTCATAATATTGATTTTCAATGGTGATTTAATGTCCTACTTGTTCCCTGACTGGATAATGTATTATCAGGAATCAATTCTAAACAATGATTCATATCTCACAATCCATAATCTCTACGTACCCCCCGCCAGTGCTTTTAGCTTATTGAATACTGAAAATGATTCCCATATTTATGTTTCCAGAAACGCCTGCATGATACTGTGATGAGCCATCATCTCTACACCTGCGAAGCACTAAGCAAAAGCATGTGGAGGCCTCATCCTACACCGGACTAGCAAAGTTCCTGGCATCCATTTTTCCTTCAAAAGAAATTCTACACTTCAGCGCACAATTTTTTTCTCATTGTGAAAGCAATGCGTTCACTGTACTCTCTGTATGATACCGATAAATGATAACTCATAATGTGGCTGTCACTCGCAACTAAGCTATACTACTCGTCATCCAGTTGTTTGTATATGCGAGGTTTGGACAAGATTTCTCTGATGCAATGTTTGTATTTGTCTTGTACGTAAATAATTGAAGGCATTATGTTTGACTTCAGTATGATAATATAATAAAGTATATTTCGTCCTTGTTTTCCCGTCATTTTTCCTTTCATCGTTAGAGGCCTTATTTTGTATAGTCGTACCAGAACATAGAAAGCTATGTATAAATAATGTCTACTCATTTTCGCGTTTCCACAACGTTCTCTGACTCTAAACAGAAGACTGTTCAGATACCTCGTTGCTTTTCTCAAAACAACGCTACCTGTCCGCTCTCATAATGAAGTCATCATCATCATCATAATTTGAGAACCAACAACTTCCCTTCATCTATCAATGTATTTTCGGAGCATCGTAAGTATTAATGTTAAAGCTGCAACAAATATATAATCCGTGAAAACTTCGACCAACCAACCCTCACGGCTAGAGAAATAGCCCGGCGACAGATGGACAGACAACCAGACGAACAGCGGAGTCCTAGCTTTTGGGTACGGAGCCCTAAAAATATATTTCTCTACAATGAAATAATAGGTGTCGCTGGAATTTGAGTTGCTAAAAATTGTTTAAGTTATCACTGTTATATCGCAATACGAGTAAGATGTGTGTATGTGTGGTCTAACCAACCATCCGTGTCACCAGTGGGTGGCTGAAAGACTAGATGGTTTAATTATTAAACAAATATATGACATTCCATTTTCGGCTTGTCTGCTACTGACACGGTTGATGGACGGATTATACTATAAAGGTAAATATATACCAAATCAAAGTAATTAACATACAAACATGTTAATTATTCAGTAATGTATACAATATGTCAAAAACATGATCATTTTAGAACTGTATAAAACCTTCAATACTTAGTATGACTTGACGTTTTAAGATAAGATAAGAGGACGAAGTTAAAAGTTAGACAGAAAGGAGCTTTGAACAACATTGTATGCAAAGCGTTGAAAGTTATTAATTAAAACCTTAATAATAAGTATTTCATTGCAGATTTTTATAAGACAATGAACAATGAGTGAGTGAATGAAATGAGTTTCTATTCCACCTAAGGTCCCCATACAATACACATCCAGGTAATTAAAGGAACCGGCTATTTGCAGCTACACTAGAATTTTTTGCATTTAAAACTAATTTCAGTAAAATTATCCCATGAATATTTCTTTAATTAAAAACTCCCTTCTTTTAAATATTACGAATTTAGCATTTGAGATGGCGTGGTATTTGCGGGTCTTTTCACATTTATGGTATATCAATACGCCTCGCTGTGGCAAGATTTTAATGTTACGTGTGCACTATTCCACTTCCACTACCGTTCACGCTGCCCTGCTTCCTGCCGTAATACTTCTGTCAAGGGCAGTGAGCGTTTACATTGCCACTCCATATTATATCTTCTTTTGTGTTGGGCCTCGGGCAGTGGAGGACGACATACGTCAGCTAAATTTAGATTATTGTGGAATGGAGGACGCCTTAATCATACCTCCTGCGCTTTGCCTCCTGAGTTTGTTTAACTATTTTAATGTCATGAAAAAGTATTCGACGACGGCGTTCGTCGTACCAGGAGACGGTGGATGCTGGAAACCCATCGCAACAGAAAAATGATAACAACATGATCACATTTGTAGACTAACTAGCACGGCAACACAACGTTGATAACGCGGTGACGTTCGACGACGGATCAAATACTCACTCGCGCTGCCCACGTCCCAGCCCACTTCCCTGCTTACTTAGGCATAGTGTATACGTAGCATAACGCTTTTAACCGTTTTTGGTTTTGACATTGCGTTTCCCTCGTTCACTTTTACTTTAACAAGCCCCGCGACAGGCCACAACTCGAAAAAGAACCACCTGAAATCACGCTGAAAACGACGCAAATCCCTACAATGGACCGTTTATACAATCCCGTGAAACAAAGTACATAACCAGATTTCATTGTTCACACTTTAAGGTAAGCGTCTTTAATTACTTACAGTGGCTCATAGTTATACAACAACCCTCTTCTAGGAACGAAATTAAACGTGCATAGGTACCAAATAACCTAAAATAGCTGGCGTCCTAAGCGTGTCTCATAACAGAGTATCACTATTTTTAGGTTATTGATTCATTATATATTCTTGCATTAATTAATGGTTTAATAATATAATAATCTTCCTACAGACCCTGTTGAAAATGCTTAACAAGATGTTCTCATCATGACTTCATCAAATAATCGACAAATAATGGCATTCATTAAGATGCATTTCCATTTGGCAAGATATCCATTGCTTGAGAAGCAAAACCAAGCCATGCCCATATATGGACAAAACGAGTGCGGCACGACCCCGACAGCAGTCAAGCATCCATTTAGGTACTGAACCATTTAATATCTCTGTTTGTATGAGCCGTTTTTGACTATGTTTCCAATATCATATTTTGTATGAAGCTTCACTTCTATTAAACTTGATGCTGGCAAGCAAGCATATTGTCCACATGATTGGTTGGCATGGTCATGACAAACCAATTTGTTGTCACGTTTTTTTGTAATGGATTCGCTAGCCCAGTCTTTGGAAGCGATTCAAATCTGAATATCTCCATAATTTGCAACAACATGAAAAGTGGAATACTTCTTATGAGGCACCCACATGATTTGTTGTTATCTGTCCTATTTATAGTCCTAAAAACTTATATTAAACATTCTATTTCTAATATTTAAGACTTATTTTTGGCTGAATTTTGTTCAAATTAATAATTTTCGTTTCAGGTTACATGAAAATTAACTACTGAATGCAAGAAGCACTTAGGAACCTAACCCCATCAGCAATGACCATTCCGTAAAACGATGTATGCACTGTTCTGTCAAAGAAAAAGGATCAACAATCACGAATAAATAGACCTGCAGCCGTACATACCTGTGGAGATAGAATCGCTCAAGCGCTCACCAGTTTCACCGACATTTCAAGGTACATTTTAAAATGAATTTCATATACCAGCCACATTACTTGCAAACCCTCCATCAGCCCGCAATGTATGTACCCTGTATATAATATATGAATCATATATGCAAGCTTGCCCGCTAGGGTGGAACCCCGCCTACCAGCTCCGAGCATACATTATCATCCGAATGAGCTGAAACTCCGACAAATACCCACTCTAGACGACACCTAATCACCCGGCAACACCAAGCCGATCTGATGACGGGGATAGAAAGTAGCAAAGTGGGGCCGACACATAGAAATATTTTCATTGAAAATGATATCATTATGACACCTATCTTAAATGATTGCAACGTATTGAACATGTAAAAACAAGCATATTTTACTTGGGCAACTTCTCTTTAAAATCAAAAATGACCCGAACTAAGACGCCCCAAAGATTGAAAAATTTTGTGACTTAAAAATATTTCCACCAGAAGTGGTATCATTATGACACCTACTTTAAATGATTGTATCGTATAAAACACGCAAAAATAAGCATATTTTACTTGAACAACTTTTCTTTAAAATTAAAAATGGTTATATGACTTAGTCGATCATCAAATAAATGATGCACCAAAATCTCAATATCTCGGTAAATATCGATCTGAGAGGAAAAGTTTATATGCAATTTTATGTCCATTTCAGCATCCCCCATCGGATACATGAATAAAAATGAGGTGTCATACTGACATCAATCTCTCGACACCGAAATTTTCTAAGTCTCACCCGTTAAAAATGACTGACCCTTGAACCCCAATATCCCGGCAAATTTTGATCCGAGAGAAAAAGTTTATAACCAAAACATGCCCATCCCAGCGCAACCTACATGATTCAATCTAATTTAAGCCTAAAACGATAAATATTGAGAAATGTTTGTTTTTTTTCTAAGTCCCTAAACCGGTCCCGCTTTGTACAGTCTGACCGATGATGGGGACAAAACATGACCATGAGAACCCATCACTAAACCAAGGCAACCCCATCGAGCTTGGGCCTGTCATCGTCTGAACAAGCATCCACAGAAAAGTACAGTCAGCATAAAAAAAATTAAGTTTTGACAGAATCTTATTTTTATCTGAAATAAATTATGATTATTATTATAGATTAGGGTGTCCAGAATTTACAAATAGATTATATTTGTTTCCTCTCGCGATTAAAGCTCGCCCCCAATTCATTAAAACTCATAAATATTGCCGGAATCCCTACTATAGTGGATAATTATAGTGAAGTGCCTTCCTCTTTCATTACTAAGCCCTCTGTCATATATATATATATATATGTCTTCTTTCTCCCTGGCATATTAAGATGTAATCCCGGCACTAGCTTTCATAGTGTGATACTACACAACAAGTATGAATTTCGTGTTTAGGAACAATTAACACGCCCCCGCTCACCTAAGATTTTAATTATTTATATATTTACGCCACCCAAAGTCAATGATTTTATTTATTTATATTTTCTCGCACCGCTGATTCTATACTTTTAATTAAATATAGCTTAGAGCCCTACCGGAAACATCATCATCATCATATCAGCCGAAATATGCCCACCGCTCGACATCGGCCTCCCCCAAAGAGTGCCACAATACTGTCACTAATGAGATCGTAATTACGAATAAAATGGACGCCACACATATATTACCATTCAATGGGCTATTTGTAACAATACAACCTTCAACAATATACAAAATTTACTGCAAATATGTAGAGCTTTTCCCAGTTAGAACAATGTGACTTCTAACATAATGTCATTAGAATACTTGGGTAACCTCAGGGAATAAAGATATTACCTTATAAAACAACTTAAAATTTTAGCTGGGATCATTTTATTAATTAATAATATGTATTAGCGAGGTACAAGAATCAAATTATTTTTGGACAACTTACTTCTAAGCTGTTTTCTTAAAATAATTCACCAAAAAAACTTGACTGTGTCAGTTTAGGCAAATAAGATAAACAAAAATTATTTAATTTAAACATTGCGATCATTATTATTAGGGAATACCCCGGTTCTCTATTGGAAGGTGTTCAAGCATCAGACGATAGTTGCAGCGCCTACGCTTTAGTTAAGAGCAATGCGCACACGTGCCATCCGGAGCTCACATCTAAGTTAGGGGATAATACCTATTCAAAATAATTAAGTAGAAATAGCTTAAAGCCCTACCGGAACCATCATTTTCACCATCACATCAACCGAAAGACGCCCACCGCCGGACACAGAACTCCCCCAAAGAGTGCCACAATACTTTTAAAGTAGAAATATAGCTTAAAGTTCTACCGGAACCGCGCCACCATCACCATCTCATCAACCAAAAGACGACCACCGCCCGACATCGGCCTCCCCCAAAGAGTGCCACAATACTTTTAAGTAAATATAGCTTAAAGTCCTACCGGAAACATCATTATCACCATCATATCAACCGAAAGACGCCCACCGCCGGACATCAGCCTCCCCCAAAGAGTGCCACAATACTTTTAAAATAGAAATAGCTTAAATGTCTACCGGTTCCGCGCCACCCGCATCCAGCGGACCCCCACAACATTCACCAGGTCATCAGTTCTCCCTTCGGCACGCGGCCGCCTCTTGAGAACCTTTCCGCCCCAACGGCCACCGGCTCCACGCGCAATGCGTTCCGGAGGGCTATACCGAAAACATGCGATGTACAAATAATATCATCATCCTTCTAGCGCCACTCCCGGCTGCGCCCCCTAAAAGGAGCCCGGGGTCCGCCCCGACATCCAATACCAAGACTCGGCACAAGCACCAGCTTCACGAAATCGACCGCCATCCGACCCTCCAACGCAGAAAACCAGACACTACCGGGGCCAGACCGGCCCCCTCACGATATCTTCCTTCACCGAAAAGCCAACGATAAATATTCCGTACATAGGCTCCGAAAACTCACTGGCACGAGCCGAGACTCGAACCCACGACCGCCGCCCGACATCCGCACGCCCGAACCACTAGGCTACCGCTGCTCTCCACTAGGCTACCGTAGCGATATACAAATAATATAGTAAATATTTTTTTTGTTTTTCAGATGGAATCCTAAATTAGCACCTGACTTGTCGGAGTCCCTAGCTGATGAAGAGTCTACAGTCCCTGCCAAGCTAACCTCCATCTTCACTCTGCAACAAATTGCCTGAAACAGGCTACTGAAGAAATCCTATGGCACGGAACCAAATTGAAACGACCCTCCGTAAACTAACTACTCGAAGTCATCCAGGTCACGCTACTAAGTTGTAACGACCCGGGAACAGCCCTGAAAACTACCCTGAAAATCTACACACCCGCTGAAACGCCTACTGATATTTTTTACTCTACAGAACCCTATGTAATCTTTAGCGTTAAACTAGTTCTAATGACGACTCTACTGTAATTGCGCTTATTTACCTACTGTATTAAACCTACTTTCGTTGCGAGCTTTTATTACGAATACCTGAAGATTTGGCCAAATGTGATCGCTAGTGGTAGGAACCCTGTAATGTTGTGCACCGTAATAACCCTGATTCTTTTATGATAGCTTGACAGATAACCGTAGACTCTTCATCCCTTAAATATTTTTAGCTAGCCTATCTGTACGTAACTTCCAACTGCTATTTTTGTATTTCTAGATAAAATCAAGTGCTAATATTGAGGACTAGAATTTATTCCCTATAATTACTTTATGATTTAAAATATTTTTTGTTTTTGGTAGAAAATCCCCCTACTCCTATTACGCGTCCGGTTGAACAAGATGTAGCCTTATCATTCATATAAACAAGGTTATTTATTTGACCCTACAGTGAGCTAGAAATGTTCCCTAGATACTTGTATTTAGGAACAAAAGTACTATCGACGGGTTGTGTGGTAATCTCTTAATCACTCACACAGCTACATCTTGTTTAGATGAGGGTTTGGACGCCCTAAACAAGTTACCTCCCTTACTAACCTAAGGGTTTAAGACCCAAAGAATGAAGCTACCAGTGTTTCCAACCTAGCGGTCTGTTTCGAGAAAAAACACCAAACAAACTCGTCAGACATCTTTTAGAAGTGACAATATTTATAATTAATTTATATGGTCAAACTCCTACGACCATTCTATAGCGGGAAACTGTAGGTAATGCTAAGACATTCCGTTCTTTACATGTGAAATATTTAACCTAAATTGTGTCTTAAATGTAGAGAAACATTCCACTTGCGATAATAAGATGCCTAATTGGATTTTATGGACTGCTCGGCCTGCCATAAAGCCCAGAATCATTTCATCTTTCTGAAACAATCCTGCAAAGATATCCCAATATCATAAATAGAACTATAACCCTTTGATGATAATTAGTAATTGATAATTATACCTTAATGTTTCACATGTAATGACATACGGAACTTAACACCACTTTGCCCTTAAAGAGAACTCAGTCGCCCACGCTAGCAATTTAAAACTCCATTATTGTTGTTAGTATAGTAGACCCTTATTTCAGTTATTTATGCCTAAATGCCCTTAACAGTGTATGAATTTACTCCTATGCCTATCCTGAAGTCCCTAAGCTGCTTATCTCTTGAACCATACCTTAGTTCAAGAAATAAGAATGTATCCCTACTAAATATGTAAGTCGTTCAGTTGGCGAAACTGAGATAGCAATGTACCGGCCAATGTAAGGTCCCCCCCCCTTGCGACCGCAGTCTAGAGGGAATACAAGGGGTAGGACGGCCCTATTGTGTATATTAAGGTTATATATAAACGTATTTAATGAAGCCCGCTTCTCGAGTACTACAGAACTTCGGCGAGCGGAGTATCCTCCTGTGCCAACCTGTGGCCACGCCTTAGAACGTAGAGGAGTCTCGGTCCACGTGGGAGAGTGTTGGCTGTCTCTTGGTCTGTATAAAAGAGACATCAGATCCTCTCGTATAATCTGATTACGCTATCAGACTCCACCGTAATCTCGTTGCCACCGTTAGGTGAGACTACAGAGGCAGGCAAACTGTTTATTGTGTTTACCTAGACTGGGATCTGGCTTGTATAATAATAAAAACAGTAAACTACTTTAGACACTATTCCAGTACCCAGAACCATAACTCTTCATTGCGGAGTTATTCCTCCGCAATGGCAAGCCACGTTCCCAGGCCTGTCTCACAAAAATAAGCACTGCACTTTAATATAACGATAATAAACACCCGGTAAAACCAACGGTAAGAAAAAACCAAACTCTTAACAAAAACAGCCAGAGACCCAACCAGTCTGATCGATGATACTTGAATGAACCCAAATACTACTGCGACTCGGCCTTTTATACTTTCCTACGAGGGACAAGCGACAAGCGACATGTCGCTATCGCGACATGGCGACAAGCGACAAGGGACAAGCGACAAGCGACAAGCGACAAGGGACAAGCGACAAGCGACAAGGGACAAGCGACAAGGGACAAGGGACAAGCGACAAGCGACAAGCGACAAGCGACAAGCGACAAGCGACAAGGGACAAGCGACAAGCGACAAGGGACAAGCGACAAGCGACAAGCGACAAGGGACAAGCGACAAGCGACAAGGGACAAGCGACAAGGGACAAGGGACAAGCGACAAGCGACATGTCGCTATCGCGACATGGGGACAAGCGACAAGCGACAAGCGACAAGGGACAAGCGACAAGCGACAAGGGACAAGCGACAAGCGACAAGGGACAAGCGACAAGCGACAAGCGACATGTCGCTATCGCGACATGGGGACAAGCGACAAGTGACAAGGGACAAGCGACAAGCGACAAGGGACAAGCGACAAGCGACAAGGGACAAGCGACAAGCGACAAGCGACAAGGGACAAGCGACAAGCGACAAGCGACATGTCGCTATCGCGACATGGGGACAAGCGACAAGTGACAAGCGACAAGGGACAAGCGACAAGCGACAAGGGACAAGCGACAAGGGACAAGGGACAAGCGACAAGCGACATGTCGCTATCGCGACATGGGGACAAGCGACAAGCGACAAGCGACAAGGGACAAGCGACAAGCGACAAGGGACAAGCGACAAGCGACAAGCGACATGTCGCTATCGCGACATGGGGACAAGCGACAAGTGACAAGGGACAAGCGACAAGCGACAAGGGACAAGCGACAAGCGACAAGGGACAAGCGACAAGCGACAAGGGACAAGCGACAAGCGACAAGCGACAAGGGACAAGTGACAAGCGACAAGCGACATGTCGCTATCGCGACATGGGGACAAGCGACAAGTGACAAGGGACAAGCGACAAGTGACAAGGGACAAGCGACAAGCGACAAGGGACAAGCGACAAGCGACAAGCGACATGTCGCTATCGCGACATGGGGACAAGCGACAAGCGACAAGCGACAAGCGACATGTCCCTATCGCGACATGGGGACAAGCGACAAGCGACAAGGGACAAGCGACAAGCGACAAGGGACAAGCGACACGAGCTTGGAGACGTTGGTAAAATCACCAAACTCTGAAGAGTTGATGAGTGCATCGAAAATCCACCTAAGCTCTTTGGAAATAAGGTCGAAATTTGCTTGTCGTTTTAGCGCGCTAGGCCCAGTGTGCGTAAACATGCGCCTCACGACCAGTGATCGTATCGTTTCTTTCATTTAGTTCTTTATGCTTTAGCTTTTAAGGTTGAAATTAGTATGTCTTTACTCTTCCAGACACGATAGTTTGCGATGGTAGAAATATTACTTCATTGGATTATAATAATTCTAGATTTCTGTTGCACACTTATGAACCGTTATTATTGTGTTGAATTAGCTGATACATTAATGTTTTTAAATGTAATCAGTTTCCGATATTGTCTATTTACACTATTGAAGGTTAGCTTAGTTGAATTTAAAGACTGTTTTCCAACTTTGGGTATGAAATAAAAGTTTTCTTCCTCTTTCCGTATTTTAATAATTATAATGAAAAATTCAGAAATCCGCTAGCGAGTATGCCCGGTTCGGTTTCAAGCTGGTCCATTTATGAGCATAAACTTAGTTTTTCAGGGAAACGCAGTGTAATTAACTTGAATTGGACAGGAAACATACCTCTAAACCTAAAAAAAATCACGCTTTGAGTTATATTCTTGGCATTATTGAAGTCGCTTGACGTAATACGCTTAACTGTTAATTTCAATGTTGTTCTGTCAATAAAAAAGATTTTGTTCCTGCTTCGGCACATTATTTGATAACAAATAAGGTACCATTTTGTTTCAAATACAAAACATAAACAACAAAATGGTTCAGAAGTCACACAGTACGAAACGGAGGCAGAAATAAAAACCAACGATAAATAACTGCGCCTAAACAAATGAATGCTCGCTTGTAATGTAATCCAACCGCCAAGATGGGTTTTATCATCAAGTGAATGTATTTCAAGTTTTAGGAGTGGACGAAAAATATAACCTTTTCAATTACTAAAATCTAGTGACTTTTTCTTTTTCTTTTTTTTTCATGTCATAATTAATGGATGACTGTTATTGGCCTTCTAACTATGTATCAGTTATATCTACGGCGGTTGTACGTACTCAATACCAATAAAAAAAAATGAGACTAAAAGTATTTAAATGTTTATTTGCATTATTAATATTATTATAGAATGAATGCCTTTTGAACATCTCAATTGCATATACTTTTACGGAACTCAAGATAAAAGACGACCCTCAAAACCATACGTTTTAAAAATAAGATACTTTCCCCCTACACTTTTCTTGCTTGGTTCCCAAGAGCCTTTTAATTTTAGAAAAATGTTTAAGCTTAAATTCGTTCAAGTTGTTTAACTCTTCTTAAAAACAAAATTTTGTTTTTGTACTCGACGATTAAAATATGTGTATTAAGATTTCATAGAGAATACTGCAACGTCACTCTTTTCATAGTTGTAGTCCATGTTACTGTCGAAACAATCGAAATAACTACTTTTCGATACGCTCCAGACAACTAAAATAAATTCGACCAATCACGTGGCTGCTTTACTGAACTGTAATGAATTGGACCAATAGAATCGCTTTGATGTCGTACGCTCGTTGATGTCTTTTAAGATATCAACAAGCGTACGAGCGATGAGCTGCACTTCGTTTCAACAGTATCGAGTTTGTTTAATTAGTTCAGTTGACTCGTAGAAAAATAATTTTAATGAACTCGTACAAAAAGTATTGTTCACAATAGTGTTATAATCAAGCTTTTTAATCTCGTACCTTACTTAGGCCACTCAGCAAGTTTCGTGGCCTAAACACGGTACTCGACTAAAAAGCTCTCTATTATAACACGATTGTGAAAAATACTATTTCAACTTCTGCACAGTTCGGATTCGTTAGAAAACAGAATTCACGGAAATAATACAATACATAAAAAATATTAATTTAAATTTAATTGCAGGAAATGTTACCAACAAATCTATGCTCAAAACTATAGGAGGTAACTATCCCTTCAAAGGTACTTCAAGACTGCAACAATACAGTATACCTATTTAATGCTTTAAGAAAAATATTGCCATTTAAATCATGAATTCATAACAATAAAAGTTAGTAGTAGTAGTAGGTAGTAATATTCTTTATTGCACCACAACATAAAAAAACATGAAACAGGAGTAGATTAGATAAGTAATGGTAACAACAGACGGTCTTATCGCTTTAGAGCAATCTCTTCCAGACAGCCTTTGGGTAGCAGGAAATTTCAAAAATAATTGTAAATGTAAACAGGGTAGTGCAGGAATAAACCAAAAAAAGCTTTAACACATACATCCACATTATTTGACAATATATATTTCCATTTATAAGTAAGTATATAAGTATGTTATAAATATACAAACTGTAATTCAATTTTATTTTATAAATAATATATATAACAAGACATCAAGGCAACTTAAGGCAGCGACAAGTAATATTGTTTCAACTGATTTTTGAAATTTGAAGAGATTTAGCACGTCTTAAATGCAACGGCAAAGCATTCCACAGCCAAGCAGCCCGAGAGGTGAATGAGCTGCTATAGAACTTGGTGGATGAAGTTGGTGGAGCGAGAAGATGGTTTTGTGAACATCTAATGGAATTGAGCTGATTAAAACGCTCTTTGAGATACGGAGGAGTTGAAGGACCCAAAAGTATACGGTAAAGCAACGATAGAATATGAGAATCCCGACAGAGACGAATTGGAAGCCACTTGAGCTGAGAACGAAATGAGGAAACGTGGTCATACTTGCGCAAGCCAAATATGAACCTAATCGAAAGACTTTGTATTCACCTGGTTTGCTTAGTTTCTTTTTAGGTTTTATTTATACTGTAATATCTTATCATGAAATAAATTATCTTATGGCAGCTATAAAAATTAAATCAGAGATGACAATCGCAGTAAAATATCAGAGCTATTAATTTGAAATTCGAAGTTCGGGTATCTCCATCTCTATCGCACTTACAGTAAACGAGTGAAAGTGATGCATGTATACGAACTTAGAGATTCGATTTTCGTGGTAACGCCGCTCTTGATACAAAATACGGGTCACTAGCAGAATGAGTACATCGCAAAATGACTAGTGTAATATTTTACCTGTATCACTTTTAGTCTACATCGCAAACGGTCTAGAACGCAAAATGTCTGCATTTTCGTCGTTTTATCTTTACGTTAGACATGTCGACGGAGCCCCGTAGCGGGGTTCCTATTTCCCTAGACCTTAAGAACCTAACCTACCTATGAGTGGTCATTTTGCGTTCTAGACCGTTCGCGATGTAGACTAAAAGCGATATAGGCAAAATTATTACACTAGACATTTTGCGATCTACTTATTCTGCTAGTGAGCCACTGGACTGTAAATGACAATTTAGGTTATGCAAGTAATTATTAAAACATTATAACATTACTAAGCACCAATAGAAGAGGTTATACTATAAGTATGTAGATTTCTTAAACAGTCGCCGTGAATGGAACCGGACCTTTGATATTCTTGATACAAATATAAATACCTGACCGGTCAGGTGAACAAATCTCTTTGACTTGAAGGATTAGACCCGCCGCTTTCCACCCAAATTTCTCCATATGTCAAGGGTCTACCTTTTTATATTAATTCTTAATGTGTTACCTGATATATAAAACGTCGTCAGTCAAAGCGTTTACATAGGAAACGAGTCGTTTTTGTAAAAAAGTTGGTATAGAAATTGTTGCTTTTTGAAATATGTATTGAAGGCTAAATAGGAATGCCCTATATGAGATTTTATATTATAATTTAAGTAAAGGAAAATTGGTGAATTCAAATAGAAAGAAGAAAAAAGAAAGAAAAAATATTTATTCAAGACGCTTAGACTAACACATTACAACAGAACAGTAGACATTTTTAACAAAAGCGTCAGTGAAAAGGACTCCACTCAGCTTAATGACAAGGTACCATGTAAATACCTTGACGCTGATCTTCCGTGGATACCCTTACAAGAGATTGCTCCTATCCGCGGCAAGACCGATAATGGATGCATAGTAAATGATTGATCCAATTTAGGCCGCACCAACGGCGCGAGGTAGACATTGAATATTGGTTTCAATAAATAGTTTCTCGCTGCTTGCAATTACTATTGACGCCACAATTACCTAGAAAGAGCACATCAATAAAATAATGACGAAACTAAATAGATTTACTTATGCTCTGTACAAACTTAAGGTTTCTACTGATCTAAAAACAGCCAAATGTGCCTACTTCGCCTATGCGCATGCTTGGCTAAAGTACGGAATTGTGTTATGGGGCAATAGTTCGGAATCTATCCACCTATTTAGACTGCAAAAACGATGCCTTAGGATTTTAGTAAATGTAGGCCCTTTGGTAAGCTGTAAAAAATATTTCTCAGAACAAAACATCCTGACTTTGCCATCAATATACATCATGGAAGCATGTTTTTTTGTAAAAAGTCATTTAACTCTTCCCCTAAGCTCTATTCCCGCAATACTCAAGACCACAGAAACTAAGACCCCGCAACAAATTGTGTGGGCCATTCTCGAAGTTACAAATGGTTCACTATGGCCCTTTTGCGATGTGTGTAAAAATTTTCAATAAGTTACCGGACACCATTCAAAATGAATTAGACTTATGCAACTTCAAAACAAAACTTAGGACATTCCTATTAGGTAAATGTTATTACTCCATGAATGATTTCTTTTCAGACATCCCAATGTAAATTGTATTTAAAATGTAATAGTAAGTAGTGCAATATTATTTTATTTGATGGAATTTATTGTAATGTAATTAAAGCGGACATACCCACATAATTATTAGAATGCAGTGACTTTTTTTTTATTTAATTAATTTTTTCAATTTTTTCATTTTATTCAATTTATTTTAATTAAAAATTTTTTTTGACATTCTGATCCATTGCTATTGTTTCATTTATGGTAATAAATTTGTTTAGTATAGCATTTGATTTCAGTGTCAGTGGCGTTGATTTATTCATAAATATGTATCTTTATCAATTTAAACTGCTAATTAAATTCCATGTAATATTTCAAGTTACTTTAAATATGTTTATATATCCAAATATCATAAACCCTCCATGATGCGTTCAAGAACCGCACATTATGACCATCATAAAAATAGACTGTTTTGTTAGAAAACATTTCTTATCTGTGGAAATGTTATTATTACTAAATAATAACATCGATTTCGATAATATTATTTCATTCAAATTTCGAACGTCTCTGAAAAACTAAGAAATTTGATTTAATCTCTATTCTAATATCAGTCGAGATGACGTAGTTCGAAATGAATTGTCAATTTGCATACAAATTTGACAAATGTCGCACGTAAGTAAGATATCGAACGATATGACAATTGGATCCGACTCTAGTTTGTCTCTGAATAAAAAAAAAACTATGACAGCTGCCAGAAAACGACGCTGCGATGGCGGTCATAATATGCGGCTCCTGAATGCATCATGAAGGCTTATGATATGTGGATAGATAAAATAGTGTATGTAACTGTACATAATTAGGCATTAAAACACTCGTGTGATGTTATTATGAAACTCGCCTTCGGCTCGTTTCATAAACCCACGCTCGTGTTTAATGCCATTCATTATGTACAGTCACATAAACTACTATTATTAGTGTTTAAGTATAATTTTGCTGTGCCCTAGCAGGGTTCATGTTCTGAACAATAATGTTAAAATTAAGACCCCCTGTACAACATGATACGCAAATAAATGAATTATGAAAATGACATATAACGATCCATACATATTATTAAATATACGCGTACCTACTTCAGACACCAAAACAATATTATTACTTACGTACTGGTCTACATAAACTAAACTAAACAGTGGACTTAAAATGGTTAACCCCTGAGCTGCTATTGCAAGCTGATAGCGATTTTTTTTAGATATTAATGTACAAAATACTAAGACTAAACAGATTTTTGTAAAATTAGAACATATTTTTTGTACTTAACTTTAAATGAAGCAACCGATGCTGAATTCCTGATAGGCGGAGGTATATTGTTATAACACTTCGTGGCAGTGTATCTGAAACTACCACGAAATGCAGTTGTGCTGTACCTTGGACAGATAAGACGTACAGCTTCCCTGACATGCCGTTGCGAAAATGTTAACTTATTATACAGGTACAGGGGTGTCAGATTTTTTACAATGCCAAATAACATACAGGCAAAATGCAATAAGAGCAAGAACAATGAAAATGGCTACCTCTACAAATTATATTTTTTTTTTTTTTTATTTATTTCAGACTCAGGGTCCATATAAATGTTAGTGCTTAGGTAGGTAATTACAATACACATACTTACAAACTAGAGGTTAGTACAAATTATACATTAAAAACAAACAAGAAAAGGAATATAGCAATGTCAATATAAAAAATAATACATAATAATAATATTTCTGCGAATGTCAATTTGTTTATAGCTAAAAAAATTAAACATTCTTGAACAATTACTTTTATTATTTATTATTTAATGTCAAATATTTTAGGCCTATCACTCATGTGAATGGAGTTCCAGTGCCTCACTACAGGGCAGTCGAACCTGTCCAGCACAACACTCAGAAGGCTGTTGGTACTGGCTCGCACTCTGCTCATCACAGAGGCAACACGTTTCCTCAATATTGTTTTAAAGCCATCCGTGTTAGCCTCTGCAAACATACCAGAAGCGCTGCACCAGCGAGGCAGTCCCAACAGCATCCTAAAAGCGTTATTGTACTGAACGCGTAGACTGTTGTACGTTTTTTGAGCATAGTTGGTCCATAGGCTGCATGTATAAAAAGTCTGACAGTATGCTTTAAAGAGAGTAATTTTCAGATCACGTGAGCACCTAGCAAACCTACAGACCAACATATTAGCTCTCACAGCCAGGGCCCTTCGCTCACGCTCAATGTCTAAGTCATCAGTGAGACCCTCGACGACCCAGTGACCAAGGTACTTAAATTCAGTGACTCGTTTCAAGGGAACTCCTAACAGTTTTACTGGTGGAACTGTATATATATAAGCTTAGTGAGCTTACCGTGGACCTAGGTTGATTTGTGTAAGATTGTCCCGTAATATTTATTTATTTATTATTTATTTATTATATATATATCCAAAATATATCCGATTCTATTGCTAAGAGGAACTCAACATATTATTTGGTTCTCGGAATCTCGTGGCCAGTCGCAAAGCCCGCATTATATTCAATGTTATTTTCTTATCGCATCGTTTTGTTTCCTCGACTACGTAAGTGACAGCAAGTAGAGGCGGTATTACAATGGAAACCGAATTACGTACCTAAGTAACTTTTTCATCCAAAAGACATCGACTAAAATAAAATCGAGATAGATTCCAATATATGGGCAACCCGTCGTCTGAATCCTTTCCAGGCACGAAACCAAGCAACTGTAATGGAATGAGAATTCTAAGTTATTTTTCTGTATTTTTTTGAGGTTAAAGTCAACGTTTCTAGGAGTAACTTATACACGTAAGAAAAGTCTGACGTCTACGCCTTTTTAGAGTTACTTTTAAACAGAAAAGAGGTTCAGGGCAGGTCAAATTAATTGGATAATGGAAGCACGTACGTGCAGTTACAGCCCTCCGCGATAGAGAAATTACCGACCCAAGATAATACCAAAGTTTACCTTCTGATTTAAGATCTTTTGGTAATTTAGCTTGCTCTGCTCTGACACGTTTAGGTTAAACTCGTCACAAATTTAGATCGATTCAAATGGAATACATTTAATCAAAATTCTACACATAAGGTTACCTAGAGATCATATAAAGGGAAAAGTTTCCCATTGTAGTAAAGTTTTTTTTATGGTATCTTCTGTTATGTAGGTGACTTGGTTTTTTTAGTGCAATAAAGTATTTACTACTACTATTACCTACTACTACACATATTATAAATCGCTCAATGGACAAAGAAATAACTGCTTTACAGATAATTAATGTCTTGTACAGTTGTCATCAAAGATATACAGAACACGACCGCCTTAGCCTAGTTGGTAGTGACCCTGCCTACGAAGCAAGAGGTCCTGGGTTCGAATCCCGGTAAGGGCATTTATTTGTGTGATGAGCACGAATATTTGTTCCTGAGTCATGGATGTTTTCTATGTATTTAAGTATTTATTTTTCTATATAAGTATCTATATCGTCGTCTAGTACCCATAGTACAAGCTTTGCTTAGTTTGGGACTAGGTTGATTTGTGTTAGATTGTCCGCAAATATGTTAACGATTGTGTATACTAAAGAGTTGACCGAGTTGCATCATAGCCATCATCCGTTGAAATGCTATTCTACCATCCAAGCTATTCATTCCAATGACAATGTTATAAAATGTCGGTCTCAGTAAATTATTTCAACCATGCTTTATGCCACTAACTTTAATAAATGTAAATAAGTATTTATTTCTTAGATGAGCAGCTATATACTGTACATAAAAAATATGAATCTCTTGATTGAAAAAAAGCTACAAGTATTCGCACAATTTTCAACGCAAAACAAACAAAGTAGGTAATCAAACGAATCTAAAACCCCAAAATAACGTCCTCAGGGATAGAGTTGATTACTGACGAAGATTTATTAAGGCAATAGGAGATTAACCTCTTCTGTGGAATATCAAGGGATACTCTCTAATTGAGCAGACCTGGTGCACGTGAGGGCTGCAGGGGGTGGGTTAAGTTAAAAGAGATGAGCAGAAAAAATATATCGATCAAAAGTAATGAGAGGTTTGTTTCGAACGGCCACCTGCACGTGCACGTGTATTATAATTTTTTTAATTTAATAAGTAATTTTTTTTACATACTTAAAATTCAACATTGACAACAACAACAACAACAAAACTGTAGTAACAGTTTGACTGTGGGAGCGGCAGTCTCTAGGTAAGGCATTCATTATCAAAAATATTTATTCATTAAATAGTAACGGTAGTACAACTGAGTATTATATAAGTACATCTAGGTAATGCTTTTTTAATAGTCTCTTAAATTTATTCTTTTTTTTTTCACGTCTAATGGTTTCGGGCAAACTATTGACTAGGTATGGGATACGCTTTTTGAGATTTCTGTCCCCATAGTAATTATTTATCCTAGGAACGAATAGTTTACCAGTCGCCATAGCCTTGGTGTTATAGGTATGATCAATGGTTTGAATGTATGGTTGTATATTGCGATCATTAAGCTGGCTGTGTCCTCTGCCGAGTATAAATATATAAATAAATACTCTCGCGCCTTACAATTATTTATTTTATTTAGCAATAAGTGATGTAATTCGAAATTAATCTGCGTAGTTGATTCTACTTTCTGCAATTGAGCCCAGTTATGAATTGCAAAACAGCGAAAGAGTCTGCAAGACAACCACGTTTTTGTAGGATCTTAAAAATAGTGGTAGAGACAATTTGTTAAGAGTTAGGGTTAAACTATGTTATAATGTATTTATTTATCCAATAAACTTAAGACTATTAATCGAAACCAAAAAATAACAAAACTACATATTGACTTGTCGAAGTCCCTGCAAGATGGGACGGGGCAAAAGTATCCACACATGTGGCATCCCATACTAGGGGCCGTCCCAACTTCCAGGGAACCAGGGTCATGCCATCGGGCCTCTTGCCGTCATCCCGCGCGAGACCCGATGGTTCTAGAACTGCCGGCACACCGGCAGTTACGAGGACCCGGCGTAAAATATCATTCAGGCTGGCATGCCGCGATGTCCGGCCGGCGCTTTTAGTGCACGACAAGCCGTGTAGGCCTAAACGAGTGACTTTTACACCGCAGTGACATTGATGCGGTACCACACATGCTGCCCCTAGACGCAGCGACACCGCAAACCTAAAAGCGTCTCTGGTGAGGAGTGTGCCAATGTTTTTCGAAGGCAAAGCTTGCAGCCATGCACCAGATTCCCATTTCGTTCCAGCAAGGAGACGAGCTCGCTCTGTGGGGCTGGTAGCTGTTTCGTACAGATTATCCCGTACCAGCACACAAAGCGGCTCGTCCCATTGGTGTTGCGAATGGCGAATCGTCGGCAGGTCAGTATTCGGGCAGGCAGCGCTCCAGCTATCGATGGCCTCCGGCAGAAAAGGTGAACCTAAACTGTTAGGGTTGTATTTTAGAATTTTGGTGCAGAGATTTTGGGTACTGTAGGTTGACGAAAATTTTTGAATAAATTTTATTGAAAAAAATAAGAAACTGGCCTAATATGAATCCAACAAAATAAGAAAGCAACCTGCCTCGCCAAAAGGAAGAATATATATAATAACACACAAACTAAATAAAAATTATAAACTAAGACCACTGAGAGAAGACAACGTATCTACCTCTATTTTTATATTACATCATTGACTTTATCTGATGTATTTACAGTCCGCAAGGAGAAAATCACCGTTGTTTATTTGCCACGCAAATAACCTTAAGAGATTAACCTCTTACTGAGGATAATCGAGGGACATTTAATTGACCGATGTGAGTGCACACTTTACCGCAGACAAGACGGAGGATGAGTGTTAACACAGTAAACGTGAAACATAAGTAGGTATACGATTTTGACTTGATTTCATTGTTCACTGTGTTTTATCTGTGAGGAATGGCTAGGTTATAATTATTTTATGCAATAGTGTCTTGTTTAAAAATAGTATTACTGAAATAATTTGGGGATAGTAAGAAACACTATAAAACATGGCTTTAATATCATGTTTTTGCATATGAATAAATACAAATAAAATACGTTACGTCCAAGTTCAAACTGAAAATGTAAAACGTTGCAATGCATGTTTTTTTCCTGATAATCATATGGTTCAAACCAACAGCGTGATTGCGTAACTTTTCAAACAAGCATAATATATCAAAATGTCAAGCTCTACTCCGAAAAATGACAGTGAGAGGTATATTATCTTTTAACGCACGTTAAAAGTCACACGAATACCCTGCAGGTCACAACACAATTTTATTTGAGGACATCGTTTGGGACTTAAACCGTAAGTACTATTATCTATGTACTAAGCCGTAATGAAGATAAACCGCCAGTATCTCCTGATTTACACCACAGAATTTTTGCGGCCTGTGGTGTAGGTGAGATTTACGGTTCAACTAAATTAGTTCGGGTTGTTTAATAGCTTTTGTAGAAATAAGAAAACTCTATTCCATTATTTAGTCAAGCGGCAAATCAGTGGTTTCAAGGATTTTAAATTTAACCCCTCTTCAACCCATGTCAATATTGGGTCGTGGTAATTGAGGTAGCAATTGCTTTTAGTTATTTATAGGTCTCCCTTGAGGCTCAATGTTATATTTTATGATGTTGAAGTAAGAATATTTATAACACCGTATAGGTGTCGTGGTGTTGGCGTAGAATGGAAAAAAATAGCTGGACTGAAAAAATCACAAATGAAGAAGTGCTGAAAAGAGTGGCAGAGAAAAGGAAACTGATAAAAACGATAGAGAATAGGAGAGGGAAAATGATTGGTCACCTTATACGACATGACGCTTTTATTAATAACATCATGGAAGGAAAGGTAGAAGGCAAGCGAAGAAGGGGAAGATCAAGGATAAGTTACATGAAACAAATATAAGAAAAAGTAGCAATCACGTCGTATAAAGAGGTCAAGGAGGCGGCCCTAGATAGAGTCAGATCGAGGGAGCTACACCGACAAGAGTCTAACTCTTAAATTTATGATGATAGGTGTCACCAAACCCAATAGATTTCAAACGCGCTATATGGTAAGCACAATAAAGCTCGTGCTGTGATTACTACCTTATATCCATATTTAATAAGTAGATATAAATACTTAAAATACATAGAAAATATCAATCTATGTCATCATCATTGGCCTTGTACATCTATGATAAGATGATATAAACAGCGTCTATGTCAAGGTGGTGCGGCATTTACGCACATGACTCGTAAGGCCGATACGGGAGCGACAGGCCCGACGACCGCATAATTGACAAGTAAATATTGTGCACGATGATATAGGGAGGACAGCAGCGAGCTGATGTCTCTGTTCTCGTCGGAACGACAGAAGATCGAACCAAGCTGCATCATGCGCAACCATACCTTCGCCCAGGGTCTTCCTCCAGTGGTCTCGGTCCTCAGATTCCAGTTCCAATTTGGTTGGATCAATCTTAAAGGACAACATGTCTCGTTTTGCGCTGTCCTTAAAACGAAGCATTGGTCGCCCTACTGGTCGTTTCGCATGCGCTATTTCGCTCAGGAGAGTTATACGTGGCAAACGAGAGGGCTCCATCCTTTGCACGTGCCCCAGCCAGCGAAGACGTCTTTGCTTCAAGATAGCAATAATGCTGGGTAAACGTGCGATGCTAAGCATCCTCTCGTTTGTAACTCGATCCTTCCATGAGATCCCTAGAATACGCCAAAGACATCGCATATGGAAGTTGTTCAATTTCCGCTCCTGTTTAGAATACGATGTCCAAGTTTCAGCACCGTACAAGAGTATGGACAAGATGCATGTCTGGTACACGATCATCTTCGTATTTACAGTTAGGTGTTTGTTATGAGTTTCCCAAACATCGTGGATGCTTATGTACTTAGCTAATAATAGTACATTACTTACCTAGGAATACTAATTATAATAATTCGGATAAGTACAATACACTAAATACATTTACATTTCGCAGATACTCTTTATGAAATATTAGCTACTGTAGAAAGTGATTAGCAATTGACACCAAAACGGAGAGAGTTCCAACACTCGCTCACATGTGTATGGTCTCTATTACCGACCATGACACGGTTCCAACATAATACATTCACGTCTCGCAAGACGAATAAACACGAAACGAGGAAAAGTTAGCTAACTGGGGCCCAATGATACGTATTGTTTGCTGACAAGGTCGGCCTCTCAATTTGCCCTGTTGCGGCAATCAGCGGAGACAATGGGCGGGGGTTTAGAGCGGGCGACTCGGGGGCGACCCGACAGCGACATGGTTACGAATACTGCTCTTTGTGGGGGGGGACATTAGAAACAATTTACAGTATTCGTTTTCAAGTTCATTTATTAGAAACAAATCGCACATTTCTGGTCTCATTCAAGCCAAACTACATAGCTTACGAAAGCATATTAAATTAAACCTTTTCATTTAGGTTCGGTTAGGCTATGTACGGAAACAGTGGCGGATCCAGGATTTTGGTTTGGGGGGGCTTCAACCCTTAGTAGAGGGGGCTTGTCCCTACTAAAATTAGACTTAAGCCGAATGTAAGATTTGTTCCGGAAGGTCTTAGATGGTTTTGGGGGGCCTTGAGCCCCCTAGCTCCCCCTGGATCCGCTACTATACGGAAATGTTGCTATTCTAAACTAAAGGTTGTGGATAATCAAGCTAATTGGGACACTGAAATTACAATATATACAAATCTTTTAAACATCAAAACTTCAAATCATTTATTTGTGAACAATAGGTATGCACATAATGTAATTATGCTAGATGGTAGGTACATATAAATTAGTCCAGCTATGTTCTGCCCCAAGGCTTACAAAGATTTTTTATCGATAAATAATAAAAGACAATTTTTTTTTAACGTTAACTATGGCGCCAGCAGCTGTCATCCCATAGAAACTGTTCACAATTCCCAACAACTATCAGATTTTAACGAACACCGCTTACAATTACAGGCAGTTTAGTGCAACCCACCCCAAGATGCAAAGTATCTGAGATAATTGTCCCTAAGTATTGCAAAAAGCGAATCTGATGTCTTAGCCTGTCAAAAATACATTTATTCTTAGTTCCAGACTACTCCGTACTGGTCCATTTGAACCGCTCCCCCTGTATGCATAATACGGAGGGCTATTTTCCTGTACATGTACACATATACTTATTGTTTCGCCCACTGAATCGCTCTTCCTGACTGACGCCAACTAAGTTTTTCCTGGTGCCTTTGTCTCGGGAATCTTATTGTTTTTGTACGAAAAGGTTAAGTACTGGTCGAATGCTGCGGACATATCCTCTTGATTTGGGCGCCGGTAATCGTCTTTATTATGTGAGAATGTTTTCTGTGTTCTGTGGGTTTATGTGAACTGGTACTATCTGTTTCACAAGCTTTTACACAAGTACACGTCTTGTTGATTGAGTTAAAAGCTTGAATGTAAGTTCGATGGCATTGTAGTTATATTGATACCAAAGAGCTGGTTTGATGATGTAGCCGGAAGGATATAGCCATATGTCTTCTTATGGGACTAGATCGATTTGTGTAAGATTGTAGCATTATTATGTCTCGAAATTAAAAGTGGAAAATTTGATTGTACCAATTGATACAAAGATCAAAGCACAAAGAAAAAAATAAACGCAGACACTTGGGAATTGAACCCGTTATATTGGGATTGCTGATCTGCCGCGTATAACCCTCCGCTAAGTATGCTGCCGAATATCCTTGTGCTTCATGTGGCGGAATTTGAACAATTTTTTTTTAAGATAATACTTATTATTTATTTCAGACCAAGGACCCATAAAAATAAAATGATGCACCTACATATGTTTAACAAATAAACACTTTTGAGTTTGAGTTTCCAGTTATTGAACGGTGGCCAGTTACCTGGCGATTTACCTAGATTTTTTTAGGAATGCAGTTTTTAGAAGTAAAAAAATATATTTTAATTTAGAAGAAAATGCAGGCTCGCGCGTTCTGCAGTTCACAGAGCCACTCATTTTAACTTCAGAAGTTCTTCGTCAACAATTCGGTGTTCTATTATTTTGAAATCCGAAGAATAATTACTAGTCAAGTATATTCACCACAATTAGGTACCAAAATTATGCTCATTACTTTGTACGTGATATTATCAGAAGACATGTTATCTCTCGTACATTATCGATATTATACCATAAACTGTTGCCAAGTTAAGAAACTTACGACACACATAATGCAGAATATTGCAAGTATTAGTTTGGAACTGTTTACGTTGAAGTTGGCAGCAAGTTACGGCAAGTTAGCGATCGGTACTTCGGTACGCTACTAAATACATATCGTACGGTGTACCGTACCCGGTGATATTGACTGAGTAAATGCTAATCCTTTGGATCTAAGCTGAAATTAGATTTTTTTTTTTTTTTTATTTAAAGTTCCAAATAATTCATACTTATCGCAGAGTTTCATAATTGGGTGCTAAAGCCATTAGTGGCTTATTTACAGCTATAGTACGGTCTAACTATTTACTATTTAAGTAGGTATGTTAGTTTACATAGATAGATAAATAGATTCGCTATATAACGAATAGATATGTAGCGAAGCGCTGGCAGCTAAGTAAGTACTATAACATCCACCTATTGAAGATATCATATGCATGCATACTGAATTTCTGCTCAGAACCAAAGGATGCCACCGAAGACTTATTCTATATTCTGGCGTCTTTTTTTTTAATTTCATGCGTAGTTCCGGAGATTACCCGCCTTACCCGCCTTACAACTTGAAATAGAATCTTGAATTCTTTCGCCAGTCGTGCAGTCTATATAATGGACATCCATATCCGTACTAATATTATAAATGCGTAAATGTGAGATGAAATTTGGTATAGAGATAGTTTGAATACCGAGGACGGACATAGGATAATTTTTATCCCGGAAAATGAGGTGCTAAGGGTGTGAAATGGGGGTGAAAGTTTGTATGGAGCTACTATATAAACGAGTCCCACGTGAACGGAATGCGGGGGCTAGTAGATTATATTTTATCCAGGCTTCGGCTGGGCTCTTTGTAATATGCGGGGCAGCTCTAGTCCCTAGGTGATCATTATCATCATCATCAGCCGAAAGACATCCACTGCTGGACAAAGGCCTCCCCCAAAGAGTGCCAAAGTGACCAGTACTGCGCCACCCGCGTCCAGCGGACTCCCGCGACCTTTACCAGGTCATCAGTCCACCTTATGGCGGGTCTATCAACGCTGCGTCTTCCGGTTTGTAATGATATTCCCTAGGTAATAAAGTCGGTATATTTTCATTCCAAATATTCCTCTATCACCACTTACACCTAGCTATAAATACGCATAACTTTATGGCTTTAATCTCACTAATTTATGCAAACTATAAAACAAGATTTAGAGTAAGTTTGAGTTAGTCGAACGTGAGTTACTGCTTCGGAGACGTGAGGAGATTTACACATGTCGTTAACGCTTACAGTGCGGATTTGTGAACCGTTCTATCATATTGACAAAACGAAATGGTATTGGCACGAACTGAATTCTCGAAATCTGCTTACATTTAGATTTTCATCCGAATAGTGTTGAATTTGCTTAGTATTTTACTGACAATGTAACAAATTGCCTTTAACTATTTGTAGAAGAACTTTGAAACTACACTCAACAGCAAAAAACCGGATACACCTTGTACGGAAATTAACCAAAGAATTATTACAAAGTGTACCCATTTTTTTTGCTTTCGAGTTTACTATGTAGGTACCTATTAGTTAAGTATATATCCGTCTGGCACTGGTTTATTTCGCCATGAAAGTAAAAGACGCAGGAAATAAATTGTTAAGAAAACACGTCGACGGACTAAGAGAAATTACGTGGAGGCGAAAAGGGCCCTTTTTATTATTATTTCTGGCGAATCGTAAAAACCCTGTTTCGCCCTTATTGGCGGTTTTATTCCTTGGCATAATATTATAAAACTGCATATTAGAACGCGCAAGGTTCCGGTTTTATTGTTTGTTTTGTAACTTTCCCGTGAATTATGCCTTGTAAAAGAAAACACGGTTCTGTGGTATAAAGTATTTATGGGTTCATACGTAGGTGAGCACCGACGTAGCAGCAACGTTTTACGTTTCGTTTCGCAATAACAAATGAAATATGTAACAATAACAAATGATACCATGAAATATATCTAATGAAAACTGGTTTGCAATTTGTTTACTAAAAACGTGTAGCCAGAGCAACCTCAACAACAATATAAATAACTAGCTCGAATCTCAGACATATCGTTCGATTTTTTGTGTCGTTTCGTTACCCTAGCTACAATTGCAAGGGCTCACGCTTACGGCAATCAGCAATCAGTCTTTTCCTACGGGGAATCGTGACATAATATCCGTTTCTTGCCAACCAGACTCCTCCATAGGATGAGTACAATGGTAGCCATAAACGCATGTAAAACTTACCTACATAATTTGGACCGAATAATTGAGCTATAGCTATACTTAAGGTGCTGTCAACACCAAAAACTCGCACACTGTCTATTTGTATCGGAGTAAGCGAGAGCGAGTGTTACTTGAGCGGCCAGGTTTTAGACGAAAATAATGAATAAATATTGAAATTAAAAAAAGTGTGGATTATTTGTGAAATATGGCTCGTCTACGGTTTAGGTATGAATATGTGGACTTCGTGTTTTTAATTGCAGACCCATACGTCAAAAAAATAAGGAGATAGAACCGTTTAAGATGATTTTAAGACCAATCTTTGCAATTATTTTCTATCGAGCCGCTTTCATCCAATTATGTTTCGAGTCCGTCTACGGTCTTGGAAATATGATGAATATTAACTTATATTTTTTTTGATGTGCTAGAACAAATAGTTTTTCTTATACAACTGCACAAATAATATCAATTTCAACAAATTTGGTCTTGTCAGCCTCTTAATATTGCTAGTTATCAATTCAGTTTATTTTCATAATTGTTTTGGCAATTAATAAAAACAACAATATAAAACTTAACCTGAAGGTAAAAAATTTGGCCTAAGTCGCCGTCAACAGGCAAGGTGCCCAGAAGGCTGGCCGTATTTCCTCGCTGTATAGCGATACTAATACGCTGTGCGAAATAGTAGTCGCCCGATGCCTCTATTAGGCGCGTCGCCAAATCTTTGTATAGCCGACGCGCACTTGGCCCCCATGGCCCCAAGGTTTCAACGCCAAACGCCGCAAACACGTAGCTATTTCCTAGGATAGCATATTTGCGGCGCTTGAGGCGTTCGGCCCGCAGTTATCAATTGAATGCACTCATTAATCAGACATCAAATTGAAATGGGCACAAAATCTAATCCAATAACAATAGTAATATTTTTCCTATATTAGTAATTTTTATGTTCAGACAACTGAACGGAGAACAAACGTTTTCGGTTATTTATTTCATAGAAAACTTAAGAAATGTTGTCTTTAGAAATTTCGTACTCAAGAATTCAGATTTTACACTTTACGCTATATACAGTCGCCATCACATACATGTGTACACTATAGGTGTTCAAAAATATCGGCACATGCACCCTTGAAAATAGAGATGTGTTCCAATGTTTGTGACGTGCTTGTTTGCTCCGATGTATGTGATGGCGACTGTACGTATATTCTGTATTCCCGTGTTCACATACTAACATCAAAACCTTTGAACACAAACCATTCGTCAGAGCGCACATGACAGGCGATCAACAGTAAAACTCGTGTGCAAATGTTTGTGTACGTAGTTTTCACTCGTGTGGGTTTAACGTCGAGTCAACATGCAACTTGTTACGATTTTGAATATCACAATTAATTAATTCTAGCGTGGGTTGTTGATATTCTGGATTTATGATATACATGTAGTTGGAATAGTCCAATTTAGGCCACTTCTACATTTGTGGGTGCGGTCTCAGTAATGCCTTTACCGGGGTTTGAATCCAAGACCTTCAACTTCGAAGGCAGTAGCAAGTCACTACCAACTAGGCGGAAGCGGTGGTCGTCAAATACCAATATCCCTAAATTTCAAATAAAAGGAAAAATTTAAGAATTTATGCTCCGAGCCGGATTCGAACCGGCGAATAAAGGCATATATGGCCCGTCGCTACTAATCAATTGAGCTATCGGAACAATCTGTCTCGGCCACTAAATCTTTCAATCAGTTCCTTCTTACAACGCTGATAACGAAATTTATTTAATATCCAATTTTTTTTTGTTTAATTTGAAATTAATAAATTTTGTTAGGAGCTATACTGCCTAATTCCAAATTAATTTAAACCAATATCCCTTTTTAGGGTTCCGTAGTCAACAAGGAATCCTTATAGTTTCACCACGTCCATCTGCGGCTTAGCTCTCTCTGAGCCCTTTACTACTAGAAAACTGTAATTCGGCATGGGTAACCAAATCAATCACTTTTAAGGGTCCTCCGTCCATCCCATACACGTAAAGTAGGGATATCTTTTTATTCCTTGGTTAATCTAATATGGTGTGGGGTTAGCTCGTTCAAAAATATTATATTGTGTTCTCAAAAACCATGTTTTTCAGGGATCAATTTGCGTGATATTGCGTTTTAAAAGCCCTTTTTTTTGTTGAAGCCCCCCCCCCGTGGCAAATTTATGGCAGTAGTAAGTACCTACATAAAATGTATTTAAAAGGAAAACTGTCATGGATAAGTAGACATAACTAGTTAATGAGTAATAGTCGACAAACTTAAAACTGTACTTGGAAAGGCCAATTTTGGTATAAAGTCGGGCAACGCAACCGCAACGTTTAGTTGGCGCGCGCGTGTCTATGTAACAAAGGCAGACAGGCAACTACGGAACTCTACTCTGCGCGTGGTTCGACACGCACTTGGCCGGTTTTTTCATATGGTAAACAGCCAATTTGTTTTATTTTGCCACATACTTGCAATAAATTTATTACAATTCATCCGCTACCTAAACCTTGTCTGGAAGAGATCGCTCGTTAGCGAGAACACCGCCTATTTTTTAGGGTTCCGTATTTTTTAGAGTAAAACGGGAACGGGAAACGGGGCGATTATCGTACAACGTTTTACAGTATATATATGGCTCTTTAAAGTTTCGACATAATATGCACGGAAAGTGCTCTTTTCCGCACACGTGCGGAAAAGTAGGCATGTGTACTGTAAAGAGTATTTATCATCATAATCATCATCACCATCATCATCGTCATCGTCATATCAGCCGAAAGACGTCCAATGCTGAACATAGGCCTCCCCTAAAGAGTGCCACAATGCCCGGTCCTGAGTTACCCGCATCCAGCGGACTCCCGCGATCTTTACCAGTTCATCAGAGTCCATCACCTAGTGGGGGCCACGCTGCACCTACTGGTACGAGTATTTATATTGTACTACCGTCTCATCTCTTAGCTGCAGTAAAACTTCAACAATCTCCTACCCGCGTTTTCCTCGCAAACAGAATTAGCGACTACAAAACGAAGCTACAGTTTACTCGGTACCGAACAACGTCAAATGCAACAGTTATTCCACATTCAAATATTAGCTCGCGAAACATGTTCGCTCCCAACTTGTTACTACTGAATTACTCCCGCTACTGTTTTTGACAGTTTTAGAATAACTCTGTGGTTTACTGTGTATTAAACAAAGTTTGTTTAAATTTTACAAACACTGACAAAAAGTGGTATTGCAGTAGTTTAACGAGCGAGCGAAGCGAGTCTATTGGAATAATGCGGCGTTTGTATGTAAGTAAGTATAAATGTTTGTTCGGCGATAAATCGAGTATCCTTGATCGGAACGTCGTGTAATTTGGCATGCAAATTAATGAGACAAACGAACCTTTAGTTTGAACATGAGGGAAATCGATTAAGGGGTTGCCGAGATAGGTACCGTGTTGTTTTATTTTTAAACGAGTTCGTACATCGCAAGTGTATCAAGATGTATCACCACTGTAAGCATGTAGTCGTAGTCGTCTTCGCTGTATCCGGCAACAGCGACTTCGTCAACTTTTTTATTGTCCAAGAGTAAATTAAAAGCTACCAATAGCAATAGACTAGACCGTCGCGGAATGAAAAGGTTACCCATCTTAAGATCTGTTTTTGCTTGTTTTTTGATAAGTTATAGGTATCTCCTTTATCCACCGAGTATGACACATTCCGTCATAATGACTTTCATTTCACTACATGGCCCACAGATACATCCACTATGAGAATCTCTTTGCATTTAGAAAAGGCTAGTTAAAATTAAAAAAAATATCGAATACTACTAATGATGTTGATGACATTGACAGGAACTGTTATTCACATTTGTGGTTTTAATCATTATAAGCGAAGAGGATGTAATCATTAGATTTATCAAACTTGACACAACGTAATGGCAAAATCAAACGAATACTTATAAAGGTTTTAGTTCAACTATTAATAGTCAAGGAACATTCGTCTAAGTAAATTTGAACTTTATTGGCACACGGTTACACATAATTTTCAATACAACACTCTCGTCTGTTACACAGTTTAAAAAGGTAACATTGCTTGGGATGCTTTTCATTCCGCGACTGGACAAAGTCCGAAATAAATAATTTGAATTGAATAGAATCCTTGCCCTTTTATAGAAACAAAGTTTTATGACAACTATAGACCTAAACGCAGTATTTTACGACCGAAACAGCAATTTACTTGATTTTCCATACAACGATTGGTACAAATTGCAAAGTGTGACGTCATACTTTAACGTCAATTAGTATTCATACAATTACGGCCGCCACCAGCGAGGACCGTCTTTAACTCAATTTTTTGGGTATTTTTGGTATTTAACTGTAGTTGCTCCCATACAAACATTTGTTCTTCTCCAAAAACTGGCTCGAATGGCATCGAAAATAAGCATGGTCGATTATGACGTGACATGTGGCTGCTTCGTTTGGCCAGTGAGTACAATTATTTTCGTGTTGTATACTTCAAAACGTGAAGTTTATTTGATATAAATAAAATAAACATGTTTTACTTTGTTAATCATCTAAATCATTTAATTACCTACAGTCCGAAAGCTTTTAGAAAAGTATTCGAGTAAAATCGTTTATTTTGGCATAAAGCAAGCAAGCAAAAGAGAAATATAAACCTGTCATTCTAAATGATCACAGGATTATATTATAACTCCCTCCCCAGAAAAATATCTTACACGCTCGAACTACTTAAACATATATTTTTGAACGCTTTTGTTGCGATACAATTGCGGGTAACGGTACCTACCTAAATGTTTTTAATGGTTTCTCATGAAATTCAACGATGTATACAAAATAATAAGCTCTTTCTGTCTTAAAACATATCTAACTATAGATCTGAGTCGTAGACGTCTATCGTAGACTTCATTTATTAATTTAATCGTACGGCATACATTATTTGGCCTTTGAGTTTGTCACTTTTTAGTACCATAGTCATAGTCATTTATTCATTTAACAATATCTATTGTGTTTGAATTAACTTCATTAAAAATAACAATAATATACAAAACTAAAAAGATAATAATAAATACAAACAGTTAAATTACACATCACTCCAGATCATAAGTAGGTACAATACAACATGCATGACAAAACATATTAATTCATTTAAAAATACAATTTAGAAAATAATATGTCCATAATATAAAAATCAATGTCAAATTCCAATAATGTAAATAGCCATGTCAAACAATTGTCACACTTAGACCCTATGCTGTAAAAAACTCCTCAATCGAGTAAAAACACTTCCTCAACAAAAAAGCCTTTAGATTATTTTTAAATATGTTTAAATTTGTAATGCATTTTAATTCAACGGGTAGCTTATTAAAGAGGTTAATTGCTTGGTATCCCGAAGAGTGCTTGACAACGTTGAGTTTGGTGGTAAAAATTCGAGGTAAGTCCATTCTTCTTGTTGCCAGGCGCTTTTGTCTGTCTTCTAGTGTTTCAATACAGTTTAGGTACTTGATTAAATCACTAAGAAGTACAAGTATATATAGATCATCACTGGCCAAATAAGGTAATGATCTTTGCCCAGTGTTGCAAATATGCAAATATGTAATATTAAGTAAGTGTTTGTGTCGATTGTTTTATTATTATTATTGCTTTTGTTTCCTTGTGTTAAAATATGGGTCTTTGCCTGAAATAAATCAATTTTATTTATTTTTTTTTTTTTTTTATAGACTAGGAACAGTGAGGATTTGTAACTCAGAAAAATACGTTTTACAAGATGTGGTCTGACATATTCTGGCCATGGTTCTGATGGCTCTTTTCTGGGCTACAAAGGCGGACTGAATATTATAACGGTAACTGTTGCCCCAAAATTTTATGCTGTATCTTAATTTCGATTCCACTAAAGCATAATATACCATTTTTAGTTGGGACAGCTTTACCTCCTCTCTTAGACTTCTAAGCGCGTAACAAGCAGAGCTGATAGACTTGACCAGTGAAGACAGTTCAACCTTCCAATTTAAACTCAAATCAATCCAGACGCCGAGAAATTTCAATGATGTTACTTGCTGAATTCTTACTCCATTTGATGATATCTCCAGGCTGTCTTTGCTTCTCGAGGTGGTTTTGAATAATAATGCATTAGTCTTGGTACAGTTAAGTTGTAGTTTGTTAGCACTAAACCAGGTGTTTAGAGCATCCAAAGCAAAGTTCACTCTTTCATTTAACTGTGTCATATTCTCTGCTGATACCACTGCGTTAGTATCGTCAGCGAATACTACCAGTTTTGTGTCATCAACAGAATTACTCATAAACGAAACCAGGTCATTGATAAAGATTATAAAGAAAATTGGGCCCAAGATGGAACTTGTGGAACTCCTCTTTCTATGTTAACCATCTTAGATCTATGTGCAGTTTCTTTGCTGTCTTTTGTCCATTTTACTTCAACAAACTGTTTTCTATTTGTGAGGTATGACCTGAATAGATTTAATGTGCTCCCTCTTACACCGTAGTGTTCCAGCTTTGCCAGCAGAATCTTATGATCAACGGTATCAAAAGCGGAGCTCAGATCGAGGAATAAACCTGCCACTTTCTTTTTGTCATTAATTTGGCGGACAATGTCATCAATCAGAGTGGTAATGGCATCATTTGTGCCTCTGCTTTTCTGGTATCCAAATTGCCTGGCGCTTAAAATGTTATGAAGATTAAGGTGTTTTATGAGCCTGTCCTTCATGAGTAGTTTCATGATTTTAGACAGTGTTGGTAGAAGAGAAATAGGCCTGTAGTTCTTTGGATCCAACTTACACCCTTTCTTAAATACGGGAAGGACCTTAGCCACCTTAAACTGGTCAGGGAAAGTACTAGTTCTAAAACAATCGTTGAAGAGATATACCAGTGGTTCAGCAAGTATATCAAAATTATCTTTAATGACGGAGATGGGAATCTCATCATATCCACAAGATGTTTTAGATTTCAGTTTTTTTAACATGTTAATCAGCTCAGCCTTATTCACCGGGTCAAAGACCATATCATTTTGAATTCTTATGGCATTGGCCCGTAGCAGCAGCAGGGGTTCTTTTGACCTATCGTATGTATGTCTCATTTGGGTAAATTTGTCCAAGAAGGCAGCACTTACTTACCACCCAGGGGACACGTGCCAGGGTTGTGGTAGGTAGCTCTGCGGCCCCCCCGAGGGTGCTCGCCTTGTCGGGGCGGGGGGGCTTAGTAACCGTGGACTGGTCACCCACGGCGAAGCTAAGAGGCACCCAGGGCCGGCCTGTTTGGGCTGCCGGCTGGCCCGAGGAGGGCGCTCCTAGCGGGCTTGCCTAAGCCCGCTTAGGATGCGTTAGGGAGGGACCGCAGAAGAAGTTCTCACGCGCTATCTTCTGCGGCCGAGGTGGGATCGCAGGGGGAGAGTCGTGTTGGTATAACGGTGTGCCACTCTCCCTACCCCCTGCGAACTTGGCGGGGCCGTTCCGCTGAAGCGGCATTGGTGGGACCGCAGAGGAAGAGGAATGCCGGTATTACGGTGCGCCGCTTTCCCTATCCTCTGCGGCCGAGTCGTAGTCGGTGGCGGAACCACAGACCTGATCCGCCACCGGGTGCTAGATTTTCCGCACCCATGATCTCCTCGTAGCGGTCTCAGGGGGGTCCGCTACTGAACAGGTGGAGATCGAGGAGGCAGGCGCGCCAAAACATCTGGCGTGCCTCTCGTGGAGGGCCCCCGGGCATCCGCGAAGGAGCCGCTAGTGGGCGGCTGCCGCCGGCGGGGTCGTGGATGTGTGCGCAAGCGTTCCCGTGACCTCGTCGCAAGGCGGCGAGGTGGCAAGTGGGGGGGTTTTTAGTGGGTACACCGTGGGTCTCATTAGCCCATACGGGAGTCCCACATAACCACTCGGGTCACCCCCTGCACTCGGGTGGTATGCGTCACGCATTTTCTCCCCCTAAACAAAAAAAAAAAAGGTAGCTCTGCGGACGCAAGTGACAGTTGTCCCCCCTTTGTCAAGTGAGTGGGCAACTCGACTGTTAGAGGTTCTTAAGCCGCCCCAAGGCCTCCAACTCGGCTTAACGACTACTGTCATAGACAGCAGCCGGGATCAACTGCTTAACGTGCCTTCCAAAGCACGGAAGCGCTCTTTTATAGTAACCACTCAAACAGGCGGTCACCCATCCAAAGACTGACCGCTGCCATCGTTGCTTAACCTGCGTTATCGTTTCCGATATAGACTTCATTTATTCGTAGACACACGAAATATAATTTACTAACAGCTATCTACAGACTGACACGACTGGTTAATTTTTGGACCAAAAATAAAACTTACTTTCGTCGGAATAAACGAAATTCTCTTCAATTTTAAATACAAGTTCGACTAAATTATGTAGTAAATGTGGCACAAAGATAAACTTTGGAACCATTTCAGTAATCCCCAGGGCTTAGAATGTTGCTGCCAGGAATTCGAATGTTGCCATCACGCTGGAGAAAATATTTGGTACAATGCGTACAATATTATGGAAATCATCACAATTTGCAGTTTTGTCGACGAAGAATATTGCGTTAGTAAAACTGAAGGTCTGATAGGCTGTTTGTGTTATTAGTCGAGTATTGTGGGCTTTTGCTGAATAAACCTAATATTCAATATGTTATAATAGCTCTTCAAATAGGTACCTACTTATCTCAGCCCCTAAAAGATGTAGGACATTGAATGAAAAAAGTGTAATAATAACATTACGAGCTTTAGCTCTACATCGAAAAAAAAAACAATCGCCTGCATAAACACACTGATAAAGTCAAATTTAATTTACAATTTAAAAGTTGTATTGGTAACACAGCTCTCATATCGTGGTTACATTTACGCATACGTAAAAAAAATAACTTTTTATTTCTTTAAAAAAATATATACATTTACATACCGATGAGGCTTAGTTAACCTTATTATTTTAAGATTTTAGGTTGCCTAACCGAAATTTATAATAAGACTTACTTAGTACTTGCTACATTATGAGATCAGAGATTAACTTAAGAGTGAAAATTATCTATTAACATTTTCTTATACATTTTTATTTTATGTTTATCATACTTTTTAGGTATCAAGTCATATGGAAGTATATTTAAAGCGCGTGGCAATGCGTTTGTCCAAACTCTTTTGCCATACTCATTGTTAGTAGATGGGGACTTACGAATGGTGAGGGGTATGTTAGCTTGCGCAATTTTTTGATTTACGTTTGACAGTTAATTCAGGGATTTTCCACTATATTGGGTCACAGTGGCTAGGTCAACCTTGTCACGAACTGGCAATACCCTGCATTTTCAAGGGTACAATATTTTTCAGTAATCTTATTTGCAGATTATGAATGTTATTTAAGTATGTTTTATATGTTCTGCCGTAACTGGTCAAGCCATAACTTATGACAGAGTCCGCCATGGACAAATAAAGCAACCTCAAAGTCCTATAAGGCAGTTTATTTTTAAGTATACATAGTTTAGACAAAATTGATCTGAGTTTATTACATACGAGTACTTGGTCGACGTGTGGATCCCAGTTAAATGTGTTCGCTTATTTACAATCAAATTGTATACAATCCATAAAAAATACCAACTTTTAATGTACAGTCTGCTGCAGAGAAACATATGCCGTAAAGTAGGTTAGCCTCCTTTCCTATCATGGCGTACATACCCCTACGCCGTGAACAAAAACAACATAAAAACACTTTCACATTTGGAAACAAGGATCGCTGTAATTTCGGCCAAGTCGCCGCCCACACCCACAGGACAATCTCAGGCGCACCATTCGCATTCCAAATTACTCGTAATTTCAATGTGTTTCGCGCGCTCACTCTGACGGCGCGCGTTGAAGCGAGAGGGCTAAATTTTGAATTCAAATTACGATGCGGAATGAATGTGTCAGACTGATCCACAGTGGTCCTTTGTTGGCACGGGCCACAAAATATTTTCTAGTAAAATTTGCGCTCAGCTAGTTTTATTATTTAATCATAGCGGAGTCTAGACGTGACACAGCTTTCAGTATAAAGGCTAACTTTGTTGTAGTTTGCTAAATTTATGCCCGAAAAAGGGGCCGTATTATGCGGTCGTAACCGAGTGACAAATTTTAACAAAGAGATCATAAACTATGGCTGGATATTGTAAATGTAAGGATCTTTCCATACAAACTGTTTGTATTTGTTAATTGGGATGGATTTAGCCAGATTTAATAGGGCCTGGTAAGAGAGGAAATCATATCAGGTACTCGTGTTGTCTTTCTCAGATGACAGCTGTTAATGCCATTCTGATTGTTATATCCACAAATGTGCAACACCAAAATGCAGAGAGTATGACATAAAAACAAAGCTTTAACCGACGAAAAATCAATCATCCCCTATTTTCCTACCCTTAAGGATGGTTTTTTTTTTCAAATGTATATGGGACCAACTTCGGGGTATACCCTTTCCAATAAAAATAATGATTATCAAAATCGAACTACTCAGTAAAAAGTTATGCGTGGTCATACATAAAAAAAAATATATATTTATACGCGTCGACTTGAGAACCTCCTCCGTTTTTTTCGTCGGTTGAAAAGTGGAGAAGAGCGTAATGTCATGTCGCCAATACTTTGGCAACCCAACTGGAAAAGTACCTTGGTTAAAACCGCATCCCACTCACAACGCCACAATGTTGTGTTCCTGGTGGTGAGCAATAAGGTTGTGTTGAGTGTCAGGGATCTCTTTTATCTTGCTCGAGACTACGAATCCTCGTATCTCCGTATATGTGACTCCTCTTGAGTAGCGTGGAGGTCGTTGTTGTTCTACGTCCGTAGGAATAACCCTAGAAGCCCTACATGTGTCCTCCGGGTGGTGCTAAAAGAACAACAAATTCGGCAGCTGCACTGTTGCTTCCGAACCTCGCAGCGCACACTGGAACTCTATCAGCGACATCAATACGAATACATATATGTACCAGTGTGTAACCGCCATACGATAAATAAAAAAAAGTAGCAACCGTCGATAACCACAGTCAGTACGATTTTGTACCACCAACACCATCGATTCTTTAAAAATGTTTTTTTGAATAGTCGGTGGTGAATGAAAGGGTTCAAAGCGAAACGCGGTCTAATAAAATATTTCCTGTTTTGATTAATTACGCAAGTTTTCTCGTCGACAGGCCTTTTGTAATTATTTGTAATGTTCTTTAAGAGAAAGGACCGAAATACGTCTTGTTTTAAAGTGGGAAAAACAACCGTATCGCTACGTAGACTAAGGTAGATTTTCGCATCCAATTACAAGGCGCACTAAGATCCCTTTTCCCAAATGCGACAAATTTAGGCTCTTCTATACAGCTGCGTCACTCGGCGCCGCCTGCAATTTGATGACATGCGGATTACAAGCCCTTGTTTTAAATAATTGTATGACTAGGCGATTTGGGGATACTCGTAATTTGAATAACGAGTAGGTGGGAAATTGAGGAATACGTGAAAATACATTCATGATAAATGCCGGTTGTGTCAGTCTTTTTGTCTGCAGGAATCCCAGAACCTTCTAGACCATGTTTAATATTATAGTTTTTAGTAACGGGTATTAGTTGGTAATAGATTTTGGTGGAATTTTGTATGCATTACATCAAAACGTGTCTTCCTATTCGGAATCAAAATCAAATATGAGATATTTTTAAAGTTTACATATATATAAGCTTATTTTCATATTCGCAATTATGTATAGTCAGGAATCATCACACTAGGCTAGTTCTCTTTCCCATAAAGTCATTCGAAGCAGTTTTCATACCATGTAGATATTGCATGATATAATTTTCGTCGTCATAACTTTAATTGTCAGAATATTCAAAACGTAAGAAGTTGATTATTTAATGTTTACATCTAAGAATTCGCCTGACATTTGAAATATTATAAAATAAATATTTTCTCACGTTATTAAGAGGTAAAGATTAGGTATTCTCTAATTCAAATTTACAAAATACTCATTAGTACCTACTTAATTGTCCATTGTGTTTAAATAATTATGTTTGCCTCATTATAAAAGAGCAAAAACACAAACGACTAAAACAATAACCTGTCTGAAAATTTCCTCATAACAACTTCGAGGGTACATTTTTATTAAATAACCAAAAGCACTTTTAGGTAGAAAAAACCGAAGGCTCCCCGAGGGAGGGATTTTCACGGAATAAAAAGTTCCGATGAACAGATAGGCTCGCCATTACCGGGGTCAGGGACTTGGGGCCCACTGACTTCCGACAGACTGAGTTTTGATGCGTTCTTGACGTGGTTGGGCATTTTCATTTCTGTGCTGTCATAGCCGTGGATGTCACTTCCGTGGATGCAAGTATAACACGCGAATGATGATTTTATTTTGGATATAAAATTACACATATGGTAGTGGCAGCCACTGTGGGTACCAGCTGCTATAATAGCGCACGAAAATCAAAATGGCTCTGTCATTGACTTGAAAAAAGTGACTTTGAACTGGTTTTTTCTGTTGTTTCCTTAATTTAGGTTTGGTTGGATGCATAATCTCAAAAATAAAGCCTGTTAGTTTCTAAACTAACCCGCTGGTACCGCTTAGTTAGCGGGTCTCACTGGATGGAAAGTGATGATACTATAATAGTAGCTTGTATAACTAGGGTCTAAAATAGGCTATATCACCATGAGATGATTATTAGGTATATTATAAATTGTTCGACGAAAATTGTTTAGACCCTAGTTATACAATCTACTTTTCACTTCAATTGTGAAAAAAAATAACCATGCACAATGAATGAAAAATTCCAGGGCGAAATATAGTTTAATTAATCGACATGACTATTTTTATAAACTGCTTTAATACAGATACAAACAAAATATAAACACAAACGATCAAAGACACGTCCAAGTTCAAGTACTTTAGCCTCGTTTGACATGCCTAATATGACGCAATTGACACAATGATAGTGATGTCATCATCATCATATTCTTTCTCTCTCGCCTTGCACAATTACATATTTGCGGCGTTTGCCGTGGAGACCCTGGGTCCTTGGGGACCGGATGCAATTAACCTTTTTAAAAAGCTAAGTTACATGCTCATCCGGTCCTCTGGTGACAACAGGGCTGGCTCGTTCCTCGCACAGCGAATTGGCATTGCCATTCAACGGGGCAACGCAGCCAGCCTTATGGGTACTCTGCCTAGTGGCAGCGATTTGGGGGAAATATGTGTATATAGTAGTTTAGGTTCACATAGTTTAGGTTAGGTTTAGTTAGTTTTTAACTTTCTCTTTCTGTTCCATGTTTTTTTTAATTGTTGTCACAATTAATTATATGTATAGTTGTGTAATTATAATTGTATGACGTTTCCGTGAGTCACCAACGGTGCTGGCTGAAAATCAGCGCTGTAGGTGTCTGACTGACACCTCAGCATAATGCTGAGCCAGTGTCCGGTTCACTGCCGCAGAGACACACTTGTTACATGTTTTTTACTGTTATTTTTATTTATTTTTGCTGAGAAAAAAAGAAAGAAAGAAAGATACATTTATTCACTAACACACAGGACACATATATTAATATGTGTCCTGTGTGTTAGTGAATAAATGTATCTTTCTTTCTTTCTTTATATCAGCCAAAAGACGTCCACTGCTGGACATAGGCCTCCCCCAAAGAGTGTCAAAGTGACAGGTCCTGCGCGCCACCCGCATCCAAGAGCCATGAGATGTGAAAAATTAAATTGTTCGCTAATTCAGTAAAATAACTCAGCAATCTTCTAACTAATAGGTAGAAAAAATCCTTAAAACTTCTCATATGATTTAAGAAAATCATTAAGCAATTATTTATTCCGGAAAAACGAAACCAGAGACTATAATTTGATCAGCTATAAAATGGCCAGTTTGTTGAAATTCAACATGATTTCACACTCGTATTGTAAAAGTACCAATGTGACATCTACTTTCAACAACAAATTTATAAAAAGTAATTCCAAGTAAGTATACTATATTTAATAAAAACCATCGAAGTTAAACAGCGATAACCTACTACTTGCATATGAATTTCAAGAAATATTCGGATTAAACGTTAGTTCGGATTAAAAAGAACTCTTCAAAGTTTTTAAAGCAATTATAACTGAAAGTCTTGAACTCCAAAGTCATAAAACTAATATCAAATGATATTAGAAATTAAAATTATCTTCAAAAGACCGAAAACTGTCTGCTTAAATTCTCTTAAATGTGATAAAATGTCAGCTAAAGAATTCGCATTACAAGAAATATCAGAAAATTGTTAACTTTGAATAGTTGTATTTTTTTCAGAGAGAAACCGATGCCCTTACCGGGATTCAAACCAAGGACTTCTTGCTTCGCAGGCACGGTCACTATCAAATAGGCTAAAAAGTCGTCAAACTTTAAACGTCGTATTTGTTCCTGTTACGTTATGCAAATTATTTACGATAAAGCGGACTCATCCGCCTCTTTATTTCCGTGTGAAATTGGCAGAATACACAGCAATTTATTTACCAAATAACCCATTTGAGCGCCAATACAAAAAACAATAAAGATAATCCTATTAATTACCATAAATTCTCAACTGTTTCGTCATTTCATTCGACATTCATCCTTAAATGATGTCAGGAAACGTCCAATTTCCCATTCACAGTTCTGTAGAATTATTTGTATTGCAAAACGCCGGCTAATAGTCCTGAAGGGATGTCGTATAAAGGGTTTTATAGGGTAGATAGGACGGTAACTGTTGGACTCTATTGATTGGGAGCTAGAGCGGGTAGAAAGTGGGACTTTGTTAAGCTTTGTCAGGCTTCGCAATTCGGAGCGGAATCTGTTTTGTCGATAGCGTTTACTTCTATTTCTTCTTTTGGTCCATATTGAAAGTCATCGTGCTAAATGTTGTGATTTAATTTTAAATTTCTATCATTTCATATTGATTTCATTATATTAAATAAAAATTACGGCAGGCCTCGAAGTTTTAGCTTGATTGTTTATGGCTGAAAATTAACAATAATAAATTTATATACCGTTACCGTAAAACCACACCTGAAAGAATGATGTTTTAGTCTTAAAAAAACATGACCGGTCTCAATTCTCTCAATAATAGAATGTACGTGACGTGTTTGTCAAGCCTTTTCTCTGGCCGGCCGGAAACGAGCATAACTTTTTTCAGTAGGTACTTTCTTAGTGTTCTAAAAGACTCGTCAAATAAATAATGTGGAACATAAAATATGTTTCACACTAAGAGAAGCAATTTACGTAATGAATATAAAGGTAGCTCAAAGTTCATCTTGCCGCCCTTCGTCCTTTTATCTTTGTTAGCCTAGCTACTCAGCTCTGAAAGCCCGTTGTCCTAATTATAGTACGAATATTACGGCGATTAATGCTGTGTTCTTTTTATCTAACACTGCGTAATAAGCCGGGTTCTCTTTTTTAAACAACACTTTTGACAATAAATGATTAGTCGTGGTTCCAGGGGCTTTTTCAGGGATACCATAGCGATATAACCTTATTATTTCTTCACTGTTACATCGACTGGTTATATTAGTCAGCTGTCAGTCGTCTTCAAGTCGATAAGATAAGATTTACTAAGTTTCTAATATTGGAGCATGCCGTGCCGTATTGCGCGATTTCACAGCGACGTGATGATAGGGTTATATTAATGAAATATCTCAAGATGTCCCAGGTCCTTCACCTATCATAAATTGACTAAACACATCAGACACATCAGACATTTTCAGAGATGTTCGAAATTTGAATGAAATAATATTATCAAAATCGATGTAATTTTTTAGCAATAATATAACATTTATACAGATCAGAAATTTGTTCTAACAAAACAGTATTTTCATGGTGGTTATAATGTGCGGTTCTTGAACGCATCATGGAGGGTTTATGATATTTGGGTAGATAATAGTAGCCTATGTGACTGTACATAATGAAGGGCATGAAACACGAGTTTGGGTTTATGAAACGAGCGTCAGCGAGTTTCATAATAGGATCACACGAGTGTTTTAATGCTTAATTATGTACAGTTACATTCACTAATTTATCTACCCACATCTTAAAAATCCTCAATGATGTTTTCGGGAACCATTAGAATAACCGCCATTGCACCGCCATGGCCGACTAGATTTCAAATCATGACCAACTCGACCGGACCCGCACTACACCACCACCAGACCAGATTTCCATAATAACATCGATCATCGATGTTTTTATGATTTTTCATACATTATAATAACACTGGCACAGATAAAACGCTGATGTTACGTTACTGGTTGCAATTATGGTGGTCATTACTTATGCTATCGAACACATTCCAGAGGATTTATGATATAGGTGTAGATAAATAATTTAATAGTACCATCTTTCTCATCTTAGCGTTACAGTTATATCCAGAAGGAGCTTAATGTCCGTTTGCTACCTAGTTCCAAGAATTCATTAGCGTAGGTCCTAGTTATTGCGAATGCAACTCCTATCTGAACTTGCAGAGGGGAAACTAAATCGCATTGAAAATAGGTATTTCTCAAGTTAATGGACAACTTCCACGACAGTGTCCTGTTGAGTTCTAGAATTGCTACGTAGTTCCGTTAACTGTGATGATTATGATTGATGTTGAGTATGATTGTCATCAGAGTTAAAATTGATTTCTATTGTAAGCATCAATAATCAAAGTTATGTAATTTTCAATTTAGGCATATTACATGCACCTAACTATAAACTTCCACGACAGTGTCCTGTTGAGTTCTTGAATTGCTACGTAGTTCCGTTAACTGTGATGATTATGATTGATGTTGAGTATGATTGTCATCAGAGTTAAAATTGATTGCTATTGTAAGCATCAATAATCAAAGTTATGTAATTTTCAATTTAGGCATATTACATGCACCTAACTATACTGGTTCTGAAAATAAACCTGAGATCCCAGAGTCCTCCGAATTACTTAGCGCAGATGGCGGCAGACGTGGAGTTTTAACCCAGACTTCCCCCGAAACCTGGGAACCTTGTTCGCAGGTTATCTACACGAAAAAAAATAAGGTTATGTACCTACTGAATTAAGAGCATCACCCCTCGTCTACTGTTGTGAAAATTAGGTAGTTAAAAGATGAAACTAGTCAAACAGTGACCTTGAAATTTAAAACTGAGCTCAAATTCTTAGCGCGGGTGGGATGTACGATGGGTTAACATGTTACAGAATTTCGCATCTACAACAAAAAAAACTACGTTTTCTTTCTTTATACTTAATTCGCAACCGAATAGAAACACCATTCTGTTTTATTTTATAAAATATTTATTCGGTACATGTGTAGGTACTTATAGCACATAAGATCTCAGAAATAAATTTGAAAAGAGACTTTGTGTTTAGGAATGCAATCAAATTGAAATAAATAATAAATGAGCGACAAGACGCCATCCAGTCGGCCATTTAGTAAATTGAGATGAAAGAGACGAGGGAGATGGATAAAGCTTGTACTGAGTTAAATTAAATCCGTGTTCAGTGCCGTGATTTGTTCTGCTTCTGCCTGTATGTGATTTGTATGACGATGCATTACCTTAAGCGGGCGCAAGCCTCAGAATATTTTATTATAATTTTTATTTACTCTTTTTTGGGAAAACAACAGCCGCAGAATTTATGAAATATTGGTAATTACGTAATGGAAGGCCGACTGCAGTTACCCAATATTGTACGTATTTATAAGAAAAAATTGTGTCTTCTAAACAAATGTCAGGTACGATTGTAGCGCGTTGTGTATTTTGAGCTTTTGCTTATTAGTTAAACATGAAATGTTTTAATTTGTACCACATTCTGTACAAAATTGTTCACAGGAACAGGGATGATACTTAAATGTTATAATTTATTATCTTGTGTATCATGAAATATTGGTAATTACGTAATGGAAGTCCGACGACAGTTATCCGTATTATATTGTACGTATTTATAAAAAAAAATTGTGCCTTCTAAACAACTGTCTGGTACGATTTTAGCGCGTTTTGTATTTTGAGCTTTCGGTTATTAGTTAAACATGAAATGTTTTAATTTGTACCATGTTCAGTACAAAATTGTTCACAGGAACGGGGATGATACCTACTTAAATGTTATAATTTATTATCTTGTGTATCTAGTCTAATTTAAAAACGCAAGTCAACTAGACTTTTTCACTGCACCGAATGTATCCGTTGATGGATTTCTTGTGTAAAGAATGAAAAATGTTATTTCACGTTTAAATAATAGTAAACTCTTCTTTGATTTTTGCTTACCTTCTTGCTTATTTTCTAATAAATATACCTATGGTTCTTTTACTTTTACCTATCATTTAATCTGACCCTTTATTTAAAATAAAAATAAAGTAAAAAAAAAAACCGGCCAAGTGCGAGTTGGACTCGCGCACGAAGGGTTCCGTAGCATTATCTATAAAAACGGCAAACAAATCACGTTTGTTGTATGGGAGCCCCCCTTTAAAAAAAATATTTTGTTTTTAGTATTTGTTGTTATAGCGGCAACAGAAATACATAATCTGTGAAAATTTCAACTCTCTAGCTATCACGGTTCTTGAGATACAGCCTGGTGACGGACGGACGGACGGACGGAAGGACAGCGAAGTCTTAGTAATAGGGTCCCGTTTTACTCTTTGAGTACGGAACCCTAAAAACGTCAATTTGGAGGTAAAGTTTGACTTAAAACCGTATCACACACACTCAAATTAACAGATTAATTATTAAGTTACCGTAACAATTGAATTATTACCATGTAAAAGCAAACTTTTAATCCAGTGTTTAAAAATTTCCCTCCCAAAACTAAACAGTTAAAAGGCATCAATATAAACTTACACGCGACTCAAGTAACGATAACCAGTACTATTACAACTTTCAAACAACTCACCATAGAACTGCGAACAATTCCTAAAACACCAACATATCCAAAAACACAAGTTGTACACAGCACTGCACGTTTACGTGTGGGGCGAGTGGGGCGACGCGGCACGATCGCGCGCCGCGGGGTCCGGACAGCTTGTGGAGCTGCGAGCCCCGCTCTCCCCACCCGGTCTATAAAAATATTTATGTTGCTACCGTATTGCGTTGGACATAATTCAGTAACTAATAGAAAAACTGAATATACAACGTGTCTATTAAATTATGTGAATGATTCTTCATATGTCCTCAATCTTGGAAATAAATACGGTTAGTCTTTTAATGTCGGGAAAAATATACTTGAAAACGTTCGGGCAAGTACGACGTCTATATAGACGTTGAATGTTTGACTCAATATGTTACAAATTTAGCTGAAACAATAAGATCACTTTACAATATGTAGTTACATGAGTGACATTTACCTCGAGGAAATATTGCAGTTGATTTTAAATAAACCAGCCATGACAGAGAAAATCTTGCAGCAGATTTCTACTTTTACAGTAAAACTTTGATCGGTTTTTAACAAACGAATTCAAGTTTAAGTCTAAAAGTAAAAATCAGCGGCAAGATTTCCTCTGTCATAATCATTAAATTGCAGCAGATACAATAAAGTATTACCATGAGAAATAGGGGTGTAGACACCAAATAAAATGACCAATAATGATGATTTTTCTCGAAAAAGTATTGAAAATATTGTCAAAATGGAGAAAAAAGTAAACCAGGGGATTAAATAATGACAAAGTTATAAGTATCCAAGGTTTTAAGAGGGGGTAATATTCTGTCCCTTTTCTGCAAAACGCACTTTCATATGAAACGGTTGTCGGGGATCGTGACGTCACAATCCCGGAGCGTTTTCACTCTGTAACAAGCAATATTAAAACGTTTGTAGCTTCGTAATTTTTAGCGATTTCTGAATGGGATTTTTGTCACTAGGCATATTTTTCGGGTTCTTTCTTTCGGAGTAATAATAAATTTTGAAGATAAAAGAATTATTTTAAAGAAGTAATTATGTTGAATATATACATTTTTTTTATTGAACCAAAACAAGGATTACACAGTATTGTTTACAGTCAAATTTGCGCCAAACTGCATAACAGCTTGTTGGCGAAGGCACTGTAGTTTTTTTTTAATTAAAATCTTAGTACCTTACGGAAAAAAAATAAAAAACGAAGACCTTAGGTATTGCAAATCTGCAGCATGAGACCAATCATCATCAACATCGGACCAAAACTGTAGATCTGATGGCATGTACAAAAATCGGCCTCGCGTAATAATAATATACGAGTAGAAGATAGATAGATAGATAATAATTACAGTTCACAATGCCAAGAGAATGGGGAACTTGCATGGGACTTCAATTTCGAATAAATTGCACTCAATCGATGCGGATATACGTAGATATACAAAAGAAAAAAAAACTATTTTATTAGTTTTACCTAACGTTAAAATGACGAAAATTTATTTTTTATTTTTTCGATAAAATAACGTAACAGTTACACAGAATATTAAATTAGAAATGATATTTTGTATGACAAGTATAGACTTAAACGTAAATTTTGTGGAGATAATCGCAAATTAATGACTTACTCCATAGTAAAGGCTATGCTGTGACATCATAGCATAAGCCCGTTTAGTATAGAGCGTTTTCGGGGGGTGCCGGCGCGCGCAGATTTCAAATGCATATACCCTAACATCAGAAAAATAAATCATAACAAAGTTTTAATGCTACAGTTGTTTTAATGCTGGATTATACTTTTGTTTTTCGTAATACAATATTAAGATGCAAGTTCCCTATAACGTGATCAACCCTCTTGTCTTAGTAGTAATTTATTCGGGAGTATTGTCTTAGTAGTATTTAACAAGCCAGTGGCTTACTAATTTAATAATCGAATCAAGGAACTTATTCATTAAAATTTGGTAATAGTCGCGAAAACGGGTAGTCGATTCGAATCATACGTTACGTATTCCAATTTGTTGCGATTTGATTTCAATGTGATTTGTGCACTTGCTTCTATGCGTGCCAGAGGCAATGGCGTACAGAACATTGAAATCAAATTGGAATACTTATCTTATATCTATAATCAACCCTCAGAAGTGATCTTTACCCAATTAGTAGTTTCTAATCAATAGTTCGCTCGTAGTAACGTATGGAAACTAAGCAGTTTAATTAGGTACTAAGTATAGCTTTAAATAGTCGAGCCATTAGTAGTAGTAGACTATTCAGAGCCATTACGTTTCAAATTGAAACGTAATGGCTCTGAATAGTCTACCCTTTAGAGTGGCGGATGGCTGTATACATTTCTTTCGAGGATAAATACCTATAGACATCGTTGCTGCTGGGCTGTTATTCGGAACGCGCTAATACGCCTCACCTCTCCCGCCAGGCCTAACGAAGCCAGACGCCTACCTATGCTTAGTTACTACGAATCGCGTCGTCAAGATATATTTGTAGGTGAACGGTGAGGTGAGGTTAAAACAAGTTACAGAATAGCGGGGCTGTAGTGGCTGCCAATGCAAGGTAAACATTGGCTGTGACGGTCTGGGTGGTCTGGCGGTAAGAACGTTGCCATGGAATGGCACAGGCGCAAGTCTGAATATTTATTTTGGCTACATTTGATCACAGTTAATTTTACCTGTGTGTTTGATCTCTGTATGATATGAAGTTGATATTAAATTGGTTTGTGAAAAGGATAGAATCAATTCTACGAGCGTTCTAACCGCCGTCTAGCGTGGCATGTTCAGATATTTTAACAAGTAAAAGAATACTACAAAATTACTGGGAAAAGAGATCCAGATTTGCAAGAACGTTGACAATAATGCGAACAGGACAGGGAACTGACGGCGGGTGGAAAACTCGTAGAATCACCCAAAAGTATTCTGAAATTGAACCCATGGTATGCCCGACAAGCCGCTATTTGACCCTGAGATAGTGTCGCTGTAACAGCATAATATATGGCAATAATGTACATACTTTATGTATAGTCGGGACAGTGTGTATTGGCTTTGTGTTGTTTGGTTATTGGCTTTGTGTTGTTTGGTGAATGTAAAAAATCTATGCTTTATCATAAATAAAAACCTATTTATCCATGTCTGATTCCTAGTAGGCATACGTTATTTAAATATTCTTCAGATTGTGACTCCGAAGACTCTGACTCTGATTTTTCTCTTTCAAGAACGCCGACCTCAATTATAAAACATACGACCTGGGATTCGACTAAAGGACTTGTTTTCTTTTTTCTCCTTTAATTTTTGTTACAATATTTTAATAAGAAAAGAATGTACTAGGTACCTAGTTAAATCCAACCAAACTAACCAGTTCAATCGGTATTGAAATAAGACTTTGTTGATAGAAATACTAGACAATCCATCATTCTTTTTTGTTGTAAATATTTAACTATATTCAAAATAAGCTTTTTGACATCGCTATGGATTGCTTTGGGCATATTTATTTTACAATCGCGAAATATTTCGTATTCCTTGCTGTTTGTTTACATCGGTACTCCTTGCCAGTAAAATAAATTAGTTCCATTAATAATCCGCAACGTGACTAGGGAGAAAAAAAAATTGTCGGGCTATAACTGGCAAATAAACAAGATTCTTTGTGATTTTATGACAAGCCTGCGGTTTTTACAAAAATCAGCTTCAATTTCACTCTCAACAAAGCGACAAAAACAGAACGGATATGATCTAAAGCGGCTTAAAATAATTGAAGAAAAGATAAAATTTCCATAACTCGAAGAGAGTGAACATTGAGGAAAAATTGCTTCATTCTGTTTTACTTAACTAAAGATTTTCTAATTATAACAAAAATAAAGGAAGTCACACAAAACACATTTTCAATCTTGTTCAGTTAAACAAAAAAAATATATACAAGGTTTAATTCACCATGATGGTGATGATAATAATGTACAGTCGTGTTCATGTGTACCTTCACGGCTTTATTGTTAAATACATAAGGTTTCTCAGATATTTTTGAACGTTTGGGGACGTCCATACATTTATAAACTCGATTGTACAGAAAATACATTTTTAATCTTTAAAAGAAAGTAACAAAACCGTATTCCACTTAAGCCAAAAATTAATCCATTGTCAAAAATAAATTATATCTAGCATCAATAATACTGTTGTAAAGGCTAGAAAGAAGGCAATAGATGGATGGCATAGATGGATGGATTCGAGGACCGAGCCGAAGGTGAGTACCTCGAAGGAGAAGATTCCATAACGCCTACTGCGAGGAAATTGCAAATAATTATAATTATAAATCAAGTTCACAATTAAAGACCATATTAGCTAGCTCCAACAGAATTCTGAGCATGATAGCGGACAGGATCGATGGTCTGTACTTGAACAACTGCTGCATGATACATGCACGCAGAAATAAATAATAATGATAATATAATGTACAGTCAAAGAATTTAATTTCCTACCCATTTAGGACTATTTCAAAGTGACACTGTAAATAAAATCTCTTACGTTTTGATTGATTACGTCACTTTGACAAAGTCCAAAGTGGGTAGGAAATTAAATTCTTTGACTGTACATACTAACACTAGTTTAATAAGTAATAACAGTATATGGATCACATGGTCTGAAATAAAACGATTGAATTGAATTGAATTGAATTGAATACAATTGTTACTACACCATGATCCCATGTTGGTCGTTAATAAAGTATTTATTATATTATCATAATCATAATCATAATCGTTTATTGCACCATGGTAAAATAAAAGTTCTTACAATATGTATGTGTCTCATGGACCCTGGACGGGTATAGCAAACTTAAATTATTAAATTGTTACCTACATTTGCTAGTGTGTGTAGGCAGAATTAGGAAAAGCTAAATTTACAAAGCAAAAACACACTATAGCTTATATAAATCTAAATTAAATTCAATATAGTATACATCATAAAATCAAAACAAAAAAATACTTTCGCTCTTATTATCTATCACTAAAATAATCTTCTACTGTGTAATATGTTTTGTTTGCTAGATATGATTTTAACTTTTTTGCGTAAGTTGTGTCTTTTTCTTCTGCCTTTAAATAGTTTGGGAGATGATTATAATATTTAAGTGCTGCATATTGAGGGCTACTTCGGAATATTTCAAGATTTGGGACAGGTAATATAAGTTTATGTTTTAGTCTTTTATTTTGTTGCTCCTTGAACAGATATTCTTCCGCACAAATATACATAATTCCAATATATACATACAGGGCAAGGTTAATATGCCGTGTTTGGTAAAATAGGGCCTGCAACTATCCCGGTTTCGTATGCCCACCAGTACACGTATGCATTTTTTTTGCATTATGAATAGGTCATGAGCATCTGTACTGTCACCCCACAAAATAATGCCGTACCTGAACCACGAGTGGGCATAGGCGTAGTAGGCAGAGAGTGCTGTGGCAAAGTCTGTTGTTTTGCGGAGCGTGAATAACCCATATAGAAACTGGGATATTTCTGTTTTAGTAATTGAAATGTGTGTTTTCCAATTCATGTGCCTGTCTAAAGTAATGCCTAAGAGTTTAAAGTTTGTTACTTGTACTATTTCTTTGTTGTTCAGCTCAAGTTTCAGAGGCGGTGGCGTCCTTTGATGAGGATAGAATTGAATTAAATTAGTTTTGTTGATGTTAATTGAAAGGTTGTGATCATTCATCCAGTGATTGATTTAGTGCAAGGTTTTTGATAGTACTTCGTTAAAATCGTCATTATTATGAAAGTCAAAAAGGATAGACACGTCATCTGCAAATAAAGTACAATTGGCATCTATTTCTCTGGGAAGATCATTAATATATAATAAGAAAAGTAGGCACCCTAGCACACTTCCTTGTGGAATTGAGCCCCTTAATTCAGTTATGTTAGATCGGACAATATCCAACGTATTAGACGTCGGGTTGACATATTCAACCTGAACGAGCTGCATGCGCTTTTCTAAGTAAGATCTAAACCAGTCGTATGCTATGCCCCTAATTCCCGATCCATATAATTTACTAAGCAGAATCTTGTGTGAGACTTTGTCATATGCTTTTGTGAGATCTAAAAGTAATCCAACAGCAATTCGTTTATTGTTTATGGTATTTAGAATGTTCTGAGTGTACTTACTAACGGCGAGGGCAGTGGAGCGATTTTTTCTAAAACCATATTGGTTGTCATGTAATATATGATTTTTTTCCAGGAAATGGTAGACCCGATTACACATCGATTTTTCAAAAACTTTTGATAGTGTGGAGAGGAGTGCTATTGGCCGATAATTATTTGTATCAAGAGGATTTCCTTTTTTATGTATAGGTTTTATAATTGTTACTTTTAGCTCTTGGGGGAAAACACCCTCATTAAAAGATTGGTTGATTAGCTTACATAGTGGCGGCGCTAGTTCACTAGCACAAAACTTCAATAACGTCGTAGGTATTTCGTCTATTCCGGTGCTATGTGTGTTTTTAAGTCCGCGTACAATTTTGAGTACTTCAAACTCGGAGACTGGCTGAAGATATAACGATTTCTCAAAAGGAGAGCAAACAGGGCGTCCGCGCGGTGGTGACACATCAGGCGTACTCTCCTGGTCTCCTTGGCAGTCGTAAACAGAGGCAAAGAAGTTGTTAAAAGTATTTGCTATTATATTAGGATTTTCAGTAACGAAATTTTGAGGCATAATTGTTAATTTTAAATTTTTCTTTATCTTTACTCTATTTTTTATATTATTTATAATTTTCCACATAGTTGCCGTTTTATTTGTTGATTTTTGCATTTCGTGTATATAATTAAATTTTTTTGATTTAATGACTGCTTTTTTCAGGGCATTTGTATAATGTTTATAGTGTGCCTTCAGGACGGGGCTTTTGGTTTTACTTGTGTGTATTTTTAGAAGCCTTTTATGTGTACATGATATCTTAAGACCTCTTGTAAGCCAAATCTTTTTAGGTTTTCTTTTTATAGTCAGCCGTTTATTATTATATTACTAAACAAAACAGCGCAGTCGCGCGGTACCCTGTGATTGGTCGAACCGCTTTTCCAACTGCTGGTCGATCGCGTAACGTATTGTACGCACGTTAGGTACATCAAAATGTCAAATTTTATACGGAAAAAATAATGACAGTTGGATTGTACTAACGCGCGTTCGGAACATTACGTGATTACCTCTCCGAGGGACTACAAAAATATTTTTGGACAGTTTGAATTCATAGAAGGCGTGTTCGTGTGACGACGTCCAGCTAACCACAGTTTTGAAGTCTGATTTGTGACCATCTTTTGCCACATTTACGAGCAGTGGCATGAAAAAACATATTATATTTTTACTTTTACAATTACATTGTTCGTGTTCCACTAGAATGTCGACTCTCGCAATATGCCCGTGTTTTTTGGCTACAAACTGACAGGAACACAATAGTATGCCTGTCGTAAAGATGGGATAGATCTCAAACATACAAATAATGCGTTAAATACATTATGAGTGTTGTCGAACGAGACGCACAAAAACATTGAACAGTAATGCAGCACTTAAAAAGTTCAACGGAGTAAAGTACCCCGTAGTCTCCAAGAAGGACAAAACACTGGTTTAAATATTATACTTTCTTGAATAAGCATAGAAAATTTAAAATATGTTTTGACTGCGGAAAATTAACCATAAAAACAGTTTTTTTTTTCATACAAATGGTTGCTGTCAACCGGAGTATGCTCCGAATCCATGGATAGGTACCTCATTGATCAAAATCGGTTCATTATCTTGAACGCTACGGTGGAACCCACGTACGTACAAACTGCTAAAAACATATCTCTTGCCGTAGTCGGGGAAAAAGACCCTAAAAATGTGTAATTTTTTAAGTAAACAGTTTGGTATTAAACCAGTGAAAGGTCTTCTTCCACTCTTTTGATATAAGGTAAACGTCTTTAGTACTCAACACTGTGCATGTATATGGCATGGGCACTTTATGTTAAAGCAATATTGGTTAAATTCGAACTCAGAGGATTTTTCTTTATTCGAATTTAAGCCATGTCACTGTGATATACTCGTAGAGTGCCCATGCCATAAGTATAGGCACTAGTACAGCGTCGAGCACTCGGACGTTTATCTTAAGCTTTATTTCAAATTCATCCGTAATATCACTGCGCTATATTATTTTATAGCGGATTATATGAAAATGATTACGGTGGTTGAGTGAATATAATTAATTTATGTACGTGTTACGCGTGTTTCGAAACCATACGACTTTTGCTTTGGTTTGCTGCGAAGCCCCGGTATACCTACCTATTTAGTTCCGTGCATATCACACGAAGAATGTCTTTCGGCTGATATGATGATGATAACACATCAAGATCAATATTAAAAATACCGGCCAAGTGCAAGTCGGACGCGCGCACGAAGGGTTCCGTACCATTATCTATAAAAAAAACTATTTTATTCTGTGTTTTTAGTATTTGTTGTTATAGCGGCAACAGAAATACATTATCTGTGAAAGTTTCAGCTGGAACTATCACGGTATCAGTAAGATACAGCCTGGTGACAGACAGACGGACGGACGGACGGACGGACGGACAGCGGAGTCTTAGTAATAAAACAAGCTTAGAAATCTTCGGGTTGAGTTCGCGTAATGTCAAATTTTATAATGGGTTACTACGAGTATTACTACCCTTTAAGGTAAGTGTACCATATTCCGTGAGTGAACATAATCCCGTGAATTCGTTTTTAAAACCATAGAATAAAATAGTTATAAATGATTTTAAGCAATTTTACCCACATGTGTAAACTATATTATTTGAAGATTTGAATAAATAGATTTATAAAATATTTATTTTGTTTTTTACGGTTTTACACGCAATTTTAACGGAATTATGTTCACTTACGGAATTTGGTACACTTACCTTACTATATAAATCGAAGGCAATTTAAAAAAACAAAGGCAAATAGAGATAATTAAAAATAATAATCTGCAGGGTTTGGCTTGCTAGCGACTAATATTACAGTGAAAGCCTGCCTATCCAGTGACTTTTAACCTAGCATCTTGTTCAGATAAGCCATAACCGAGATTAAATTGTCTATTTTAGTCGCTGCCCGAGCGTTGTGGCCTTCTTTAATATCGGTAAAATATCGAAATTTTATTTGTCCAGTGAATCATGAACGAACGAGAAATGCCACCTTAGTTACAGATTAAGGTTTAATAATTTAGACTGGATTTACGGATTGCCGCGCCAGATTCATAACTCAAATATTTCTTCTCCAAGTTTATCTTAGGGCCCTGTTAGAATTTTAATTATATTAGCTTTACGGAAAGTATAACTTTCTTTTGCGAGTGAATTATAAAGTACGTAGACCTATTTCAATGCGACAATTTCAATCTTCACGATTCCCACACATATTTGTTATCTCGATGGGAAAGAACAAAAATACAGAGATAAGAAGTTTAGTATGAAAAGCTTCTTCCGTCTCTTTTTTTTATTACAATTTCTTGCTACATAAACTTTCCAACATAGATATGGCAGATCCGGTTGTGTATACAAAGTTTCATGTGATTCCATCTTGCAGTTTTAAAATGAGAACCAAACTACGTTTGTATGGGAAACCGACTTGTGTCCATTCCCTCTTAGAACTTTAAAATGCCCACCCGTCTTATAAAAACATCATTAACTTAATCAAAGATCCTACTAATACATACTATTAATATTATAAATGCGAAAGTTTGGATGTTAGTTCGGCTACGCCTGAACTGAGTTGCGGTGCTTTTTTTTAAATCGCAAAATGATATTAATAGTTATTTGTTATACAAGGGTGCAAAGTTGTATTTTACCGGCGAGTGTTTCAACACACGAGAAGTAAAATACATTTGCACCCGTGTGTAACACAAAACTTTTCACCTCACTGTAGCGAGGAAAGTGTTTTTTAGTTTTTTGAGACCCAGCGCCTGATGAAGGCAACTAACAATTTTGAAAAGTTTTTTGTATGGGAGCCCCCTTAAATATTTATTTTATTCTGTTTTTCAGTATTTGTTGTCATAGCGGCAACAGAAACGCATCATCTGTGAAAATTTCAACTGTCTAACTATCACGGTTCATGAGATAGGTACATGAGATACGCTCCAAGGTCAAATTACTTTCCCCACTAGTGGATAAAATGCGTTTTTGCTCACAGGTTTTAAAGGATAAAAGACGCCTTTCCGAGGCAGTGAGGGGAAAATTTGATTTTCCGCAGTGCGCGCACTTTAGGAAGGAAAATAATCGCACGGCAGAAATCCGTAGTGCGCGAATAACAAGTAGTAGCAATTACTCTTAAACGGCTCTACCAATTTAGATGACATTTTGAACGAAGGTAGTTTAGAGCCTTGATAAAATTGAGGATAGTTTATATCCCGGGTACACGCAGACGAAGTCGCAGGCGGAAGCTAGTAACCAATAAAATAAATTTATTCTTATTGGTATATTTTTACTGCGCCACCATCTCTCAAGGACACGATTCGATCTCGTATGCAATAAAGTTGTTCGAGAGGAAAGGTAAGGAGGAATGTAAATATTCAAATTGAGACCGGCCCCTTATGTGATTGATTGACTGCTGCCTTCACTCGCTGTTTATATTTATGAATCGAATGGTAATACGCTTTTCTAGGTATACGTACTTGTGGGAGGATAAATAGTCCACTGAACTTCCAATATCAACAGAGTACTTAACCCTTTAAACACATGTGACAGAGCGCTTTTAGCTGCATATAGACATCATCACATTCACTGCCAAGAATGGGGAAGGCCGGTTGAAAGCTAATTGTAGATGGCGGTCTTCTAGATTCCATACGATGAGAGAGAGACAGAAGATCGATTGTACCTAACTATGTACGGAAACCATAAAAATAGGCAAAAATATCTTCCCAGCTTTAATAATTTTAAAATAAAAGGTTGTCACCTTTTATTTTTAGCCTTTTTCGGAAAACAATGGATTCCCACTTCGGAGCAATTCGAACCATAAAGCCATTTTCTCAAAAAATAATACTTAAAAACCGGCCAAGTGCAAGTCGGACTCGCGCACGAAGGGTTCCGTACCATTATCTATAAAATACTATTTTATTCTGTGTTTTTAGTATTTGTTGTTATAGCGGCAACAGAAATACATCATCTGTGAAAATTTTAGCTTACAGCCTGGTGACAGACAGACGGACGGACAGCAAAGTCTTAGTAATAGGGTCCCGTTTTACTTTTTAAGTACGGAACCCTAAAAACTACTTCCCGCTATACAAATTTAGCTTTTTTAAGCACCCATTATTGGTGCTGTCAGTTTGACAGTTTGCCTTCCACATCTACACGCTCGTAGCCAATCCCGTGGTTTTCCGGTTCAGTCAGTGGTTCTTAATCTTTTGTTAGGCATGGACTACTATCAGAATTTCAAAAATAACGCGGACCACTATTGAAGAAAATGTTGAAAAAAAAACCTACGTACCTGTAGCTACGAGCTACGTTATGAGTGAACGAAGTGGCCGTGGACCCCTAGCAATCATGTCACGGACCCCTAAGGGGCCCAAGGACCACACTTTAAGAAACCTTGGGTTAAGTAGTCGGAAAACGCCTACGCCGTAGGCGCTCGCTAAGCGAGTTCCGGACAGCGAATGACTGTTAAGCTGCTGCGAAGGGTAATCACGTAACGTTCCGAACGCGCGTCGGTACAATTTAACTGTCAATTTTCCATATAAAAAGTGACATTTAGACCTACCCGACGTTCGTAAAATGCGTTACGTGATCGACCTGGTGGACTACGGAGTAGAGCTACAAGCGTAGCGTGGCGGTGTATGTATTTACACACGTTTTGTTTTGTAAAGTGTCTGGCTAAGATTTCCTAAGGAACTCATGAACTAGTCGTACCCGCAATTACTAACGAATTAACAAGGCAAGTTAATATGAAGTAATAATGAAAAGACTTGGTAAATGAGATTGAAAAAAAAAACAAAAAAACAATGCATTAAATTGAATACTTAACATGATCAGCAACTTTTGATTGAACTGTACTCGATCGCCCGAGATCTTGAAACGAATGCTAATATTATCGGATCTAATTTCGGTAACTCGGGAAAAAAATCGTGAACGTTTTTGTGTAGATCTGAGGGGTAATCACGTAGCGTTCCGAACGCGCGTTAGGATAATTTAACTGTCATTTTTCCATATAAAAAGTGACATTTAGATCTACCTGACGCGCGTACAATGCGTTACGTGATCGACCAGCGGATGGACTGTTATGTAACCTAACCTACCTGGTTATTTGATTTAGTAGTCATTTATTCATAAAATATACAATGTTACAACAAATATAAATATTAAAAAAAGGACGGATGGTTGTATGTAGAGAGGGGTTAGGGGGCGATGTTGGGAAGAGCTGCCCCGTCGTTGAGGCCGAAAAAATGCTTTACTGATCAGAATTGGTGCCGGGTCCCGCGAATGCACATGCTTGTGGCTCGGATTATTGATATTATAATTTTTGTCCTTAACCAGCCCATTATTATAGATAGGGGTCGGTTCCAGCGGTCGGCAATAGCTTCACCAAGATATTTAATAAAGGTGGACATTTGTGGGGCGAAGACTCCGTCAACCGATGTGACGAGAGGGGTAAATGTTGCATGTTGTTTCTCGCAGGCGCTACTGTATTTACGTTGTTTCTCTTCTTCTGCGGATTTTAAAATGAAAGCTACCGGGCGAGAGATGTAAGAGGGAGCGTCGGTGTCTACGACACGGATATCGAATAACGCCTCCCTTTGTGCATCCCAAACGCCGCAGCAGCTGAGGTCTCCACGAAGTCCACAGTTTCCTTCAGTTAAGATCGGTTCTTTGGTATCATTTCCCCAAGCGTTTTGGCATAGTTCACAAAACAGGTCTCTGATTTCATTGTGACGACGAGTGTAACCTACCTGGTTTAAACGAGAGAATGTAAGTTTGAAAAACGTATAGTTAAAATAAGTTATTATAATAATGTAAATAATGTAATAAAATAAAAATATGCAAAATAGGTACCTAAATAAAATAAAAAAATCCTTAAACATAAAATAATAGTTGCTTCATCAATGCACGCTTTGAAGTTAATTTTTCCTACTAAATAATTGTTCATGATATACTTTTGATGGCTTTTCTTGAATATATCGGTGCGAAGTTCGTTTTCAGCACGCTGAAATTCACACCCAAAGTTGTTTTTCCTTAATGCTGTTAATTTTCTTATGCAAACTTTCTGTCACATTGTTGGTTCGATGCCTTTGACCATAACAACTTATTTACTGGTATTACTGGTAGTCCATCACTGTAGATATACACACACAGTAGTTTAACGTAAACAGTTAACTACCCTTATCTTCATAACAAATTAAAGCAGTTGCAATTGGTGCATTCAGTTATTCACTTACAGTTAATTCGTTTGTTGTTGGTATTGTTTTCCTCATAATAATGTATTTAAATGATCTGCAAATGTTAAAAGACTTGGTTCACTACGATAGGTATAATAAAGTTGTAGCCAAAGTCGCTTTAAAAAAGATGTTGGGCCATCTTTGGTATCTTTCGAAAGAGCTGGTTGTCCTTGCTTTATTCGATAAACGAGTTTTTGCTGAGACAAAACGTAAAATGGTTTTGGCACTGAAGAAAGAAGGATCAGCACACAATCCCAAAAAGGCTACTTTGAAACATGATGAAATTATTCATCAAAATCTCGAAGATTTCGTTTCAAAAAATACAATGACAGTTTTTGATACAATTGGGATTCCGAGTGACTTCGTTAAAAAAGATACTGATCCGGACCTATGGGAAGAAAAAAAAAGTTACAAGTCAGCTAGAGAAATTGTGCAAAATATGAGAGTCGTTAATGATATCGCTGAACGGGGTGTGGCTTTGATGGAGCAATACAATAAATTGCACACAAATGACGAGGAACAAAAGCAGCACTTAATATTGCTTGTAAAGAATTATAGACAGAAAAACCCCAACGTGAATAAATCAAATTTTGTATAAAAGTAACTGTTTTCTATTTTGTATATAAATGGCAAGTTTTGATGATTATTTTTATGTAGTATTTTCATCCTAAACATGTTTTGATAATAATAAACTCTCATTTGAAAAGTTTATTAATTTTGTTTAATTTTTAAAATTTCAAACTCTGGTAGCGACCTTTAAACATTAATCAAAAAAATAAAAAAAAACTTGGGAGGTTTTCTAGTAAGATATTATATCAGTTTAAGAGGTTGAGAGTGAAAAACAAATAAAAAAATTTTTTTTGCACTTATATGAATCACCCTAATAACAAGACATGTGACAATTGGAACTAAGAGAAAACCTCTTTTGCAACAAGCCCTCATGTATTTTCAGCGATGTTAAATGTGCAACTATACAAGCGTATGGGTTTACTTTGCACACGTTTTTGTTTGTGTCTGCCAACATTTCTGAAGGAGGGCTGACCTTTTTTTACGTATACCCCCGAAGCGGTACCCACACTATTAATACGGGTTAAGTGACGTTGGCCGCTTAGGATGGTAACTAAGCGCTCCTATACTTTGGAAGATACGCTAAGCCCAGCAGGCAACAATAGGAGTCGTTTAGCAAAGTAGCCGAACGACGCTTTTGTACTGCTTGGGAAGTTCTAGCAGTCAAGTGTCACACTCAATTGATGATGTGCATTCCACTCAGGGTACGTACGTAGGTTTTGCGTAGGTTCCTTTGGGTGGCAATCGTTGTATCACTGGCTAGTGGCTACGCAAATGTTACATTTGATAATGATGGGTGTGGACTCTACGTAGCAGAAAAGGCTCAATTCTAAGTAAGACATTAATCATTAACACATTTCAACTAAATAAACACAACATTTCTTCAGGCGGCTAGCTATGGAGCAAGGCGTTCAAGTTGCCCACGCGTCGTTAGCTTGTACCAAGCCGGAGCGATGCCGTATAGAGTTCGTTGATAAGACTTAGTGTGCGTACAGTATTGTATAGAGTTTCAATCCACTAAAATATCGGTTTCGGGTTTCTGAACGGCTGAAGCAGAGCCGATAAGTGTGCTTTAATATTAACCCTGTGTCACAAATTCACACAACTTGAACAAAGTAAAACAACCAGCTTTAAGCTAGAATATTTGAGAATTCTGGGAAGTTTAATATCAACTGACATCTCAAGTCCCGCATAATAATCCAACGTTCAACGTCAAAGATCTTTAGATTTGACAGATCGGTCTACCGCACACTGTGGTTGAGCTCATATTCTCAGGGCAATGACTTTGGAGTTAGAACCAAGTGAAATTATAATTTAAACCAGGGGATCGATTAAAGACACTATATCATCATAGGCGCATATTTCACAAAGTTTTAACATTGCTGTGGATGTCATTTTTGGTAGCTGTAAAGAGACCAATACAAGACCAGCATTTACATTTCTGCCAAAATTCATGTCAGAGGCTCTAGTTACAGTTTGTTGTCGGAAACCTTATATTGAGGTCTCTAGCAACCAATTTCCTTTTCTTAGTAAAATATTTTTTTCTCAAACATGCTATGAAATATTGACGTTACGTCGTTCCTTATAATGGCTGCGCAAGTATCACGGTTCAGGTGCGGCGAGACGAGAGGCCCACAATGAAGTTTCATATAAAATTGCACGCCTTGGCCTGCAAAGTGATTTATTTTTGTTTCATCTAAAATTAGTGACACAACATCATGGTGTTCAGCCATTTAAAAAATCTTAAGGTTCTTTTTCTCATACTTGCATTGAAATGTTGACATGACTTACTTCATATCCGGTGCGACTAGTGAAGATGATATGTAAAGGAATTTCATACAACCTTACACACCTAGGCCTGCAAAGCAACCGTCTTTTGTTTATAAACGTCAAATTGTGACGGAACGTCTTGGCATTAAATCACCAAAAAAAAAAAAAGATTAGGACTAATGTTAATGTCACCGGGTAAAACGTTACTTCAAACATGTTAAAAAAAAGTTTGGCGCGTAAATTGAAAAAAGTTTTGGCCGGCCGGAAAGGCCGGATTTGTCAATAGTTCGTAATTATTTTGAAACTTTCTAATAAGAGCCTTCGATTTCGAAATGAGTTCGGACGAATATGATATGCAATTGAACTGTACGCCTCCGGAATTGCGAGCAGAAGTAGCCATGAATAATTTACTGCCCCCGAAATCAAAAGTTAGGTACATGACGGCGTATGAAAATTTCAAAAAAATTATAAGTGTCTTCTTTGTTGTAGAACCTCGTCTATAGACACACGTCCATAGACCTTGTCGTGTATACACGATGATTTTGAATCCGTGAACAGGAACCATTTTTTCTAACTCAGTAATTGATGGGGATTGCGTTAAAGTAGTAATTACGTGGAAACAAACTTGTTTTTTTTTAAACATAATTTTAATTTTGAGTTAAATTTTAACCTTAAATCCTTGTCACTCTACTACTTTATCGGTTTTAATGAGTTTGTAACCTCTTTACAAACTTATTAGCAACTGACAATTTATGAGTAAACCATGTCCTTGACATTGTCAATCACTTTTGTCCCGCCATACTGATGGCACTTGACGTATCGTAGTTAAACTTTATTATACTGTAGGATGACCATGTATTCAATGGTTACTTGTTTTAACTATGTTTTTACTTTTAATTATCCAATTAAACAGTGAAGAAATTACGCCAGACCTCGCCGAATAAGTTTAATTTGGGCTAAATTTTAATATTTTCCCACTCCTGTTCACGGATTAAAAATCGTGTATAGTTAGATATAAGTTCATGTAACTATAACTAATACTTAATTTAGGGAATAAGCGGAATATTTGTTAGTAAGAAATGTGGGACACAATTATAGGTTATGATGTGACAGCACTGATAGCTGAGAATTTCAAAAAAAATGGCCGATTAAGGTTAACTAAAGTGATGTTTAAGTCACGTCTAACCTGTCGGTTTTGTTACTATCCTTAACTGTCCGTTTAAGGGTGCAAAAATAATGAATATCCCCAGCTATCAGAAACGTATTATTTAGTTGTACGAATAAAACAAATTGACTACTTTTTATTTAATTGCAAGTTTGAGAAAAGCGCTATACAAATCTCGGCGAGAAACGGGGTTGCCGGCCGCGTATCCCTTTATCTACTTGGCCTGCAACCCTTCGTTTCCCGGCCTCTATAGTAATGTACTATTCTAATTTCATTGCATGTTTGAGAAAAGCACTATACATACCGCGACCGGAACTAGGGATTGCCAGCCTCGTATCCCTGTCCGGCCTCGCTACGCTCGTCCGTCTAGGTCTACTTCGCCGGCAATCACTATTTTCCCGGCCTCTGGAGTAATGAAATATTTCTTGGACAATTGTATTTGTAGGTTTTGAGATAGGTTAGGTTAAAAATAGATTAAGCTACATGGAGCAAAGGAATCGTTTACAGATCGTCTAGAGGTCAGTTCGCACTGACCCTAGGTTGTAATGGAACAATGTCTCGAGGCCTTTGAAAGTTCTAAACTTAAGTTTCAAGATATTGAAATAAATAAATATATTGGGGACAATCTTACACAAATTGACCTAGTCCCCTACTAAGCGAAGCTTGTACTATGGGTACATAAAGTCAAAGTCAAAATATTTTATTCAAAATAGATTCATACAGAACACTTTTTGAAGGTCAAAGTATATTTTCATTTCTTTAGTACTTCAATGTATTTTTACACTTTTACAGTATTATCAATTATCACAGATTAAGTAATGAATAGTACTAGTATTATATAATAAACTTAAAGTTCGAAAGGGTTATTATAGTTGTTAATTTATAACTATAATAATGTCAAATATCACTAGTTTACATGTCAATATGTTATAAGTAGGTCAAAGTTCATTTTATATTTACAATTAGGCACATGTTAACTTACAAACATGAATTCTGTTTTCACAATGTCAAAAATAGAATAAAAAATATTATTAGAACTAGGGAAAAATATATGTCAGAATTATATAAAACAAATTAAAAATTAGAGTATGTCAGATTGTCAGTACACAGAGAGAAAATAATAATATTAAAAATCATTTAAAGGCGTCTTTGTCTAATAGGCCTTACTAACTAAATGGCTTTTTATAAACAACTTAAACTTATTTAATGACAAACCTTGTACATTTTTGGAAATTTTGTTATAAAAACGCACACAATTTCCCATAAAAGACGAACTCACCTTTTGTAAACGATAACGGGGCACGGAAAGTTTATCCTTTTTTCTATTATTGAGGGAGTGATAGTCACTATTTAGTTTAAATAAATGTAGATTTCGTTTAACATACAAAACAATTTCAAAAATATATTGAGAAGCAAACGTCAAAATGTTGATTTGCTTGAATTTTTCTCTTAATGAAATGCGAGATCCTAACTGATAAATCGCGCGAATCGCTCTTTTTTGTAAAACAAAAATGATATGGATATCAGCGGCTTTACCCCAAAGCAAAATACCATAGGTCATAATGCTGTGAAAGTAAGAGAAGTAAACAAGCCTAGCTGTCTCAACATCGGTGAGTTGCCTTATTCTTTTGACTGCATATGCTGCCGAACTAAGCCTATTACCCAACGAAGAAATATGTGATCCCCATTGCAGTTTATGATCCAGTGTAATACCGAGAAAAACAGTGCTATGAGAAAATTCAATGAACTCATCATTAAGTTTCACCTATTCATTCTTACTGGTATTATACATACTTACATATATAAATTAAATATATAGAAAACATACATGATTCAAGAACAAATAATCGGGCTTATCACACAAATAAATGCCCTTACCCATTCGAACCCGGGTGTTTTAGTTAATTCTATCTATTGGAATTTTAAAGTTTTTTCAAAGACTGTATTTTTTCAGCAGCTGTATTTCATTATGATGACAACAACGATGAATGTTTTTTTTTACTAAACATAAAGTAAAGTAAAGGAGTAAAAAAATAATAGCGGAGAAATGAATGAAACGGTAATTACTCCAAGGACAAAGGTCTGGTTCATCTTTTGGTTGTCTCATTAAATTGAATATTTTATTATAATTAAATATTGTAATGATTCAAGCGAAGACATGTTTAGCTTAATAATACATACATACATACATACATATAATCACGCCTCTTTCCCAGAGGGGTAGGCAAAGATCATGGATCTCCATTTGCTACGATCCTGACAAACCACTTTATAATATCTGCTGGTAATGTATTTTTGAGACTAAACAAAGCAGGATAAGGTGGGCTAGTAGGTATGTATGTACTAGTGTAGGTAGATAGCCTACACACATATTACGATTGAGCCCTTCTACATCTAATAATTTTAATGAGGTTGTTACCCTCAACAACATGAGTTACTTATTGCTCGTTAAGAAGAGGAAAATAATTTGTGGGATACAAAGTCACATTACCCACCGAGGTCTGAAAATAAATATTTCATAAGCCTTTCGCCACGTTGTCAAACGAGAGGTTTGCCCGAGCCATTCCCAAGGGTATTTATGTCTTTGTTATTACGTTCTATGCAGTTTCCGGGTAACGGTTCTTGAAGATGTTAATTTACATTTTCTAAAAGCCTTGATGACGCATTTCTAAATACATCTCGACTGTTTTTTTCAAAAAAATTGATGGTAACGATGGTCACAATTGATAGCCACAAACTATAAATGAATATCAAGAAAAGTAAAGTTCAGTGCCTCTTTCTTTGATATTGCGTAGGTACCTACCAGTGTGTGAGTGGGCACGTAAGAACGTAAACTAATAAAACGGGTTCCTAAGCTTTCTTTTATCATCCCATACAAACTGTACAAGATTTCATTGCGCTTAACATACCTTTTTTCTGACGCACCGTCCGACCGAACTCCGTCCTCCGTCTGACTACCCGATAAACCAGAACGATTCTCCAACCATGTCACTTCCTGGGAGAGCCAAAGGTTCACATGACGCATTCTACTTTGGTTCTCGCGACTGGCCCGCTGTATGCAGAACTGGCCGGGGAGAGCGCTCGGGAAAGTCTGATATATGAATATGAATTGTATATGTATTATATAATCCATTCTTAACATCCATTTCAGCGCCTCCTTACCGATAAGGTACTGTGGTTTGGGTACTCGGAAATATTCCAGTATTGCTCAATCCATAGCATTTCCGATCTCGCAGGGAAAATCATTAAAGCCTCCCCGGCTACAAACTGCGAGACTGCGTGCTTGGCTGAAGCCTCGAATGCCTGGATGGCTGGACCGCGCCCAAATTATCCATCCCGACCTAAAATACAAAGGGCCTGGGATACCATAGCCTCTGTTTCACTGTTACCGTAAAGGCGTACACGTAGTGGTTTGTGCGATGCAACTTTTCGCTGTTAGTTTCTTCAAAATTGTTCATTCTTTCCTTTTTGTGTATTTTTATTATTAAGTGTGTATTTTATTTAGTTACATAATAGTTATTTATTTTTTATTTTATGATATTGCATGTGTATCTGTCGTTGTTGCCCACTGTGCTCTCACCGAATGGACCCTGCGGAAGACCAGCGCTGGCTGCAAAGCTAGCAACATGCTGAGCAGGGTCCATTTCGTGACAAAGTGTGTTTTATATTATTTATTTTGTATGTGTTTTTGTTTTCACATATAAATATTTGAATTTGAATTTTGAATTTGTTTCAGTTTTAAATTCACTGATTGACGACACGACTGGCAGGAATCGAGCCAGGCTTTTGGCTGTAACTATCCAGTCCAGTGTCCGGATACTGGTTACATGCCTATGTCAGGTTTGTGTGGGCCACAGCTGCGCCTCCTGTGGGGCGTCCGTAGACCGCCTCGGCCACCACGGACTCGCCTGCTCCTCAGGCACCGGCCGCCTGTCCCGCCATGCCGCTCTCAACGACATCATCTGAAAGGCCCTCGTCAGTGCCAATGTTCCCGCCGCTCTGGAGCCCCAGATTATGCGGAGTGACGGTAAGTGCCCTGACGGGATGTCGTTGATTCCGTGGAAGATGGGCCGTGCACTGATGTAGGACGCCACTGGCGCTGACTCGTTGGCTGCGTCATCAGACGCATGGGAACGAGCAAATGCAGTCAAATACAATTGTCTCGGCACCCAGTACGAGTAACGAAAAATGGGCTTTTGTAGCATGTAGATCTGGGAAAGCATAATTTAACAGTATTAATATCTCAGTTTTGTCCAAAATGGAGCTTAAGCTGTTTTCGCAATCAAGGGACGATATTTTTTTAATCAAAAGTTTTTAAATCAAAACATTTACCTACGCGTTGCAAGCACATGTTACCTTTTTAAACTGTGTATCAGACGAGAGTGTTGTATTGAAAATTATGTTCAACTGTTTGACAACAAAGTTCAAATTTACTTAGACGAATTTTCCTAGACTATTAATAACACAGATATACGAATATAAGGAGAACGGACATGCCGGCCGATTTGTATTGAGAACGCCTGTCGCAAGTACATTAACCCACACAAAGACCAAGTAATTGACAAGACAAAGCACGCACACATCTAAAAGACACACACTTGTATACCTACGCTCTTATTTGCCAATACAAACGCATCATAACAGGCATTTTGGGAAAAAACGTAATATTCTCTACGATCAGCACGCGTGCACAGTATGGCAGAGTATGCCCATTGAGCTAACAACTGCGACGCGGCCGCCGGCGGCTTGTCTACTCTCTAGTATTTTATGCTCTGAGATTAATAACTATTAACAGATACGTCCACTATGACACTATGAGGATTGATCTCTTTGAATTTTGGAAAACGAGTAAAAAATAGAACAAAAACGTGTACCTACTAGAAATAGCAATAATGACATTGACAGGACCTGTTACTCACACTTATAGTTTTGATAAATTTTTAACGAAGAGGATTTAATCATTACATTTATCAAACTTGACACAAGGCAATGGCAAGATCAAACTAATAAAAAGGTTTTAGTTCAGTTGAACTTGAAGGTTTTAGTAGTGGAAATGACATTCATTATGACGGAATGTGTCTGACACTTGGTCGATAAAGCAGATACTTACTGATAACTTATACTGAGCAAGCCAAAACAGATCTTAAGGTGATCAACATTTTCATACCGTGACTCGCACACATATGTACAGTCACGAACCGGGATTGTTGAGCCACTTGCCATTACTCGTAATTTAGCCGTGTATTCAATAACCGATGTCACCGACTGGCTGACAGCTATTCGATTTGCATTACACGGCCAAATTAGAAACATGGGTAAGTGGATCAACAATCCCGGTTCGTGATGGTACATGTATGTATGGTAATATGCATTCCTGATCAAGATCGCTTCTCCAAGCCCTACTTAGCGGTCTTAGCGTAGGTTACGATACGATATATTTTAATTGATTTAATTATTTATTGAAAATACAAAATTAAACAGTTTTTTTGTATTTGTTGTTATAGCGGCAACATAAATGCATCATCTGTGAAAATTTCAACTGTCTTACTATCACGGTTGTTGAGATACAGCCTGGTCACAGACGGACAGACAGACAGACAGACAGACAGACAGACATACATACAGACAGACAGACAGACAGACAGACGGACAGCGGAGTCTTAGTACCTAATAGGGTCCCGTTTTACTCTTTGAGTACGGAACCCTAAAAAAAACATAAAAATAAAATCAAAAAAATATTAAAAGTTTAAAATGACATTCGCAAGACCGTAACAGAGCTGGATACAATTTAATCCATTTGTCGGCAAACAAATCGCAATCTAGTGCAAATGCAATAAGAAGCATTACGCGCGCAAACAATCGACGAGTGTTTATATGCGCTACCCGACTCGTCTCCACCGCAAACAGACGAGGGCATTATACAGTATGTTACTGGCACGCGGGCATTTATTAAAACTGATAATAATAATAATATGTTCAATTGCAATTGTTTACATGTATTAAACAATCATAATTATGTAAATTAACTGCACAATTAAATTTCCTAAATCCGAACCTTCAATGTACTACATAGGTGTATGACGTTGTACTAAACAAAGAATGAAGAGCTGTCATTTACACTTACTTGCCAATTTACTTTGCTGTACATTGCTAGCAATTTAAATTTTGTTCGTGTATTTATGAAGTCGGAATTTTAGTTAGTTCATTAAATTAAGGTCATGGTTAGGTTGAAGAAGTACGTTAATTTACACTATTTAAAAACAAGCCCACTTGCCGGTAACGCACTGTATATACCTATATGCAAGTTACATTATGTGAAAAAACTATTTCACTCAAAGTATCAGATAAGAGGTTTTCCAACGTTAACTTCTAAATACGTTATGATACCATGTTATGATGGAATGTGTCCGAAACGAAGCTCTCAGGAGAAGTCTGCCATTTAACACCAGTTATGATGTCGGGACCTGCAATGTTGCCCTGGCCACCCCGTTGTCAGACGCGGCCACAGCACTATTGCAGTTAGCTCGAAAGTGTGTTATTAACAGAATTATTCATCATTAGGAAAGTATGTTATGTTGACTATAACGGAGCGACATGTTCACCTGTGTGACAAGCTCCTTAAATAAAGAAAAAAAAAAAACTTCTAAATATAATCTCTGAACGGATCTCTCAATCAGCATTAAAGTAAATATTATCATAAGCACTATATGAAAACCATCAGTCAAACACATCAATCATTTCGATATATTTACACCATTAAAAACGTGGCGTTCATCTTACTAACATATTTATTAACATATCAATCAGCCGTGTTTATAATATACCACCGACTAGCTGTTGCTCGTGGTTTCGTTGGTTGCGTAGTGTCGATACACTCCACTAATATCTTCGCAGTTTGGCAAATATTTAGTTTAATTAAGTTATTTTTTTTTTTCCAAATAATAATAACATTAAAATCTTCGTATGTAAATTTTAAAAAAATGCGAGTAAGGAAAAGTCCGTGGTTCGGGCTTCAAAGCACCAGCTGAGGATGTAACTTGGATTTACGCTTAAAAGAGAGAGATAGAGAGTTAGTACATTAATCGATCTATGCTATGACTCCCTAAAAGGCGACTATTCTACCAAAATTAAGAAAAGCAAGGTCACCACTGTCACCAGTGATCGGTCAAAGTGTTATTAGGAAGTTTAAATAGAAAAATTAAGTTTCTGTCAAAAAATTCATTTTTGATACAAGCTTTTATTGCCAACTAAACTTTTCTGCATGCCATCATCAACTACTCATTGAGACGATTCTAACGAGCCTAAACTCGATGGGGTTGTGTCGTTTTACTGCGGAGTTCATATGGCCACCTTCCAGCTCCAGCATCAGATCAGCTCCAAGTCATGATAATATTGTATTGTCATGCGATATACAGATGCTTGCAAAATTTCAGCTCAATTGGATAACGGGAAGTGACTGAAAAATGGATTGCAAATTTTGACGGACAACTTACATACATACGAACAGTGCAAGTTAAAATAAAGCTTGTAAAAAAGAACTAGATTTCAGTGCCGCGTTAGCAATGTCGTACATAAGCCATCGAAAAAAAAACGATTGCTTCCAGGCTAGCGTAGTGAAAGTGTCACATCTTTAATAAAAGTAGGCAGAAAATGTATCATTAAAGTCGTATAAATAAAAGGGGAAAAGGCAATATTCCTTTGCCAAAGGAAGTGTCAGTCAGAAACTGTACTAGCGTTAGATCTGTTTTAGTTTTATGAATGACTTATTCTGTCCTTTAATATATTATCATGAGAGAGCGAAAACTAACTTTTTCCTCCTACTTTGCTAGTACAGACATTCCTTTCCTTGATATATCACTTCATCAAAGCGTGTAGAGCAACACACATGAACTGTTTATTTCAACAGAATCCCGACCGGTTGAAAACGCCCTAATGTATACTAATATAGAACTAACTAAAAGCGTTGTCTCTAGAAACGGAAGGTTCAAAATATAATGTCGATCGGAAAACGCATCTAAGTCGTAAAAAAGACGAATGGGTTTCGACGATTCCCTTTTAAGATCTAAACGTTTTCACGTGTGAGGTGTGAAGAAATAGGTCATTTGATTTTATTTGTTAATGCATTCACTGGGTAATGTGCTCGTTCTGAAAATAGCTTATAGTAGTTATGGTAGTCTCAATAACGTTTAAGCTGTTTTATATGAGAACGCATGATGTCAGGAAGGTATTTGTTTTTATTACAGCCTCGTTTATTTATTTATAGCAGTCATACATAACAACATTTTCTTCTGGAACATAGAAAAAAACATAGAATCATTTATTTTCTCAAGTAAATACATGATGATAATTAACATTAACAAAATAAACTAAAACTATATAAATATTTGTAACACATTTGCTTAACAAAAATAGATACCTACAGTATGAAATTATGTAAACTAAATGTAATTAACTATGTACGAGTAAGTACCAGTGGCTGAGCACCCATACAAGCCGCTTCCCACCGGTTAGCATACAATTTATTTTTAAATAAGCCTATAGTAATATAGTCTATTCTAAACTCTTTTATCACTTTTTTGTTCCCGGTTGTAACTAAAAAAAGCTTAAAATACAATAAAGTAAGTTAAGAACTAGTAATGGAAGTAAAGTACAGTCACGAGCTTTAGGCACTTATCCCACCGCCGGCGAGTAGCGAGTACTCTTATAGTAATTCTTACTCGCGCGAGTAAAAGCGAGTAAGAATTACTATGAGAGTACTCGCTACTCGCCGGCGGTGGGACAAGTGCCTTAATTTAGGACCCATTTCCTTCAAATGTTGTTAGAACATTCACAATGCAATAGGGTCGAAAATTTCAGTTCAATAATAGCGGTGAAGTGTCAAGATAAGACAATTAAATGTCTTATCGAATAGGTCCTTGAATTGATAACCTCTTTGCAAAAAGCTTAGCTATATCATTACGGTTTTTTAATTAAGAACATGCGTCAGTGTTAGACAAGAAAATTGAGAAAACTGACATTTTGACGGAATATATTTGCAAATAACAAATATGGCCGGAGAGGACAGGGCCAAAAAGACGAGTGACAATTACTCGGAAAAAATCGGAAACGATCGTTTTGACTCGTTGCGCCCGGTTGCCCCTAGACACGTGTAAACGTAAGTTGTCTATGGTAAACTTTATGACACTACATAAAAATATTAGCTCTAAACGTCTTCAGTTTGCTATACGATATTCCACCTTAGGCGGGTCCCAAATTAAAGCTCGTGACTGTACAACAAGAAACCCGCGGTAATTTAATCAAATGGATTTTCTCAGGATCCACTACCAGAGTTGCCTAGTAGGTTGGCCAATACCAGAACCGTCACTAACCTTGAATTCCCTTCACGATACGACTTATACTGAGATTGATTAGGGTCCAGGATATTGTACATTGGACGACTGATGAAGCAGGAATTATAAACTAACAGAATGATAAAGCACAGGTATGATAAACCTGGTGATTGATGTTCGCAAGCTGTCCCAGAGTTAATTGCTTAATTAAATGTGTCTAATATTTCATTTGAAATTAAACTGAGGCTCAAGCGACCAGGCTTCGTGAGGGTTAATTTAGGCACAGGATTCAATGTTAGTATCTGTTGGTACCATCAATGTGTTGATTTACTGTAATTCAGCACAAATGGAAAATTGACAACTCGAAATTATTGATCGAATCCGAATAAAGTCCTCAACATGTAAAATTGTCCATCCTAAATAATGCTAAAACCTATAGTTAAATTAAAAATTGAAACGCAGAAGCTTAAAAACGATTATCTTGAAATAACTTACAAACTTGAGGAAAGCCTCGTTTTCGACCATCGTTTTCTACTATGTCGCTGAACTGAATTAATATGTATTGGTACTCATTAGACGCATAATTTCATGTTCTTTAATTCCCTAGTGTGTATTTTTTCGCTAGGATGCACCGTATAGAATGCTACGAGTGAGAAACCAAAAAAAGTCCCAGATTTGTGGCTGCCAAAAGTTGTCCCAAGATATCTCGTGTAACCATTTTTGATATTTGCTCGGTTGTATCGATGCAAACAATATTAAAAAACAAAATCTTCTACACCACCTTTTGCAACAAATATATACTCTACGGACTGGCCTAAATGTAATTTCGTCCTGAAGTAAAATTGACATACTTCATACAGGTCGAAAGAAATACGTCCATATGGAACGTACGTACACTCCAAAAATATGATATTTTCATATTACATTTTTATATTTATTTAAATTAGACAACATTCACTTTGCACGTATTTGAATTGAACCTTATTGCATAGTGGACACAATTCCATTTGAGTTAAGTAGATACATTTTGAACATGAAAAATTGGTCATAAAAAAATATAGACACAATTAAATTTTAACCAAATTCACTTTTGGTCCAATTTAAAAATGGTAATTTCGTGTTGACGATTTCCCATTTGTGTTGAATGACTGTAAATCATTGTGTTACATTTTGGTACCATGACTAGGATTAGGGCTGGCTTAAGGCACTCTAAGCTCTTCATAGAAGGAGTGGACTCGGGCTGGACCAGAAAACTCTGGAAATCCAGTAGGAAGCAACTCAGAATTATATCTGGGGTGTTCACAGGTCACTTCAAGGATCTCTTGGCCATGATGGGACTATCGGACAGTTTAGACTGTAGAATGTGTGGCGAGGAGGATGAGACTATGGAACACTTATTGTGTGAATGTCCCTTGCCAGACAAATAATGACCTACTTTGGTAACGGCTATCCACAACTAAAGGAATTCAAGATGCTCCCGGTGAACTGCATCATCCGTTTTGTGGAAATGATGGAGCAAGCCTGGGAGCAGGCATAAAGGAGTGCATCCGAAAGGGCCCTCACCTAGATAAGATAAAATAAGATAAGGATTAGTCTAATCACTGTGGCAACAGTGACCTTAACGAAACGTGTAAAGTTATAAATATAGTCATAGTTACCCTCAGCGAGTGTGATCTATACTAATATTATAAAGAGGAAAAATCTGTGCGTGCTTTGTGTCTGCTTTGTATGTTTGTATGTTTTGGGTAATCTCCGGAACCGCTTATCTAATTTGCTACTCTGTTCATCATAAAACGAATATTTTGTATTCTACACATTTTAACATTGAAAACCCGGGGGAGGAGCTGCATCACTAACCAGCCTAATTATTTCCGGCTTCTTTATGTTATTTTCCTCTCTTCGTCTTACACCTTAATTAATAGCCATCAAAACTTGGTAGTTCTAATTTAAATTCCCGAAACTAGTTTCGCAATGTAAACCCCCCTTTACATTCCAGCTAGCAAGATTGCAGCAATATAAAAACACGCAGCGTCCCCAACTCGGCTCGTTACGAAACTTCAATACCGCGCCTTGAACTTCTGATTTAATTTCGCATCCCTTTCGCAGGTGTGCAAAGGGTACCGTAATGAGCTACGAAGATACGCCGCTGAATTAATTTTAGGGTTGTTTGTTATTTTTTAGGTTTTTTTTGCGTGGATGTAACAAGGTTTTTGGCTGATTACCAAGGTGACCTATGGACAGTGTTAGACTTAAGTTAAAGTTAGGGTATCGTATTGTACTTTAAATTAACAAGAGTACCTAAAGGCTTTCTAGCAACGCATGTTGTTGAACTAAATACTTTAATGTTTTTTAAAAGAGCTTCTATTTATCTTCCGCCTTCTATTTTTCAAGGTGAATACCACTTTTTACTTTATTATTCTAATATTTTTTTACGTTTTAGCAACTTGACAAACAAGTATCAACAAAGCGGGAAAGCAAAAATAAAATTTGGTGGAGCAGGTTATTTGTATAATAACAAGGTTGCAGATCAATCAATATCCGTGGCTCAAACACTTTATTGCACCGCCAACATATTGCTTTGAACGTGATACCGTGTAAAATATTTATGAAAAATGGTAAATCGAGACACGTTTTTATTGTCTGCATGAATACAAATAAAATATAACAACCTCACACAGCTGCCACAAAAACGTTTGTCAAGCCATTTGAAATTTTGTTCGGAATGAATAAGCTAACTAAAAAAACATCATACATGTCATGTTCTCCCATCGAATAAGATTAGAGTGAATGAGTTGGTAGAATTTTGTTCGGTTCACATGATTGAAGATGGCATATGACGCGTAGGTGTCGAAAACCAACTTTTGTTTTTTTTCCTTGATCATAAACATATTTTTGTTCCTCCATTACTTTTCAATGCAGAAAAGAAAATAAAACTTGAACTATAAATAAAACTTGTGGGTGTGATGTGAACTGTGGAAATGGTGAAACTAACTTATTTAAAAAAACGAAAATCTGAATCGACCAAAAACTTTTACGAGAATCAGTTGAGGGATGCGACAATACATTTATTGGTAAAAATGACAATTTACATGTCAACGTAGCCTGCCTGCCGTATAACGTGTCCTGTAGACGAGAACGAAAGAATGAAGAATTTTGGCCCGAAATGAAGCAGAGAACACCATTCGCTTCGCTCCTTCGTTCAAAAAAGAAATGACTTCCTAGCTCAGCGTCCCAACGAGATATTTCTCGTCACAGTCCAACTTTTGAGATTTGAAATTCAGATCGAAGAGATCTCTGTTTATTTTAGCATGATATTAGCTGTTCCCTGAGGAAATCCCTTTGAAACCAATTTTTAATGAACGTTCTCTAATTGGCGCCGCATTTGTTACATTTTATTCCTTTAATTGGCTTTTATTTAAATTTAAGCAATAATATCTCTAAAATTTAATTACTAATAAAACGAATTATACCCTATTAAGATTCTTTGAAATAACGCCCAGCCTTTCTGAAACTTGTGGAAACTATTATTAGTTTGACCAAAATTTATTTGTTTTTCTTCGTGTACTTATAAAAGTAAGTAGGTACGTATACATCTAAATGAGGAGAACTCACAATAGTCTGTACCTACGTATATACAAAGTTATAATGGGAAATTTTGTACTGATAACAAGTACTGAAAATTTTCAGACATTTTAAAACAACCCGAAATCCGAAATCCAACCAGATCACCGTATTTTTGTTACTAATAATGAGGAATCCAGTTAGAATTAGTGTTAATATAGGTTCATACATATAAACACTGACAAAGAGGGGACAACTGTCACTTGCGTCCGCAGGAGCTACCTACCACAACCCTGCACGTGTCCCCTGGGTGGTACTAAAAAGTGACAAACTCAAAGGCCAAATAATGTATGCCATACGATTAAATAAATTACATATTTACAGCAGACGGATTGGTAGCATTACCTACCTACACATTGAAACATGCTGATGTTTAAGTTTTTTTGATTTAAGTATGTACAAATACCGCAGCACAGCAATTTATGTTATGACACTATTAGGTCGATCAACGAAAAAATTGGCAAATAAATGCAAAAAATTGTGTATTTAGTCTGGATTTATATTTTTTATAATAGGGTTGAGATATAACATACTTAAAGTCCCCAGCCAAGGGCAACTTGCTTTATGCGAGGTGGGGGGGATATGTCCCATATTTTAGTTTTTCTTAAATATTTCAAAAACTAAGCGTCGTAGAAAATAATTTTAAAACGTGATAAAGCTTATTAAATTTCTTACAAAGTTTTATATTAATTGTATTTTTATGACAAATACAAAAGAAATGCAAAAGATATAAAGTTTATATCTCTTGCATTTATTATTTCTGTTTGTTCACCAGTGTAATAAGAGAAATAAATGACGTATTTTCCAACCCTTATGCAACGGAAGACACGGTTGCTGAGGCAGGAGAAAAGCTGTTTCTATTGGTCTACCAGGCGCCAAAAGTAGTTAATCTTAATCGACTTTGACATCCAGCGTTCATCAAGGCTTCCACCAAGCTGAAGTCTGATTTGGGAGCACTACCGCCGACTAAAGGAGCAGCTCGTCAGCACTCACTCAGAGTTTACCTACAGGTAGGTATCTACACGCTAGTACTTATCCGAATATTATGAATTTGAATGTTTGGCAGACATTATACAGAACATAGATAACAACATAGGATTACTATTCTCCGGAAAAAATTGCTGAAGGATAGAAAAAGCTTCTTAATTTTATAATATTTGGCACCCGAGTAACACCGCAGGGTAAAGCAAGTATTAACAACATTTGGGTGATACATTTTTCCGACCAACTATAGTGGTCTGTTTTCTTATTTACAGATCCAGCAATGGCTCCATCCTGACTTCGTAAAAGAAGATAAATTTTTACCAACTAAATAGGGATTGACCAAGGGTGGAGATGGCTACCTAATCCCTTTGACTACTACTGAACCTATAGCTCCGGACTCGATATTAAACAATATATTCTGCGGCTGCAAAACAGGATGTGGAGGTAGTTGTGGCTGTAGAATAGCAGGCATTCCCTGTTCTGTTGTTTGCGGTCCTTGCCACGGAGCTTGCTTGAATCGTCCTTCAGTACAGGACATGCAAGACGAAAATGACAATTTTGACGAAGTCATTATTAATTAATAACGTGTAAAATATAATAATAAACTAACTTGTAAATACCACAATCTTATTCTTTTCGTATTATCCATTAACTGCTTCAAAACAACAAAAGGCACAAAAAGAGCCCTTTTCAAAAAATATTAAATATCACTGTTAAATGACCTTTTCCTTAATTTATAGATAAACGGGGCAATAATTTTTTTATTGCATTTTCACCTCCCGTATCTCCCTTATTAATGAATATTTAAAAAATATATATACGGCATTTTGTAGATAATTTAATCAGCTTTATTTACTATGAACAATTCTCTTTTCCAATATTTGTTGTTTTTGAGAGAATCACAAAAAACCAAAAAATGGGACCTATGGCCGTTGGGGTGGAAAGGTTTTCGAGTGGCGACCACGTGTCAGAAAACGCGGCGTGGGTAGCAAAAAAAAAGTAGAAAAATAAGGTATTTATAAAAAACTTTTTTTTTGAATGAATTCGTCGTATTATATCTATTTTGCCTGCAACCTTACTTTCTTTTTGATGTGTCTCATTAAATTCTGGACGATCACTTTGGACACATTTTATGATGCCCTGTTCCACTTTGTTGAAAGTCGTCAACTGAGGTGGCAGCTTTGACGTTTTTTTAGAGGTGTGGTTTCATGATAGCCCAATTATAAAATTGTAAAAGTGAAAATTCTGTACATTGAATATACTACCAAAAAAAAAATTATTTGTATGTATGTCTGTTTGTATTTATGTGCCCCTGTGTCCTTAGCCCTCTCGCACAGTTAAACTGTGGAATGATGGGTGAGGTTAGGGTTTGCAAGATCCGCCAATATTTTGGATCCGGATATTTCGGATATTTCAATTCAACAGATCCGGATATCCGGATCTTTCGGATAATACGGATCCACAAGGTTTTTTTTGGTATAAAGTAGGAATTGTAAGTTTAAATCAAGAAAAAACGGCTACACCACCGTATACCTGAAATATTTTAAATAGGTACGCATTACCGAGGTCATAAAGAGTATAAACTTCTTTTTTTATTCAACTTTTTATTTACATCTACAAACTAACCGGCAAAGTGAGAGTTACGTCACTGAAAGCTGTCACTTGAATAACAACCAGGGGTAATCAACGTAACGTTTCAAACGCGCGTTAGCTATCGAACTGTCATTTTCCCACATAACATTTGACATGTAGATCTACCTTACGTGCATACAATGCGTTACGTGATTGACCACAGCAGGTCAAGTTAACTCCGTATCGTACATATATTTCAATGAGCTCTATGTACCGGAGTTAATTCAATAGGGTTGTAACTAGGTATCAAATCTAGGAGGAGAAATTGACAATGTGATCCGGACGAGGGAAAAGGTGTTTGTCTAGCAGGGGGCATTCCTTTAGGCAAGACTGTGTCTGGATATGGCAAAAACGGTGAACGGGCATTAATATAGCGTACTAAAAATTTAAAAAAATATTACAAGTATTAAACGTAGGTATTGTTGCTGCATTTACTTTTTACTTCCTGGGTCAACTATACTTCTTAATTATTTCTATAGGTTTATTTAACTAAACTAATCCCCTTATTCATAAAACTTAAAATGGCTGCTAAATAAAATGTGCTTTGTCCACTTCTTACGAACACAAATGTCAAAGTGACAGATAAGGACAAACGAATTTTAACGCCATTTTAAATAATTAAAATAGGCTTTTTGAACGTTTATGAATACGGGCGTAAGTCTTTAGTAGGTAACATTATTAGGTAGGTAGAATATAGGTAACATTGGATTTATAATAATTACTTTGTGTCTTTGCCTACGGTGAATTAGTGCATTTAAACCAACGCCAACTTTCGCCATGAAACTGCGGCATTTTTACTAGTTTCTAGTATGTAGGTTTAATTAGTTTTTGTGACTAATAAATTAAAAACAAAAGTAATCTGGTCTGGGATGATGAAGTGGTTAATAAAAACAGAGATTGAGTAATCTACCATTCGGTTTTCAGCATGGACTCGGTAAAAACATAATTTTGTAGCCGTATTTTCGGTTTTCATTGTTGTATTTTAAGGATCCGTAATATCCGAAAGATCCGGATCCAAGAGCCTGTAAGATCCGGATCCGAAATTCGGCGGATATCCGGATATTTCGGATATCCGGATATCCGGATTGCAAACCCTAGGTGAGGTGAATTGACAGCTGCAGCAGCTTTATATATTTTTTATTTTTATTCATTTTACTAGATTTTACTTTTTGTTTAGTTACATAAAATTAACATCAAGGCGCCACTGAAAATCAGCGCTGCGAAATAGGTATCACCATTTCGTGGCACAAAGCTGAGTGGCAGCCATTTTAGCATTTAATCATTATGTCTGTAATTTTTTGTCTTTTATCCTACAAAGTGCTAAATAAACGTATTTTCTTTCTTTCTTATTTCTTTCTTATTGGTCATTGCCACGGTCAGATATTCAAAATATTTTTTGTAATATGAGACGAATCAAGGAAAGTTTCTCATTCGCCGTCCTAAACCCAAAACGTAAGTGAGGAAACTGTTTATAAATAAATAAATAAATATTACGGGACAATCTTACACAAATCAACCTAGGCTCACGGTAAGCTCAGTAAGGCTTGTGTTGTGGGTACTAGGCGATGATATATATATAATATATACATACATATAGATACTTGCCTATATAGACCTCCGCAATCAAATATTGCTCTTTTCTTTGAAAACCTTGATATTTTGCTTAAAAAGATTTGTAATAATACAAATAAAAGAGTTCTATTATGTGGAGACTTTAATATCAATATTTTAAATCAAAATACTAACACCCTGAAGCTGGAAAGCCTCCTGTTAAATTATAATCTACGTCTAGAAATAAGGAAATCGACAAGAATTTGTAGTGGTACATGCCTGGATAATTTTGCACACAACATAAAAGGATGTAAGGGAGAAGTTGTTGACCTCGGCTTATCAGATCATACTGCCCAACTACTAAAATGTCCAGTCAAAAAAACGTGCTCCATTCACTCGTGGCGTATACTGAAGCGTGACTATAGCCCAGAAAATTTAGATTAGTTTAAAAAATGTATTAGTAGCCTCTCTTTTTCTGACGTAATGGAGCTCAGCGATGCTGACTTGGCATTTGGCTCTTTTTTGGACACGTTTTCCTGTTTGAACAATTTTTGCTTCCCAACTATAAGTATTAAACTTAAATCTACTAAGAAACC